>CM048819.1:41784070-42984070 GCA_026586065.1 Dioscorea zingiberensis | reverse complement strand
ACTCCGACTCGAGTGAGATAGAGTTATCCTGGACGACCTCCCTCCCTTGAGAACTATCCAAATCAGAGTCGGAGTCGAACATCCTCGGCTCTGCCAAACAAGAACACAGTCAGCTCACCCTAAAAAAAGTCTACCCCAACTTGACTCTCAGTCAAACCTATTTGACTAAGTCACTAGGGCAACTAGGGTGTCGATCAATTTGCTCCGGCTCTGATACCACCTTAATCTGTCACGCCCCGCCCCCGAGGTCCCGGGCCCACGGGCACGTGGCAAAACGCCACACCCGAGCAGGGATGGGCCCCACCCGGATGCGAAGCCTCCGATGATCATCAATCATATAAAACATGCACAGCGGAGTATATCGAATCCAAAAAACATAATAAAGATATGTCCACACAGCGGAATTAAAATCTAAGGGTATACAGACCCTAGAGTCTCAATATACAAGGTTCCTACAAAAGAACCTATAACATGCCCCCACACAAGATAAAAACAAGAGGTAGCCAACCTCGGCAATCCCAGCAAATCCCCGCAAGTCTCACGTGGCACTCCTACGGCCTGTGTCCTACTCCTTGGGATCTGAAAAAGAAATCAACAAGTGGATGAGTTTTCGAAATGAAAGCTCAGTAAATGATCTCACAATGAATAGATAAATCATGTTATCAAATCATGAAGTGCTGAAACAAAAGCAAATCAAATAAGCATGACTAGGCATGACCGTAGTCATGTCGGACCTATGAGTATATCTACAATCACCCATCCGTCGTCATCCCCCGTGCAGTCACCAGCATTCGCCGATGTCGAACAACTCGGTCGTTGGACTCGCAAGTCCGGTAGCGCTACTATCATACATGTACGTACACGGCCAGATCGTCCCCAATCGACGGGCTATCGTGACAAAGAAAGTTCCATCCCCTACCAAGGAAAAGCACCTAACGGGTGTCCACAGGCCCCGAACGCCAAAAAGGAGCTGCACTCCACTACAACGGGCAGAATCGTCCACAAGAGCAACGCAGGTCAAGTGGAAAATAATATCTATCCAACCAAGCATACATACACAATGGATTCACACAACAATAATCCACTCATCAACATGTATGTATAATTCCATAGAGATCAGGAAAACAATCAATCAGGAGATCAATGGAATATCAATTGACAGGCTAATTGCAAGATCAAAGGAATACTCCGTAGAGTGAAAACGAGGCAAGATCACTTACATGTATCTCAAAAGAACCCTAAATCAATCCATGCATGCTCTCCTTTGACGCGGCTCTCTCCGCTCAATTCTGAGATCTGATTAGTGGAATTCATTCTCAATCTATTTGCTACATAATTAATATTACTCTAAATATTAATCATGAATATACCCATGGTATATACCAATGGTTGGGTTCAATCTTAATAATATTAGCCATAACTCTCTATCACAAACACCAAACACCAAGAATCTCTGCGCATCCATACCTCTCCTACCTCAACATAGCACTATAAGGCCGTGGAACAAATAGGTAATCCATACTAGACTTTATATTCCACATTTACTAGATATATATGAGCTCAAATGATTTGTTTTCCATGAAAATAATATGTTGGGGTTTACCTTGTGTACACTGTCCTCCCAACTAGGTATATCAGCTTTTCTTGTTGAAGGTCTTCGCCGACTACTGCCAGAGAAAATAGGGCTTGTAATTGTAGGTATCTTACTCTTTTTCCTCAAAGATGAAGAGAAGGCCAGAATGAGGTGGTGGAGCTATAATCAGACACATATGGAGAAGTTTTCATTCAAGCTTCAAGGAACTAATGGAGGCTCCAAGAAGATACTTTTATTCACCATCAAATAATGATTGGCCTTATAAAATACAAGGTGTGTTGCATGGCTGCCACACCATCCTCAAGAGACCAACATTCCTCCAGCTCATGCAACTTCTCATAAAATCTATTCTCTTAAATTCCAATGCCCATGTTGAAATGCATCCATGGCCGGTCTTAAGGGTTCGATTTTTTGCCACTTGCCATAGATTCCACTCAGCTCCTTTAATGCTCACCAAATAATGTTTATATATATATATATTACAATCCCAACCTTAATGGAACATGACATCATGGTCTACATCATTGTAATTCAAAATCTCAATGTTTTTGTTCTTCTTCTTTAGTCTCATAACCAGGTCTCCAATCATATTCATTTCCATAAAACAATCATAAGCAAATCAAGAATTTATTTGTCTTTGACACTACCTTGAATCCACACGTTAGTAGTGTGTGATGTAATTAATAGAATTACTCTTATGTCCTAGTTACCAATCTCCATCTCCATGAAATCCACCTTTTTCATGAATTAAATCTCATCCCATCACTATCATGTTCCAATCATTTGCTATAGTTTCAATATCCACCAACTCTTTCAAAACCAAGAAGCCATAAAGCTTTGTGAAGCCATGAAATTAAATCCAACCCAACTTCATGATGGACGTTGACATTAAAATAGGTTATATACATATATTTTCATTTACCTCTATTGTTATTATCACTATTATTATTATTATTTTTTTTTTTGCCAACCCATTTCTTAAAAGGAAAAATCCATTTATCTTTAACCTTCTTAATTTTCATAATTAACTCTTTAATCATATTTTTAACTAATAAATTCACAATTAGGAAATACTATAAAGGGTGCGACTATTACAGGTTGCTATTGAAGAATACAATGATGTGGACTCAATGTCCATTTATGAACTCATGGGTTCATTACAAGCTCATGAGCAAAGGTTTGCCAAGAAGAAAGAAGAATCTTTGGAGCAAGTGCTCCAATCCAAGCTATCTTTCAAGGAAGAGAGGAAGGACTTCAAAGGAGATTAAATCCAAAGCCGAGGTGGACGGGGTTGTGCTCGAGGTCACAGTCGTGCTCATGGTTTTGGACGTGGACAAGAACGAGGAGCTCTCTCACACCATGAGGAAGATGAAACCCAAAGTTTAAGAGGACAAGGAAGAGGAGCATATACAAGAGGAAATGGAAGGTATATTAGGCATAATATACATGCAAGAAATTTGGCCATTACTCTTTGGATTTCTTGTATAATAACAATGACAAAGTTGATCTGAAGGCTAATATTATTGAAAAGGATGAAGAAGATGTTTTATTGCTAGCATACAAAGGAGAAGAAGAAAGCAAGCAATAACTTTGGTACCTTGATACCGGGGCAAGCAATCACACATGAGGAAGAAGAAACATGTTCATTGAGCTTGATGAATCATTAGACTGGCAAGTTAATTTTGGTGACTATTCAAAGATATCGGTCAAAGGAAAAGGTATAATTTTGATAAGATCAAAGAATGGGCAACATCAATTCATCTCCAATGTCTACTATGTTCCAAACAAGAAGAGTAACATCTTGAGCTTGGGACAACTTTTAGAAAAAGGCTATGATATACACATGAAAGATTATAGTCTCTTCTTAAGAGATGAGAGAAATATTCTCATAACAAAGGTTGAAATGTCAAAGAAATAAAATGTTCATATTGAACGTAAAAAGTGAAGTGGCTACGTACATACATACTTCATGGCTATGTCATCCTCGGTATGGTCATCTTAACTTTGATGGTCTCAAGTTATTATCAAACAAAAAAAATGGTAAAAGGCTTGCCGTTCAATAATCATCCAGAGCAACTTTGTGAAAGTTATGTTCTTGGGAAGCAATCTGGAAGGAGTTTTCCAAAGGAAGCATCATACCGATCAAGGAGGCTCTGCAACTTGTTCATGCCGATGTTTGTGGGCCAATTACTCCTACCTCATTTAGTAAGAACCGATATTTCTCACTTTAATTGATGATTTCAGCAGGAAGACATGGGTTTACTTCTTGAAGGAGAAGTCCGAAGCTTTTATGGCCTTCAATAAGTTCAATGTTTACATTGAGAAGTGAAGTGGTCTCTCTATCAAAGCTTTGCACTCTGATCGTGGTGGAGAATTTACTTCCAAGGCTTTTGAAGATTTTTGTGAAGAACATGGTGTACGACACCATCTTACAACTCCATATTTTCCTCAACAAAATGGAGTTGCCGAGGGAAAGAATTGAACTATATTAGACATGGTTCGAAGTATGTTGAAGAGCTAGAACTTACCAAATGTGTTTTGGGCGAAAGCGGTTGATTGTGCCGTCTACTTTCTTAATGAATGCCCCACAAGAAGTCTAGAGAACAAGACTCCTCAAGAAGCATGGAGTGGATTGAAGCCAAATATTTCTCCATTGAAGAGCATTGCTTATGCACATGTACCGGAGCAAGGAAGAACCAAGCTTGATGATAGAAGCACCAAGTACATTTTCATTGATCCATTTACAAAGCAGATCCATGTTAGTAGAGATGTGGATTTCAAAGAAGAATATTCAATGAATTGGGGCATACATGTAGAAGATGTTCAAGAAGAGCAAGAGAAGGGGATTCATGATATCTCTCCACCACCATCACCACCTCCTCATGTTGGTTCATCGGCATCATCATCTTTGGAAGATAGCTCAAGAACAAAGAAGACAAGGAACCTCCAAGAGCTTTATGAGGTAACCAATGATTTAACAGTATTTTGTCTTTTTGCCGATTGTGAGTCAATAGAGTTTGAAGACGCTTATCAAGACAAGAAATAGAGAGCCTCTATGGATGAAGAGATTGAAGCAATAGAAAAGAGCAAGACTTGGGAACTTGTCACTCTTCCAAAAAAGCATAAGGCTACTGGAGTTAAATGTGTCTACAAGATTAAGAAGAATGCAAAAGGCGAGGTGGAGAAATACAAAGCAAGATTGGTAGCAAAGGGCTACAAGTAATGTGCCGGCATAGATTATGATGAGGTATTTGCTCCCGTTGCTCGAATGGAGACTATTAGATTGCATATTTCTTTTGTGGTTGGAAATTGTTGGCAAATATTTCAAATGGATGTAAAATCAGCCTTTTTGAATGGCTATTTTGATGAAGAGGTCTATGTTGAACAACCCATGGGGTATGTGAACAAGAAGCATGGGGAGAAAGTTTTGAAACTAAAGAAGGTACTTTATGGCTTGAAGCAAGCACCCCAGGCTTGGAATGGTAGAATTGATGATTTGTTTAAAGAAAATGGCTTTGTTCAATGGTTGCATGAGCATTCTTTTTATATGAAGGTAAATAGCAAATAAAGATGTATTGCTAATTTTCTTGTATGTAGATTATTTGATCTTCACCAACAATAACTCTCATATGATTAAGGAGTTCAAACAAGCAATGACTCAAGAGTTTGAGATGACGGCTATTGGGCTCATGTCTTTTTTCCTTGGTATTGAAGTGAAGCAACTCAATGAAGACATTTTCATCTCACAAGAAGCATGTACAAAGGAGATTCTCAAGAGGTTCAATATGAATAATTGCAAGCCGGTCAGTATATTGTTTGTATGTGGTGTGAAGTTTTCTAAGAATGGTGAAGGCCAAGTTGTTGTTGCTGCTCTATTCAAGAGAATGGTGGGAAGCTTGCACTACTTGACATGAACAAGACCCAATATTCTCTATAGTGTTCGGTTAGTAAGCCGCAATATGGAGGAGCCAAAGACATATCACTTGAATGCCGCAAAGAGGATTTTTTGCTATATTCAAGGTACCATTAGTCATGGTTTAATCTACCCATCTTCTCAAAATTACCATCTTGTTGGTTATTTGTATAGTGATTGAGGTGGAGATTTGGATGATAGAAAAAGCACCACCGGATTTGTTTTCTTTATGGGGAATATGACATCTTCATATTTTCTCATCCTATTTGGCTTAACTGGTTAATCAAGAAGATTCATTCTCATCATTATGAAGTTATCAAGATTTGTGTTGATAAGAAATCGGAAATTGCATTAGCAAAGAATCCGGTGGATCATAAAAGGAGTAAGAATATTGATACTTGGTTTCACTTTATTCGGGATCATGTGAAGAAAAAGGAGACTGATCTAACTTATGTGAAGTCAAATGATCAAGTTGTGGATATCTTCACCAAGCCACTCAAAGTTGATCTCTTTAACAAGTTCAAGATCTTACTTGGAATGTTTGATGTTTGTAAACTAAGTTTAAGTGGGGATGTTGAAAAATAAACTTAGTTTTAGGGCAAAAGCCACTAATGGTCATTGTACTTTAGCATTAATGGTTGTTGTACTCTAGCACTTTACTCCACTAGAAAAATTCATTTCTAATTCTTTTAGAAATAAAATTGGGTTTTCTTCTTGTAAAATAAGTTCATCATTATATTCGATCTCTACATAGTTTACTTCTAAACTAGTTTCTAAATCTATTTGTAGAATTTTCTTAGTTTTATATTTATTAGAGTGTGATGATGTTTCTCCTTGGTTACTAGTGTATATTATGGTTTGTTCTGGCAATAGAGTTTCTTCTTTGTTAGAAAATAAATTGATATTCCATTCTAATCCAGCCAATTCTTCTGAAGATATTTTTGTAGGTTTTAATAATTGAATTCCTTGATTTCCCATTAATTTAACAACATCATCGGTGTTGGTGCGAAATTGGGATCAAGCCCCAAATTCGACCGACATTTGAATTTATATTTGGGAGGAAAAGGAGAAGAATCAAGAAATCAAGGAGAAAAACTCCAAAAAAAATAGAGAACACGCAAGAGTTACCATTGAAAACCCCAAAATCGAGGAAAAAACCACGAGCCCCACTCATGAGGGCAAAGATCCACTAAATCTCCTTCCGATCTACCAATTGAAGCTCCATTGATGAGATCTTAGGTGGGGAAATGAAGAGGAGAAGAAGGGGAAGGAGATTGGAGAGCTCAAGTCTCCAGCGGAGCAGGGCTTCGCCAGTACTTCAGTTGATCATCGTTGAACTGGAGGAAGGGGTATTTATAGGGTCGGGAGACTGGGGTGAGGCTTGGGGGGTAAGCCACTCAATTTGGGCATGTGTGCTCTAGCTCAGCACTCCATCTCAGCAAATCCAGCTCAACGTTCTTCTAGATGTTTCTAGATTTGATACTAGTGGCGTAACGGCGTGATTGGTAACTGTCCAACTGATTCTCTAACTGACTAACTAACTGGGCTTCTAGAAGATTCTGGAAGAGACCCTCAGGTGAGAAGCTGTGGGAGGAGGGACTACACTGGGGCGGCTCGGTCTGGCGAAAGGTGATGAGGTACTCGGTGAGGACCTCGGCACTTGAGCCATTTTCCGAGGTGGGGAGGACCACGGCCAAGTGGAGGAATATTGTAGAGTGATGTGAAGACGGGCACATGATGCTCACATGCTTAGTTACTTGGTCGCCACGTGTCCTCCTCCGTATCCATCCCTATCATCAATCCCCGCTCAAGTATGCTTGCGATGAGCTCGGAGGATGAACGAATAACTTCGTGAATCATTCAGCGATTTTAGCTAAGCATATCGACCTGCTCAGGATTCCACTTCTTCCTATAAACATTTTCCGAGGTGCTGTGGGATGGCTTGTAACAGATGTCAATCACATTGTGCCGTAATTGCATTTAATGCTAGCCGTCAGCATGATTCTCAACAACTCTTTTTTCCTGGTAGCGGCATGGGGTATGGTACTGGGAAATGATAGGCGCGTTTTTCGCGGTCCACGTGACATTCATCCAGGCCACTTCTGCAAACGAGAGGCCTCGTCCGCTGGATGAAAAGGACAGGTGTCAGGCGAGAATTGTCCGATCTCTGAATGATTTTATTCAAGCCGTCGGATCATCTCTTTACCCAATAGGTCGCTTCAAATATCGTGTTGGGTTTTTTCTCCCTCTTTCCATTCATCTTCTTCTTCCTCAAATCCTTGACGGCGGAAAGAGTTTCTGATTTTTCCTTGCAAGCTTTCTGTTTTCTGAGAGTGATTCTTAAGGTATGGCGTCTTCATCTTGTGTTGTTCCTTCCACTAGCAATGTAGGGACTAAACGTAGCAAGAGGTAGTTCCCATGCTTTGATTCGTATGCCAATATCCTCCAACAGAAAGAAGTAGACGCTTTGGTTAAGCACTATAAGATTAGATATAAAAACTTTCAGCCTTTAGTTAGGATTCCTGGTCCTTCTGATCGGGCGAGTTTGGGAAGGGAGGGAGAACTCGTAGTGTATGTAGACGCCTTGGTGGGGGGCTTCAACTTCCATTTCCCCCTTTATTTCTTGAAATTTTTGAATCTTTCAAAGTCTGTCCTTCACAATTGACCCCAAATTCTTGGAGATAACTTTGCGGGTTCGTTATAGTTTGTCTCGACCACGGAATCACCCCCAGACTGTCTTTGTTCGAGGCGCTTTTCTGCCTTAATAGGGAGTCTAATACCGATTGGTATTTCTTCGGTGATAGGCCAGATAGGCGCTTCCTAGGTTCGGTGCCGACCTCCATTAAGAGATAGAAAGAGAGGTTCTTCTTTGTATCTGTAGAAGGTGGATTTAGGGTTTCGACTGAATGGGAAGTACCTCGGACCCAAGTATTAAGTAGAGAGAAGCTATCTGTCGGAGAGACTCGTCGTCTCGAGAAATTATGAAAATGTTCCCATATTCCTCCCGAGCTCTTCTTAAAGAATAAGATCTTGCAGAAAAGTGGCATGCTTTTAGCTAAGGGTAGGAATTGTTGCCTCTTTGTTATTTTTTCCGAACTCCTCTTTTTCTTACTGAGTTCCTCTCTTCTGTTTATTAGGCGAAGGAATGGATCCTTCAAAGAGTGCTAAAGCTTTCCTGGATAAATCTCGAGCTCGTCCTGAGAAGCTGAACACGGTGCGGTTGGAGAAGCAGAAGAAAGTTGAAATCCATAAGAAAGCTCAAGTTGAAAAGGTCGATTCGGAGAGTGTTGGGGAACCCACTGCTGCTCAGGGTGATGATGAGTTTGCGGCTCCGCAAGGTAATGATGAGCCCACTGCTCCACAAGATACAGACATGGAGTTGCCTTCAGAGGCTGAAGCTGTCCCACAAAAGAGACTACGAGATTCTGATGAAGTAGTTGAAGATGAGCCAGCTCGGAAGATGGCGAGCAGAAAGAAGACGGTGGTTTCTAGGGGGAAGAAGAGACAAGAAAAACTGGCGCAATCACCTCCCATTGAGAGTGCTCTGGTAGTTCCTCCCCTATCTACTCGCGTTCCAACTGAGAAGGACGCTTCTGTAAGTGATGATGCCACCGAAGTCCGCCACAGTAGAGACAGAGGAAGACCTCAGGAGCAAGAGGATCAGGTTAGACATTTTTCGCCAATTCCTTCTGTTGCTGGAGATAAAGAAGAGATATTCGGGAGCATGCCCGATCTTCCTGAGGCCGTCAGGGTTGGATGATGATGACGTCCAAGTCATCGGTGTGTCGGAGCGACTAGTCGTTGATCCTACCATCAACTTTGAACCGGTTCGGGATCGAGTCACTCGAGTTGCTCAACCTCCACCAAGCTTTCGGGTGAGTGGCGACGAGGCTCCGTTAAGGCAGTCTTCTCGCTTAGCTGGCTCCGGTACATCTGAAGGTTCCAGGGGGTCGTTGCATGTGGATCCCAAAGAGGGGATTCTGATCAATGACCCCAAAACTGTCGCTTCTATGATAAAATCAATCTTGCCTGGAGAGATCGAGTATAGACTTGATCACTTTATGAGGCATGACTTGGCCGAGCTCCTCTGTCTTCTGGGGCTTTCTGTAAGTATCTTTTCTCCGAACTTATATAGGGTTGTACTTGTATCAATCCTCAATCTATTTTTGTGCACATGTAGAATCTGTTCTTCAGTCACCGTGCTGCAAGTATCTTGGAAGAGGAGGAGAGCCGGATATCGTTGCTCACTGAGTATGTTAGAAAGAGCAGGGAACTGGAAGGAAAGGTCGCTCGAATAACCGCAGAATTGAAGAGAGCCTCTAATGAGAAGGACCTGGTTCTGGCTGAAAAGAGTAATTTAGAGGCCGTTCTTAAACAGTCCAATGAAAAAGCCCAAAGGCATATGGAGAAGGAGCTTAAAGCGAAGGAGAAAGCTTCGTCTCTGGAGAAGGAAGTAGTTGCCTTGAAGGTCGCCAATGCCGAATTACTCAAGGACAAGGAAGCTGCCGAAACTAATTGCTCTTCCGCTGAGAAGAAATTTTCGAAGATTAAAGAGGAAGCTGAAATCCTCTCCTTGGAGATGTCTTCCATGCAAACAATAGTTGAGCTCCTGGAAAAGGAGAATGACGAGCTCTCTGTGCAACCAAAGGAGAAAGGGTCTCTTTTGGCGACCATTTCTATTGAAAGAGACTCTCTGAAAAGGGATCATAGGAGTGTTTCGGCTGAACTAGAGGTTTGCCAAAAGTTATTGTCTGAGAGCCAAAATAAAGTGAAGGAATTGGAGGAGGCTTGTGCTGAAGCCTCTCGGATAACGGAGTCCGCTCTTAAGGAGGCTCGGGATGAAGGGAGGAAGGAGAGCTTTCCTGTCTTGAAGGAATTTGTGCTGAGGTTTCCCGAAGCTGATTTCACTAATTTAACTTACCTCGGGGCTTTGGAAATTCTAGCTGGCGCGACTGGTGATGCCGACACTGGAGCCGGGGCTTCTGTTGAAGCGGAGCGAGAAGAAATCGCCCCTGCTACTGTCGAGAAGCTCTTTGTGCTTGGAGATGTTACTACAGTTGCTCCAGAAGAAAATTAATAGCCCGCTCCTGATACTTTTGCGTAAATTGTATCTTCTTTCTCTTAACGACATATAGCCTCTGTTGTTTTTACCTACCACTCATGTCAATGTTATTTTGATAAATGAAATTTATTTTTACCTGTGCATAGAATGGATTTCTCTGATATTTTCGAGTCTTTGTGATGCTTCCTTCCCTTTTCTCAATTTGGTTTTCCGTTTTTCTCGGGTCTTTTTGGTCGAGTTCCTAGGTGCTCACTCTCGCTTAGGATGGTTCGAGCCTAGACCCTCTACTATCTCGCTTGGTATTTTGAGTTTGGGATTTTGGTTTTGGACTTCCGAGGTCCTCCGCAAGAGATTCAGCTTTAACCCACAAGTTACGGAAGAGCTCCTCAGCAGTGTTGTGCTTTTCGAAAATTACTCTTTTAGGCTATTCACTAGTGTATTACAGCTCGAGCCTAGACCCGCTGCTGTGTTCCTTAGCTGAGTGCCTTTAGAGGGCTTTTCCAAGTCGCTTGCTATTATGCTACAGCTTGAACATTGACCCGCTGCTGTGCTCCTTAGCTGAGTGCCTTTAGAGGGCTTTTCCAGGTCGCTTGCTATTATGCTACAGCTCGAGCATTAACCCGCTGCTGTGTTTCTTAGCAAGTCGCCTCTCGAAAGCGTATCCGAAGGCCTCTTTTATTGTGTTACGACTCGAGCCTTGGCCTGTTCTCTAACTCTTGGAGGATCATTAGGGGATCATAGAGTGAGCTATGAACTTCTAGTTGCTTCCCTTGGTTCTATGCGCGTTTATTGACAAAGAACTAGCAGTATTGAAGAACAGAGAGTTTCATTGATAGTACTTCTTAAGATGTTCAGAATTGTATGGGCGTTTGAGCCTCTTTCCGTCCATCTTGGAGAGCGAATAAGTGCCAAGCTTTACAATCTCTGTTACAACATAGGGGCCTTCCCAGTTAGGATTAAGCTTCCCTGTTCTACTCTTGTTGCCTTCAAAGATGTTCTCCCTCAAGACTAGGTCGCCTACTTGAAAGGTTACCTCTCTCGCCTTGGCATCATAGAGGCGCTTAACCTTCTGGCGATATGCAGCAGCTCGGAGAGTGGCTTCATCTCTCTTTTCTTCTAGCAGGTCGAGCTCAGCTCGAAGTTGTTCCTCATTACTTGCTGGATCAAAGGCCTGGATCCGTGGAGTTGGGACTCCAATTTCGGCTGGGAGGACTGCTTCAACCCAGAATGTGAGGGCAAACAGAGTTTCTCCGGTAGGGGTTCGACTAGTAGTTCGATATGCCCAAAGGGCTCCTGGTATCTCGTCTACCCAATTGGATTTGTTCCGGAGTACTCTTGTCTTGAGGCTGTGGAGAAGAGTTCTGTTCGTTACTTCCACTTGTCCGTTCGCTTGGGGGTGGGTAACTGAAGTGAGCCTATGTTCAATTCCAAGCTCCTCACAGAAATCCTTAAATGTTGCATTTGCAAACTGTCTTTCGTTGTCTGTGATGAAGGCCATTGGAATTCCGAAACGACAGATTACCAATTTCCATAGGAATTTTCGGCACACTTTCTCAGTGATGGAGGAGAGGGGCTCGGCTTCTACCTACTTGGTGAAGTAATCAATAGCCACAATCAAAACCTTCATCTGTCGAACAGCCTTTGGAAAGGGACTGAGGAGATCTACTCCGCAAAGTACAAATGGCATGGTACTCACAATAGGGGTGAGTTGTGAAGCTGGACGCCGCTGGATATTTACGTAACGCTGACATGCGTCGCATCTCTGAACAAATACTTTCGCATCTTTGAGCAAGGTAGGCCAATAATATCCCTGCCTGAGAATTTTGTGACTGAGTGCCTTCCCGCCTAAGTTGTTTCCAGCAACTCCTTCGTGAATTTCTTGAAGGACATAATTTGCTTCACTTGGGCGTAGGCACTTTAATAATGAAAGAGTAAAAGATCTCTTGTAAAGACATCCATCCAGAATAGTGAAACGGTTGGCCCTGACCTTGATCTGGTACGCAAGCTTAGGAACTGACGGCAGGGATCCATCTTGAAGATAGCTCAAGAGTGGATCAATCCAGCACGGTTCCTCAGTCACTTCAAGCAGCTCCTCTTCAGGCTGACATTCAATTGTCTTTGCTGGCAAGTACTGAACATTGATGGGTCGTGTTATCTCACCCTTGGAAGAAGCAAGTTTCGAGAGGAGGTCAGCCTTTTGATTTTCTGCCCTTGGAATTTTTGTAATAGAAAGCTTCTAAAAGCTGGCAGCCAATTTTTGCACCAAGGCTTTATACTTAACCATATTTTCTTCTTTTGCCTCAAAGTCTTCATTCATGTGACCAACAACTAGTTAGGAGTCTATGTTGGCTTGCAGATCCTGGACTCCAAGGCCTCTAGTGAGTTGCAAGCCTGCAATCATGGCTTCATACTCAGCTTCATTGTTTGTTGCCTTCAAACCAAATTTTAAAATTGTCGAGGTGCTCCAACCTGAAGGCGACTGTAGCACTATTCCAACCCCGAAATTCTCGACGTTTGCTGAGCCATCTGTATGTAAAACCCACTGTGTTGGAGAGGGGGAGCATGACCAAGGTAGTTCCGTGGAAGGAGCTTCGCCAGGATCAGTAATCGTGAGCGCGGCAATGAAGTCGACTACAACCTGCGCTTTGATGGTCGTGCGGGGTTCATAGGTGATGTCGTACTCTCCAAGCTCGATAACCCACTTGGTCAATCGTCCTGAAGCACCTAGACGATGGAGGACCTACTTCAGGGGCTGATCTGTTAGCACCCTGATCTTGTGTGATTGAAAATAAGGGCGAAGATTCCGAGCTGCTGTGACCAAGGCGTATGCAAGCTTATCAAGAGGGTAATACTTGGATTCGGTATCGGTAAGAACTTTACTTGTATAGTAGATGGGCTTCTGGACTCTATTTTCCTCCTTAGTAAGAACTGAGCTCACAACCAAATCTGAAGCGGCCAGGTAGACACTGAGTTCCTCTCCTGGCTTGGGTTTGGAAAGCAGAGTAGGTGATTGTAGGTACTTCTTCAACTGTGTAAGGGCCCTTTCACATTCCTCTGTCCACTCTACTTTTGGAGCCTTCCGAAGCGCCCTGAAGAATGGAAGATTCTTCTCCCCCAATGTCGAAATAAATCTTCCAATGGCTGTAAGTTTTCCATTGAGACTTTGTATTTCTTTGATGGTTCTTGAAGATCTTGTCTCCAGAATAGCTCGGATCTGTTCTGGGTTGGCTTCAATTCCCCTCCCCGTGAGCATAAAACCTAGAAACTTGCCCGAGCGGACACCAAATGCACATTTGGTTGGATTGAGACTCATTCCATGAGCTCTAAGTGTCTCAAATGTTTCCTGGAGGTCGGCAGCATGGCGCTCTGCGCTCGTGCTCTTTACGAGGATGTCATCAACATAAGCCTCAATATTCCTCCCTATCTGCTTTCTGAAGACTTTATTTACCAGCCTTTGGAATGTAGCTCCTGAATTTTTCAAACCAAACGGCATCACCTTATAGCAATACGTCCCGCGGGAGGTAATGAAGGCTATTTTTTCTTCATCGTTTCTAGCCATCCTGACTTGGTTATAACCAGAGTATGCGTCTAAGAAGCTGAGCATCTCATACCCTGAAGTGGAATCTACCAAATTATCTATGAGAGGAAGAGGGTAGCAGTCTTTAGGGCATGCTTTATTGAGATCTGTGAAATCCACGTACATACGCCATTTGCCATTGGCTTTCTTTACAAGGACAACATTAGAGAGCCATTCGGGGTATTGGACCTCCCGGATGAACTCTGCCTTAAGCAACTTGCTGACCTCCTCCTTAGCAGCTTCAAGCACAAGTGACATAATTCCTTCTCTTCAGACGTATCGGCTTGGCAAATTGGGTCAGCATTCAAATAGTGCTCCATCATTTCCCATGGTACTCCTGGCATCTCCTTGGTTGTCCATGCAAAGACGTCCGAGTGACTCTTGATCAATTCAAGGAGTTGCTTCAGCTGGTCAACACCGAGTCCTGTTCTGAACTGCACGGTTCGCTCTGGTGAAGCTTTGTCGAATGGTAAAACAATGAGCTCCTCGACAGGGGTTGGCCTGCGAGCTTCCCTCTTCTCATCTTCCTGCTGGAAGTCTTCTATAGTAAGGGACTCGGACGTTTTGTTGGATTCTCCAAGTTGCCTCTTCAGGGTGGCAACGTAGCATTGCCTTGAGGAAGGTTGATCACCTTTCACTTCTCCACAGCCATGATCTGTCTGGAACTTCAGCTTCAGATGATAAGTTGAGGGGACAGCTCCCAGCTTGTTGAGGGAAGGTCTCCCCATAATGGCGTTGTAACTCGAGGGATGACACACCACGAGAAAGTTGATTGGAGTTGTAGCGGTTCATAGGGGAGTACCAAGAGTTACAGGGAGAATGATAATACCTTCAGGGTAGACCGGATCTCCTGTGAATTCGGCTAAAGGAGACTTGCACGGCTTAATGTTCTCCGCCCCAATCTTCATTCTCTCGAAGACATCCCAAAAGATTATGTCCGCCGAGCTCCCTGTATCGACCAACACCCTGTGCATTCTGAAGATTCCTATATCAAGGACCACGACAAGGGTGTTGTCTTGTGGCTGGCATATCCCCTTCAGGTCTTCTTCTATGAACTCAATTGGAAGAGACGTTCGGCTTCTCTTCTGAGGGGCGAGTTCCTGTATTGTACCCACCATGCGAGCATAACTTCTTCAAGAGGAGGAAGTTTCTCCTCCGCATCCCGGTCCACCGGTAATAACGCTGAGGTCTATTTTCTTCACGAGGGGTTCAATTAGGTAGGGTGCTCCTCTTTCTTGGCGGGTTCTTGCTTGAGGAACTGGCCAAGCTTCCCCTCTCTGACGAGATCCTCTATCGCATCTTTAAGATGGATGCAATTCTCTGTAATATGACCTCATACCTTGTGAACAAAACTTGCCACTCTTCTTTGCTCAGGAGGTTTCTCTAATGGGCTCTGGTTGTTTGAGGATCTTCTTGTCCTGAATTTGCATCATTATATTCTCCCTGGAAGCATTCAGGGGAGTATAGTTATCATACCTGGCGCGAATGCGGGGTCTGTTTGGATTCCGAGTGCCTCGGTCATCAGAGTGAGGAGGTCGGTTGCGGGTTTGATCTGCTTCCCTCTATGGTGCCCGTTCTCCTCTTCTAGTCTCCTCCTTGCGTAATTCGTCCGCTCGATGAAGAGCCTGTTCCTTAATTTCGTCCTGCCTTGAACTCATCGGAGGCTATATACCTCTGGGCTCTGCTCATTACTTCAGGCAGGTCCCTTGGAACGTCTCGAGTCAAGGAGTCAAGAAGTGGACAATCTCTCAGCCCATCCAGTACAGCTCCAACCACCATGATGGAATCGAGATCAGATATTCCATATGTTTCCTTGTTAAATCTATCGAGGTAATCCTGGAGAGACCCTCATTCTCTCTGTTTGCATCTCAGAAGCATAACAGGATTCCTCTTCTGCCGCCTGCAATTCGCAAAACGGCGGATTAACAGGTTCGTGAGTTGGTCGAAGTAGGCTATGCTGCCTTCAGGTAGACTTCGAAACCAGTCATATGCGGTTCCTGACAGTGTCTTCGAGAACCCGCAGCACAGGACCACTTCAGAAGTTCCGTTCACTGTCATTTCGGAGCAGTACCGCTCCACATGCTCAAACGGATCCGAGGTACCATCATAGTACCTTATATTTGGGGGAATATACTTGTTAGGGAACGAGGCTTCCGAAATGGCATTGATGAACGAGGAGCGGAAACGTGGTAAGTCTCGCAAGACTCGCTCTCGTTCAGAGAGACATCCCCGACGTGCTCTTTCCAGCTCCTGGTGGTGTACTGGTGAATGGTGCCTCGACCACTCCCGCTGAGGAAACAAGTCGCGAGGAGAATGGCTCCTGGAGCGGCGACGTGGAGGTGTGTAGCGCCTCGGAGAGGAGTACCTCGGTGAGTGACACTGTGCTTCGTTCCGAGGTGATGAGCGAGGTCTTTATGTCAGGAAACGGGGAGAATTGTGTGCCTGATTAGGTCGCCGAGAAGGTGACCTTGAGTAAGACTGGTGCCTCCTCTCCCGTATTCTAACTGAATGGCGATGGTGATCGCCTCTCCGCTGGCGGGGTGGGTCAGAACTCTTTGAAGATGATGCAAGGCTCCTTTGTCGCCTAGGAGAGCGTCTGGGGGAAAGCCCCCTGTGAGCTGGGGAGCGCACAAATGGGCGCTCCGGACTTGCAGGTGCTGGAGGCGCAAGAGGTGGCACGGTGGCCTACAAAACATGGCGCTCAACTACCATGATGGTTGTAATGAGCGCTGCCAATTGTCTCTCCATGGCATTGAATCGCTCTTTTGGGAGTACCACCATGTTTGACTGGCCTGGCGGTGCTTCAGCAGTGAGTGTTGGGGCTCCATTGAGAGCTGGGGTATTGGCCTCCTCCACCATGGATGTTGCTGGAGCTGGAATCCTCCTGCCTAGAGACTGATTCTGCCTTGATCTCCTGGTTACTGGCATGGCTTCTTGTCCCTCCCCACGGACGGCGCCAAAATATTGGTGTGAAATTCGAATCAAGCCCCAAATTCGACCGACATTTGAATTTATATTTGGGAGGAAAATGAGAAGAATCAAGAAATCAAGAAGAAAAACTCCAAAAACAGAGAACACCGAAGAATTACCATGGAAAACCCCAAAATCGGGGAAAAAACCACGAGCCCCGCTCATGAGGGTAAAGATCCACTAAATTTCCTTCAGATCTACAGATTCAAGCTCCATTGATGAGCTCTTAGGTGAGGAAATGAAGAGGAGAAGAAGGGGAAGGAGATTAGAGAGCTCAAGTCTCCAGCGGAGCAGGGCTTCGCCAGTACTTCAGTTGATCATCGTTGAACTGGAGGAAGGGGGTATTTATAGGGTCTGGAGACTGGGGTGAGGCTTGGGGAGCAAGCCACTCAATTTGGGCACGTGTGCGCCAGCTCAGCACTATAGCTCAGCAAATCCAGCTCAGCGTTCTAGATGTTTCTAGATTTGATACTAGTGGCGTAACGGCCTAACTGATTGGTAACTATCCAACTGATTCTCTAACTGACTAACTGACTGGGCTTCTAGAAGATTCTGGAAGAGACCCTCAGGTGAGAAGCTGTGGGAGGAGGGACTACACTGGGGGTAGCTCGGTCTGGCGAAAGGTGATGAGGTACTGGGTGAGGACCTCGGCACTTGAGCCATTTTCCGAGGTGGGAAGGACCTCGGCCATGTGGAGGAATTTGGAGAATGATGTGAAGACGGGCACATGATGCTCACGTGCTTAGTTACCTGGCTGCCATGTGTCCTCCTCCGTATCCATCCCTATCAATCGATATAAAGTTTTAATTTTGTTGAGCTACAATTTGTTAATCTTCCTAAAACACAAATACATAAAAGTAAAATTTTTCCTTTAAAGTCTTCAAATCCTCTTGTTAAAATACCTATCTTAGCTTTATGTAAAAATTCTATAAGATTCATCACATAATCTAGACTACAATAAAATATGCCTCCATTATTATTCATATCTACTTATGTTACACCTAATAGAGCTATTTTTCCCCATCTATCATCAAAAACACATAGTAATGTTTTAGTTCCTAAGTTTTTCCTAATTAAACCTTTGATAGAAATAACTATTAATCCTATATATATAGAATTATATTTCTTTATTAATTTTTCTATAGATTTTGGACTTATCAAGTTTATAATTACGGGATTCGAATATGTACAGCTTATTGGTACTTCTCTATAATGCATGTATAAACCAGTGTTAAATTCAAGTGGTCCCGTTCTATATAATACTTTTGGATTTAATAATTTTAATTGATGTGTACTAAAAAGTTTAACGCCTCTATCAATATATATTACTTTTGTTAGATGTAAATTTTCTTCCTCTTTAGTTTTTCCTAAAAAAATTTCCCATAAATTTGTAGGTCTTTTAGCAACACTTCCTCTTGGTTGATCTACCTCTTGAAGACGAAAGGTTCCTGAAGATCCGGGAAAAAGGTTCATGGAGTGAATGCTTTCTTTTTAATTGGTCTTTCGTTAATTGTAGTTACTTTTAATTTTTGGAATTGATCTATTAAGTCTTGTAATTCAATATGTTTACCTTTATTAAATATGAAAATGGACTCGGTAAGATCTTTAATATGTTCTAGATTAATCTTTTTAATTAGAATATATAATTTTGTAATAATTATTTAATCTGTATCTTTAATAAAATCTAATTTATTAGTTATTTCTTTTAAGTTTTTAGTTATATTGTTTAATTTATCTAATTTTTCTAAAACAATATTTAAAGTCTTAGATAAAGATTCTTGAGGATCTGGAGGAGTATCTATTGTTATTCTTTATTAAAATAATCTGCATAAACAAAAGATCTAATAAAATAATATTATTAAATGGTATAAACAAACGTTCTAAGAAGAAGATCTAACAAATAATCTGAAAAGTCTGTAAAAATTAGGGGAAATTTCAAAAAACTACCATGTGGTTTGTCACTTTCTCAATTCGGTCCTTGTGGTTCAAAATTGAACCACAAAGACCCTATGGTTTGCCCGTTAATCACTTTAGTACCTTGTAACACTGTGCATTCACGGTCGCGTCCCGTTTGGCCCCCTGGAGTATGTTTGAAGGATTTACAACCGTATGGATGGGAAGATTATCGAAAAATAAGCTAGCCTGTCAATTTTCATACAATTTGGGAACTTGTAGGATCTTCATCTTAACGGTTCTTATTTTATAGGAATCTGAACGGTCCAGAATTTCAACCGTTAAGTGGGAGGACCAAACGGTTACCAAATTATATGAAAATTGACAAGCTAGCTTATTTTCGATGATCTTCCCATTCATACAATTGGAAATGCTTCAAACATGCTCCGAGGGACCAAACGGGATGCTTAACGCGTGAATCTGGTTATGTACAGTGGTACTAAAGTGATTAATCTGCAAAACTATTGTGGTCTTTGTGGTTCAATTTTGAACCACAAGGACCGAATTGAGAAAGTGGCAAACCACGGGGTAGTTTTTTAAAATTTCCCCTAAAAATTAAGCCAAAAGAACAATGGCGCTGATACAATTTGGATGGAGAAGAAGATGAATAGTACTTGATCAATAGTGCTATCATGAATAAGATTATAAATAGTATACTCATGAATAGTACTATAAATAGTAGTGATGATGTGGCGCAACCAGGATCTTTTATGATGAATGAACATGGATATACCACCACATCACTCTTATTTTCTTATGATTCTCATGATGAAGATAAGGTATTATTATTCTCTCTTATCTCTTAAGTAATGATGTTATGTAGTCAATTATTTATGTGTCCCTTATATCTTAGAGCTTCCCTCTCAAAGGAGTTGATGTAGTCTCCTTCTCAAGGGAGTTAGGTCTTTCTCTCGGTTGAAGTGGCCCTGATGTGGCAGTCATGTGTAGGGGTGTATTCGAGCCGGGCCGTTCATGAGCGGCTCGGTGTTCGGCTGGACAAGAGCTCGTTCGTGTTCAACTCGTATTGAAAACGAGTCAAGCTTGAGCTTCAATTTCAAGCTCGATTAATAAACGAGCCAAGCTTGAGCAGAGGAAAGCTCGGCTCATTTTGACTCGCGAACAAGCTCGTGAACACAGCTCGCAAACAAGCTCGTGAACAAACTCGTTTATAGCTCGTTTGTGAGCTCGTTTATATATATATATATATATATATATATATATATATATATATATATATATATATATATATATATATATACTAAAAATATTTGGGTGGATGTATATATATAACTTATAAGTTATAAGATATATAATAATTAATTAGGTTATAAAGTAGGGTGAGATATATAATTTGGGTGGATGTATATATATAACTTATAAGATATTTGGGCCACTGTCTCTCTCTTCCCCCCCGTTCTTTCTAGGGGTGTATTCAAGCCGAGCCGTTCATGAGCAGCTCGGTGTTCGGCTCTATAAGAGCTCGTTCGTGTTCAACTCGTATTGAAAAGGAGTCAAGCTTGAGCTTCAATTTCAAGCTCGATTAATAAACGAGCCAAGCTTGAGCAGAGGAAAGCTCGGCTCGTTTATTGAATTTCAAGCTTGATTAATAAACGAGCCGAGCTTGAGCTCTTCCTTTTAGTCACGAGCCGAGCCTAAACACATGAAAGATCGGCTCGGCTCGGCTCGAATACACCCCTAGTCATGTGGCATACAAAACATGAGTTTATTTTTTGTATTTCTCTTCTACAGGTGGACGTATTTGGCTGATGTGGCATAATAGATGGTTGTATATGCTGAAGTGGAATGCCACATGTGTTGCTAATGTGGCAAAAATTAAAAATTAAAAATTTTATATGGGAATTTTAAACATGATTCGGCAATTTTTTTAAAAAAAATAATAAAATTGATTATTTTACAAACAATATGATTAAACTCATTACAACCAAAACATTAGAGGTAATACAATCAAAAATTAATTATTTAACAAACAACATGATGAACTCTTTTACCTTCATCGTTTCCAAATCAATGACCAAATCGTAACCTTAACTCTTCTCCTCCTTGCCCCCGCCCAAGTGCTCCACACATTCATTCACGCACACTCATCCCCAAAGATTATTTCTAGGGTTTCCTTGCCTTCAACCTAGATCTCATCCCCAAATCCCTAGAATGTCATTTCTGATCCCTTTCGCGAGACTTGAGACTAAGATCCATAGATAAAAGAAAGAGGAGGAGGAGGAGCTGATGATTGGATTTTCATGGCTGGGGCACCGAGCGTGAGGTCAATGAACACCGCTGATATGGATGCGAGGTCGGTGCTTGAGCTAGCCAGCAACAAGGCACAGTTGGTGACGAAGAAGTCGATCTCCAAGCCTTCCCCCAAGGCGGCAGAGGAGGAGAAGTTTCAGATTCCAGCTCCGTCTCTGGCGGTGGATTCACCGCCTTTGTCACTGGGTCTGAGCCCTCCGGCGTTGTTGAGGTGGCATGAGTTGCTGCTTCCTTAAGAAGGTTGTTGGATGATATCTTTTCTAATTTGCCGGATGATATCTTGAGAGACATAGCTACATTTGGGAGTTGAGATCTAGAGAGAGATTTCAAGTTTCAAGGCGATCGATCCTTCAGTTAGGGAAAAAAAAGTTAGATCTATGTCTGCAAGGAAGCTTCAAATGGGGATCAATGTTCTTATGATGTTCATGGGTATGTTGTACGTCTGCAATGCTTTCAACCCTGTAGTCAACTACTTGATAGACAGTGGATCTCTGAGCAACACTATAGTTGGCCGGAGAACCTTAGGCAGCGACTATGGCGGTAAGAAGGAGAAGGGTTGACTTGGGAACATGAAGATTTTAAATATATTTTTGGTAATCTTATTGTTTATATTGTTTGGATGTAATGAGGTTAATTATGTTGTTCGTTAAATAAATAATTAGGTTTTATTTTTTTAAAAAAAATAAATTTTAAAATTTAAATAAAATTTAATTTTTAAAATCTTATTTTTTTTACTTTTTTTTATTTTTTTGCCATGTCAGTGTATACAGCCAATTGACACGCCACATCAGTAAAATACGTCCACTTATAAAAAAAATCATGTATTTTATTCGTATGTCATTTGGCTGTCACATCAGTGCCACATCAGCATCAAGAACCGTATTTAACCAAATACACAATACACAGAGGTCATATTGAGCAAAATAAAAATATAACGATGAAAGTAAACAATCGCACTATTTTTCAAGAATAAAAAAATGTCTTTAACCCATTTTAAATCTAGGGGCGTCTCTTGATACTCAACAACGAATACAAATATATATATTTTTAAAAAATATATAACTGTTATAAAAAGCAAGTTTGGTTTTTAGTAGTATTAGCAAGTTAATTTAATAATGATAATATCAAAATTATGATATACATTAAAAAAAGGGAAAAACAAAGAGAAAAAGGAGAGAGAAATTATTGTCAAATACATATTTGATAATTTATTTCAAACCCAGGTCACAATTCAAACATTTATTATATTTTAAATTAGACAAAAGGATTAAAAATAGTTATCTACATTAACCTAACTCCAAGACAAAAACAAAATATAGGGCAAGTGAGTACAACTAAGAGAACAGTTGGCACACAAAGGTGGCGAGCCCTACTTGGCTTGCCCCTCCTGAGATCGTGGCGAACCTTTCTACGTGGCTATTAACCAACTCCAAAAGCCCATTTTGTAAACCAAATGACAATAATGCCCTTCTTCTTTTCAACCGTAATTGACCCCAAGAAAAATAGTTAATTTCTTTTTAAAAAAAATACATAGGACATTACTGAATTATTTTTAAATTTGAATTTCTTACAAAATTTAATAAATTTAAAATAATAGTAATGGAAAACGGGGAAATATGTATGAGTTAAACAAATACAGGGTTATTTTTGTAAAAACAGGGCATACTTGAAGATGACTTCATTAGTATATATTTTATTTTAAAACTTTTTAAGGTTGATTCACGTTAAGAAAGAGCCAATGATCAAACGCCAGACATACCAACTCGCTTCGCACCATCTGTTCTTTGCTTTTATATTGAATTAGAGCATCTATCATTCACTCCGCTATATATCTTTCTCCTCCGCATTTCATCAAACACCTATCTTTCAATCTAAATCCTATAAAAAAAAACTGAGCAATTGGGAGGACAGGTGAGGAGAGAGAACATATATACCTGTTGATGTTGATCGGTGATGGAGCAAGCGCCGTTGCTGCCGAGGAGGAAGTTGGGGCGGTACGTTCCGTACACGTCGCAATCGAACGACGAGCTGTGTAACTTCCGGCTATGCCTGAAATGGGTGTGCGTGGACAAGGGTGGAGGGCTGACGTCATGGGCGTTGTTCCTCCTGCTGGCGGTCATCGTCCCGATAATCTCCCACTTCGTCCTCTCCTACGCCCCAACCCGCCGGGCCTTTGATTCTGTCGTGGAGCTCTCCCTCACCGGCGCCGCGGCCCTCTCCTACTACACCCTCGGCCGCTTCCTCCGCCTTTACGGCCTCCACCGCTTCCTCGCCCTTGATAAAGTCCACAGCGAGAGCGATCGGATCCGCCTCGGCTACACCACCCAGCTGAACCGATCCTTCCGCCTCCTCTCCTACTTGGTCATGCCCTGCTTTTGCCTGGAGACGGTCTACAGGATCTGGTGGTACTCCACCGGTGTCGCCCGTGTGCCGTTCGTCGGAAACGCCATCGCCATCGACGCCGCGGCGTGCGCGCTGGAGCTGGCTTCGTGGATGTACCGCACGGGATTGTTGTTCTTGGTGTGCGTGCTATTCCGTCTGACGTGCTATCTCCAAATACTACGGTTGCAAGATTTCGCGACGGTGTTTGAGGAGGAATCGGACGTGGAGCTGGTGCTCAGAGAGCATCTGAGGATTCGAAGGCAGCTGAAGATCATCAGCCATCGCTTCAGATCATTCATCGTCTGCTTCTTGGCGCTCGTCACTGCCTCCCAATTCGCTGCTTTATTTCTCACTACCCGTCCTCACGCCGCTGTTAACTTCTTCAACGCCGGCGAGCTCGCTGTGAGTAGTATAGTGTTCTTCTCTTCCTTCTTTTCGATTCCTTTATATATAATATAATATATTTTTTGAATTTTAGTTTATAGGGGCATAAAAGTAATTATTATTTTTTATTTATGAAAAATGGGTGACATGGCAGCTTTGCTCCGTTGGGCTGGTGCTTGGTTTGCTGGTATGTTTAAGGAGCGCTGCTAAGATAACACACCAAGCGCAAGCGATCACTAGCCACGCGGCCAAGTGGCATGTTTGCGCCATCATAGAATCCTTTGAAACAGATCCCGAGACGCCTACCTGTCCAATATCCGTCGTTCATGCTGCCAACGATTGGGAACAAGAATCCGAAGAAGATACCTATGATGATGATGATGAGCTTGATAACACTAATCTTGTTCAACCTCGTGCCAACGTTATTTCCTTTCAGAAGAGGCAAGCTCTTGGTGAGTCTAATTTCTTTAAATAGTTTTTTTTTTTTTTTGAGTCTATTTTGTTTGTCAATAAGTTGAGATTTTTGTTGGCAATGCAATGCAGTGACATACTTGGAGAACAACAAAGCAGGGATCACAGTGTTTGGGTTTGTGTTGGACAGAGTATGGCTTCGCACGATATTTATGGTTCAGCTGACCCTCTTCATGTGGGTACTGAGAAAAACAATAAGGATACCTTGAATCCTCTTTGCCTGCGCTCCATTCTATTCTTTCTTTTATTTCCTCTTTGGAGGGTCATTATAAGTATTATATATAAGAGTGTTCAATGTTGTTGTTTGTCTGTACAACCAGAGGCTATTTGGGTGGTTTTTTTTTAAGGTTTAAAGTCATTTTTTATTCCTGAAAACATAATCAATGTTAATTTTCATCGTATATTTCTAAAAATGTTCAATACGATCTTTATGTATTGCATATTTGTCATTTTTAGTCCCTGATTCTGACGTGAAGGCCAAGTGGCATACGAATGAAAAATATAATATTTTTTTGATTATTTCTTTTATAAGTGGTCGTATTTTACTGATGCGGATAGACAAGTGTTTGTATTTGCTTCCATGATGTGACACTTGAAATGCTGGCATGGCAAGATGCTGCCACGGCATCATGAAATATTCAAATAAGGGTTTAGGGGGAATGATGACATGGCGTTTCAGTGAAAAATTAAATTAAAAAAATGGTAGAGTTTGCCCTTTTTTTTTTGCCTCCCTGTTGAGTTCTACAACCCATATAAAGAGCATTCCAGTCTACATTGGAAAAGTTATTTTTATTTTATTTTTTTCAAAATCCAAGCAAAGAGAACAACAAGCAACATACTTTGCAAACCTGTTAAATTCCAAAGAATACATCCAAACCTTTCTTGTTTAGCAAGCAAAAAAAATATACATACCTGCACTGTCTAGTCGTCACAACCAAGGACTTAAACTCTTTAACATACTTCTTTAGAATGTAAAACCATACATATAACGTACTGTGTATCATCAAAAATTTGACAAACAAACAACACAAATAACTGTACTGTCTAAACATACAAACCACAATTAATAAGTAAACCACAAAGTGATCAAACATATGTTTCAGAGACATTTAACAAACAAACCCTAATTAATAATTTAAACACTGTTTAGTCATTCATAATTTGGATTGTCTACTCATTTCAAATGTGACTCTCTTGGGTTGACAGGACTGCAGAAGTGCCCTTTCTTTTCCTTAGATTTCTAATTCCATCACTTAACATATAGAACATGGACATAGTTAGTGTGGCATGTAAAATTAAATGGAGATGATAATATTGTGACAGGTAGAAACTCAGTAGATCGCTGTCGTTTCTGCAGGATTCACCTTAATGTGGGCCAATTACTCCTACCTCATTTGGTAAGAACCGATATATATTTTCTCACTTTTATTGATGATTTTAGCAAGAAGACATGGGTTTACTTCTTGAAGGAGAAGTCTGATGCTTTTATGGCCTTCAATAAGTTCAAAGTTTACAATGAGAAACGAATTGGTCTCTCTATTAAAGCTTTGCATTTTGACCGAGGTGGAGAATTTACTTCCAAGGCTTTTGAAGATTTTTGTGAATAACATGGTGTATGATAAGTGTATAACTATACATATTTTCCTTATTATATTTACATATACTTATCCCGTTTCTTGCATCTATTTCTCTATTTTTGTGCTCCTTTGGATATGTGTGATTGGACAAATAAATAGGTACCCTGAACGAAAGAAGCGAGAATGGGACATACTACAGTGAAACCAACTAAAAAAGTCCTTTATAGAGAGATGTGCACGGCCTTAAGCACGGTCATGCTCCAGTCCGTACAACTCTCTGTACTCAAAACGTGTTAACAACATGTTGCACAGGCATGCATATGCTAAACACGCCCGTGCTTCCTGAAGCCAAAATCTGTGAACAAGCTATAAGGTTCCAGAATTTATTCCATGATATATAGGACTCCAAATAAAATCTCCACTATTCAAATTGAAGAAAAAGGAGTCAGGAACAATCACTTAAAGTTTCAGTTCAATCCGAGTTGATTTGGTTATCCGATTGTACATTTGATGAAGACTGCGCAGAGCTGAAAAAGAGCAGGACCATGCTCTCATTGAGCACGGGCGTGTACTCTCCCGTGCAACTCTTGGGAGCCCAAAAAATGTAAATAAGAGGCAAGCATGGGCATGCTTCAGGTCAACACGGTCGTGCTTATCTCAGGATTATCTGAAAGCGTAGTAACTCGATCCCAATTTTATCTAGAAGTCATCCAAAGATAAATTCAAGATAAACACGACATAGGCACGTCATGTTTTATCCTTTTTGAGCCTATATAAACCTCATGATGGCAAGATATTGGGCATCTTTGGGCGGGGGCTCAGGATCAACTTTTGGCGAAGCAGTCTCGAGTGATTCTCGCAGCGACGGCTAGGGTTCCACAACAGAAATCGAAGGCAGAGGAGGCATAATCAAGGGAAGATTTCTATGTCTAATTATATAACCTCCTCTTGTATCTTAGTTATGGTAGACCATAGCATGAGAGGCTAAACCTTCTATGGTGCCTCATACACTTGAACCCTAGGATGAACTTGTTATTAATTTCCTTTTATGTTCGGTTTTTGCTTTATTCATAATTCCTGTGTAGCATCTTGATTGTCTATGCTTGCAATTTTGTGTAGTTTCCTGTGTATGAGCCTGATCATCAATTAATCTCCTCAAGGGATAGCATCAGCACGTTAGTGTTTATGTTGGATGGTTGTGCGATTGTTATTACATTATCCCGGAGTTGTTACCTACCTAGATATCTTTGTGTGGTTTTTCCTTACGTGAGCCTCGAGTCATCTACCTTAGTAGATTAGAGCATCCAACACTAGAAGTGTTTATGCGGTGATTCGGAAGGATAAGAATATCGCATTGGCCCAGGAGTTCTTCTAGATAGATTCCAATTGGACACAGGTGTTAGGGTGTGTATGAGCATCATGAGAGATCGGGTGTTGCGCTGAGAAGTGAATTGTTACATCCTCCAAGAGTTATCAGTAATTAGTCAGTAATAGGGAGTCAATTATTAGCAAGAGAATCTTAGGGGGATTGTGATCTAAGGTGTCATATCTCATCTCTGATTACCCTCAATCCACCAATTGTTCACATTAGCTTTTAGTTAAGATATTCAATTAGTTTGACCACATAATTCATCATATAGTTTAGGCTAGGTAATAGAGGACAATTAGTACTAGTGGTCTAGGTAATAGAGGACAATTAGTACTAGTGGTCAATCCTTGTGGATTCGACTACCCTACCCTTGGGTACTTTACTACTTGATCGACCCCGTATACTTGTAGGAGAAGTGTCGCGTATATTTGTGTGCGCATCAAGTATTTCGCGACGTTGCCGGGCACTGGCAATACTAGGAACATTAGAATTTGTTATTCTAGTTCTCTTATCTGATCTTTTATCTTAAAAATTCGAAGAAAAAAATTCCAAAATTTCAAAACTTCAAAAAAAAAAAATTATGATTTTCGATCATCATTGACTACAAGATCAAAGAGGACATGACTAGTAGCAATATTGGATAAAACACAACAACAACTAAAAGATCAAACCGGGAATAACTTTTGAAGACTTGACTTGAAGACTTGAAGTTCAATATTTTTAATTTTGTAGGTTGGAGTATGAGAATACGGTTTTTGTCATATTTTTCAAATAAATCACAATATTTTTATTAGTTCATTTCTCAATAAAATCAAATCTTTTATAATTTGATTATTTTGTAATTTATGAGTTAAGTTTGAATCTTAATAATAATTTTAGATTTTTTTTTCATTTACATAATTTGCTTATTTAGTTTTGCAATATTTTTGGAATTTTTGGGATTCCTTAGAAATTTATCAAATTTTCTTTGTTTTTGGTAAAATATGAGTTATTTTTTTGGATTTATTTTTTGGGATTTTCTGGGATTTTCTGCACTTCTTACACATTTTTCTGAATTTTCTGTTTATTAAGATTTTAATGTAATTTTGTAAAGATTTTTTTATTGAAATTTCTGAGTTTATTTTGAATTTTTTGGGGAATTTAATTGATTTTCGGATTTTTATAGAAGTAATCCAATTTTCTAAGTGTTTTAAAGATTTTTATGAGTTTTTGATTATTTTTTTTTTGGGGGAAATTTCTGAGTTTTTTTTCTTAGTTTCAACGTTTTTCTTGGTTTTTATAAGATTTTCTCATTTTTCTGGGATTTTGAAGGAATTTTTCTGTGGTTATTTTTTTTTTTGAGTTTTCCTGAATTTATTTATGATTTTTTGGAATATAAAGGGTTTTCTCGATTTTTATTATTTTCATAATTTTTCCTTTTTTTATTTTTATTGATTTTCTGGATTTTTTATTTTTTTAATTTGTTTCAAACTTATTAGAATTTTTTGGGTTTATTATTAGTAATAATTAACTATTCATTCCTTGAATATTGCCCAAATTGTCTATAAATCCTTGGGTGGGGTTGGTAGGGGTGTAGTGTAATAGTGTTTTGGATATGTGTGTTTTGGGTGGGGAATAATGTTAAATAGTGCTAGGGACTA
This sequence comes from Dioscorea zingiberensis, assembly GCA_026586065.1. Lineage (NCBI taxonomy): Eukaryota > Viridiplantae > Streptophyta > Magnoliopsida > Dioscoreales > Dioscoreaceae > Dioscorea > Dioscorea zingiberensis. Next base: position 42,954,910 of record CM048819.1, on the reverse strand, counting down.
ATAGGGAATTTGCCCTTATTATTATTATTATTATTATTAGAGGGCCGACTCCTAGGCAAGCCTGATACTAGTCCATACTAGTTAGGTCATGCTTCGTGGTTGATTCAATCGGCTTCGTGGGCCAACTCAGGATGTCAAACGGGCCGGCATGCGTCCGACGTATCACGAGCACTGTGCATGCCAGTGCCGGGAGCCGGCCATTGTTTTTAGAATATATTTAAAAATTTTCAAAAAATATATAATAAATTCGTAAAACTTATTTAAAAAAATAAGAAAAAATCAGTAAAAAAAAATTAGAGATATGATGATGTTTTTTTAAAACATGAAATCATACAAGTTTATCCAAAGAATTCTTGATTTAACGTTAAAATTTTAATTAGGTTAGAGATATGATGATGATTTTTTTAATATAAATAAATCTTAATATTAATATTTACATATATAATTATGGAAATCAACTTATTCCCTAACTTACTGTTTTTTTTAAATAGTTTTTTTTTATCACTAGGGATGGCAATGGGGCTGGGGTGGGCCAGACCTTTACCACAACCGCTCCGCCTAAACCATCCCCTGCCCTGCCCCGCCCAAATAGTGATATTTTCAATACCACAACCGCTACCATGGTTTTTTCTCACGCCCCGCCATGCCATGCCATTGTATTAAAAAAATGAATTTTATAAAAAAAGATGGAATAAGTTTCTTGATTTTTCTTTCTTATATATATCTATATATATATATATATATATTTTTATTATAGAAACATGGGAATACAATTATTTAACTATTAAGAAATAGAATAAAAATTAAATACATGGGATTTTGGGTTGGGTTATGTAAAGTGTAAAGTCCATTTCTAACATGGGCCTAAATTGTAAGCCCAAACAATAAACCAAAGCGGGGCGGGGCGTATTTAAAATTGATGTTTACCAAACCCGCCCTGCACTCCTCACAAAAAATCCCCGCCTCCTGCCCCGCTCTCCAAAAAAACAGCTCCATTCGGGCGGATCGAGTCGGAAACCACGGATCGGCTCGGGTTTTGTCATCCCTAATTATCACTCACATTTCTTGGTTAAAATCTTTTGTAGATTTTTAATCACAGTTATAATTATTTGGCATAAACCCTAGTTTTATCTCAACTTTTAAATAATTGACTAAATAAATAAAATAATCCAAACTCTATCCTCAGAGATAAACTCAAATTGGATAAACATGAACTCAGATGATAACTCAATCTAGGTTCTACACACAAATTCTCTACAATATATCTTAATTTCTAGGGATTCATGCTCTTCTCTTTTCTCCCATATACTAAAAGCACACACCATGGAAGACAGTAAAGCTTCTCCTCAACACCATGAACAACACCAGCAACAGAAGCAGCAACAACAACAACAACAAGATCATGAACCCCCCCTATCTGCTTCAGATCTTGTTCCACTTTATTTCAGAATAGTGCTTCACATGTTCATGTTCTGGCTCTTGCAAAACATCAACAAGTTCATCTTCATTCCTCTCATGCTCTTCTTGATCAACCCCATCATCTTAGACCCTGAATCCATCTGTGAGTTCCTTGGAATCAAACTCCAAGAAGTAGTAGAAGTAGAAGAAGAAGCTTGCAGCATTGAGAAGGCTCAACACTACTTCATCACTGCTTTCCAACCTCATGCATTGCTTTTCATGAACATGTTCAAATTCTTGAGGAAGTCTTTAAGGGAGAACACTTTTGTTCAAAGGGTTCAAGAATATTTCAGTCTCAACTGTTTTCTTCCCCTCATTCTTCTGACCCCCATCTTCTTAAAATTTGGACATTATTATTACTGGTTCATCTTATTCATCCCCCATTCTTTCATCTTGACTTGTATTCACAATACTTTTATTGATCCGAATTCCGCTTTTCGGAAGATCATGCTTATAAGCCTTGCCAAAAACTACTCTAAAACCTTTGTAGATTGGTACTTGGAGAAGCTCCGGGTCAATCTCCGAAGAAGTGTTTATAGTTGCATGCTCTATCAACTCTACATCTGTTGCACTATCCATCTCTTGGCTATCATCTTCCACTTCTTACTGATGCCACACCGGTATCTTGTTTGCATTGTTATGTTAGTGAAGAACATGTTGAATCTTGCTTCCATTGGATTGTTCCTCATGGCCTGGGTTGAAGTTTACACTGATAAAGTTGTTATTGCCTCCAAGAAGATGATCATGAATCTTGATACAAAGGAAGGCACTATTTCTGTAGATGATCAGTCTGATGTCGTCGAGGAGTCTCGTTTTTCTGATCATCAACAGAATGTTGATGATGATGATGATATCAATAATGAATGGATTCATTTAATTAGGTCAAGAATGAATGGATTCAGTTAGGTTAGTTTTTCTTTTTCTTCAGTTCTTAAGTAAAGCTTAGCTTAATTAGTCTTCTCTTATTGCATTGTTGCTTTCTTAATTTATAAGATTCATTATGGTGAATTTTAGCATATACACTGAATGAGAGATATATATATATATATATATATATATATATATATATATATATATATATATATATATTCTTCATTTTTTTCTATAGATTTATAGTACTTTTTCCCTAATATGTTTGGTTGTATTTGAATTATTAATCTATATATTGGGAACTTTGGCTTCTTAAATCAAACTAACTAACAAATTCACAAACCCATTCATTTGTGAAATTTACCATATCTTTTGACTAATAACAAGATTAGTAGCAAACATAAATCAAAAACCATAGAAACGTATTTATCAATCGGTATCCTTGTTGAATTTATTTGAAAAATGATAACTCTATATTACATTATTCAATCCAAATTAACCTAAAAATTTAATTAGATAAAAAATAATTTCTTTGTGTTTGACTCGAACCTACATGGTATGATGTAGTCTTTTTGTATGGTAGCATACCATGCACCATATGTTAGAATTCCTCCCAAAAAAAAAAATATTAATTACGAATTTGTATATATGCCTCCATAAATTATAAGGACATATTTACCTATAAACAATAAGTTTTTTTTTTAAAAAATAAAAAGCAGAATGTTTTTTTATTTTTTTTAACTCCAAGAAATGGTTTTCTGAGAAACACCCATATAACAACTTTTGATTAAAACAGGTCAAACTATTTCTTTTGTTTTACCATTTTTATTTTTAAAAATAAAAATAAAACAAACATCCAAAAATTGATCTCGAAGCATTTATTATAAAACAGATTTCTGACTTAGAAAAAAATCAATCAAAACATTTTTTTTTCTTCTTTTTTGGAAAAAAAAAATATACATTGGTGACATGAAAAAAAAAAAAAACAAAACAAAACAAACAAGAACCTTAACTTATGTTGAGTCAGAGAATGGTTTTGATCCCACTTTTGATCCAATGGTTGAATTTGTTTGATTATGGGAGACTAGATCAAGAGGAAATCAAATCGGAATCAAAAGCAAGAGCAAAGAACACCAAATTTATGTGGAACACCCCTACGAAATCGGGGAAAAACCATAGCTCAATAGAAGGGATTCAATCCACTATGCATGATTGTATTTACAAAATTGTTGTGATATGAAGAGAATGAGAAAAGAAAGGAATGAAGAAATTTCCAAAGTAGGAGCACATCTCCGAAGAGGCAGGGTTTCGCCGTATCAGTATTGCTTGATTTGAATGAGCTTCGCCCCTCCTTTAATAGGCTTCGGTATCCTATAGCGCAAGCTTTGTATTTCTCCACGTGTTGGACAGGCTAGCCTCAGCTAAGTAGCCAGCTGGTTCCAGGTAGGCAATGACTGGTAATCTTCTAGAAGGCCAACGGGATAACAGCTAGAAGTTCTTCTAGAAGACTATCAAATACCGAAAAGTTCTTCGGGATCCTTCCTTTTTACTGTTGTAGGTTAAAGAATGGAAAGATCTGTAGAATAATAGGCAGACTGTCGTGGATCGAAGAACGGATAAACGGTCTTGAACTGATGAATGGGCAAACTGTCTTGAATCGTAGAATGGGGTGTTTGCCTTGGGTTGAGGAACAGATGCACAGCTTTGAGTTGGAGGGAAAACAAACAGTTCATATCATAGAACCGATAAACTGTAAAAGGCCGAAGAATAGGTAAACTACCTTGAACCGTGATAAATTATCTTGGACCGCAGAATGGATAAGCTATCGAGAGGGATCCAGATAAGCCTCATGATCTCGACACGTGGTTGTTTGGATGAAAGCCACGTGTCTCCTCATTTTCATCCCTATCATCCCCCCCCCCCCCCCTCCCTTTCCTTCAAGTATGTTTGTGATGAGCGCGGATAATGAGCAAATAGTTTTTGGGTCATTATTCGGCTTGAGAAGCCAAACACATGATTGGTTTTGGTGAACTATTTCTGTCATCAAGTTCCTTTTTGATCTCTTGAGGATTTAGGGGTCATCTGTCGTTGAAATATAGGAAATGTGTTTCAACTGTAGGATCTTTTCTTTTTCAGCTTCTGTAATTCTGTCGTTCGATCAAATGATGTTTTTGCCGATTAAATGTTTTTAGTTGAATAATGGAGTAGTAGATCGTATCGTGATAGAGTGGTTGGGATAATGGTGTTGCCGGCAGTCCGAAAGAGCGTATTAACAGAATGCCCGTAGGGTACAATATATGCGGGACAATAGGATTCGGGATAATTGTGTTGCAAGCATCAGCTGGTCAAATTTGTCTTTTCAATGCAAGTATTTAATGCCCACTACCTTTCCGTATCCTGACGTGGTTTTCCAAAGATGATGCTTGGGTGAACAAAGGTATGGGAAGGATGTAACTAATGATGAGCACTCCATTCTATGCTCCACGTGTCGAACATCCGTTGAATTCTAGCACTGCTTCTCATCCTAAGCCATTGGATAAAAATCCACGTGTCATCTCCTGATTATGCGTCGTTGTGTGAAATGATCTGAACCGTCGAGGGCGATTTCAGACTGTCCAATGACCATGCTCGAGATTTTCTCTATTTTGAAAAGAAATCTTTGCCTTTTATTTGCTCAGGTATGGACTTTGCTCTTCCTGTTCTAGGTCTAGAGGCCTCTTCTTCAAACGTTCCTCCGTTTTCTAGGGTTAGTTCCAAGAATCGTGGAGAACTCAAACACTGTTCTGATTCTTCCGCTAATACGCTTTCAGCGATTAAAATTAAAGATTTAGCAGACTGCTATCTGTTATCTTCTTCTTCCTTTTCTTGTAGGGTACCTTCTCCTTCAAAAAGTGCTTGTTCTTCGGTAAAAAAAGGAGAGTTAGTGATCTATTAGGACACCCAGCTAAGAGGTCTTAGGTTTTGATTTCCATAAATTCTCATTGATATTTTTCGTTATTATAATGTGTGTCCTTCGCAACTCTCCCCAAACTCATGGCGAATTCTTTGTGGATTTGTGATAATATTATCCCACTATAAAGTTGTGTCCACTGCCTCTCTGTGTAGCCTCTTTTTTAGCTTGAATCAAGATAGGAATACTGATTATATTTCTTTTGCGCCCGGCACAATAGACATTTCAACATACCAATTCCTTCTTCTATCAAGAATTGGAAAAACAAATTATGTTTTGTCTCTAGCTAGCAGTGTAGATTTAGGGGTCTGATTAAAGGGGGTATTCCTCGGACCCATTTAGCAAATAAGGAGAAACTTACGGACGAAGGGGATCATCTGTTGAAACAGTTTCTCGAATTTTCCCTTACGTCGATTGACGATTATTTGACTGATCAACGGCTTCAAGACTGCTGTCTATAATTAGCTAAGGGTAGGGATATCGATAACTTTCTTTACTGTTTATTGGGTGATTAATTGTTTTGTCATCTTTTTCTCTCTTTTCAATCTATAGGTAAAGGATGAATCCCGAAGAATTGGGTGCAGTCTTGTGGGTGGGAGTTCAGGCAGCTAAACGAAAAAATAAAGCTGCTCTAAAGGAGAGGAGGAAGAAAATAAGTCTGAAAATCTTCCTTAAAAGACGGAGGGGGAACATCCAGATAAAGTTGAGAGGGTTAAGGAAGGGGCCCTTACTGAAGTCATTTCCCAATCGAGAGATGGAGATTCTGTTGGACAAGTCGATATTAGGGCTGTTAAGAGGCCTGCGCCGAGGAAAAGAGCTGGTCGAAGAAGAGAAAAGAGCAAACTGAAGAGTCGAATAATGACTTAGATGATTCTCATGACGAAAGTAGGGAGATTCCTTGTGGAGGCAACATCATTTATTCGACTCTAGAACCATTGATGGTTGCGGAACTTCCTCCCTTGATCGATGATGTCCCTCCAGCCAAAAAGAAAAGGAGATTGGTGAAGGTTTCTCATTCCTCCGCTACTATTGAACATCCTGAGGAAGTTCTTCCTCCTCATGAGGTAGAACCGGATGTTCAGGATGTTGCCGTCATTGAACCAAACATAGGAATCGATTGTTCTACCGCGGGTACGGGTTCCTCGACGGTAGCTAATAAAGCGCCCAAATCATTGCCTTCAAACGAGGAAAGGCTGCTGAAGAAAGGTCTCGACAAGGGCAAAAAAACATATGGTATTGCTAAGAGTCAAAGTATGTCTTCTTCCGATGAGATGGAGCGAGGTTACATCGAATTTCTTGAGAAGATAAATTCTATCATTATGCCTTTATTAAACAAAGTTGGTACGGAGACTAGAGAAATTGATCAAGCTCTTGGGACGGTCAGTAAAACTTGAAGAACGAGAAAAGCGTTATATCCGTTCTTCTGAGACAATGTTGTGTCATGACCCAGTTGCCATCAGTACATCATTAAACGCTCTCCGTACTCAAGAAAATCAAACTCACCTTCGTCGGTTCGGTCTGGAGGAAGCTGCTACTTATCTCTGCTTATTACATGCTTCGATGAGTGCTTTTTATTTGGGATTTTGAGTTTCTATTCCGTTTACTCAATATCATTGACTGTCCTTTGTGCAGTCTTTTTTATAGGCAGATCGCGTTGCTCTATTGCTTGAGAGAGAAGATTCATTGACTGCATCTATCGATAGACTGGAGGCAGAAAATAGTCGATTGTCAAAGGCCGTGGAATGGAAGAACGACAAGATAAAGGAGTTGACCATTGAAAGGAATCACACTCTCAAGCGGTGGAAGGAAGTTGAAGGCTCTATAAAATCATTTACTACTAAATGCGCGAAGCTTGATATTCATAAGGATCAACTAGAGCAAAAGGTCACTTTCCTCAAAAGAGATATCAAGCGCCTTCGGGGAGAGAAGGTGGAGGCCTTGAAAGATAAGGAGATGAATGTTGAGAAATGCACGACTACTCAGAAGAATCATTAGACGGTGAAGAAAATGAATGATGTTTTGAAGACCAAACTAGACTCAGCCGAGAAAGATGTGAGAGTTTTGCAGAATCAAAACAATAACCTCTCCAAAATTCCACAAGTGAAGGAGGATTGTTTGCAATGCACCAAAGTTGATCACGATAATGCAGAGGAAAAGAGAGATAAAGCCTTGGCTGACTTAGCAATTTGTTAAGAAAACTTTGAATCATGCTAAAAAAGGGTAGGCGAGTTAGAGACCAAGATAAAAGAGCTTAAAGAGAAAGATAAGGATCCCACGGCGGATCTTCACAAAATTGGGCATTATGTATTTCAAATTTTTCAGTGGTCTTTATCTAAAAGATCCTACCATTGATTTTGGAAGCCTCACTTATGAAAAGGCATTGAAGCTTTTCCTCAGAAAGGGATTGGAAGAAACATCTTCATCATATTCTAAAGAAGAAGACCAAACTGTTGTTGGGGGTAGGACTTCCCTTCTCTTTTATGTCCTTTATTTCAGTCATCTATTGAGGAGGCTATTGAATCTGTTATCTTGTACGTTTTAGAATCTTGTGCTGCTATTCCTGTTGAGGAAACAGTTTCTGCTACTGTGCCCGAAGAACCAGTCTCGGTTGGTATCTAAGAAACGATCCCTATTGTCAATGTCGAGGAACCACGTTCAGTAATGGCTACTAAAGAAAAGACTTGTATTACTGTTGAGGAACTAAATTTAACCCTTATCGCTGAGGATCTGGTTTCACCGTTAAAGGTTAGGATTCTCTATTTTGTATTTCTTTTCTTTTTCAAAGTCTTCTGCAAAGAATTTAGATCTCTAGGCTTTATTCTTCGTAATCAGTAGATTTGTCCGTCGCGTTCTCCACCGAAGGAAAAGAGTCTGGTCCGATCAGTAGGAAGAAAGTATTAGAAGCGACTTCTCAAGGAAAAATTCAGGGGCAAGAAGCAGAAGAAGGTGAGTAATCATTTTGTGAGGAACTATTTTGTCTTTATTGTTCTCATCTTAGACCCCCTCTTCTGGAGTCTGGGAGGATAGCTTTACTTTCCGCTGTAGACCTTGTCGAATTAGTTTCTGGTGGTATTAGAGAGTTAAGGTTCTAGCGTGCTTTTCAAGAATTGCACTCTAGGATAATTAGAGGCGAGAAATCACTTCCCCGCCTTATATTATCTTCCTCTTACTTCCTTGAATCCATATAGGTCAACCTTTTTTCTTTTTGGTGATGTAGAACGCTGTGGTATGGAAACTGCTCAAAGGAAGATTGCAAAAACTAGGTCCGAAATGACGACTAGATTTAGAACGATTATTCCAGTGATCCCTTCTAACATAAACTATTACATTCCTCTGGTAGAGCCCTATATTGCTTTGGATGCTGTTGCTACCTCTTTAAAAGAAATTCGGAAGGAAGAAGAATAGAAAGTGGCGACGTATATTTATCTGGATTTCATTATACTGCTCAAATCCTGTCTTTCCTTGAATATGTAATTTAGCTCCTGTTACGACTTCGAATTTGTACTTTGGACCCATGTTTCATTCGGTTTTCTTACTGACTATTTGTATAACTTTTCCTTCTTCAAATGAAAGTATTTGATTCCCTCTATGATACATGTTCCGAACCTCCATTGTCGATCTACTATTTTGGACTGACTTGTGTATTTGTATATTTACTATGAATCTTCACTGGTGTAATCGTCTGGCTTTTTCAAGAGGGCTATAATGAAAGGGACCTCATTTGGTCGTTGATGTGGACTTTTCCTTTTTTGATATGTCTCATCAAGGGAGTTACGACTCAGTATTTAATTCGAGAAGAGACGTTTGCTCCCGGGTTCATAAAGTCTGGCCCAATCTTTACTGTAGTCGTTGATATGTTTCATAACAATAGTTTGGAATTTAATGCAGCATCTATAAATACTGAGGGATGGGAATTGTTCAATATTACACTCCTGGATATGATGGGGGAGTAACCAGCGTCCATCATTCTACAAATTTTTCAATGCTAACAGTTCCTCTAACCAGTTCTTATTTCCTCCGTCATTTTTCCAGTTCATTCGAGAGATAAGGACAGGACCGGTGAAGTTGAGGGGACCAAATGGTCATGAATGAGATGTGATGTTGTTCCGAAACATATCTACCAGTGAGGTTTGTTGGCGGATGGATGGTCAGAGTTTCGAGCTGAACATCACGTGATCAATGGGGACTGCTTGCTATTCACTTATCTTGAAAATAGACTGTTTAAAGTGAAGATTTTTGGGGCGAATGGAATTATGAGAAATGTGGTCTTCCACGCTCTTTTGAATGATGATGGGGAAATGCAATCCACTATTTCTTTTTGGGCAGCAGATTAAATGCTAAATGTATTTCCTGCCTTGACTATTAATCAAAATAAAACTTTGTGCTTTCCTTACTTTGAATATCCATGGTGATGTAATCGTCGTTTCGCTACTTGTAACAAAAGGAAACTTCATAGGTAGTGTCTTCAAGAAGAATTTCGGTATGAACATAGTAGTCCAGCTTTTACAAAAGAGTTTTTGTGGATATTTGATCTTTCGGAAGGACTTTCTTCAATTTCCGACCTAGGGGTGGTGATGTGTGCTTAGTCATTCTAACCACGTCCATAGGTGGATAGCACCCAACCCCGAATATGGGGTAGTAGCTAACCTAATCCGATCAAGGAGCTTATGACCTGTACCTCCGTACCTTAGCACAAACGGCCATACTCTTAGGTGGATTGTCCCCCCTCCCCTTTTTTTTATAAAAAAAAGGACTTTTTTTGGTATCCAACCTAGAAACGACGAATTAGGTTTGAGTATCGTAATCACGTTTGTAGGTGGATAGCACTCAACCCCGAATTATAGGTGAGTGGCTAACTAGCATTCATCTTAGTGGACTAATGACGTCCAACCCTAAAGGCAGGAAGACGGCTTCGCCTCAAAGTAAACCACTATTCTTTTTGAAGATGATGGAGAAACTTTCTGGGGATGGATCTTCAATGTGCATATTCGATTATTATATATTGGTAATCGGTATGTTGTAAAATAAGATTAAAATCAATTACAAAGAAAAGAAATGAACAGTTTTATTGGTAATATCATCGTAGATACTCGGCATGGTATAAGGACGTTTGAGTTTCTGTCCATCCATCTTGGTAAGCCAATATGTACCAAGTCGTACAATTTCTTTTATGATATAAGGTCCTTCCTAATTGGTATTCAATTTCCCAGTTCGGCTTTTGTTGCCTTGGAATTTGTTTTCTCGAAGAACCAGATCGCCAATTTGAAAAGTCACTTCTTTCACTTTAAAATTGTAAAATTTCTTGACTTTACGATGATATGCCGCTGCTCGGACATTAGCACAGTCCTTTCTTTCTTCTAAGAGATCAAGTTTTGCCCTAAGTCGTTCTTCATTGGTAGCGGGGTTGAAGGCTTGTATTTGGGGTGTGGGTATCCTGATCTCTGCTGGGAGCACAGCTTCTACACCAAAAGCAAGGGCGAAGGGAGTTTCTCCAGTAGGTGTTTAAGCAGTTGTTTGATAGGCCCATAATGCTCTTGGGACTTCTCCTACCCAACTGGACCCATTCCGGAGAACTCCAGTCTTCAGACTATGGAGAAGAGTTCTGTTAGTTACCTCAACTTGTCTGTTTACTTGGTGATGAGTAACTGAAGTGAGCCTTGATTCTATGCCAAGATTTGTATAGAAACTCTTGAATGTCGGATTATCGAACTAGCGTCCATTATCAATAATAAATGCTACTGGAATTCCGAATCGGCAGACAATCGATTTCCACAAGAAGCTCTAGCAGGCTTTCTCAGTGATCGATGCCTATGGTTCGGCCTCTACCTCTTTAGTGAAATAATCGATCGTCATGATCAAGAATTTTAACTACCGAATAGCCACTAAGAAGGGGACAAGTATATCTACTCCCCAAAGAGCAAAGGGCCTGGTGCTCACAATGGGAGTGAGTGGAGCTGCCGGATGTCGTTGAATGTTTGAATAATGTTGGCATGCATCACACTTCTAGACGAAGTCAATGGCATCTTTAGCTAAGGTGGGTTAGTAATAACCTTGTTGAAGAACCTTATGATTAAGGGCTTTTCTTCCTAGACGATCTCTTGCAATTTCTTCATGAATTTCCTGAAGAACATAATTTGCTTCGGAAGGACGAAGATATTTCAGGAGTGGCAGAGTATAGGAACTCTTGTAGAGCTGTCCATCCAGCAAACTATAGTTGGAAGATCTAGTTGTAATCCGACGAGACTTTTTAGGATCGGGAGGAAGAGAACCATCTTGAAGATAATTCAAAATATGATCGATCCAGCTCGGTTCATCTTTGATGTCCAAATGTTCTCTGGTTGGCCAGTATTCAATAATTTTGGCTGTCAAGTGTTGGGTGTTAATCGGTTGTTTGATATCAACATCAGAGGAGGCGAGTTTTGAGAGAAAATCGGCCTCTTGATTTTCGGCTCTAGGAATTTTGGAAATGTGAAAATTTTGAAAACTAGAGATTAACTTCTGTACCATGGCTTTGTACTTAATGATATTTTCCTCTCTTGCCTCGAATTCTTCGATTAAATGCCTGACTACCAACTGAGAGTTGGTATTTGCCAATAAATTTTGCTCTCTAAGACCACGAGCTAGTTGCAGGCCTGCAATTATAGCTTCATCTTCTGCTTCATTATTGGTCACCTTGAAGTCTAATTTCATAGCACTACAGGTATTCCATCCAAATGGTGATCGTAGAACAAATCCTGCTCCAGAACTTTCACCAGGAGACGAACCATCCGTGTGTAAGACCCACTAGGAGGAAGAGGTGTCTTCTGTTTCAGTTAGTTTTATACTTGGGGTTTCATCATTTTTAGTCACTGTGAGTTCGACAATGAAATCAGCAAGTACTTGGGTTTTGATAGTCGTTTTTGGTTCGTAGCTAATATCATATCCCCCAATTCAATCACCCATTTAGTTAATCGACCGGATGTCTCGGGTCAATGAAGGATTTATCTCAAAGGTTGATCGGTGAGTGAACGCCGAATGCACATTTATTCTAATTGAGGCTCATTCTATGCACCCGAAGAGCAACTAATGTTTCCTGAAGATTGGTTGCATGACGTTCGGCTTTATCGCCATTTACTAGGATATCGTCCACATAGGCTTCGTTATTCCTTCCGATTTGGTTTTTAAAGACTTTATTCACCAATCTTTGAAAAGTTGCACCTACATTCTTTAGCTCGAAGGGTATGACTTTGTAACAAAAAGTTCCTCTTCCAATAATGAAAGAAGTTTTCTCCTCATCTAATTTAGCCATTCGGATTTTGTTATATCCTGAGAATGCATCTAGGAAACTAAGCATCTCATAACCTGAAGTAGAATCAACCGGATTATCTATTAGAGGCAAGGGGTAGTAGTCTTTAGGGCAAGCTTTATTCAGATCGGTGAAATCAACACACATGCGTCACTTTCCTGTGGACTTTTTGACTAAAACAACATTAGAAAGCCAATCAAGGTAATACACTTCCCAAATCAAATCAACTTTGACTAATTTATCCACTTCTTCTTTGGCAGCTTTTAGACGCTCGGGGCGACGCTTCTGTGTTTCTGCACCACCGGCTTATGTGTTGGATCTACATTGAGTTGGTGACATCTCGTGAGACTCCAAGCATTTCTTCTGCCGTTCAAGTAAACACATCATAATTGTCCTTCAAAAGGTTAATCATGATCTCTTCTTATTGTTCAGGACTTAGTCTAACCCCAAGTTGCATGGTTCGCTCTGGTTGATCTTCCTTTAAGGGTAGCGCCTTTAATTCCTCAACTGGTGTTGGATGGCGATTCTCTCTTTCTTCATCTTCTTCCTGTAACTCTTCAACTGCTAGAGTCTCTGATATTCAGCTACTTTTTTCTCCTCGATTCTTGAGGAGGATGGAGTAGCATTGTTGAGAAGCGAATTGATTACCCTTCACCTCCCTACAACTATTTTCTGTAGGGAACTTCATCATCATATAATAAGCGGATGGAATAACCCCAAATAAGTTGATGGATGGTCTCCCTATGATGACATTATAGCTTGACAGGCAACGAACAACTAAGAAATTAATGAGAGCAGTGGTTGTTCGGGGAGGGTGGTGCCGAGAATCAGAGGAAAAAAGATTATTCCTTTTATTCCTTCTAACTACAACGGACTACCGTTGAATCCTATCAACGGTGATTTTATTGGCTTTAGATTCTTAGCAGTGAACTTCATCCTGTTGAAAGCATCTCAAAAAATAATGTTGACTGAACTGCCAGTGTTGACTAGAACCCGTTGTACTGTGAAAACTCCAATTTGTACTGTGATCACTAAAGCATCATCATGAGGATGATAGACTCCCTTGAGATCTTCATCTGAAAAACAGATCGGGGTTGATGATCGTGGTCTTTTTAGTGATGATATATTCTGAACTGAGACGACCATCCGGACATAATTCTTCCTAGATTTTGAGGTTTCACCCCCGTATCTTGGTCCTCCTGCGATCATGCTAATATTGATATCACCTGACACCTTTGGTGGTAAAGTATAGTTGCCTTCGATTTCTTGGTCTTTCAGTAGATACTGTCCAAGTTTACCTTCTCGGACAAGATCTTCCATCGCATCCTTCAGGTGGATGCATTCATCAGTAGAATTCCTCATATCATGGTGGAAGTTCCAGAACCTTTTGTTGCTTTTTCTTCCCGGGGTTTCTTTCATCGGCATGGGTTGCTTCAGGATCTTATGTTCTTGGATCTGTAACAGGATGTTCTCATGAGAAGTATTTAAAATAAAGTAATTATTATACCTCGCTATCCTCCCGGATCTCTCCGCAGCTGTTGAGTGGGCCTTGCGTCATCTGGTCGAGGTGGTTTATTTCGGTTTGATCATTCTCCCTTCGAAACCTATTGATGGGATGTGTTTTCCGCAAGTATACGGGTCGTGATCAAGTAATAAAGTGGACTATGGAAGTCGGATGTCGAACCACAGGGAATAGAGATTGCTAAGTGTAAACCAAGCTTTACTAACCTAGTCTAAATGGTAATTTGGGGGGTTTTGGTTTTCAAAAGTAAAGAACTAAAAAGGGATTGAAAGTAAGAACTGAAAATTGAGAATTGATTGGGGTAAATCAATGGCAAGAGAGGATACTTGGGTATGTTTCCCTTTTGGATTTCAATTCTAAAGATAAGCAAAGATGTTTATGAGTCAACGTTGGTACTTCTTGTGCCAATAGTCCCTAAACTATATCCAATCCCTCTTCCAAGGTGATTGGATAACTAGTCTCCAAGGACTTGGTATGAAGCTCAAGGGATAATTCCTAAATTACACCCAACCCCTCTTCCAAGGTGGTTGAATGACTAGTCTCCTAGGACTTGATATGAGGCTCAAGGAAATTTATATATATTGGGAGAATCATGGGGGTGAATTCGTATGAAAGAGTCGCTCGCCTCTTCTAGTACCCATTCCTCGGTATACTCATGAAACTCTCTAATAAAGCAAGTTCCTAATACAAGGAGGCGCTTAGCTCTACCTCTTGTATTGCACACAAGTAATTTCTAGTGATGAAATTACAATCAATACATAACATTCATTAGACATTCAAGAAGGTACCAACAAATCATCATAAACATTCAATGCTATTAATGCTCAATCCAAAAGTTCAACATACCCAAGTACCAATAGATTAGTTCCCCATGAAAGGGGAACTCAAACCAAAATGGAAAAGCTTACAAAACAATGAAAGATTAATGGAGAACACCATTACCTCCAATGCTTGCAAATCCAAGGGTTCTCCACTATCGAGATTTGGGGGAGATGACCCCCCAAGCCCTAATCTCTCCTCTCGCCTCTCTCCCAAGCCAAAAACTGCCTCTAAACTCTCATACTTAACTATTTATACCCCGGAATTAGGGCTCCACTAAAAAATTACAACATTACCCTTGATTGGGCCCATGAAACTGCAAAAGTTACGATGAACGGCCTCGTGAACATTCCGCTTCATCACCGCTCACCACATACCGTTTCAACAGTGGGTGGTCAACGGCCATTCATCATCCCGCTCACCTTACAAATTTTGTTCTCGAACCGGGTAGTGAATCTGGCGGTTCATCACCGGTTTACCTCTACAAATTGCTCGAACCGGCACAGATGAACGGCCATTCACAAGGCCGCTCACACTCTTTGTGCTCGCCATTGTTGTGTGTGTGAACGGCCGCTCACAAGGCCGTTTCACCCCTATTTACTTCAAAATGTCTTCGTTTGGTCTTCATTTTGTTGATAAATGCTTCCTTTTCGTCGGGGTGGCCTATTTATGCCCTGTTTACAAAATATGAAGCATTTTAAGTACCGGCAGGCTACAAATCATTGCATTTGACATGAAAATAAGTATATATATGGTATGTAAATATGCTCAATTGAACGCTTATCACCTATCCTCTCTTGGATCTCTTCCTCGAGAATCTTTATACTCGACCTGTTGAGGCTCCTTTACTTGGATTTCTTTTGCTTTTTGTAGAGCTCCTTTCTCCCATCTTGTTTTAATTTCTTCCAAACTGATGTATTCATAGACCATGGTGAGTAGTTCAGATAGATCTTCAGGGATTTTTCTTGAAAGGGCATCTCGGAATGGGCAATCCCTTAGTCCTTCCATCACTGTGACCACTGCTAATGTCGAATCGAGCATAGTGATATTGATCGTCTTTGCATTGAAACGATAGTGGTAGTCGCCAAGGCTCTCTCCTTCTTTTTGTTTGCAATTCAAGAGAGTGATGGTATTCTTCTTCCGTTTTCTTTGGCTAGCGAAGAGGATGAAGAAAAGATCACAAAGTTGTTTGAAGCTGGCTATGGTTCCCAGCGGCAAGCTCTTGAACCACTCATGAGCACTTCCCGTAAGAGTTCTGGGAAATGCTCTGCACATAACTACTTTAGAAGGTTTATTGATCAACATCTCCGGAGTGTATGTTTCAACATGTTCATGGCGGTTGGAAGAACCATCATAATGCCAAATATTGGGAGTCTTGAAATTGTCTGGAAAAGGGGCTTCCCAAATTTCCTGAATAAAGGGGGAAATTAAGTAGTTGTGGTACATGTTGTAAGAGTCTCTCTCTTTCTGTAATGGCATTTCTTGGTGGTGATCGTTGTCGAGGTAAGTGACGTCGCGGTGAGTGATGTTATGGCGAGTAACGCTGGGGAGAATGGTGTCGCGGCGAACGATCATGGGGTGAGTAATGCCTCGACGAATGATGTCTAGGCGAGCGATTGCTCTTTCTTGGGAAAGGTGGTGCTAAACCATCGTTTGGAGACAAAGATATCCCCTTCTCTTTCTGATTCTCTCCTCAAGTATGGGATTATGATCCCTTCGTGAGCCAGGTGAATCTGAACTACTGGCAGAGGACGTCACACCCCTGTTTCTTATTGGAGAACACGTTTGATATCTAGGAGAGTGGGTTACTGGCCTCCCTTCATTCTCCATAATTGATATAGCGTCATTTGGGATAGTTGTCTATGAGACATGACGCTCCATGGCTTGCATGGTACTCGCAAGCTCCTCAATTCTCCGCTCCATTGCCTGGAGCCGATCACCAGGAATTCCAGCATTCTGGTGATTTGTAGGGGGTACTCCCTCAAGAGCTATCGGTATCTCTCCCACAGATGGAGTAGGCTTCGCCGGTGATACAATTGGAGCTACTTCTTTTTGTTCCTGTGCTTGAATCCTCTTTGATTTCCTCATAGTAGCCATAACCTTTTTGTCCAAAGATCCCCACAGAAGGCGCCAAACTGTTGAGTTAGAGAATGGTTTTGATCCCACTTCTAATCCAACAGTTGAATTTGTTTGATTACAGGAGACTAGATCAAGAGGAAATCAAATCGGAATCAAAAGCAAGAGCAAAGAACACCAAATTTACGTGGAAAACCCCTACGAAATCGGGGAAAAAACCACGGCTCCCTGGAAGGGATTCAATTAACTATGCATAATTGTATTTAGAAAATTGTTGTGATCTAAGGAGAAGGAGAAAAGAAAGGAATGAAAGAATTTCCAAAGTAGGAGCACATCTCCGGAGAGGCAGGGTTTCGCCATATCGGTATTGCTTGATTTGAATGAGCTTCTCCCCTCCTTTTATAGGCTTCGGTGTCTTGGGACGCAAGCTTTGTATTTCTCCACGTGTTGGACAGGCTGGCCCCAGCTAAACTTCCAGCTTACCGCCAGTTGATTCCAGGTAGGCAACAACTGGTAAATCTTCTAGAAGGCCAACCTAACAATAGTTGGAAGTTCTTCTAGAAGATTATCAAATACCCAGAAGTTCTTTGGGATCCTTCCTTTTTACTACTATAGGTCGAAGAATTGAAAGATCTATGGAATAATAGGCAGACTGTCATGGATCGAAGAAAGGATTAACGGTCTTGAACTGATAAATGGGCAAATTATCTTGAACCGAAGGGGGGGGGGGGGACAAACGGTTCATACCATATGACAAATAAACTGTAAAAGGTCAAAAAATAGGTAAACTACCTTGAACCGAGGAACAGATAAATTATCTTGGACCACGGAACGGATAAATGATCTCGACATGTTGTTTAGATGAAACCCACGTGTCTCCCCATTTTCACCAGTATCAACTTATAAAACAGATCCTTCCGACATAGAAAAAAAGTCAATCATAACAATACATAACAAGGCGCCCTCACCACCCTACTCGCTGAAACACCAAAAGTGAATTGGCAAAGTAGATTCCAAAAAATGAATAAATCAATAAAATAATATGTGACTTATTTTGCAATCCTGTGATACAAAATTCATTGGTTCAACCTAGAAATAAGTAAAATTTGAGATTCATTTGCACATATTGGGAAAATACAACTCAAACACAATTTCATCCCTAATATGGAGATGAAAGAAATAATACATGTCAAGACACACTGCATCATTTCAAACTGAAACATTGTCCTGATGTTACCAATGCAGAGCAGGGATTGTTTTCTCATCAAACTTAATACACTGATTGTTTTAAAGCATGCCCACAAGCTAGCTCACCTCCGAGGTTCAAACCAACTTGGATGTTTGAATTGGCCCTCATTTCCCTTCTGGATTTGACATTCCACAACTGAAACCATTTCTGGGAAAGAGAGAATATATATGTGATGATGCCCTCATGTTCTTGAAAATTAAGGACTCTAGCCAACAGATTTGTCATACTGCAATGAGTTTGGAAAGGTTAGTACTTTAAAACAGGCAGCAAGATTTCTAGTTAATGGCTATTGAACAATAGAAGAAATCTGAGGGATGAAATTGCAATCTTTCTTCTCACATGAACGTTAAATTTCCAGAATTATGTATTGCAATTGATGAAAGTTAGAGCTGAAAAACTAAAGCAATCATCAAATTCTTTTTGATCTGAGTTTTCTATTTATCTTACTATATTTATATTTAATGAGAATCTTAAAAGTTCAATAGGCAACTGAACTCACCAAACAAAAGCAACTTTTGAGGATCATGAGAACACAATTCCAATATTGAAAAGAACCAAAACATGCTGTGCAATTATCTTTCAGCCTTATGGCTCTGCAATCAAGGAAAATCATGTTGACCTTGAAGTCTCTGCAACTCTAATAAACAGAATTAGCCATGCATGCAGTTTTGATTTGTAAGTGTTCCGAATTAATTTCAAAACCCCTCAAGTTGATATTAATAATATAAGTTAAACTTGCTGCCAAAGGGCATTGACTGGAGACCTTAGTACAAGGATGCCTTAACCTTATTCAATACCAAGAACGTGCATAAGCCTAGTGCCGAGGAAAGTAAGAATGCTAAGGTTTACAACAACAATTTATGTTACTAACAAACACGACTAGGATTTTGAGTGTATTAATGGAAATACTTTATGAAAAGAACAACAATGATGGGTTGGGGGCAAGTTTACATTTCCCACTATAAAAGAAGATACAAACATATAAAAACCCAAAAGGGACAAACAACCTATTGAGAAAGGTCAAACGAAGAGGAGAACTAGAAAAACAAGCAAAGGCATATTCGAATTTGCTGCATCAAAAGAATCACAAAATAATTTGACATCATGCCAAAATAAAATCCATTTTTTGCAAGTATTGCATTGCTAGGAAATAGGCAGCTGTGTCATAACAAAGGTGAAAGGTCACCGGAACTATACCCTTATATTCCTTTTTGTCCTTGAACCTGAAATCCATGTTGTTCCTTGAACTAGAAAAAGAGAAGGAATAGTCCCTAAACTATTAAAAAAGTGAACAATTTTGGTACCGATTAAATATTTTAATCCTTATAACAAAATGAATATTTTTTCAGGGACCAAAATGATAATCAAATATAGTTCATGCCCCAAAAGTGCACTTATGCCTTACAATAAATAGAGAATTAAGACTACCTTTACAAGTTCTCAAAGGGATGGTCAAGCCAGTCATGTAGAAGCTGTTTGAGATTTCTTTAAAAAGAAATAAAATAAAAGAGAGTGGGGTCAGCTTTAGAATATAAATGCACATATTAAAAAATCATATACATTAGTCAATTATCTTAGAATGGCTTTCCCTCTTTGCTTGGGGTTGGAATAAGTTGGGTTAGGAGTCTTGAAGTTTGAACTTGTTTTGGGGAAAAATTTTAAACTAATTGACCAAACTTTGACTTAATTAAAATACTAATTAAACTAAATAATTTGAATTAAATTTATATTATTCTAATTAATGATTGATATTTATCACTTGTGTGATATTTTTTTAAATATAAATTAATAATTATATTTAATTAATTAATTAAATATTGTAGAGAAAGATATTCCAATTCCATTGAGGCTGTTGGTTGGCGGCGGTGGAATGGCCTAGGACAACCAAAAACCATGCTAGTAATCAACTAACTTGCACCAGTGATTACTCATAAATCAAACAATATTACTCTTAACAAAATTAAGTCAAACTTACAAATGCACTAGTCTTGATGATAAACCACATTAACATGAGGCATTTTCATACAAGTTTGAATGAAGGGCTTTAGTTTAACTCAACCACCATGCTTCAAGAACTGATTGAAATAAAAGCAGTTATTCTCAAGTAGATATCTGAGGTTGATAAATAGTAAATATTGGAAACTGACCCCAAAACTCCAGAATCATACTGTATACAATATATGTGATTTGCTAATTGATTGCTCTCATGCAAAGAGGAATACGCCACCAAATTACTAAATCAAAATTTTCTATTACAAATCTTGATGCCGATAAAGGTTTCCAAACAACCAATAGGGATATAAATATGAAGAAAGAACAAATTACCAACCAACTGTAATTAAATTAAGGTGACACGGATATATCGACTGTATCATAACACAGAGAAACAGAAAATTTGAAGCTTGGTATGAATAAAAAAGATATACCTTCAAAGCCTTCTTTTGCTTCAGCTTCAGTTTCACATCAATCCCATTATCAATGATGGATTGTAGTACAATTTGAAGCTTCCCTTCAATCTTATCTCCTTTCCTCGGTGTGTAAACCACATTATAAATATCCTCCTCTATAGCACGCTGAGCCATAACTTTCCCCACAGCAAAGCAGGCCTTAAATCCTTTCCTGGAAGCGAAGTCGAACTTCATGTCCTTCGAAATTGAATGAGCCACAACAACAACCTTGCTCGTAGCTCGGTGAACCACGCAAGCACGAACAGACCCTTTTGTAATAAATATGTCCAAGCAGAAAGGTAAGTGGTAGGGATCCGTGAGTTGGTTAAAAGTCGGGCTTCTCACCTTCTTCCCCCCTAGATATTGTGCCATAACACCAACTTGACTACTCTCAATAGCATTCCTTTCCACCCCTTGAAACAAAGATTTGCCCCTTTGCATCCTAACACCACTATCACTACTTTCCTTAGAGGACCCCTTCTTTCTATCTTGAGACGAAGCTTTGTTCTTATCTGCATTCACAAGCTTGTTCACACTGGATGCTGATGACTTGAGATTTTGCTTTTCTGATTTCTTGCCATCTTTTCTAGCATCAGTTTTTTTTGACTTCTCTTGATGCTTACGTGAAGTACTTTTCCTGTGGAACTCAAAACTATACTCTTCAAATTCTTTGGAACTTCTATCCAACTTGTAGAAAAGTTTTCTGTTCAGCCTCAGATCATCAATCTCATCAAAATCAGGACAATTCTCCATCAATGCAGAACAATCATCAGAAGCATCATCATGATCCTCCCTCTTACCCTCAATTCCCTCCAGAGATTGCGCTAATCCAAATGAAACCCGCCAAAGATCAGGATCCATGAGCTCAATATCAAACTTCTCCTGCTGATTCCCAATGGAAGGAATCATCGGCGGCAATCTTATCCTAGAAAAATGGTTCCTTGCATTCCCCAAATCATTCTCTCTATCAATTGGTGACCTAATTGCTTCTGAACAAAAGCTACAAACCCTAGAAACAATCGAAAAATTCATCCAAAACGGCGCAAGAAATCGCCTTTTCAACAGGAAACACACCATTCCCTAAATCTTAGCTGTTTGTCCTCAAAATTGTCGAAATTCAGCACAAAAGCAAAGCCAATCAAACAATCAAATCCATCACAGAGAAAACTTAAAACAAATCAGCAATTCCTGTTGGAGATGAAGAGAACAAATCTATTGGGAAAAGCAAGAAAGTCATGGCGATAAGGAGATGACCTCACGAAGCTTTGGCTTGGAATGCAACTGCGGCGCCGGCGGCGCCGATGAAAGGATGATCGCCGGAGTGCGAATCAAATGGAACCGGTTTGTTTGCAGGTTTGGATTTGAAATAATATTCGGATCCGCTTAGCGGAATATCAATTTATGGTTAACGGTAAAAAAAAAACCCAATTTTCTAAATTTTAAATTTAATAATAAAATTAAGATGAAATTTCACTAAACTACCCCATGCTTTGATTTTTTATCAATTTGTAGTTTTACGTGTGACACTTTAGTACTATCTACTATGTGGTCTAAATCATTCGCAAAAAAATGTCAAAACACTTAACCCCATTAATTCAATGTTGATATGGCATAAAAATGGATCCGAACTTACATTTTTACCCTCATTTACATTACTTAAATCACAAATCAAAACCTACTTCTTCATCATCAAAATCATTTTTATGGACTTGAATTTACATTTTTACTGTTTTGATTTTGATGATTCGTGGCTTGTGATTTGAGTAATGTAAATAAGGGTAAAAAGGTAAATTCAAGTCCCATTTATGCCACGTCAGTAAGTATTAAATGGCATAAAAATGGATCCGAATTTACCTTTTTATCCTCATTTACATTACTCAAATCACAAATCAAAACCTACTTGTTCACCATCAAAATCATTTTTATGGACTTGAATTTACATTTTTACCGTTTTAATTTTGATGATTCTTGGCTTATGATTTGAGTAATGTAAATAAGGGTAAAAAGGTAAATTCAAGTTTATTTTATGTCACGTCAGCAAATATTAATGAGGTTAAGTATTTTGGCATCTTTTTGTGAATGATTTAGACTACATGATACTACATGATACTAAAGTATCATAACTCAAACCATAAACCCCGAATTAATAAAGAGGCAAACCGCATAATAGTTTAGTGAAAATTTTCCTAAAAACAAGTTTATTTTTTCCAGCTTTTTAAATATTTACCCATAAACCCATGATATTTAATAAAGTAAATAAAAAAATTTGTTTATTACTATTTAAAATTAATTATAATATTGATATAATTTCCTTCAAATTTTTTTTAATTCAAACTCCATTAAAAAAAAAGAAAAATGTATAGATTTTCTGAAAAACCAATAGTTTTTCCCTCTCTCTCTCTCTCTCTCTCTCTCTCTCTCTCTCTCTCTCTCTCTCTCTCTCTTTTATGTGGTAAAATCCTACATCTGAAATTTATGTATGACTTCAGGTTTGGGTTCCTAAGATCAAATCACAGCCCTGTTTGGCTTTTAGATTTAAATTCTAAATCCATTCCAAACCCTTTCTTGGTTTGAGCAAACAGGGCAATAGACACGTTTGATACTCACTTATTTTCATTTTTTTTTTAAGGTTATACTAATTGGCTTCTCACTTGCAAGAACCATTTTATTATACACCCAACGTAAAATTTAACATGGCAGTGATGTTTTGAAACACCAATTGTTAAGTCAGCCTTTCTCAGAGCCAGCTTTAGACGCAAATTGCCTTTTTCTCTCACGATGCTCACACAATGATGTAACGTGGGCGGATTTTACTTTTAATTTGAAAAAACAAAATTTTGAGAAAAATGAGAGAATTATTCTGTTTTTTTTTAATTATAAATTTTAATTATTCTAATTTCTTTCTGCTTAATAACATTGATGGTGTTGATAGAACTATCAAGATGCATGAGATCAATCACAGCTTCTGACACTGACCTAAAAAGATCAACTAAATCACAACCGAGGAACAAATTACCAGACAATACAAGAAAACTAAACATGAATTTCTCAACTGAATGCGACCGAGAGAGAAACATAGGGCAGACCTCATGAATCACCTTACAATTCTGAAAGGTAAGAGATCTCTGTTTGATTTATAAGAGCAAGCATGACCTACATTCGAAGTAAGATATGGTGAAATGCAAAAAAACCGCAGTCTGGGGTCTGATCTCAAAGAAATAGTTTATTTATTAGAAACTAATCAGATGGATCAAGTTCCTTCCTGCTCTTAATGACCGCTCGCTTCCTTGTATCAAAATCAACCTTGTCGAGGTCTGATGCGCTTGCCAAGAACCCATAGAAGATCCTCTTTTTCTCACCTGTCTTCTCATCCAACTTGACCAGGGCAGGATTCTTCTCGTCATCGAGACTGGACATGGCTTGTGCACGTGACCAGCCTTTGCGGCCATGGTTGTCCTTCTCAAAGTACTCCCCCAAGTGCTCAGCCTCCTTCAAACCAGAATGGGTGTTTGCAAACTTCACCAGGGTTATGCCCAGATGTCCATCCTTTCCATACAAGGATTTTGATTTGCCACCACCAAAACCTAGTTCTGGATAGGAAAATAAAAGGGATGCAGACAGGAGAATCATTAGTTTAATAGAAGTTCAGTGAGGATACATATGAGACAGCCTAAAACTATTTAGACTCAGCAGTCAGCATAGGCATCTAAAATAAGTGACAAACCAAACGGCTAATAATATGGCTGGAGAAATCCCCATCCTACTGCTCTGTTAATTAGAGAAAGTCCGGGGCAAGGATCTTCAAAAGAGTGAAAAACATGGAGGACTATATGTAGACTACAACTCTTACCAGAGATCAGTAAGGCATATGGTAGGTATTCACGGGGTTCACTTCCCATGAATGCAGTTAACAGCATCTAAAAACACTAGGAATTGGTTCTTTCTATTCTAATTTCTAGTATTTACATACTACACAAAGAATTATCAGTAGAGAATAACTTTGCACGTAAAAATACATCTATAGAGGGCAGAAAACAGAAATGCAGTATTGCTGCAAAGAGTGAAATCCTGGATTTGTTTCCAGGTATGCTATCCAACCGACCAACAGAAAAGACACTCATGCACCAAAGCAGACAATCCTCTCTAAGATGGCCCTTGCGAACTTAACTGAAGCATATGCATTCATGAACATGCCAAGCCCAAGCTAGAATGATGGCAATCTCCCCTCAAGTACTTCTCACATCAATTTATGTAGACACACATCTCTAGGCCTACAATCTGTAATGAAACACTTAGTGAAGACATTGGACACTATAAGCAATAGTCTGAAACTCCTAGGCTAAGATAAGAAAATAGCTATTTATTATAGCTACAAAATAACCAAGAATAAAATAAGAACTGAAGAATTAGTTTTCCCACACAAAAGGAGCAATACTGGTATGGTGAACAAGTTAGAGCCCAACTAATCAGGCCTATCGAAACATTCCATTAAACTCAAAAAACATTAACTATGACTAAGAAGTACAAATCGGCAGAGTTGAAGTGCTGGGTTGAACATTGTCAATTCCCTACAGGCCAAGATGCAGTGAGGATCCTCAACCATCGCAACGCGACTACTGCCAAGAGGTGACCCCAGGAATTTTGAGGTCCCAACTTGAGCTCACGGTTTTTAGACTGTAAGTCAAAAGATAAAAGGCGGAATTTGGATGCAGAAGACCTGAACCTAGTTTGCTAAAAAGTTTATTGAGAAAAGATAGCAACATCAAACCTGATCACACTCATTCCTATAATAACAATGGTTGCCAATAGCTAGATACCAACTGCAGGACAATGAGATTATGATATTCTCTTCTACAATAAATGATTGCTATGTAACAATAAAGAAAATAAGGCAAAGCAAAGCTGGATAAAGGCTTAATTTAGGCAGCCTGGCACACAAGACTAAGTACCACCGGCTTAATTGAGGCCCTTATAGGGGTGTTGCATCCTTGGCTTGCCCTTTGGGACAGCTATGTGAACAAAAAGAAACTTAATCTCATTGGCAGGGAAGAAAAAAGAAGCTCATGATGTTTATGTAACTGAATATAATGAACACTTAAAATAGGAGGAAGGGATCATTGTTAAGTCTAAAGAATGATGTAACCATACACCAGTATCCACTGTGTTGGTCCAAGAAAATACCTGTGATTTCATACAGAATTATTTGCTGAGAAATAATATTTTACTTCTCTACCATATTATAGAAAGAAAAATAGCAAAAGGCATAACTAATATACCTTTTAGTTTTGTATCCATTTCTTTATTACCCATACCCTCCATGCGGCCATCCTTTCTTCTTCCTGAGTTTGTATTATGAATGATCACAGTTGGAGGCCAAACAATCAAATCTTCCCTATTTGCTGCTGCGTCATCAGCAGATAATGATTGATATGCCTTAGAGTTATCAGGAGCTTTTGCATGGTTCCATCCCATAAGAACACATAAAGCCTTATGTAACCCAAGATGATCAACACGCAATTCTGCATTCTGTGAGGTGTATGCATGCATAATAAGCCCATGTACATCAGCAAAATCTTTAGATGCCCTGTAATAGTACACATCAAGTGTGTTCAATAGCAAAAGTATCAAAATCTATCCAATTGAAAATTTGAAACCATACACATAAGTAGGAAGCTGATACAGAAGTCAAAAGGATAGAAACATGCCCTAGTAGCACTAATCAAGAAAAAAAAATGAAAAGAGAAGCCTGGAATCTTAAAACTAGATGGCGCACTTGCAAGCCAAGAGGGTGAACTAGGGAGAATGGGCAACGACTTTTACAAGTCCAAACCTAGACTGAACAGAACAGACGAACCCAACCTGAAGGATGAACTGAATCCCAAATTATTTGCTTAAGCTCACAAAGCAATGTTCTATTTCACATGTAGATTTAAACCTATAAAAACCAAATATAAATGAAATATTAAAACCAGGCCTAAGATTTCTGCCCAAGGGGAGCCAGTTCAGTCCATTGGCAGCCCCGTCAACAGGATATTATCAGGACTAGCATTTTGTTGCCCTTCCCATTCCATGCAGGATTCTCAATTCCAAAATCAGCAACCAAAGCCAAATTCTATGGTTATACTTTCCCCAAGAAAAGTCCCTAAGATTATTAAAGTTGAATCACCCCAGGCACAAGGATATAATAGATACGGGTACCATTCTGATCTAACCATCCTTTAGCTTATTCCTCCTTCAGTGCAACTTGGTTAATATAACGCCTCAAGTAACAAGGGAAGCACACATTTTTAACAAGGTAACAATTCACAGGTGAAGTACATGCACATATATAACAATTCAAAAACAATGTTCAGACCCTTGATCTGAAATAGGTTTACATCTCTAAGGGATAAATTGCACCGAAGTTGACTAATTGAATGGAATATACTAGGCCAAAAGTATTTGTATATTCACAAACTGGTGATACGAGGTGCACTCCAACAAAAAGGGAAGAACATGCATTTTACAACAGCTCACTCAAAATTTTCAACTGACAGAACATGATTCTATTTGCAACAACCAAGAGAAAAGGAAAAGCAATGTCACCTATAATCTAAACCTATTATATAAAAGACTTTCAAGTCGGCACAGCATTCACTGAAGCCCCAGTAAGGGAAGCAACACCAATAAAATGTCACAATACTGAGGGAAGCATCTTGATACTAGCATAGGCCTTCAGGTCAGCACACCATCTATTACACATTCAAACAAAGGAGTACCAAAACAGCAACAAAACCAACAAGCAAAGACACAACAAAAACCATTGCTGAAGTACATCAAGAAAGAATAATTTGGAGAACTAACTGTACCCAACATCAGAGGCAGCCTAATACTGAGATCCAAAACTCAGTCTGTAATAAGCTTCACGTCACACAAAAAGGACAACTAATTACTAAGACCTTTCACACTGCTTAAAGAATTAAGTATGGAATACAACAAAGGTAGCAGATGAACATAGGCAATTCACAAAATTGTCAAGTACAAAAGACAGCATACATGTAAAAAATAGAACTTCAAGAGCTCGCCCTAGAAAATGACAATCGTAATGTACTTCAAGAATTGTCAAGCCTTGGCAACAAAAGAATTGTCAAGCCTGGATAACAACAGCAATTGCTGCCATGAATGGTAACTTTTTAGCCTTACCTTCTACTGTATCAATTACTATCCAAATTATGCATCTCTGGCTGCTGCATCTAAGAAGATAGAGAATCAACCTAATAATTCTATACCATTAAAACCTACCTACAAGAAAACTATTGAATGCACATACATTTAATGAACACAGAAAAAAGCTCATTGGAAATATTTGAGTCCATCAAGGTTGATCCACAAGATATCATCTCGGGTCCAATCACAAAACTTCACTGTAGGTGTGAATACTATTGTAATCCCAGTGATCAATGGCACAATCAAATTATATGTAACTAAAATATACTAGTATCTTAATTCTTTTGAAGCCAAATAACAAAATCAAAAGCATGCAAGAAGCCTCTACAAAAAAATATAGATAACTTTAGAGTATCACTGAAGAAGAATACATTTTCATTGAAAACACAAAATAATCAGGAGCATCGATTTATAAATTCTTGCCTTGCTTAAAGCAAGAGAGATATAGAGAAAACTAAGAATTGCTGTCTTGCTTAAAAATGAATTGCAAGATTCTTATTAAGTCCTTATAAGAAAGATGATGAGAAAACTAAGAAATTTCATTAATTGGTATGCAAGAAAAGTGACAGGCATACAGAAGAGTACTTGAAATAATATTATCTCCACTATAAGAAAACACACCCTAAGATTCTAAAGTCTTCTCATTTAAAACAGCCCTCTTTCCAATGATGGTCCTCCTTACCACAACTGGATAAAACCATGCACCTTCGGAAAGAGAATGCAAAAAATCAGATCCATCAAGAAGGGCCATTCTTTTAAAAAATTTACAGACATGAATAACACAACTAACCGCACCTCAACACCACTAAATAAAAACAAGGTAAATCATAGGTCTAGTACAACATAAATGACAACAAATCACAGTCCAGCAAGCAACTTCTTCTTGCACTAATATAATAAATATTGATTCTTGGACAAGTAATAATTTTTCTTGGAAAAGCAACAGCAAAGTGTTAACCAAAAAATACCAGTACAAAAGAAAAAGCACTTCCTACCAATAAGAGCATAGTGAAAAAATCCAAAGAGCAGCAACAAGCTAACTGAATTTCTTACTAAGACAATCTGCAACAATCATTTTGTTCATTAACTATAAGAAGGAAGTATTTCACCGAATGGTTTAGAACAACATCCAAGCAAACCGAATTTCTTACTGATAAGCAAGACAAGGACCATACAGTATTGTCAAATGTAAAGAGCAGATAAAATGGTAAGTTGCAATCCATCAGTCTGCCAAAAGCCCAGAATGCAGAGCTAGTATGGAAGATTGTAAGAACAAAACTACCATATTGCTACATGGAGCAGAATTCAAGATTTAGGCAAACATAGAATTCTAAAATACCATATACTCATGCTTACAAGATTATTTCCTTGTATGAAGCATAAAAGCAACCAAGTTAACCAAAATAAAGTAGCATATGCAATCCTCTCAAGTCACACTATATTGTCCACAATTAGACTACAAAGATACATAGATATCACTACATCCCAATCCAAGCCCAGAATGGCCAAAATTGGAGTATACTTATGTATGAAGGACGGGAAAACTGAGGCTTCACTGCACATTGAAGACATTAAAATTCAGAAAGAGTTTAATCATATGCCCAAAGGGCGAAGATTATAGTCATTTTGGACGGAAAAACAACTGCAGAAAGCAATATCAAGGAAGGCAGTCCAAATAATTTAAACAGGAAAAAATTATTCATGTTTAGGCATAAAATCCTCTCCTTGGGTCTCCTTTACAATTTCCAATCAATCATGAAATATTCTGATGCATCATTAATAGCTTATAGAACTTGATGATTGCCCAAACACCAAAGGCTATTTTTGTGAAGAATAACACAACCACTACAAATTTAAACCTCAAGAACCTTGAGATACCCAGAAAATTCATCGGAAAACCTCAACGTTGCCCAATCAAACAATTGAAAAACTATGTAATGCTATTTTTCTGGTTATATTAATGAGTACCAGAAGGAACATTGACTCCACAAACAAGGAAAGTGATGAAAATCCAAAGAAGCTAAGTTTTTCTAACATTATATAAGTCAAGAAGTGAATTAAGCGGATTAGATCAAAGATATAGCAAATCAATAATTGGCAACCTTGAAACTTAAATCTATAATAATAACATTGACTCCACAAACAAGGAAAGTGATGAAAATCCAAACAAGCTAAGTTTTTCTAACATTATATAAGTCAAGAAGTGAATTAAGCGGATTAGATCAAAGATATAGCAAATCAATAATTGGCAACCTTGAAACTTAAATCTATATAATAAACTTAAATAATAATAATAATAATAATAATAATAATAATAATAATAAAGGTTACCAAAATAAATACATATAATACTCACATAAATATACAACTATTTGTAGATACCAGAGCACATAAACAACATGAATCAAGGCATCACAAAAAAATAGAATAGACATGAACCAGCTAAGGGAATATTTATTTCCAACAACCATATGAATTAAAATACCTCTAGACTTAAAAAACAAGGTAATCAAAAGATGAGAGAAAAATGTAAATGGTTAAGAAAATGACAACAATGGTTTGCAGCTCCATCACATCGTAAATGAGGTTAAGACAGATTCTTAAGCATAGAAGCATGACCCAAATGTTCTTGTAAATTTCAAAAGTGTACGAATCAAGGTATCACAGAGAAATAGAATGGACATGAACCAGCTAACAGATTTGGATATTAAGTGCCAACAACCATAAGAATTGAAGTACCTCTCGACTTGAAAACAGGGTAATCAAAGAGGAGAAAAATGTATATGGTACAGAAAATGGCAACGTCAATAGTTTGCAGCTCCATTTCATCATCAATGAACTTAAGACAAATTCTAAGCATAGAAGCATGACCAAAAATTCTTGTAAATTTCAAAAGTGTGCAAATCAAGGCATCACAAAGAAATAGAATGGACATGAACCTGCAACAGATTTGGATATTAAGTGCCAACAACCATAAGAATTGAAGTACCTCTAGAGTTAAAAAAGGGGTAATTAAAAAAAAGGCAGCCCGGTGCAACAAAGCTCCCGCATGAGCGCGGGATCCAGGGAAGGGTTGGACCACTTGGGTCTATTGTATGCAGCCTTACCCTGCTTTTTATGCAAGAGACTGTTTCCATGACTCGAACCCGTGACCACCGGGTCACATAGCAACAACTTTACCGTTGGGCCAAGGCTTTAAAAGGGGTAATTAAAAGACAAGACAAAAACATATGTGGTTAAGAAAATGACAACATCAATGGTTTGTAACTCCATCACATCATCAATGAACTCAAGACAAATTCTTAAGCATAGAAGCATGACCAAAATGTTCTTGTAAAATTTCAAAGGTGCACTGCAGCTATCCGGAGATAATAGAAATTTTTTTCCTTTTGTGGCAATTAAGCATTCCCTCTGATGGTATTAGTTCGGTAGCATAATAGCCTGAATTAGAATTGGAAGCCAATGCCACAAAAAGGGAACCAATTATAGGTTCCAGTAAAGAATAGCCCACCTTGAGGAGTCTTATTTAGGAGACCACAAAAAGGGGGCAGATTTTAGACGGTATATATCCCTAGGGCATCCAGCCAACCAAATAAAGACAAAAGGATACCAATGAATCAGGTTTGTGTTCACAAATCTACATTCAATTCTCAGAATAAAATGATCATACAAAGTTGGCCCAAAACACATGGAGCATAAGAACATGAAGTTACATATAGCACACAGAACTGAAAATCAGTTTAAAATTTCAATTAAGTGTCAGATATTGATATAATCTCTATAAGAAAGCAAATACCTAATCCCAGAAACTTGCAATAGCTCAATGTATACCCTACAAGGCTGAAATGCCTTTTTGAACCATATAAGACCAAGCAATGCAAAGAGCAAAAAGAATAATTGAAGTAACACACACACACATTCCATGCCTAAGTTTGTCACTGATAACACCAATGGAGAAACAAGACATCATGATAGGAGGTACAGCATGATCAAAATGAAACTTCACCACATATATGGCATCATTTGCATATTTGAAACAAATGCTAAACCTCAGTAGAAAAATCCACTGTCAAGTATAGGAAAAAAAAGAACTGTTACAATGGTTTTATTGCAACATCAATAGTAAACCTATGTTTAACAAGAGAAACACATCAACTATGTCCTGAGATCTTCATAATAGCATAAGAATTCAGTAGCATTGCTCACATGTTCATACAATCACAAATGCTTCAGATGACAATTGCATGTAATGATCACACTCAGGCCTGAGGAACAATAACTACTTCAAATGATGATAGTTTAAGACCTATATAAAGGTGATGTTTGGCCAGAGGGATTTAGATATACAAAGGAGTAACAAATATGGGATTTTAATTTACTCCCAATTTGGATATAAGTCAAAATCCCAACTCTTGAAAGAATAAATAGGATTTAAAAAGCCATCATACATCTTCACATGCAAATAACCAAACCCTGAATTTGGGTAGAGCTCCAAATCTCTGCAACCAAACACACCCAAAGAGAGCCAAAAAGAAATAAAATAAAATCAAGTTTCTCTCTTCACAGAAAAGCATCTACTAAACTTGAGCATTTTCTAAATGTTAAAAAAAAGGCAACCTTTGGAGGAAATATGGGATCTCTTTAAAAAAATGCTATTCTGACACCTTGATTCAAATATCATCATCTTCTGGAATTCCCTAAATCAGTAAACCTCATTCTTCAGAAGTGTGTCCTCCATTTCACTTTCTTAGCATAAATTGATCAATATTTGTCTAGGCAAAAAAAAGAAGAAAAAGGATAGCATTGAAGTTGAGAATGTAAATATTAAAGATCACGCCTTAAGACTCTTTTAAGTATTCCAAAACTCTCCCTATAGAAATTTTAATTCGAATATTAATAATTTCAAACAAAAAATAAGTCATGGAGACATCTTAGAGAGTTCATGACCCATCGCTTTTTTTCCAATTCCTGCAATAAATACCTCACATACTCGTCCTCTCATGTCTACATTGACAAAATTATTGGTTCTTAGGCTCAACAGTGGAAGGAAATCCAATAATTAAGATATCAAGCATGACAATAATATTGTTTACATCTGCCAAGATCATGAAGGATAGGCAGCACAAAAGACCAACACACTCTTCAGTGCCGTAAGCATCAGTTATGATGCCATGAGTTTCCAGCAGATAATATCACATAATGGTGCATATTAATTGATGCCAACAAATCAATGAAAAAGAAGTCAAGAAACTATATAATATTCAAGGGAGGTGGAACTAGAAACACTAGGATGGAATGAGAAAGTTTGCAGGGAACCGGAAATAATACAATCAACAAGTCTGTCTAAGAAGTACAAGACAATTCTGGATGAGTTGCAGTGGGTTGAGAAACTTATTCCAAACATAATTCGATCATAAACAATAATAGAATCTCTATTTTTACAATAGAAACCTTATAACAATCTAATGACAATATACACCCAATCAACATTCAAAATACCATATGAATGTGAAGGCAATCAAATAGACAACTCCAAAAACTATTAAGGGTACCAATCGAAATGACTCAAAGGTACTTTAATAAGGTGCCATGCAAAGATGGCCAGTGTAACCCAGACAAGAATACACATGTTAAGCACCCAAGTATCAAAAGCTATCCAACAAAGCAAAATAGGAAATTTCAAATAAGATAAAATCACATTTGATTGTATATATGATGCTCTTATAACTTATAGAATTTCCATTTTATAATACTTGTGCTTTTAATAGACTTTTATCAATTGTTTACAAATCAGAACTCATTGCACCATTTTATGCTACCTGCAGCAGCCGTGTCCCCTCATGTCCAATGTATCAAATGAGCTAAATACATATTTAGCTAAGTGTTCACTGTATCCAAGTAGCATTCGAGATAAAAGATGAAAAAAAAAAACAAAGGAACCCACAATGGATAGGTAAAAATGAAAGCGATTGGAAGAGAAAAAGGAAGTCCAAAGATCCTATTTGTCCTTTAGGTTAAATTAATAGAACAAGATAAAATAAGACAGGAATTATAGGCAGGAAAGATGAGGGAGATCAAGAGAAAAAATAATTCTTTGAGAAATATGTGGGAGATAGAAATAGAGAAAAATAATGAAAAAGTAATACAAAAAAGTAGGAATGTGAGATGAGGATGAAAAGTAGATGAGAAATAGAATGTGAACAACGAACCAGAAAGCCAACAATCTTGAGAAAACTCATCACACTTCCATCCACCAATCACTTCTTGATAAGAAAAAGGTCATCATTGAGTTTTGAGAGACTTCACTTTCAATTGCAGCATTATTAATCATGCTTTCACAACATAAAATTCCCCAAAATCATGGCATCCAAGGAACTAAGATGAGAATAAAGAGCTTAAAATGAAACATAACAGATGAATTGGTGTAAATAAAAAATCACAACAAAGCCAGTAAAGAGAATATTAATGCCCCTTTCCAATTACCCAACAATATTTCAAGCTAATAAATAGAGTAGGAACCGTAGTTTCAAAAGGCCCAAATCAATACCATGCGAACTTGGCACTTCCTCAGGGGGAATAATTGCCTATGCCTATTGTACTGCACTGAATGTGGAAAAAATAATAGGCAGAGACCACATCTATCAGTTCAATTTTCTTTTTCAAATTTTAACACAACCTTAATAGCACTTGCAGATCAAAAATGTTTTACTAGAAATTATGTAACAAGGTTCTCTTTTAACTGCATTTCAAAGATAGATATCTTTTTCTTTCCAAACATTAGCTATCACTGCCTCCCATTATCAAGAAAAACCTAAATAATCACAAAAGTATAATTACATCCACATGTCAGGCAAAGCTTATTAGCTCCATTTAAAAAAAAGAAAAAATTGGACACAACCTTAATAGCTCTCACAGATCAAAGATATTTTACAGGCAATCATGCAACAAGGTTCCCAAACACAGCTATCACTGCCTCCCATCAGCAAGAAAAACCTAAACAATCACACAAAAGTATAATAACAAGTACATGTCAGGACTCAGAACCACAACAGACAAGCCTAAAGGCATTACTATTGCAGTGTTTTAGACAGATAATCAATATGTAGCAGCTATCCCTGCCTCCCAACCTAAAAACCTCGCACAGAAGCATAAATTAGTAATGAAATGCCTAAATGTAATGCTACAGAGATGTATGTGATGTTAAAAAGCATAGAACTTGGCAGCATACTCTGCAACACTTATAAAATTGATTTTTTACAACCAAATGGATGGGGGATATGCAAGAAGGGCAGCAATATATTTAGCAAGCTGACACTCACACATAGTAGCAAGGCATATATCAATACAGCTAGATTCTCCAGAGATGTAAAAAAACATTAAACAACTAACTTCACAACTCCAACATAGAGTACGCTGAATGATAAAGATAAGGATGCAACAGAAAGTAATAAAAATGAAATACCATGTTAGTGTATGCAATAAAAAGTGGGAACTTTCTGGTATAGAAACAAACCTGCCACAGGCAATGCACTGCAATGGTACATTCTTCCCATCCTCCAAATAGTTCTTCCTCTGAGAGAAATTCTCATTGATCATCTTCGCAAACTTTAGGAAAGCTCTCTTCAGAGCCTTAGGGTCCACATCAGCAGCCACTGCTGGCAAATCCTCACCACGCCGGCTCCTTCTAGGTGGTACACCATCACGGCTGTCCCCTTCAATCCTAGCCTGCTTCAACGTCCTAATATTATCATGATAGTCCCGGCGTGGAGGGCTGCCACCCCGCCTCAGGAAATCCCCCCGATCAGCCCCAGAACCTGAAGGGAACCCATTAGGGTTAGGGTTAGAGTTCCCGTACTGGAGAACACTTTGCCGGTGACGCGCAAAGTCATCCTCCTCCCCATACTTCCTCTTCATCGAAGAAGACCCGGCTTCGGGGGAACGGGGCCCATCTAGTCCGAGAGACGCCCAGTAGTCATCACGGCGGAAGGGCGGCGGTGGCTCACGGAAATCATTGGGACTAAAGCGCCCCGCGTTAGGCGCGTGCGGGGGTGGGGGGAACTTGTCGTAGGGTAACTGTGGACTATGACTGACATTAAAGAATGGTGCTTGGGGCTCCAAGGGATAGTCCGGCGGGAGAGCGAAGTAGGACCGGACACTGCCGTCGGCGAGGACGATAGTGCGGCGCTCGAGGTTGTGGAAGCCGTAGGAGGGAGGAGGCTGCGGGTGGGTAACGTCAGGGTTGGCGGCGAATGGAGAGGCTCCTCCTCCTCCTCCTCCTCCTCCTCCTCCTCCGGCGGCGGCGGCGGAGGCGGCAGCGGAGGCGGGGCGAGGCTGAGGTGGTTCGTCCTTGGAGGAGGGTTTGGGATCGGCGGGCGATCGGCGATCTTTAGCAGCATTCTCGGATTCCCATCGGGATTTCCGAGCAGGAGCGGTGGAGGAGGAACCGGAAGGCTTGGATTGGTGCTTGAGGGTTTTCATGATGGAATTAGGGTTTGGAGATCGAGGGATGACCACGAAACCGGAGGGCTTTCACCGAGATTGGGGGGTCTTGAGGAAAGGAGGCATTCGATGGCTCTCGTCTATTGGACACTTCTCGGTTCCCTAGCTTTACCCAAAATTCACCCGAATATAATAAAAACCGACGTCAATCCCAGCATAACTTCTCGAAATACCCACCAAATTTATAGGCTGGGACTAGGGCTGGCAATGAGCCGAACTCGAACGAGCTGAGCCCAGCTCGAGTTCGGTTCGAAATTCCGTTATTCAGCTCGAGTTCGGCTCGAGTTCGAATAAACTTTAAAATTTGAAGTTCAGGTTCGGCTCGAAACTATAAGTAAAAGTTCGAGTTCGATTCGACTATTATTAAAAAAAAATAAAATTTAATATTTTTTTAAAATTTCACTTTAAAATCCAAGTGGAGCTCACTATTCTTTCTTTATTAAAGGGAAAGAACTGCTTGCTTAATGCTTACCATTCCCTTGAGGCTCCATTGCTTTTATAATGGCATTTGAAAAGTCTGTTGCTTTGCTCTCCGATGTGGGACTAATGTGAAGAATGGATCCATTGTTTTACTCACACACATTGACACACACTCGCTCTCACTCACCCACACACACGTCTGTCACTTTCCCCATCTCTCTCTTTCACACTCACACTGTCACACACACAGCTGACAGCCCCATTATACTCTACATAATATTATATATATTTATTTATATATATAATTTATATCATTATTACATATATATATATATTTATGTATATATTTTATATAATTATTATTATATATATAATTATTATACATGTATTCTAATGATATGATAATTTAATAATTATATATATATATATAATAATTATATATATATATTCGAACTTCGAACCGAACTCAAACGAGCTGACTCTGGTTTGAGTTCGACTCATTTATTATTCGAGCTCAAATTTGAGTTCAAGTTCAGTTTGTTATCAAAATGACCGAACCGAACTCGAGCCAATATCGAACCGAACTTCGGTACGCTCACGCGAGCGGTTTGATTGTTTACCCTAAATTTGGGACCATCAGCGCCATGTGGAGCGACTTCAGCTGACACTTTCGGCAAATGGGAATCAAGAGTCACTAGTAAGGGGCCTAAGGAAAATAATAATAATAATAATAATAATAATAATAATAATAATAATTAATTAATTAATTAATTAATTAATTAATTAAAAAAATCATTCAATAAAAAATTTATTTCAAATGTAAAAAAGTATGATAATATAACTTTTGATTAAAACAAATTATATTTGAATAAATACATTGGAAAAAAACATAAAATGGCTATTTATGCATACTTAACTAGAACCGATGCCGGTGCCGGACATGTGAGGCATGCAATTAAGAGGTGGTAACTGCATTCACCGACTTTTCACAAAAAAAAAAACAAAAAACAAAAAACAAAACAAAACAAAACAAACAAAAAAAGGGCAGCCCAACGCTACAAAATGATCGGACCACTTGGGTCTATTGTACGCAGCTTTATCCTGCTTTTAAAGCAAGAGGTTGTTTCCACAACTTGAACACGTGACCTCCAAGTCACAAGGCAACAACTTTACCGTCGAACTAAGGCTATAATTCAAACAAACAAACAAACGAAAACAAAAAAAAAGAGAGAAAAGAATAGGAAATGAGGAATCAAGGAGAAAGACAAGTGAAGAACAAGAATTCAGGAAATGACTCATTTGAATTGTTGAACAGTATTGGGATCGGGATCGTTGGATCGGGCAAGATGAACTGATGTAGAAAAGGTCAGGAGCATAGAGAACACACTGACTCACAGCAAGAACAATTGAACAAAAGTGCAAGATATTGGATTATATACATATTTACAAGTGTACTTTTTCCATATAGAAAACTAAGAAAAACACAACAAGATCACAGCCGTTGGATGAATATTAGATGGTTGATATCTTGGACATAAAATTCAAGTTTGATGAGCTAAAGCATGCCAACGTTGGACTACAATCATAGTTGTTTGATCAATGGATCCATTTTCCATGACTTGAAATTTGAAGCATCTTCATACTTGAGAGTTGAGCTTTAATGGCAAGGGACCCAACTCACTTGAGGAAGGGGGGCGCTGAAGCCAAGGGCAACTTCAGCGCGAACTCCAGCGAGGCTGCTGATTGGCAACTTGCCCCCCCCCCCCCCTCCCCCGTTCCCTCCTCTTTTATCCACCCTTGACTCAGTGCACTAGCTAACGAACATCGTAGGTGTTTATTTACCTTGAAGTGGTGGGAAGTGGGAGGTGTAAACTGACTTTTCCCATTTAATCATTCATTTGTTCTAAAGTGGGGGAATCCGGGACTTCAAGCATTTGTTACTAATCTCACTTCAGCTTTTTAAATACAGAAGTGGGAAAGCGAGGAGCTTATAAAAGCCCACTTCAGCCCACTTCACCTACCTTACAGAAGTCTCACTTCCCCAGTTTCTTTCACAACCGACCTAATCACAATTGATAGAGGAGCTTCGATGAGCTTCAATGGCGATCCTCAAGGCAAGCTTCAATCGACAAGAAGATCTATTCAAACTCGTAGATCCTCAAGCTCATAGATCTTCTCATCTCCCCTAATTCATGCATCATGTGGTGGTTTTCTGGATTTGCATATGTTTTTCCCCATTTTTTTTTCTGAGAATTAGTTTGAGTTTTGTAATTCTTGAGCAACTTTTTGAGATTCTTGAGACCAACTCCAAGGATTCCCTCGTCCGTCCTCTCTTGCATGCATGTACTCCTGATAGCTATAAAACTTCATTTCTTTCTAATTAAATGGAGATAAGAGGATAGACCACAAGGGCTAGGCTTGATTTAGTGAAAATTAGCTTTGACTTATCTTCTTAAAACTTCTCACATGCTCCAAACATGGTGTCAATTTCCCATCTTTTCAAAAGGTTCCTCTTTGTTACCTTTTAATAATATTGGCCATTGAATCTGTTTTATAGTTTAATTGAGAAAACTTATGTTTGTCGTAGGTTATTCATTTTATGGTCAATAATAGTAGTATTTTATATTACCGGCTTTTGTAGTAATTATTATTGATAGCAATAAGTGTTAGGGCACACAACACTTGTGTTGGCATTATTTAACAACAAATGTTACACCGGAGAATGCAACATTAATGAAACTCTCATGGCCAAAGTGACGACATGAAGATTTGATGACATGACATTAACGATAAGGCATCAGATGTAACACCCTTATCCTTTTTAGGGGACAGGTGTCACACCAGCCAGGTCGAGGAGAAAACCCCGGCCTAAGGCTGTATAAACTAAGAACTTAATCATAATTAACAACGGATAATCTTGCGAAAGCGATAAACTAAAGTCATAAATAAACATACTATCCGAAACACAACCAAATTACTTAAGTTTTACAACATAAGTCTGATAAGGAGTTCGCATAACTCCTGAAATCAATTACATAAGGACCCAAAGACATAACAATAGGTCAGAGCCAGCTAAAGAGTAGACAGAACTCTCTCCTCAACTCTAGGTATGATCGAGTATATGTCTATGTCTTGCAAAGTACATATAAAAGGGAAATAAGCTACTCATGCCCAGTGAGGGATGAACAGAACTGTCAGGTAATATCTTACCTGTGTGTAATATATGAAAAAACTTTGAAATAAATCCTTAAAGCAAATAAGATTAATAAAGCTGAAGATGAAATTGCATTTCAAAATATCATGCTAATCAATGCATTATCTTCAATTTGAATCAATCATGCCAAATCTCATAAAAATCTTAAATAACATAACATGTATGATCATCTTAATCATTTCATAAACGGTACCGTACAGGATACTGTGTTACCTTTAGTGGATAAATATCGACACTGATAGCCACTACGATCCAACACTGGCTCCCGTGAGGTGGGTAATACAGGATCATATCATAATCTCAACGACTCAGTAATTTCCCTCAGTGGATAAATATCGACGCCGATGGCCACCACGATCCAACACTGGCTCCCGTGAGGTGGGAAATACAGAATCATATCATAATCTTAATATAGTATTAATTACGCCTACACCCATACTTCAATAATGCGGTCCCAGCGTGTAATCAGGATGATCCCTCTCAGACACTCTCTGACGGGGTCCGGTTAGAGTACCATCTCTGCCCTCGCAATCCAACTATGGCTCGTACGAGGTGACTATCTTCTATGATTGTATATACGTATACCAAGTACTCTACAAGTGCGGAAGGGGGGTTTTATTTTCTTGAAAACGGGAGATTTTGAAAACAAGTATTTCGGGTTTAAGAAAAAACCGGGTTTAACAAATCACCCCTCCTCTACCTAGTACCGTATGTAACACCCATTTCGCTAATGAAACAAATGTCACACCAGCTGGGCCAAGAGTGTACCCAGCCCATGAGATGTGTAATTTAAACCTGAAATTAATGATTACTCTAAACAAGATTCATATGACATAAAGATAACCGGTTACATACCGGGAGTCATATTCAAACCAAGTTATAATAGAGTATAACACTCAGAGTCATGGCAACTAGGGCCCCAAATACAGCGGAAGGAAACATAAATAAAGTCTAATACAACCCAACAACAATAAACATAAGAACAGATACGCTAAAGCCAGCTAGACTTCGATCCCTGCTAGAGACCCGAGCTACTATCCCAATCCAAGACTAGATCCTGTAACAGAAAAACAGTATAGAAAGGGGTTGAGATTTACAAGCTCAGTGAGTATGGACTACTCCGTTAGGTATTATACATACCTGTTATCAGTACTAAAATACTAGAACATAAGTAGTGCAAGTTTAAATCATGAAGGTCAGCACAGTTATCTTAAATCTTGATAAGAATGCTAACACGATCAGAAATCCGAAGAAAGCACACAAGCAATCTCATATCATATCAAGCATATAGTGAACATGTATATGCGATGGCCTCATATCATACAAGCGTGCACCCCTAGTTAAAATGTCTCCGTAAGGACTCCAGTTACCATCAAGAATAGAGGCATACATCTACATGATCCTGATGCCCGGGAACAGAGGCATACATCTACATGAAACCGGCGCCTGATGACCAGAGGCATACATCTACATGTGTACGTCAAACGAGCATCTCGTATCTGATACGGGCTCTCCCAAGAGATAGGAAGGGGGTTTTTATAAAAGAATGACTTTCGTAAACATTTTTGTTTTAAGAAAAATGATTGAAAACAAATCCCTTTCCTTAGCCAGGTCTCGTCTACTTAAATATCTGGGCTCTATCCTAGCCCCTGCTGGGTCCCCCATACATAACTAACTAAGGTGCAGCTTATGATACATGAAATAATCTTTAACTACCGGTGGCGTGGTGAACTCTGGCAGCGCGACTGAGCCGGGAGTGCGCTGATAGGAGCTCGAGCGGGGTTGGGTGGCGGTCAGGTACGAGTAAGGGCACGCGAGGAAGGAGAAGAAGAAAAGAGGAGATGAAATCAATTCTTCAATTGATCTTTCATCTCTCTCTCAGACCTAAGTCTGAGTTTTATAAAGATAAAAATTTAATAATATTCTATTTCATTATTTAATCAATACTTTAAATTATCTTATCACTTTACATTATTTTAATTTATCTTCAACCAACTTGAATTATTTTATTTTATCTTTCCCCACTTTATGTCCCATCGCCCCTTTTAATTAATCTTATCTCTTTAATAATTTACCGACTGATGCGTTAAAAATCCGCAAGTGTACGGGTCGTATCAAGTAATAAGAGTGGACATAGAAGTCGGGTTGTCGATCCACAGGGAGAAAGAAGTACTAGTATTTACTAATTGTCTAATATCTAGTCAATCCGAGAAAATGGTTGGTTATGCTAGTTCTAAACTACTTAAAGGAAAATATAAACTGGGGAATTGAATACTTCTTAGAGTTAAATGATCATAAAAAGGGGATGCCCGGGTAATTGGATATCCCCCTTGGACTTCAAATATATAAATGTCCTTCTCTACTTTAATTACTCGATTGTTCTGTTGGCCAAGGGTTCCTATCGTGCTTTCACTCACTCTCTAATCCCGAGGTGAGCTACTAATCCTAGTGCCCTTACCGATGATGTTCTCGAACCTATGTCTTGGAAGGATTACGGGAATAATACGTCTAAAGGGGTCGCTCTCCTAAGTACCCGGGTTCCCGGTGTACTCGCAATCCTTTCTATTGGAGATGGTCTACACACGGGGAGGCGTTCGCTTCTTCCCCCGTATGGACTACGAAGATCCCTCCGGGCTCTCGCAACGTAGAGGGATCAACTTACATTAAAACATCCAATAGACTCAAGCAATGCAATCAAGTAATCAAAATAGAGAGGAGACATTAATTAGAACATGTCCAAGGGTTCACCAATCACCCAAGCATCTACAAAATTAGCCCTCCATGAAAGGGGGGCAACAATCCACAACAAAGATAGAAGAAAACAAGAACGACATAGCAAATGGGATTTGTGCAATCACCGTTGATAGCTTCTCGCTTCTCCTCCTTCGATCTTCCCTCTTCTTGCTCCTATGCCTTGAAGGAGATGACCCTCCAAGCTCTCTCCAAGGTGCCTCTCTTGCCCTAGCAGCCAATCCCCCTAAACCCCCTTCACATTCGCTTTATATACTCGTAGGGTTTAGAGGGTGAGATTTACTAAGTTACCCCTCGGCTAGGTCTGCAGATCGCCCAATTTTAACAATGTACGGGCCCGTATACGGGCACATGTCAGCCCATATACGAGCCAACCACCTTCATACGAGCCCGTATACGGGCCGTATATATGCCCGTATACGGGCTACTCCTCGGGCTAATTGTCGTACGGGCAATATGATGGCCCGTATGTTCTCCAGGGCCTAGTATACGACCGTATGTCAGCCGGTATACTAGCCCGTATGAGTCCTTCTAAGCGCTTCGGGATCCCGGCTTCTACCGAAATACTTTCTTTCCTCCGGGGTCCTCTTATTATGGCCTGTTGATGAAAATAAGCAAATTTTGAGCATCGGTGGGCAACAAATCTTCATAATCTCATGCCAAGTCTACAAAAATATAGTATAGAATTATGCTCAAATGAACACTTATCAAATATCTCTACACTTAAAGGTTTGCTTGTCCCCAAGCAAAAAGAATTCAAACAACAAAAGAAAGTATAAGTGTTCATTTTCTTGGCCATACAAGTCATACATGAATATCATTCCAAGTTCACCATCTAAAGTTCGCATTCTCCTATTTCCACATCGGGATCTAGATTGATCTTGTGTCTTGTTTCATTGCAGCTCTAGATGCATGTCTTCACGCCACATACTATGTTCTAAAGTCTTAGCAAGACAAGCATACCCTCAATGGACTCTAGAAGATCCTTGAGGCCCTAAGTTTCAAGATAACCAATCCTCTATACTTTGAGCAAATAGTGGACAAGTTCGAGAGACTTTAAAGTTTGTTTTGTTTTTTTTTTTGTTATTTGGGTAGGGCATCTCTTATGGATCCGACTTTCCCATGCTAAAGATCAGTGTAGAGTGTAGGTCCTCTTTTCTTCAGGGTGCACATGCTGTTTAGGCACCCAAACA
Organism: Dioscorea zingiberensis; assembly: GCA_026586065.1. Lineage (NCBI taxonomy): Eukaryota > Viridiplantae > Streptophyta > Magnoliopsida > Dioscoreales > Dioscoreaceae > Dioscorea > Dioscorea zingiberensis. Next base: position 42,910,951 of record CM048819.1, on the reverse strand, counting down.
CCCTAGGTACTTAAAGGGTTACAGCTCTACCTAGATGTGTTCATACTTAGAAGAGACTTTTCGGATTGAGGAACACCCTGATTAAGGGCCGGGACCTCAAACTACTTCATCCCCATAAGTAGCGGAACATGTCTTTATTGCTTCAATGACTAAACCTCTTTGTACATGCTATTCTATTTTTCTCTTGCTTGTCCACTCGGCTAAGTTATGAAGAGTTAGAAACTCAACTAGTGCCACGAAGCCTCTTGGAGCCATTGAAAGTAATGCTTAGCAATTAAAGTCAACAGAACCTGGCAATGGGTTACCTATTGTCACTAGAGATTTTGAATTTCACAAAGATGTTCTCTAAATGTCCATGGTATATCATAGGAGAATTCGAAAAAATTTTGAGTACTATGATGGTGCACTAGGAATAAAATCATGTCATATGTGCTATCATAAAAAAAATTTGCAATGGGTGTTCAAGATTTCTAACTATTAGCTACCTATCTCCACACTTAAAAGTTTGCAATAAATCTACAATTAGATAGGTAGCAACCCATCTCCACACTTAAAATTGTACATTGTCCTCAATGTACGCAATAACATGAGAATTGAAAAATGCATGGAGAAAGGTGAACTAAAACTTCCCGGTTACATTTGGTGCCAATTGTTGTTCACGAATTTGATGTATGGCCACAACCGGGTTGTTGTTTCAACTTCCACTTTTGCAGAGCAAAGAGGAGATCATTATAGCTCAATAAAACATGAGAGGAGAGCATAGGAGTCTATAAAAGGAGAATGAGTGTAGCAGGGCGATGCCCTTGCTAGCTAAACATGGTGCGCAAATAAACTAATACGTCCACAAAACACAGCCTATGAAAGAAAATGCATAGTAAAACAAGTCTCATCAACAAGAATCAAAGAAATGCGTCCAAGTCCTCAAGAGGCGGGGTCATCTGCTGGTAGTCTTTGAGTCTTTGGAGGGTGCAAAATTTGGGTGCCTACGGATAAAATGGATGACTCGCGAAATTGGTCTCCCAAGCGACGTTGCTCTGTGAGAATCGTATCCTGGGTGGCCCGGATGTCCGCTATCTGCTCCTCCAGGTGGGTGACTCGACTCCGGCTCATGGAAGGTGGAAGCTCATCAGTAGGAGGTGGGCTGTCTGAATCCTCATCGTCAGATTCCTCCTCATCACCAGAGCTGTCAACGCTCTGGCCAACCAATCTGTAGCGGCCTCCTGTGTGCCTGACGAGCCCCATCTGGCAGAGTGTGCTCATCCCCAAGGCCGCCATGAGCTGAAGTCGCTCCATGTCCTCCGTCTTCTCCTCGAGGCCCATGCCGATGATGAGACGAGTGATGCAGGGCCCCGCAGTGATCGTCCTTAGCCGGGTGTGGGTCCCCTGGTGCACCAAATAATCGGCGAGGACGTATCCGAGATGGATAGGTACCCGTTCGAATATGCTGTATAGGATGAATAGATCGGTGACCGTGACCACTCCCGTGCTGTCATCTCGTCCCGCAATGGAGAGGCTGACGAGGGCGTGGATGAATCGGTGGATTGGGTCGGACATGAGGCTCGCCTTCCCATGGTTCCCCCCAAGCTGAATCCAGTAACGTGCGGGAGTGATGATGTGGTCGGGGAAAGAAGTGAGGAGCTCACGGTACTCCCGAGTATGGTGGGCCTCTCGGTCGTAGAAGCCCATGTACATAGAGAATCGGGTGTAGCTCATAGTCTTCTTCTCCCCGAAAAGCTGGAAGGAAATTGTTGTGAGTGCTCGCTCCTGCACGGGACTCCGGTCGGCCTCAAATGTGCTAAGGACCTCCAATGTCGCTTCTCGAAAGGTCTCGTGGTTGATGGAGAACATCTTGTCCCATCCACCAACCCCGAACATACTCTGTACCCGATCATGGATCCCCAGCTCGGTGGCGACGCCCCAATCTATGTATCGCGTCCGCCCAAAGGGCTTGGCGGCTAGCCTCTGATAGCGGTGGAAGAAGCGGTCCTCCTCGAATTGGGGTGTGGTGGAGGATCCCTCGCTGGTCCTCCTCTTCTTTGAAGCGACGACCTTTCTCGGCATATCTACAAAGAATAATCGAAAAGGATGTTAGTGCTTGCCAGAGTTTGCGACAGTTTGAAAGAACAATGCGCACTATGGCCCTTAGTAGGCCCTATACGGTCTTTCATACGGGCCGTATGCCAGCCCGTATGGGGGTACCTGGGGGGTATACGGGCTGTTATACGGCCCGTATGCGTTGGGGCGCGACGGCGCCGGCCCCCATGGCCTACAATCCCCTCATTTACACTCATTTACATCCTAATCTCTTTCCAAACATCTATACATGCCATAGATTAACACATTCAAGCATAAATTTGACAAGAAAATCACAAATCCATTCAAAGCACATCCATTGAATCCCTAGGTTTTCTAAAATGGAGAAAATGAAGAATATCGACAAACCAATGCGTTACACTGCATACCTAGGGGAGAATGAAGCCCAAAATCAAAGAGAGAGGTTGTCTTGGTGAGGAGAAGTCACCGAATTGGCCTTACTTGCGTGGGATGGGGCGGCTAGGAGATGATAAAAGGGAAAGGGGTGAATGTGCCCCTTTTAAAGCGCTAATCCGGTACGTATACGGGCCCGTATACGGGCCATATATCAGCCCGTATACGGCCCAGGGTGTGTCATACGACCATGTATACGGGCCGTATGACAGCCCGTATACTTCCCTGGGGGCTCCATACTGCCTTATGGAAGGCCGTATGTGTGCCAGTATGGGCCTGGGTTTGGCTTATGCAGCCAATCCAGGACACCACCTGTAACACCCTTATCCTTTTCAGGACCCAGGTGTCACACCAGCCAGGTTTAGGGAAAGAACCCTAAACCTAAGGCTGTAATCTGCTATTTAACTGGGAAAATACAGCAACGGAAGGTAATAAACAAACTGAATAGATTAAAACACCAACTCAATCTGAATTAATACAAAGCCAAATAAACATTGTCTTAATCTTAATGTCTCACAACACTCGAAAACAAATAAACAGTAACTAGACTCGGAGTCAGAGCCAGCTACGGGGCATCATCATTAACTCGTGGCCAGACGGCCCTCTAGAAGAACTCCTGCCTATCGTCCTGCGAAAACAGTATCAAAAAGTGGGGCTGAGCTACTGAAGCTCAGTGAGTAGAAACAACCTGTCGGGTGTAACTGTACCCGTAGAAAAATAACAAAACTGTAAGGTAAAAATTGACGTGTAAAACATAAATAGAAAATACTGGATTAAAAATACTAAAAACTGTACTGAACACTGAGCAAGTAAAGATTGATCAAGGTATCCTCTTAAAAATGCATATCTGAGTTTCTGTTTCTCTGTCTTGTGAATTAAATATGAAACCGACATTCCCCCTGGGTAATCTGTACCTGTGCCCTCTCTCTCTCTGAGATGGGCTCTATCTCTAGAAGGCGAGGAACGCGGCATCATCTAATACACAAGACTATTCTCTGACTACACATCTACTTCAATACTGTAAGGCCAGCAACCAACGAGTATATCTGATACTGAGGTCGAATATATATACGTACACTAAGCATCCCAAAAGGGATAGAAAGGGGGTTTTGATTTTTATAAAATGGAAGTGTATTTAAAACAGATAGTTCGGACTTAAAACGGAATTTTAAATCACCCCTCTCCTACTTTCGATTATGCGTACTCTCACGGCTCTACAGAGCCACTCAGTCTATACAAGTATTTGAATAGAATGTAATCTAACTGTATTTGTAACTGTTTCTCTTTTCTGTTACTGAATACTAAGCATGAAAAGGGTTTTTCATAAAACTCTGGAAACTTCATAAAACTCAGAGTTCATGCTTCTAAAACCGAAAACTGTATCGTATAAAAATACGGTAAAGACTCATGAACTGTACAGGTAGATTTCCCTCACCTTAGTCTGGTTGAGTTAGATCTGACTCGGTCCTTCAGCGACGGACTTGCCTTTGCCCTTGCCTGATAATTGGAATAAGAACTCTATAAATTCGAGGTCCGTATACTTGGCTCGTACTCTATTTAAAACTCAATAGAATACGATAAGGATCATTATACTATCACAAGCTCGTATTTCTTACTGAACTTAACATCATTCCCTTAACGTAATAACTAGTATATCAAGCATGGAATGAAGCTACTTATTTAACTAAGCATGGAACTCTTAATTAGATCTCAAATCAATTCCTAACTCTCATAGATTTCCAAGAAAAATCGGGCAGCACCTCCTCTATTTGTAGGGCTCCCGGAATCATACAAACATACACACATTAAGCATTTAAGTAACGCTACAAATTATATGACATCCCAAACATCCATTTCATGATTCTAGTATCTCATCTATCAATCAATAATCAATTCCTAAATCCTAAACTGATTCTCAGGACTTAGCCCTAAATTAGCCATTCATGAATTGAGTTATGGTTTTCCCCCAATTTTAGTTAGGCTCACTGTTTTGGATTGGGGAAGAGGGAATGAGGTTCACCCGACGGTGCTTGAGGTGGGCTGAGCTGTGAGGTGGCAACCTGAGCTATGGGTTGGCGCGTGAGATGGCTGGGAGCGTGAGGTGGCGGTGGGGGACGAGGCCCGAAGCTTCAGCGGCTGGCAAGTGAGGCTGGGGTAGCCGCTGATCGGTGCGGGACTTCAGCGTAGGGGCTCGTGGCGCCGTGAACGACGGAGAGCAGTGGGCATCCACGCTGGGGAAAAGGCGCGAAGGTGCGCGGCCGGCGTGGCCGGAGCGGCTGCGGTCGCGGCTGCAGCAACGAACGGTGGCCGTTCGTCGGCTTGCGAGGGCTTGAAGGAGGGTGGTCCGCCGGTGTGCACGAACGAGAGATCGAGAGAGAGAGAGAGAGATTTGTTTTCTCTCTCTCTTTCTCTCATCTCTGTCTTTTAAAGACAGAGAGATTCTTCTCTTTTTTTTTCTTTTAAATTATTATTATTATTATAATCTTTTCACTAATTAAATATATTATCTTTAAATGTTTTATCTTTTACTTTATCTTTACTTTATCCTTTTACTTTATGTCTCGTCACCATTTAAGAATTATTATCTTATCAATGATTCTGCCGACCAGCATCCTGGGAATCTGGGTCGACGTCCCCAAATGGATTTGGCCGATCAGAAGGCCACGTGTCATCTTTCTCTCCCGACCCAGATCCGCGAATCTCGGTTTTTTGACTCGGTCAGATCTACTTTATCGGGACTCTAACTTTGTCCGATATTCCTACTTAATTAATCTGGATTAATTATTATTTAATTAATCTGGATTAATTATTATTTAATTAATCTTTGGTTTAATTACTCTAACTCGGCTGACTATCCATCTCCAACTATTCTATATAACTCTGGCCTGGCCCATTAAGGCCTCTCTCGGCCCTATAGTTGCGGGAGTGGATTTCGGTCCATTTTATTCAAATTTTCTTTAACTTGAGATTAATACTAATTGATCTGTTTTAAGTTAATTAACCTCATTAAAATTTCAGAAATTTACTGAATTTTACTTATGAAATTTTGGGATGTTACACCACCCTAGTCTTCCTCACTCTCCCTAATGACAGTTATGTATTCTAGAGCTATCAATGGATTAACAACCAGCACGATGATGCAAAAATATAATGGATAAGGACATTATACATCTTAATCATTTATTTCAACCACAAGGTCTAACTAACCGAAGAAAAATAAAAGATTGCACTAAAACAAATGAAGAAACATTTCAAGAGCTTGGGTTGCCTCCCAAGAAGCGCTTGTTTAACGTCACTAGCTTGACGTACCTGGATGTTACCTTACGGGGGTTCGAATACCTTGTAGTTCTCATTGGCTCCTCCTTTAAAGCATTGTCCAAATACACGCAAACCCAAGTTGATATACATTGAGCAATCAGTTTTGTTCATACCTGGGCTTCCCTTGGAAGTATTGTGAGCCAAAGGTGTTGTGCTTACCCCTTTTTCCTTTACCTTCTTCAAGCATGCCGATGGAGTGCTAAACTTGTGCTTCCTTGGATTGACTTGCACCATTTCCGTTTTTGCTGCAATGGGGTCCCCTTGGGCCTCCTCCGAATGCTTTTCTTGTGTCCCCAAGTAGGGGTACAGTGGGTCTACCATGAGCAAGTCTTCAACACATTCAGAAGTGATTACATCCACTTCGTCAAAGCAATATGAAGTGTCGTCTTGTGCCATTGAATGGCGCATTGCATCGGGCAATTGAAAAATGACCTCTTGATCTCCCACCCTCAAAGCGAGCTTTCCTTGAGCATGATCTTCAAGAGCCTGAGCTGTGGCGAGGAAGGGTCGCCCAAGAATGATGGGCACATCGACCTCATCATCAACATCTAACAATACAAAACGGCCGGGAAGACAAATTGGTTGATTTGGACGATACATCCTCGGCTATCCCTTTCGGCCTTTTCACCGATCGGTCGGCTAATTGCAATGTCATACATGTGGGCTTGGGGTCTTCGAGGCCTAGCTTCATGTACAGCTTATAGGGCATTATATTGATACTTGCCCCTGAATCTACCAATGCCTTCTTCGTTACCCCTCCTCCAAGGGTGCACGGGACCACAAAACTACCCGGGTCCTTCAGTTTCTTTGGCATGGCCTGTTGAATAACTGTTGAACATTGGGCATTAAGTGTCACCGCACCCACATCTTCCAACTTCTTCTTGTTTGAGAGGAGGTCTTTCATGAATTTTGCGTACTTAGGCATTTGGGCCAAGACCTCCACCAAGGGCTTACTGATGTGTAATTGCTTTAACATACCCTTGAGCTTCAGCAGTTGAGCTTCTTCCTTGTCGTTTTTCAACCTCGTGGGATAAGGAGCTTGAGGTTGATAAGGGGGTATGGGTGGTGTATCTCCAGGTTTTTCTTTCCCTGTCCTTCTTTCATCGGAATCCGTAACGGGTTCGGACTCCTCAACTACGATAGGGGTGCTTGGTTGAGGTTTTGGAACCGGGAGTTCCACCTCTTTACCACTTCTCCAGGATATGGCTTTGCATTGTTCACCCAGCGGATTCTCTTCCGTATTGCTCAGCAAACTGCCTTGTGGTCTCTCGGCGAGTGACTTTGCCATTTGCCCAACTTGGTTCTCCAAATTATGGACTGTAGCTTGCAAATTCCGGATGATAGACTCAGTGTTTTGCATAAACTTCGCCATCACTTCTTCCAGACTAGATTTCTTCTCTTGAGGCTTTGGGCGGTGTTGAAACCCGGGAGGGTATTGTCCTGCTTGTGGGCCGGATGGTTCCATTTAGGGGCATATGGTCGATATTGATCATCCGGTTGCCTTGGAACATTCCCCATGTATTGTACTTGCTCCACGGGAATCACTTTCGTGCTTACTATTGGACAATTTGAAGCTTTATGTCCTCCCCCACAAGTGCTGCAATACATCACTGTGGCTGCTTTTGAGCTACTCCCAGTCGTTAAAAGTTCAATCTTCCTAGTCAGAATATCAAGTTTTTCACCAAGAATTGGGTCAGAGATTACAACTTCATCTAGGGACCCCACCTTTTTCACCTGCTTGTCCCTAGTGGACCAATGGGCTTCGTTACTGGCCATGTCCTCAAAAATTTGCTCGGCTTCCTCCGGGTAGTTGTTCCCCAATAACCTACAACCGGCGGCATCCAATAATTGCCTCGTCGAATTGTCTAGACCATTGTAAATTTTCTCACCTTAGCACAAGGGTCTAGGCCATGTTGTGGGCAACACAGTAGCAACTCCTTGTACCTCTCATAAGTTTCAAAGAAGGATTCGGTGGGCCCTTGTTTAAAAGAGGAGATGTCTAACCTTAGCTTTGCGGCCTTGCTTGGTGGAAAGTAGCGGCCCAAGAATTTATCAAACATTTCAGCCCAAGTACGGATAGATCCAGGAGGTAATGAAGTGAGCCACCTGTAAGCGCCCTCCCTCAAGCTGAATGGGAAGAGTCTCAACAGGATTGCTTCATCGGAAGCCCCATTGATCTTAAACATGTTGCAAATCTGAATAAATTTTGCTAAATGAGCATGGGGGTCATCATCGGGCCTCCCATCAAACTGGGCTGTATTCTGAACCATGCTCATTGTGCTCGGCTTGATTTCAAAGTTATTCATGTTGACATTGGGAGGGTGTACGCTGAATTCCTCCCCGGTATAATGAGATGGCTCATATTCGGCCAATGTCTTTCTTCTCTCGGCCATGATTGGTATTTCCCTTACTTCCCCAATAACCTCGGTAGGAACGAAGTTCACTAACTCCGAAGAGGATCCCAGAAGTGTCTCTTCAATTTCCTTTAGTTTTCGATGCAGGGTTCTTTCAATCTCACTATCAACTTCAAGAACTCCTTTAGAATTCTTCCGGGTCATGCAATTTGTGCCTCGCAAGATATTTAGGAAATGAGGATTAGTGTCTCGAATTCAAATGAAACGGCAAACAACACAAAACAAAGAAAAAGAAATAAAAGAGCAAGAAGTAAAACGACTAAAGTAGTAAACGCCTAGCTTTCCTAGTAATCTAATTCTCCCCGGCAACGGCGCCAAAAACTTGATGCGCTAAAAATCCGCAAGTGAACGGGTCGTATCAAGTAATAAAAGTATTCATAGAAGTCGGGTTGTTGATCCACAGGGAGAAAGAAGTACTAGTATTTACTAATTGTCTAATATCTAGTCAATCCGAGAAAATGGTTGGTTATGCTAGTTCTAAACTACTTAAAGGAAAATATAAACTGGGGAATTGAATACTTCTTGGAGTTAAATGATCATAAAAAGGGGATGCCCGGGTAATTGGATATCCCCCTTGGACTTCAAATATATAAATGCCCTTCTCTACTTTAATTACTTTCGATTGTTACATTGTCCAAGGGTTCCTATCGTGCTTTCACTCACTCTCTAATCCCGAGGTGAGCTACTAATCCTAGTGGTCTTACCGATGATGTTCTCGAACCTATGTCTTGGAAGGATTACGGGGAATAATACGCCTAAAGGGGTCGCTCTCCTAAGTACCGGGTTCCTGTACTTTCCATCCCTTTCTATTGGAGATGGTCTACACACTGGAGGCGCTCGCTTCTTCCCTCAGATGGACTCACTTAAGATCCCTCCGGGCTCTCGCAACGTAGAGGGATCAACTTACATTAAAACATCCAATAGACTCAAGCAATGCAATCAAGTAATCAAAATAGAGAGGAGACATTAATTAGAACATGTCCAAGGGTTCACCAATCACCCAAGCATCTACAAAATTAGCCCTCCATGAAAGGGGGGCAACAATCCACAACAAAGATAGAAGAAAACAAGAACGACATAGCAAATGGGATTTGTGCAATCACCGTTGATAGCTTCTCGCTTCTCCTCCTTCGATCTTCCCTCTTCTTGCTCCTATGCCTTGAAGGAGATGACCCTCCAAGCTCTCTCTAAGGTGCCTCTCTTGCCCTAGCAGCCAATCCCCCTAAACCCCCTTTACATTCGCTTTATATACTCGTAGGGTTTAGAGGGTGAGATTTACTAAGTTACCCCTCGGCTAGGTCTGCAGATCGCCCAATTTTAACAATGTACTGGCCCATATACGGGCGCATGTCAGCCCATATACGAGCCAACCACCTTCATACGGGCCCGTATACGGGCCTTATATATGCCCGTATACGGGCTACTCCTCGGGCTAATTGTCGTACGGGAAATATGATGGCCCGTATGTTCTCCAGGGCCTAGTATACGACCGTATATCGGCCCGTATACTAGCCCGTATGAGTCCTTCTAAGCGCTTCGGGATCCCGGCTTCTACCGAAATACTTTCTTTCCTCCGGGGTCCTCTTATTATGGCCTGTTGATGAAAATAAGCAAATTTTGAGCATCGGTGGGCAACAAATCTTCATAATCTCATGCCAAGTCTACAAAAATATAGTATAGAATTATGCTCAAATGAACACTTATCACCGACCCAGATCCGAAAATCTCAAGTCAATGATTCCAGTCAGCAAGGGCGTTTTGTAGCCACGGGGTCTGTCTCTTGTCAGACCAGATCCGCGAATACCAGCTTTTGACTCACCGATCTACTTTATCGAAACTCAAATATTTGTCCGATTCTCCTACTTAATTAATCTTGATTAGTTAACATTTACGAAATCTCCCAATTAATTAATCGAGGTTATCTATATCGTCCACCTCCAACTATTCCATATGTAAGGGGCCTGGCCCAATAAGGCCTTCCCTAGGACCATTAGTTGCGATGCTGGATTTAAATTTATTTATCCTCGATTTTCCTTTAATTGGACTTTAAAATAATTAATTTATTTTTCATGTTAATTAATCTCATTAATTATAAAAAATTCTCTGATTTATTTACTTAGAAAATTCGAGGCGTTACACCGTACTTCCTGGCTCTATCAGGGAGCCACTACTGGCACAGGCAATTATGAAAATACGGTGTAGTGTATCAATACATTCAATTATCCTCTTTTATTTAAATATTTTTTTTAATTGAAACATTTGTATGATCGTTTCATAAAATTGTTTCCAAAATGCAACTTAGAAAGAAAATCTCATGAAAGCTCTAATTCATGCTTTTCAAAATAAAGGTAAGCACTTCATAGCAAATACGATAAAAATACGAAATTTCCAGTTCGTTCCCTCACTTGTGTCTAGTGGATCACTAGGATTGGCTTGGCTCTTCGGCAGCAACAGCCTTGTCCTTGCCTTTTTCTCTATCTCCTCATAAAATTGAATTGCGTAGATTCAGAAATACGGAAACCATATTCTCTCTAACTCTAATATAAGCTCGATACAACAAATACGGTAATGTTTTCAAGCCCTCCAAGCAAGTTGTCATGCACTCCAATTTAAATTCCTTAGAACATAACAATTTTATCTATGTATTTTAAATACGATTCTAGTTACCAAACATTTTCATACTTCAAATGAGCATGGACAGAAATACGACATTTTACTAAAATTCATAAACTTGCTATCCTCGTCCTTAAAATACTTAGAGAATCTAACATGCTTCCTTAACAAGTGAGAATGGTTAAGCATGATCGTGGGGCTTAAATCAAGCATTAATACTAGAGATTTTGCAAAAATTCGGCAGCATCTCCTCTATTTAGAATGCCCTGAATTAATATAAACATGCTCAATTTATCATTATCAATACATGCACAAAGAATTCCTTTCTTAATAACACTTTAAGGGCCTGTTTGGATGCACCATTATTCCTTAGTAATGGCCCTCATTACTATGGAATGGGCCATTACTGTGGAATATACATAAAAGGCCAGTTTGGTTATCCTTTTTTATATGAAAAGATAACTATGGAATGGACCCATTCCATAGGAAAATAAAACTTTGGTCAGACCTATTTTTTTTTTCCTTCCCTGTGTTTGTCGCGAGCTCCTCCATTCTTTCTCAAGCCCACCGCGAGCGTCTCCATCCTTTCTCTCTTCCCTGACCGGTGACAATCTTCTCCACCGTCAGATCCATGGCAGCGAGAAGCCCCCTCTCAGCCCTCAATTCCCTCACCGGCGAGCAGCCCCTTCTCCACTGCGAGCTACTCTACCGCCGGTGTCTTATCCATCTCTCTTCTCAGGTATGTTCATCCTCTCCTTGCTTGCTTGAGATCCTCTTCTCTTTCTTTTGTTCATTTGGTCTTGATTGGGATTGTTTGTTTGTTTTGTGGGGATTTGGGATCTAGGGAACAATGAGATAACATTAGGGCAAAATGTTCTCTGGTTGTCTGGGCTACCATTCACATGGCACTGATTTCCTCCTTGATTGTTGTTTTTAAAGATCAGAAAATGCTTCACATAACTAAACCACAGAGGTAGGATCAAGAATATGGACTCGAATAAGGACAACCATGATACTCCAATGAATTGAAATTGTTAAGTTTCCAGAAACTGTTATTCTTGATGAAATTTCTCTAGCACTAAGCACGTAACCTGCAGTCTTCATGTTAATATTGTTGTTAGTGATTGCAAATTCTATACTTGACCTGTGTGATAACTAATCATCCTTTAAAATTTTGAAAGGCATCCCATGTTTACATCTAACTAGTCTCAGGCGAGTAAGTGCCACAATTTATTGTAATTTCTTGTATTTCAAACATTGGAAACATTCTTTTGGCAATTGTGATGCTAAGTTCTATGGCCCAATTCTTGTCTGCTGTTGAGTATGGAATCCTGTTTTTGATTATTTGCACACATACGGCTTTGGTTGTGTCTTATAATGTAATCGAAGTTTAAAATTTAGCATAAATATTTTCTCTTATTTTTGAACAGGGAATGCCTTTTTCGTAGGCTCATCATCTTTGCTAATTGTTGCTTCACCTGCCTAGATTAACCTTTTACTAGTGTGCTCTTATCATTCAAAATTTTAATTTTTAATTCTTTACTGGTTTTTACTTCAATCTATGATTTGGAAGAATAACAGCAAACAAGGAATTTGATGTGAGCACTAGAATATGATTGGAATTGTGTTTAGTAATAAAAATGGTTCTTAAATTATGAATGGAACCAAGGAAAGATTACTGAAGCTGATGGTATTATGCTTGCTAAGTATTTGCCTACTTTATGTGACCTTGACCTGTTGGTTCCATGTTATTTATACCTATTGTTGGTTACCCATTTCAGAACATATGGCAAATCAAGAAAAGACCGATGCAAGAGCTAAATATAATGAAAGTCATAGCGCTCATTTAGTCAAGTTGTTGGGTGATTACAATACTCCAGCATATCGCTCGCAAAATGGATGGACCAAAGAGGCGTGGAATAAAATTTGGCGCGACATGGTAAATAAATTCCCTAATATGAACTGCAGTGTCATCGAAGTCAAAGCATTGGAGCAAGAGATGAAGAAAATCTACAAGCTCCTGAAGGGGTTTTCTAAATTAAGTGGGTTTGGATGGGATCATGAAAAACACATGGTATCAGCCTCTGATGATGTTTGGGCACCACTACTTGAGGTATATATTTATATCATTTCATATGAACTATATACGATATTTTTCTTTATCTAATTTTTGTCATAATATGCAGAGAAATAAAGAAGCAAGGAGATGGCATCAAAGACCATTTCCACATTTCACATCACTGCAGGAGATTTATGAGGGTAAGCATGTGTTGTTTACTTATGTTTACTCATAAGATTTCCAAATTTTCTAATCAATTATTCATTCATTAATATTATATAGGGAGATATGCGGAAGGAAGACGCTCTCGCGGTGTAGAATATTATGCGAACATTGATAATGCACAAATGGATACTCCATCTCCAAGTATTCCTGCTCCAAATAATCCTATTCAATCATTGTCTACACGTGAGGTAGAGGGTGGTGACTTTACGCAAGTGGAACCTCCATGCACCCAACCACCCATTTCACAGCCTCAAAGTTAAGGTAATGAAAGGGAAAGGGAAAGAAGGATCCGGAAGAGGAAAAATGTACAAGAGGCATTCATAGAACAATACATAGATATGCGTCGCAATGAGATTGATCGGTATATTAGTGCTATGAGGATGAATCAAGTAGAAGAAAAAAATGTACCATTGGGGAATGCGTCACGGCATTTAACCAAATGTCTGATCTTTTTTCAGTTGAAGACATTACCAAAGCTGCAACATTTTTTAAAGATGCCGATAATCGTGAATTCTTCTTACATCTTAAATAAGAACTAAGAGTGGGGTGGCTTCAAGTAATGTTTTCAAAAATGGATTAGTGGAGCATTATTAAATCAATGTCTTGGATGTTTATGTATGATATTTAAGTTAATTTGGAGACAATGTCTTGGATGTTTATGCAGTATGTTTAAGTTAATTTGGAGATGTTTATTTTTGAAACAATGTCTTGAATGTTTATGTAGGATGCTAATGTTTGGAGATGTTTATGTTTGTAACAATGTCTTGGATGTTTATGTAGGATTTTATGTTTGGAGATGTTGATGTTTGGAGATATGTATTTCTGTAACATATATTGAGTCAATATTGAAAATAAAACATAATGCATTAAAAAGACAACATTGATGAAAGCCTTATAGATCTTTCATATTACATTAAAAAAACAACATTGGTGAAATCCTAATAGAATTAAAAAGACAACATTGATGAAAGCCTTATAGATCTTTCATATTACATTTCTACGGTAGTTACAATAATCCGCCCACATTTGCATTGCTATTTCATCTCTCTTCTGAGCACCTGCATTACGTTCAGAGTTCATTGTGCCAACATCATCTCCATACATATCATCTCCATCAGGGATAGTAATTTCTTCAGTTCCAACCCTAATTTCCTCAATATCATCGGCACCATTGTGTATACGGATGAAATTATGCAAGACACATGTAGCAACCACTATATCAGTTTGAGAATCTATTGGATGAAAGGTTGCAACTTTGAGTATAGGAAATCTCATCTTCAAGACACCGATGATGTGTTTAATATGATTCCTCAACGAAGCATGTCTCAGATTAAATAGTTCTCTATGATTGGATGGTCTGCATTGCGCGCGTCCTTGCTCTTGTAAATGATAACGCACACCCCGGTATGGAGCAATGAAATTTGGGGTATTTGCATATCCTGCATCAACTAGATAATATTTACCTCTCGGGACATGGAAGCCTTGGTCGATCGAATTCTGAAGGATCCTAGCATCAGAAGCCGACCCTTCCCAACCAGCTCGGACATATACGAACCGGGAGTTAAAATCACAAGCAACCATGACATTTTGGGATAATGTCTGTTTTCTGTTTCGGTAAGGATCTTGCAATTCCATAGAAATGGTGATCAGAATATGCGTTCCATCAATGGCACCAATACAATCCTGCAAAAATTAACCCAGAATAAAAAAAAAATATAAATAAATTACAAATGAATCATAATTTATACTTTCATATCTTGAAATATGGGAAAAATTTGCTATTGTTTTGGATAACTGGTGATGTAATTGTTGATGGAGGTTGTATATATGTTCTAGCAAGCCTAGTCATAGCATTAAGCACTTTTCCAAAATAACGGCTTACTGTTTCTACCGAATGTTGAAAGCGCTCTTGTACGTCACGGTTACTAGCATTATGTGCAAGAGTGTACACAAACATCGCTAATTGTTCCTTAACTGCAATTCTTTTCTAGTTGTGAAGAAGAGCTCTTTTCCTTAAACAATTAGCCAGAGCTTGGAAAATACGAGGCTCCATACGAAACTCTCTCTTACAGCGTACCTCGTGACTTTCAAGGATCTTCCTTACATATGCAGCACCTGTAAATATTGAGTTATGACAAGGTCAACTTTCTGAACTTCCCGAAAATAAACTCGGTAAACTGGTGAGCATGAATTCATCATCATCTTCATTAATCCTCCTCCAATGATTCAAATCTATATTGAATACGGTGCTTGAAGGTGTGAAAATTTAGAGGCAAAGGGAGATAAGTTTGTGAATGAATACTATTGCAAGAAGAGTGTTGGGTATAAATAGGGCAAAATGGTTAACGACTAGTATACAACGGCTATTTTTCAACGAATAGTTTACAATGGATATTTTTTTCAAAACTCTAACGGCTATTTTTTTGAAAAAAAATTATTTTTTTAATATTAAAATTATTCCGTAGGAAATTTTTACTGTGCGTAACCAAACACTCATTCCATATAAATGTTTACTGTAACTTTCCCCATAGGAATCAGGTTCACATACTATGGAACAAAAATCCTATAGGAAAATTTACTGTGCATCCAAACAGGTAACTCTTCTATGGCCCTTATCATACAACACATGCATTCATCAAATTCTCAAACACCTATCTTAGCACTATGGGTCAGAACCCTTCTTCCATTCGCCTCCAATTCTTGTCGGGTACCTACAGAACATCTTAAATCCATCAATTTCCCTATCAATCTCCCTAATTTAGTAAGGTTATACGTAAATCCCCAATTTAACTATCCAACACCTACTGGAAAAAGGGTTTGATGTGTTTCCCCTTCGATTGTAGGTGCTACCCCGGCGCCCTTCAATAGTTATCAGAGTAGGGGAACAAAATCAGAGAAAGCAAAGGGGGGAGGGAGGGCCCCTTCAATAGTTGGAATGGGAACAAAATCAGAGAAAGCAAAGGGGGTGGGGCGTAAGTTGCGGACGCACAGGTGTGGGCGTGTGCAGAAGGGAGGCTCGCGGCTGGTGGTCAGCCGCGGTGCTCGCCTCGTCGCCGGCTGGTTGTCACAAATTTGAAGCTGTGCGCGTGGAGTGGAGCTTATAGCTGAACGGTGAGTCGCGAGGAGGAGCACGAACAGCATGCGCGGCTGACAATGCATGGGGACAGCGGTTGACGGCGCTCAGCTGCCGGAGCTTGCTGGAGATGGTGCTCGGATGGAGAGGCTTTGTGAGGGAGAAGGAAAGCACAGGTAGGGTTGGAGAAGGCTGATGCTCGTGAGAGAGGAAAGAGCTTTCTATCAATTACTTATCTTTCCAAGATATAGCCTTAGCTTCTCTCTCAATTATTCATCATGTGACATAAAATATTAAAAAGTATTCCATTAATTATTTATTTAATCGAATCCTAATACTATTGAATCACGGGAGGCTCCATTAGCCCGACCAGATCGGCTTCTTTCGGATCTAGTCAATTTTAATATTTTATTTTATTTAGTATCATTATCTATTTAATCGATTATCTTACACTCCATATAATATTCTAATATAATACTATGAATCATGGGCGGTAACTTTAACCCGACCACATCCATACTTTCCGGCTTTTCACTCAGCCGGAGTCGGATCTACTTTATCGGAACTCTAACTTTGCCCCGTATTCCACTTAATTACATTAGATTAATTAACACTTATAACATTTCCAATTAATTAATGGGGATTCGTAAACCCATCACCTCCAACTATTTTAAATGAAAGTGACCCGGCCCAATATGGCCTTCTCTGGGCCCAATAGTTGCAAGGTTGAACTTTTAATCCATTTATTTCCCGATTTTCCTTTAATTGGGTTTTTTAAATAATTAATCTCTTTTTTGTGCTAATTAATTCCAGTAATTATCTCCAGAAATTGATTTATTGTTTGTAAAAATTCTGGGGCGTTACATCAGATGACATGGTAAAGTTAATAAAGCGCTTGTACAGGCTGATGCAACTAAAGATACAACGTGAATAAAGCTCACATAGGTTGATAACAAGTTGATGCAGCTCAAGTTACAATATGGATGCAGCTCACATAGTTTGAGTTGTGAAACAAACTACTGAGGTGGCAGCTAATGTGACAGCTGGAAACTGAGCGCGTGAAAAGTTGATAGTGACTGTGCGCATGATGACATGGCATGTTATAATATGGCACATGTGCACATGGGCAGTGATGTGGCATATGACATGTCACAAATCATGAAGATCTTCAACAAATCATGAAGATATTTTTAGAGCTGAAGAAATATGTTTTGAAAGAGATATTTTAGGAGCAATTGATGAGATATTTGGGAAGTCTGTCGATGACTTAGATAGCAAGCTGGATTATATGCTATATTTGGAAAGCAATAGACAACTTGGAAAGCAAGCCTAGCGGAGCATATGTTTAGAAGGTGGTTGTAACGTGGAGAACATCCAAGGCGCAACAATTGTTTGGAAAGATTGGACCAGCCTATGTTTGGAAACAAAATCCAGCTTGGAGCGGATCTGATTGATGTTTTGAAGACCATATTTAGAGTTGATTGAGAACTAAATATGGTATGAGATAACATTGGTATGTTGAAGATTTGATTGAATATTTTGAAGACCCAAACTTAGGATAAGTTTGGAAAGAAATCATTGAAGATAATCTAGGAAGATTGTGTGACCCAAACTTAGATGAATGGAGATCAAGTTTGGAAAGCCATGTTGCACCTAGGTGAGGTCTGTGTTGAAGAGGACTATGAATGGGTGTTTATATATAAAAAATACTTGTCCCAATCCTAATAGGATTTAAATCCCAATTTAAATAGTATTCAAATGTATCCTAATTTTGATATATTTAGGATATTTATGATAAATAAATAAAATTTAAACATGTCCTAATGTTAATTGATGGGATAAAGATAAATTATTTGGTTATGTCTCGAGTCAAAGCACAAATCCCGAGTTAGATCCAAGGCACAAATTTTATGATAGCCCGAGAACACATATCTCGAGGCAATCTCAAATTCCAAGATAGCCTGAGAACATATCTCGAGGCAATCTCAAATTCCAAGATAGCTTGAGAACATGTCTCGAGGCGATCTCAAATTCCAAGATAGCTCGAGAACACATATCTCGAGGCAATCTCAAATTCCAAGATAGCCTGAGAATATATCTTGAGGCGATCTCAAATTTCAAGATAGCTCGAGAACACATATCTCGAGGCAATCTTAAATCCCAAGATAGCCCGAGAACACATATCTCGTGGCAATCCCAAAATTCTAAGATGCCTGAGAACATAAATCCCGAGGCGATCCTAAAATTCAAAATAGCCTAAGAGGATATCTTGAGGCATTTAAATAAATAAATAAATAAATAAATAATAAAATAAGATAGCACACATCCCAAGATACCTAAATACAAATCCTGAGGAAATATAAAAAAATAAAAATAAAAATAATTAATTAATAATTAAAATTTTAATTTTAATTTGGATCTCATCTCATCTATTCATAAGATAGTTACAGAGTTGGGATTCCACGGAGGGTTTCTCGTCGTGAAGATAAGAAAGAAAGGCTTTTAAAAGAGGGGACTCGGACAAAAAAAAAAAAAACCAAAGAAGACAGAGGGGAAGGGAATCAAAAAGAAAAAAAAAATCAGAGAAGAGAGAAAGGAAAAAAAATCAGAAAGGAAAGAAGAAGAAAAGGTATTGTGCTCTAATTTTTTTTCTTCTCTTTTCGCGCCGATGTTCTCCACCTGCCGCTGCCCTTGTTGCTGCTCTCTTCACCGCCAAGCAACCGCCCAACCCTGCTCGGCTTTGCCCTTCGCCTTCGTCCGCTAGCCATGAGCAAGCGTACGGCTGCCCGGCTCATCAAGCATCGCCTCTTCACCGCCAGTAGCCGCCTACCAGTGCGCGGCAGCTGCCGCCTCGGCCAGCCGCCCCCTTCGCCTTCACGCTACCTACCATCGACAGAAAAAAAGAAAGCAAATTCTATACAATAGCCTCCCTGCCACCCTCGTCATCGCCGACAAAGAAGCATAGACCATACGATGGTTTCCCTACTACCTGCTGTCAACGAAAAAGAAAGAGAGGCATAGACCCTTGCTACCCTACTGTCACTGGATCAACAACAGTAACAAATCAAGACTCAGTTGCATTTGGAGAGCCCCTTTATAAGGCTAGCTAAGAGATATTGAATCAGAGAAAGGTTTACATTGGTGAATGCTCTGTGTTTGATGGAGATGCCAAAGGATATGGAAAGAATGCAAGTATTCGGTTTCAAGCCTTCAGCTTCTGAGTCCCGCTCAGTAATACATGGGTTATGGAATCGTTGAAGTCATGTAGCCTCCACAAATGTTGCTCTATAAGGATCAGGTGGAGCTCTGAGATGGTGGAAGCTTTTCTTTCTTTTTTGTTTGGATATTCAATTCAATGAGAATTTCAGAGTTCTTCCACTCTTAGTTAGATGAGACATTGTTAATGGCTTTTATAAAGGCTGGTCTTTGATATGAATGTTGGGGGTACTAAAAGGTATGTGAAGATATGCTTGTAGAGTATCACGATTTTGAAGGACTTGAAGAGAAGGAGCGCACACAAGCTAAAGACCAAAGGTTCATCACTACTTTCAAAGCCTAAAATTCTCCATTGCAAGAAGTGAGATATGCTGAACAACTCTAGCTCCAAAATGGAAGCTATTGATTTTGTTTCTCTTGGCTTTAGATCTAACATATTGTATGAGAAGTTTAGTTATAAAATTTGTTTGAGAAAATGTTCTAAAGCTATGTAAGATGTTTAGCAATGTAAAGTGTTCTTTAAGTGCTTGATGAAATGCCCAAATGATCTTTATTTCTGAAATTCCCATGTTGCTTTGTTCCATCATGGATCCAATGTTCAAGGTCTCCATGAGTTTGTGATCAATATGCTGAGAAACTGTTGCCATTATATAGAAGAAGCTATAAGGAGGAGAATAAGATGACTCAACTACAAAAGTTTTATGATTGTAAATTTCATCGATGAAATGTTCAAATGTCATGCCCAATACTGTGTTTCATAAGATGCCCTAAAGATATTCGATGAAATGTCTCAAATAGATCACAGTTTCCTATTTTAAAAATCACAAATGCCAATGTGGCAGTTGAATATGTTTGCAACATTTTAAGGAGTATGAGTTACTGGGCATTGTTGTGAGTATGAAGGCATTGACCCAATGGAGCATTGGATCTTGTTAATATTGCAGGACTAGTATTTACACATTGTTGAGACAAAATCTAAGCAAAGATTATTGGAAGCTTGTCCATTGTTAAGAGTGAGCTGTATATGAAAAAATGGTGGGCCTTTGCATCACAAATTTCAAAGAAAACCACAAGAATGCCGCACATGCTTAGATGTTGAAACTCATCATGGGATGAAATTTAAGTTTGATGGGAAAATTGTAAATCTTTGATCAAATGTCCAAGAGAATTTGGCTCCTCTATATGCAGGTCTTACAAGTGAAATTATTGAGCACCCCTCTAATGGTTGTTCCAATTCCAAGTATTTGTATAAAAGAAATGCAGCTGGGTCTAAAAAAAATTATAATAAAATAAAATGAGGAAGTTTGAAATGGTCCTACTCCCCATCAAGCCAATACGTTGCTGCAGATAGCTCAAGTTTATAGTTTTTTTGCAGCTATCCTCATGAATTTAGCTCATGATTTTGACTTGCCAGTCTCCAAATTGTTGATCTATATACATTCAATTAAGGGTGAAAAAAGGTTCATAGTTATAGTTTTTTTTTTAAAAAAAAGGGAAATCAGTCCATGGCATGCAAAGTAAGATGATCATATTACATATGTTACTGCAGTTGTGGCAAGATTACTTTGGCATGATAAGGTCTTGAATTATAAAGGTTTCCTATTAGGAAGGGATGAGAAAGAAGAGAAATAAAATATAGGGTTAAAGCCATTTTTGGTCCCTGAAAACAGGGCCAATGTTCATTTCTATCCCAAAAATTTAAAATTTGTTCAATACGGTCCACATCAGCATATGCTTCCACTTATCACTCTACATCAGCAAAATAACGACCTAAACATAATAATAAAAAGATTATATGCATTTCATTGGTATTCCACATAACCGCCACGTCAGCAATAGGGACCAAAAATGCCCAAATACAGAATATATAGGGACCCAAAATGTTAAAATATGCAATACATAGGGACAATATTGAACAAATTTTGAATTTTGGGATGTAAATGAACATTGGTCCTGTTTTCAAGGACCAAAAATGGCTTTAACCCTAAAATATATACATTACTTTAATATCATGAGTTTTTTTTTATATATTTTTATTTATCAAGGCTCATCCTAAAGGGAAGATAATGCTCATTTATGGGCCAACATGTGGTAGATTAAAATATGATGATGTGCTGGACTTGGAAGTCAAAGGATCCATATTAAAATATGATGATGCATTTGGAAATCAAAGGATCCATAAGAAAAGTTGGTTATAAAAAATAGTAATAAAGAGAAGTCATGGAGGAAAAGGAGCAATAGGCCGTTTGAAAGAAAAAGCTAAAAAATAAAAAATAAAAATAAAAAAGAAGGGAGATGTGGCCATTTGAAGGGAAAAGCAAGGCTAAAAAAAATATAATGAAAAAAGGGGGTAATGGTCCCATTTGAAAGGAGAAGCTGGTTTAAGAAAAATAAAAATAATAATCATGATAACAAGAAAAGGAGATGGGCCCCACTTTCTAAAAGGCTTGATTTAATTAAATCATAAGGGGGCTGATTTAATTTAAAGGACATTTTATGAATTATTATGAAAATGGGCATTTTATGGCAAAAAAAATGCAATTAAGTGCACACGTACATGCATCTCGAGGCGATGATGAGAGATGCATATCGAGATATCTCAAAATACAAATCTCAAAGTGACGCATCTCGATGCAATGATGATGCAACACGCATGTCGATGCAGCGCACATCCTGAAGCTGATGATGAAATACACATCTCGGAGTAGCATTCACCTTGAGGTGGTTAATAAATATAAATTTCAAAGCAACACGTATCTCGTGGTGGCGATGAAACACTTATCTCGGGGCGGCCTATCAAACATAAATCATAAGGTGGTGCAAATCTTAAGGCGGCGACGAAGCTTACATACCAAGGTGGGAGACGGCGTCATTTAAATAAATAAACAAATAAAAAAATATGTATAAATATCCTATGATGATATTCATATGTAATAAAACAATTATGGTTTGCAAATAAATGAAATCATTTTTCTTTTATTTTATTCATTGCTTCTACTTGTATTTTCGCCCTTAATCTGAGGTTCCCAAGAGTCTGTCTGGGGTAATTAATAATAGGGGCTTGCCTCTATTAGGAATGGAAGAACCCAAAAATAAAAAAAATATATGACATTTGTGATTCGATATATCGCTTGGTGTCTCTTCACAGACACGATGCCAGTGGGAAAATACCCTCCTGGCATCGTGTTTGTGAAGAGACACCAGGCGATATATAGAATCACAACTATCGTTTATTTATTTATTTTTGTTATTTTGGGTTCTTCCATTCATAATAGAGGCAAGCCTCTATTATTAATTACCCTACACATAGTCTTCGGAACCTCCGATTAAGGGCATAAGTACAAGTAGAGCCAATGAAAAATTCGTATATTGCAAAACATACTAATTTATTCTATATAAATATCATCATATAAATGTGTACACATATTATTTATTTATTTATTTATATATAAAAATGACACTGCCTTCCACCTTGGGATATATGCTTCGCCACCTTATGCTTCATTAGTTGCCTCAAGATGCCTACTTTACCGCCGCCATAAGGTTTGCACAGCTTTAGGATTTATATTTTTATTGACCGTCTCGAGGTGAGTATTTCATTGCCGCCCCGAGATATGTATCGCTTTGAAATTTGTATTTATTAACCGCCTCAAGATACGTCTTCACAAGTTTCGGGCCCCTTCAAGATTTGTATTTCATCGGCTATATCGAGATGTGTATCCTATCATTACATCGAGATGCGTATCGTTTTAGGATTCATATTTTATCCTCCGCCTTAAGATGAGTGTTCCATCGTCTCATAGAAATGTGTGCTGCTTTGAGATTTATACTGCCTTCAAGTGGTGTGCTTCACTAGATCAGGATATCCACTTCTAATGATTTGCATATTTGATTTATTTATTTTTATTATATATATATATGTATATATATATATATATATCGGATGTAGTGCAAATTGGAGAAAACATTATTGCATCTCAATATCTTGTGACTTAGGAAATGTATAAAATAATGTTAAAATCCAATAAAGCCTTTGAAGAAGCCATTAATGTTCACGTTCACACTTTGCATAGGAATGACCATGACTGGGCAACCATGATTGTTCTTCATCTATGAAGCAATGGATGTACATACAATGTTTGACAATTCCATCATCTATGCTTCCTATACATATAAAATATAAAATAATGTTAAAGTCTAATGAAGGCTTGGAAGAAGATATTAATGTCCACATTGATTCTTTGTTTTGCATGGGAAGTTGATTGCATCCATTTCTAATCCTGCATTTGTTTTAATAAATATCAGCTGACTGGAATGGCCATCATCAAATAGAATGATTCTCTGCAACTGTTGGGATAAGTTGTTATTTCCTTGTGCAATAAAGAACCAAGTACACTAATTCTGGGAACGGGTCCAATAGAGTTGCAAGTATTTTCTGGTAGCAGATCTTGATAGGATTTCCATTTGTCTGTGAATGCCTATATATGCTGATGGTTTTAAATCTTGTTGACAACCCAAGCAACTCAGTGCATTAATCAGTACAATGAATTTCTGACTCATGATCTTAGCACCAAAATAGTAGTCACCTTCTCCTCCAACTCAGAGATCATCCTATTGAACAATTTTCTTTTTAAGCCACTTCATCGAACAGATCTTGTACATGCCTGGTATCTAAAAGTTTTACAATCCATAATTCACTATGTTTACATGGGGCCCTTATTATTCGGTTCCAACAAATAACAAAATACCTATCAAGCTAATCATTCAATCATAGGCCATACATAGCACAGTCAAAGCATTCTTGCTTGGTTGATGCACAGTTTAGAAAAGGCTCTCATTAAACTCAACATTAGCAATAGCAGCTGCAACCTTTTCCATCCAACCTCTCAATAACAGGGTCAACATGCATCCTGAACTAGTCAGAGTAAATGACTATTTCATAAAATCTGACGAGATGCTCCAAGAAAGCATCAACTCCAGACCTTTTGAATGTTTTTATTAAGTTGATGCCCCTTTGTTACATTGAACCGTATGCATACTTCTTTAAGGTATTTCATCGAGCAGGTTATGTGCACTTCACACAAGTATTTGGCATAAACTTTAGAAAATTTTCTCATTAAAATTTACAATCATGTATCTATAATAATGTTAATTTTATCAATGCTCAAAGACAAGAACATTAAGAAGGTATACATGAGCTCTTCGGATTTTTGACACAACACACATATCTATCATGGAAGAGGGTACAACCTTTGTATTTGTCACGTCCTGACCCCATTTTCGGGACCTCGAGCACGTGCACAGACCGGCCGTATCCAAGTAGAGACGGGCCTCGCTCGGACACAAGGCCTAAGTAAATAAGAACAGATAACAAAATATCAAAATAACTCAAATTTTATTAATCAGAGTTACAACAGAATTAAAAATAGAATTCATACACCCTACATTAACCAGGCCCTACAGGGGTCCTACAAGTCAGAACTAATTGAGATCTTCCAACCTCGACAAGCTATGTTCTGACCCCTCACGCCGCTCGTAAATCCGAAACGGCTAACCTTTAGGACCTGTAAAGAAAAGGAAAACAAATGGGATTAGCTTCTAGAAGGAAAGCTCAGTAAGTTCCCCGCAGGGATTCACAATGAAATCAAAACCGATATAAGTATATCAAAATTCAACAGTCAACAAGTCAAACAACCGGGGCCATGCCCCACACGATCAAAGATCTAGGAGACTAGAAAAGAAGAAACTCCTAGATTAAACAATAGCTCTCAAACTCAACAAACTTCTTCGGTCAGCACCCAGCCTCATCTGGAATCGACCTTGGTCTCTTGTACGTATCGTCACTGTCAATATATCGTCCCACTGACAGGTTGGACTGCCAGGGTATCCTCTCCCTTGTATGGAACTATCAGAACGTCAGGGTGTCCTCAGCCCTGAGCGCCCCACATGAGTATTTGCTCTACTGAACAGGCATAATAAGAACCCACCTGGCGCACACTTGCCTGGCCAGCACATAAGACCATGTGTCCATGATCAAATGTCGGTCATAGGGCAGTGTGCCCAACGAACAAACCAAACAACAGGTAATGAAAAAAAATTCTAGCACATCAACCACGCACATACAAAGAAGGAAACAAACAACATGTATATGCACGCATTCCAATAACATATATACAATAGACATGCTAAAAGAAATAACAACAATAAATCAAAATAACCTATTGATGGGTGGAAAACTAGGCAGAGGTAACTTACCTCGGTTTACGATATCTGAAATTCTTTCCGAACTCCTACTCCTGATGTGTCTCTATGTCAATATCTGGCAGTAAAGTCTAATTTAATAATGGTAATGTTTTTAAAATTTCAAATAAAACATGCATGATGCCCTAGTTTGGCCCAAGTTTGACTTATGGGCCTTCCCGTGTCCTCCGTGTCGTTTCCCTTTTATTTCCTAAGCTTCTGTTCCCATATTAATAAAACTTTCCTTATTTAGTACAAAAGAATTAGCTAGTGTAGTGGCTAAGGCCCACCAAGCCCAAGTGGTAGGTCCTTGGTTCAATCCCCCCTTCCTTACCCTTTTTGTATATTTTATCTTTATTTGCCTTCAAACCTTGGCTAAACCTGACTAGCTAGCCAACCTGACTAAGCCCAAAACTAAATCTAAATTCAACCCATTAGAGCTAACTTGGTTGAACCAATTTGATTTAACCCAATCTTTTAGTTGGACCTGATCTTTTGAATTGATTGACTCAACCAAATTAACTTACTTAACTTTGTTTTATCAAATCAACATGTTTTAAAATTATACCCAACCCAACTTAACCGAACCCCACTTAGTCCTTGTCAAGCATAAACCAGTGACGTTAAGTCCCTTACAAATTCATGTACTCCTTCTTTGTTCATCTCCTAACCTTTGATCAACCCAACTCTATAACATCAGAGGATCCATAAACTAACCCCTCAAAGAGCAACTCTCTTTCTTAACTAACCCTCTCCCTTTAATTTTCTTATTTATGTTGACATTCTTTCATTGAATGAATAAGTGGAGTAACAAGGTGCTCCATCTTCACTCTCACTAGACCTCAAGAACCAGCATGTTTTGTTAACCTTCTTCCTCTTTATATGAGTGCTAATTTATACTTTTCAAGTCCCACAAACATTGTCACCTGATTCTACTCACACTTGCTCACAGAAAGTTAGCATGAACACTAGACCAAACCAATCCATTAGTTCAAGTTCAAGTCCCACTCGCATTATCATAGACTATTATCCTTTAACCCAACTAATCTATCAAGCATACCATGACCACCATCATCCTTCATGAATGAAGTTCAAGGAGAACTCATGCAAACCCTACTATCCTTCTCTTCCTAATTCATTGCTATAGGTTTTACTTGTTAATGCAAGCCCATAATACCAATAGTTGACACACGCTCTAACCCACTAGATGCGTTCATGATGAAGCTCTATGAGTATCCCTAACCGTGTATGTATGTACGTATAACAATGCATGCATATTAATTACTATTACTGATGCAGAAGGCTTGAGTCAAATGTTAGTGCCAGGTTGGCGGGTCAACGTAAAGACGAAAAGTTACCGAGTCAATTCCAAGATTGGGTCGGTTTTTGGTGTGGTTCGGTATTTTGGCCATAACTTTGGCTACCGATATCAGAATCACGCGTTCGACCCCAATTCGGAAAACCCTTTGCGGTGTGCATGAAATGGGGATGTCATATTTGAAATAATTTTAGTTATTTTTTTTTCTATTTTTAGAAATATTTAATCCGCCGAATTAGGGTTTTCGGTCTTTTTTCTATTTTTGGTAATATTTCATATGCCAAATTAGTATAGGATTTGAATCAGATTTGATCTCGGATTTTTAGGAGTTATCTGATTTGTTTAGAGTTTTAAATTTAGATAATTTTAGTTTTAAATAATAATTTGTCAATTTTAGCAAATTTAGATTAGATGATAAGGTTTCTAGGTTAATCTTTGAGGCTATTTAACCTGGCTTGTGGGTTAGTTTTTTATTATTGAATTTTGAGTAATAATATTTTTCTGAATTTCAGAGTATTTTTTCTAGTTTTTTTGGTTCTTCTTTTGTTCTTCCTTGCGGTCCTTAGATCTGGCTAGCCCGCGGGATAATCGCTACCCCGCCCGACGTCAATTACCCGAAAGTGACACTAATAACTCCAAGTAAAACCTTGACAGCCTGAGCAATATTCACAAAGGCATAAGACATAACCAGACCCTCTTTCTAGCTTGAAAACCCCTTGAAATTCCTATTCATCCCTATCCGTCAATATGGCTCTTAGAGAACCTAGACAATTCACCATGTACGCCTATATCATGATCACAATTACTACAATAATCTATAGATTCAAAGCCCTACTATAAGTTCTCAGGGATACAAGGCTCACCTGAGGAGTAACTTGAGTTTGTTCTTGTGAGCGACGGTGCTCCATCCTTTCTCCTACTCCACTGGGTCTTCTCACGATGGTGGTGGCCGCGCTTCTTTTCGGATGAAGATGAGGATAACTAGGGTTCTGAGACTTCTCTTCTATTTATAGAATTCACGGATGAATTTGGATGAGGTTTATCGCTTTGTTAACGGGGTTTATCTTTAAGTTTAAACTCTTCTTGCAGCTTGCCGGGGAACGGATAAGACGACACGGTAGTGACGCGTGAAGAGAAGCGGAACTCCTTCCTCGGGATCGTCTCGTGTGCGGGATCAGACGGCTGAGGCACGGCTTGCCCTTCTCCATGTGTTTCTCCTCTGTGAATCTCCAATTTAATAAAAGGGTAAACTACTTGAATAGTCACTAAACTATCCAGGATATTCTGTTTTGGTCACCCAACTTTCAAAAATTTCAATTGGGTCACCAAACTATTGAATTGCTTCCAATCAAGTCACTGAGGGCAACGGCGTTAACGGCCGTCTGATGTGGCATGACACGTGGCACCCGGATGCCACGTGTCATGCCACGTGGCAGAAAAAAAATATAAAAAAATATAAAAAATTCTAAAAAATTCTAAAAATTCTAAAAAAAAATCTAAAATTCTAAAAAAAATTCTAAAAATTCTAAAAAATATAAAAAATTCTAAAAAATTCTAAAAAAATACTAAAAAAATATCTAAAAAATTCTAAAAAACTCTAAAAAAATTCTAAAAATTCTAAAAAATATTTAAAAAATATAAAAAATCTTTCAAAAATCTTAAAATAAACAGATTTTTTAAAAAATTCAAAAAATTCCGGTATGAATTCTAAAATATTATAAAGATTATGCTTAGATTTTTTTTATTTTTTTGGAAGGATAATAATACATACACACAAAAAAATATAAAAATAATTCTAAAAAATAATCATAATTACAAAAATAAAACTGGAAAATAGTGAAATATTTTTTCAGGTTGATTGTTGTGATTACAAAGCCCATTTTAATTTTATAAATTACAAAATCATATTTTTTTACTATTTTTCAAGGTTGATTGTTGTGATTACGTTAAAAATCCTGTTTATTTTTTAGAATTTTTTTAGATTATGTTTAGATTTTTATTATTTTTTTAGAATTTTTTTAGAATTCTTACAGGAATTTTTTGAATTTTTTTAAAAAATCCTGTTTATTTTTAAGATTCTTTAGATTTTTTAAAGAATTTTTTATATTTTTTTAAGATTTTTAAGATTTTTTTTATTTTTTACTACCACTTCAACAATAATTATTTAAAAAGTTAAAAAAAAATAAGTTGTTTCGAATTTTCAGAATTTTTAGAATTTTTTTAGGATTTTTTTAGATTTTTTTTAGAATTTTTAGAATTTTTTTAGAATTTTTCAGAATTTTTTAGAATTTTTAGAATTTTTTTAGAATTTTTTATGTTTTTTTCTGCCACGTGGCATGACACGTGGCACCTGGGTGCCACGTGTCATGCCACGTCAGATAGCCGTTAACGCCGTTGCCCTCAGTGACTTGATTGGAAGCAATTCAATAGTTTGGTGACCCAATTGAAATTTTTGAAAGTTGGGTGACCAAAACAGAATATTCTGGATAGTTTAGTGACTATCCAGGTAGATTACCTTTAATAAAACAAACTCTTCACTTTGACCGTCCGTTTCAACTGAGAACTATCCACATGCATTCTAATGTATTATATTCTAATATATCAAAACTCCTTTTAATATATAAACAGCCATGTTGTCACACTATATTAATATCATTCTTTAATAGCACTCTTAGTAGGGCAACAAGGCTTAGCCAGGTGTTGATGTATTGTCTCAAACCTCCATTACTCAATCAATCAGTTGAAGCTCCAACATTAGAATAAAAAGATTTGAGTGGATGCTAACATCATGCGAACAGGTTGGAGAATTAATCTTTTGTAACTTTTCACTTGAACCTTTCACTTTTCCTTTAATTATTATAGTCTCTATTTTTTTTTTTTTTTTTATATTTGAATTCACGTGACATTTCCCATCCGAACCATTATCTAAATCCTATTCTTAATTTTAACCCCCAATTAAAATATTACTATATTTATATTAACAGACATATATATCTATATTTTACTTTTCAAATTAAAGGGCACTAATAAAATATTTATTCCCCAATTAACTAAATTGAAATTTCGACAAAATTCAATTAAACCCTACCTTGGGGCTTTTTTTTATTAACCAAAGATTTTAAGAAAATAATTAAGAAATTAATAACCTAAAATCTTCGGATTTTACAGTATTGATAGCCTCTAGGACGACAATGATGTGGTTGATATTTTCCTTGAGCCAGGAGGTGTTGCTCTTGATAACAGTAACAAGGATGGTGCTCATCAATAATCTGACTCTCCTCCCGAGCGACATCCTAACATACAAATGGGGTCTTTGATGATCTTGAACATGAAATTCGTGGAGATGTTTACCTTAACTAATTGCTACCTGATAGACAATCTTTGTAGATTGGTGATGATGACCTTGAAGCCACCCTTGAAGAGCTACAGCACTGCGTGCATCCCTCCAGTCACCAGCATGCTCTGCCTACCCGATCAAAGCGAAGGGGGTCAGAAGCTCAGTTTATGCAATAGGCATAGATAACAATTAGGTTTCCAAGAAGAGGGCTTGCGAATATAAAAATTAGGATTCAATAAGTGATAGAGATGTGCAAGAATATCTTTGTGATCTCCTTCTGATAGATCGGTGGGTTTGGACTTAAGTCCATTGCTGAGGATATCAGCGAGGCTTCCCCAGACTTTTGATGGTCGGAGTAGTTGGAATTGATGTTCTTGATGGTTAGGGATTTGGACTCCTGATTTGGCTATGAATTTCTTGATGGGGCCTTCGATGCGGCTCTGGAGGCAGTAGCGGAAACATGGCAGCGAGGACCCTTGCATATTGTATATAGCCTTCATCCTTTTCTCTGGTGACAGTGGGGCATCGGCGGCAACGGCATGAGGCGTCCACAAGGGAGGCCCGACGACTTAGTGAGTGCTACCGACAACGGCCCGGCGACTTGGTGAGTGCTAGTAGCAATGGTGTCCACAAGGGAGGTCCGGCGACTTGGTGAGTGCTAGTGGCAATAGCGTTCACAAGGGAGGCTCGACGACAACAACCCCACAAGGGTGGCTTAGCGATGAAAGGAAAAGGAAGGGGTGATAACATTGATGGAATATGGGAGAGGAGGGAGCGTGATCTCTTCTGCTTGCTACATTTTGCCCTCTTTCCCCTTTTTTCCAAAAGTCCTCTCCGCCTCCTTATATTTACGATGGATCTTGATAGAGAGAGACGGGGTCGTGGTAACCTCCTACGGAAATTGTGATAGAAGATCAGAAGACCGAGTCGCAGATAAGATCAAATCCAAAATATTTTTTTTTTATATTTAAATTTTGATTATATATATATATATATATATATATATATATATATATATATATATATATATATATATATATATATATATATATATATATTTGGATTTGCCTCATGATTAGTACCATCGGGTTTTCTTGGGATTTGCCTCGAGATATGTGCCCGTGGATTATCTTAGGATTTGCTTTTTTTTAGACTGCCTTGAAATCTGTATTCTTGGGCATCTTGGAATTTGATTTCGGCTCGAGATATATGTTCTTAGGCTATCTTGAAATTTGAGATCACCTCGAGATATGTGTTCTTGAGCTATCTTGGAATTTGAGATCGCCTCAAGATATGTATTCTCGAGCAATCTTGGGATATGACCAGATATATATTTTTATTTTATTTGAAATATTTTAATTTCAAAATATTTCAAGATATATTTCATTTGACTTTAAGAATCATAATATTTCTTTATTGACCCCTTCAAATATTGGTGCCTCATATTTTCAATGCATATATGTTTATATATATGCATTTTTGTATACATAAACAAATGCCCCCTTTATACTTCTTTCACGAAATTCATTTGAGAGAGAGAAGTTTGAACATAAAACATTTCTTTCATTATTATGGCTAAGCCTTTCTTGGGGATCCCCCTTTTTCTTTAACACAAGAAGCCAATTATATGTTTGCCTCAGGAAGTACATGACCGGTCAACTCTTTTTTCTCATGAGGGACAAGATGTTCCGCCATAGACAAACATTTTTTCATTGATAGGTGGCATTGGTCTTTCTCCATTAGCGTCATTGAGCTAATATGTGCCCTTTTTGTAACCGATTACCACAACATAGGGGTCTTCCCAGTTTGATTTTTTTACTTATTTTTTCTCTCTTTTTTTTCCTTATTTGTGTGTGTGTGTGTGTGTGTGTGTGTGTGTGTGTGTGTGTGTGTGTGTGTGTGTGTGTGTGTTTGTTTTTATTTATTATTTATTATTATTTATTATTTGTTTTTTTTTATCTTGCAACGCGTTTATTGGCGATGGTAGGTCTCCTCGAGACTAGAACCATCTCTCTCTTTGTAAACGTCCGGAATCGAGCCCATTTGTTATAAGTTCGTGACATCCCTGCATTATCGACTTCAAGATTCTATTGTACTTCTATCCTCTTTTGTCGAGAGAGTCCAGTACATCTAAGTGAAGTTGAATATTATCTTCATTTGACATTTCATTTTGCAATGCTATTTTGAATTTTGAGGGAAAGGACAGCTTCAAATCTAATCACTAAAGAGTATGGTGTGGATTGTGTTGAAGTCCTATAGGTGGTACGATAGACCCACAACATCACATGGAGTCTATCATGTTTATCTCTTTTATTTTCTGGATATAGCTTTCTTTGGATTTGGTTATTGATGGATAACACCTTCGTGTATGTGGCATAGATGGCATCTTTTGGCATATCTGACCATGGTTAGCCAATAATATCCCATATGCGTAATCTTAAATCGCATCTTGAGTCTAGATTGATGTGCACCACAGATCCCGGAATGTACATCATACATGACTTCTTTTGTTTCTTCATATGAAAGACATGACACCGCAAAAGTAGTTGATCATTTAACCTGCAATATAATATATAATTTATGAGGATGAATCTTTAGGCTCTTCGCTTCCTCTGAAGGTCTTCTGATTTAACCTATGGAAGTTTATAATATTTCAAATATTTTGTAAATGGTTTGCCAAAGTCTTCCTATGGCATCTTGAGTGTGAGGACTTCTATTTTATTCCCAATACTTTCCTCTTTAACATCATCGAGGATTGTTCTTATGGGTCTTCTATTTCTTATGGTGATAAGAATTTCTTCATAATTTGGATTTGCTAATTAGTTTGCTACTTTTGCAGAAGAACCAGCTTCTCTATTTTATGATCTTCAAACCCCAGATGTAAGCTTGGAAGCCGAACTAGGTTACCAAACTTTTGTGTCTCTTCTCTTCATGCTCTTCTTTATTTTGATTGTGTGTATGTGAAAGCTTGAGTGTTCACTGAGAGATTGTGGCGCAACCACTGTTGCAACTACATCACACAGCAACCCGGTAGGAACTCACAATAAGAATTATTTTTCTTGATTATTGATTTTGTGGTCTCTGTATATGTGTAATCAGTTTGTTTCTAGCAAGCTACTGATGAGCAAAATGATATAATAGCCTTTATAGTCTTTGTTTGTTAAAGTTGATCATATCATTAAGATGTGTCAACTATTTCATTACTCATAACCATGTTTATATTGAATGACGAAACAAACTTTGTAGTTGTATTTAGATCTTCTTTAAACTTTATCATGTCATCTTTTGTGTGGTGGTATATATCAAAAGTTTTGTAGTTGTCCTTGTATATAAGGGAAGCTAAAGCATTACAGTTATCTTTTTGCAAGTCATTCATGTTATCCTCGGCATTCCTATCTTATTAGATGTTACTTCTTGTCCCCCTTTCTATTTGGGAAAACAACAATGGATTTAATTCGTCATGTGATACAAAACCCTAAATAAGTATGCATTGCCTGTTCATATATATTGGAGACTTAATGGTTGGTGATTTAATTAATTGTATAAGTATGTATTGTTTGTTTGGAAATAAGTCATCAAGTTAAGCAACTATGCATTTTGTGCAAACTGCAAAATTGATGGTGATGAATCATAAAGCTTCTCTTTGTTGTACAATATTGTTATCATGCACTTCAAGTGATCTTTTGTTTTAATGGTAGTTAACTTGTTGAATGAACTCCTGTGATTGTCTATTACAATGATAGCAAAACCTATTAGAATGTTCGGGTGATTGTGAGCTTTTAACCTATTGAATATGTTATGAGATGCATTTTATTTTGCAAGGGTTTGTCATATAATGAGAGCTTTATGAGTTAGCTTTGAAATGAATAAATCTAATATAGTTGAGTTCAAAGATATGCATGTGTCCATGGCTTTCTTTATTATAGTTTGGGAGTATTTCTTTGATGAGAAATGGAACAAAATATTTGGTGATCAAAAGTGTGAGAAGATCTAATGGAAGGATTTAGAACATTAATTGGTCATTTGCATAGTTATTTATGGTTGGAATAAATGGTTGCTCTCTTCTATTTTTAATCTTCAGGGTGAAACAAGACAAATGTAGGGAATCGACCAAAATAAAATAAAACAAGTAATTTTCACCTTCTGCATACTTCTACAATCTTTCATTTCATCTTGTGTAGGTCTAGGATGGTTAAGGTTGTCTTGGACAGTATCATCAACATCAAAACACCGGTGTTGGTGACTATGGTTGTCACACTAATCGTGTTGTTTAAAAGACGAGGATGATATACTTTATGTTTGGAACCTTCAATGGTTAGTAATATCCACAAGAGTGCACATATGTGTCAAATATTAGATGGAGTACATAATTGTGTCGAATATATACGGATGGAGAATGACATATTTCTACGGTTGTGGTATGTTTACGAGAGTAAGGTTATTTAAGGGATATTATCCACTTGCCTGTTAAGGAACAAGTGGTGATATTCTTGCATATAGTAGGACACCATACTAAGAATTGATCAATGAAAATTGATTTTATTAGATCAAGTGCTATGGTCAACCAGTATTTTAATGCCGTACTCCAAGTAATATATATGAGAAAAAATGAATTTGTGAAGAAACCAGGCACTTCACTACATC
Organism: Dioscorea zingiberensis; assembly: GCA_026586065.1. Taxonomy (NCBI): domain Eukaryota; kingdom Viridiplantae; phylum Streptophyta; class Magnoliopsida; order Dioscoreales; family Dioscoreaceae; genus Dioscorea; species Dioscorea zingiberensis. Next base: position 42,876,007 of record CM048819.1, on the reverse strand, counting down.
CGGATATAGAGTTTAACCCAAGTTACTTTTCTTTCTTATTATCCTCTATACATTCTCATTGAATTTGAAAATTTTAGCAGACTATTTAATAAGTTTTAATTAATTAGGATTTTATTAGATTCTTTGATGGGGCCCATATAGATGCAATGGTGGTTATAAATAACCAAAGCAAATTTCGGGGCCACAAAAAGATCAATGTACTTGTCGCATGCGACCTGGACCTAAAATTTGTAAATGTCCTTTCTAGTTAGGAAGGTTCAGCCAATGATTACCTTGTTTTGAAAGATGCACTATCCAACCCATCATCGTATGACCTATTTGTTTCTCCACGTTAAATACCATAGTCGATATTCTACCTATTTTTTGTTAATTTTTTTTAAACAATCCTAAAAACTATTATCTCATTGATAAAGGCTACTATAAAATCCACAAATTTTATGAAGTTATTAAATCTCTAAATGTTCCCTAATTATGGGTTTAGTTAATGGAATTCCCCAACCTTGAGTTTAATTGGATTTTTTTTTTTGAAAATGAGGGGTTTAATTGGTTGATTACATAATTAGGGTTAATGAGGTTGTTAAGGACCTTTTGGTAATTTTGTAAAGAGGTTGGACTTAATTGAAAAGATGCCCTCTCACAGGGCAGGGACTTGCATGTAATTTGAAAAGAATTGAGGGTGTAAGTGTAAAAGGCCACATGAGCCATGCATACACAAACTATGAATGGCAAGGATTTGAGGATGGGGAGATCGTACTGATCATGAGGATCTGCTCTTTTATGATAGTGCTATGTGGAACATCCATCCAGCGTCTATCTCATGAATAGTTTAAGTTTGAGGCAAGACCACGAATCCCTGATCTATTCTCATTACGAGGGATGAGATCCATTGTCCATCTCGATGAATGGTTTAAGTTCAAGGCACAAACTTAAATCCAAGCCTCACATCCATTCTCGGCATGATGGAACTAATCTCCACTGTCCATCTCATATGGTAGTTTAAGTTCGAGGTACGAACTTAAATCCAAGCCTCACATCCACTCTCAACATGTGGAACTAATCTCCACTATCCATCTTGAGGAGTTGATTAAGTTTGAGGCAAGAACTTGAATCCAAGCCACAAATCACCTCAGCACAGAGATACTAATACAATCGTCCATCTTGAAGAAAGGATTAAGTTCGAGGCAACAACTTGAATCCAAGCCATAGATCACCTCATCACAGAGATACTAATCCAACCGTCCATCTTGAGGAGTGGATTAAGTTTGAGGCAAAAACTTGAATCCAAGCCACAGATCACCTCATCACAAAGATACTAATCCAACTATCCATCTGCGCTATTGCTTGATCAAGGGGAGATTATCTATACGAGCTCTTTAAAAGGATGACGCCTCTCAAAACCCTAGCTACCACTAGCAACTGAGCTCTTTAAAAGGATGACGCCTCTCAAAACCCTAGCCGCCACTAGAGACCGAGAGCTCTGCCTCTCCCTCTGAGCGCGCCACCATCTTCCACGCATCTCCAACGACTGGAATTGAAGTAGGTGGGAGAGCCTCAGTGATCGTGGACCCCCTCTTGACAGCCACGAGCCCGCCAGAGTTTCAGCATAGCGAGGGTGGACGAGGTTGAGGGATCACATCTCCAAAACCTTACCACTTGAGTACCACGACAAGCTATATTCAGGTGAGCTTTCGGCCCTCCTGTGATTTTGTTATAACTCTACGTACTTGCATACATGCATGGGGGGACCCCCTCTTGACCGCCACGAGCCTGCCAGAGTTGCAACTCAGCGAGGGTGGACGAGGTTGAGGGATCACATCGCCGAAACCTCACCACCTGAGTACGACAACAAGATATTTTCAGGTGAACTTTCGACCCTCCTGTGATTTTGTTATAACTCTGCGTACTTGCATACATGCATGGGGGGAACCTGTGAACATGAGTAGAGTTTATGTGCATAGTGAATACATGGTCTTCTCTTAAGTTTGCATGCAGGAAATTGATCCATTAAATATATGGAATTTCATTACTGGCTTCCAGATTTTGAGAGATATTTGGGTCCATTATATACCTCCAACCGGAGTTTATAATATACCGTTAGAAAGCATAGGAAAAGATATTTCTAATAAATCCTATATTGGCCAAATCAAGCTTCTAGATTGAAAGATATGGATAGTTCTTTCTGACTGTGCAAAACTGTCAGAATTCTGCAACTATATAAATAGTAATTTTGGCCTTTTTCCAAATAGCTTGAAACTCGATTCTGATTTTCCTGATAGTTTAGGGATATGTTTAAACTAGGGAAAATAGTATGAGCAGGTATTTAAGGGCCCTAATTCATGGGTTATAAAATTAGAAAGCCGACATTTCGGTAGATTCATTATTAGGATATTTAATATATGTAAAACAATTCTATTGTTATGAATTGTTGTGTGATGGTTGATTATCATATATAAGACGTAAAGGGTGGAGCCCCGTCAGAGAGGAATAAGGACTGACCGGATAGATCTTGATATAGGTAAGTACTTCTGTCTAGTGTTCCCCACTCATTGGTTGAGTGTTTCTTGATTTGCTGATACTATACCATTGCATATTTCCCTGATGCACTTGATTATTGCTTCATTGATGGTATGCACATATTTGTTTCTTTATTTATTATATTATTGTTTCCATGATTGTGTATTTGCATTGGTTTGTCAGATGTTGGCATTCGTTGACATGTGTTCATATTTGTTGAATATACATACCTGTTGATCTGCACATTGCCGTGGAAACACGTGAGTCTGTGTTCTGTTCAGGTAGGTGTGTGTCAGCTATTTCTTTCTTGTAGATTCTTTCGCCTGGTACAGTGGAGCGAGGCTCCGGTAGGGCGAGGCTCCTGTGGGGCGCCTAGGGCCGAGGGCACTCTAGCGTTCCAATAGTCCGTGCCAGGGGGAGGATGCTCTGGTTGTCCAGTCCGTCAGTGAGACGATACGCTGGCCGTATTGACATGTATGAGAAGTGGCGCTACCAACTTCCGACCGAGGATCGATGCCAGCTCAGGCTGAAGACTAACCAGGGGATATTTCGAGAGTCTTCTTTGGATCGCTCATTCCGAGCTTGAGATTGTGGTTATGATGGGAGTCCCTACCATTGATAATTAATTGGGGGTAGGTTTAAGACTCTCGGTTATCGGACAATATGGGCGTGGTCCCACTTTGGTTGATTCATGTAATTTATTAATTTTCTCTATTAGTTTATCCTGATATCCATTGCATGATTTCATCGTATTCCCTGTGGTGGTACTTACTGAGCTTTCTCTTTGAAAGCTCATCCACTTGTGGACTCTTTTTCTTTTCAGATCCTAAGGAGTAGCTGACTCAGACTCGGGAGTGGTACGTGGGTTGAGAGACAACTTGCTGAGGCTTGCGAACCTCTTATTTGTTTTGAGTGAGAATGAGACTTATGGGACCCTGATTGGACCTTTTATGTATTTGATCATATAGGGTGTTGTACCATTTTTATTTTCTTTGGCTATGTAGACTCTGATATTATGACTATGCTTTAGTATGGTTCCACTACATATTTGTTGTTGTTTTATGATTACCTAGGCCTTGTATCCGAGTAAGGCTCGTCTCTACTTAGGTACGGCCGGTCTGTCGTATGCCCGAGACTAGGGATTTGGGGTCAAGGCGTCACAGCTACACAACAGTGAAAGGGTTCATCTCTCCTTATCGGAAAGTTATGTATAATCTAAAGGAACAAGTAGGTCGTTTACCAAAAGGTCAAATACCCAATTTAGTCCCTCTATTATTACGATTTGTCCCTTTGGGTCCCTCTAATATAAAACATGCCTTTTTGGTCCCTTTAATTTTACGTTTGTGTCTTTTAAATCCTTCCACAAGCCTTTTTGGTCCCTTTATTTATGTTTTTCAGGCCTTTTTGGTCCCTATAAACTTCGAAGGGAGGGATTTAAAAGGCACAAACGTAAAATTAAAGGGACCAAAAAGGCACGTTTTGTATTAGAGGGACCCAAAGGGACAAATCGTAATAATAGATGGACTAAATTGGGTATTTGACCTATACCAAAAAATATGAAGGAGCTATTTAATCTCAGTCATTCCTAAGTCAAAATAAGAACAGAGAGAACTTTCAGAATTATTAAGAGTCAGTTCATGATTCTAGACTCAAGACCATTCTATCGATATTATCAAATGGACCTTGTTTTCTCTTGTTATGTGCTGTATAATTTTATAAAAGATATTGATCCGACCAACATGTTGTTGGCCCAAGAAGTTCCTATCAAAAAAGAAGTTTTTACACAAGAGGCCGAGGAAATCACGTGAACATTAGGATACTTCCCAATATTAGCGAGAAATCCGTGACAAATTGAATAGCGGAAGATATGTGGCATGATTACAATTCACATGGTCCAATATAAAATTTCTACAAGTGTCTCGTGCTCCACATTTTGTAGTTTTATGAACTTTAATTATGTATATACAGAACTGAAGAACTTTAACTATGTCTTGCTAAATTTTGTTAGTTAAACTTTAACTATGTGTGTTCAAAATTGAAGATTTATTTAGATAATTGACTATCTACCATTGATAACATATATAGACAGGTTTTTAATGTACTGAGGATCAAACATGAATGTGACATGTTCCATTATAACAAATGTCAATATATTGTTAATATATTTCAATATATATGGTTTGTAGTTCATATGTTTGTATATTGGAACTAATCAACTTTTTAATGGGTTACATAACAGGCATGTCGGATTTCCACAACAGCGTTGAGGATACAATGTCAAGTTCTAGTTCAACAAGCCATAAGCGCAAAGGAACGCCAAAAAACGATGAACCAAAGAGATCGACAGTGTGCTAATCCCATGCCTCATAGATATGGCAAAGGCCGAGCTGAAGGTTACAAGTCATTCAAACGTCTAGCCTTCGTGGAAGATGCAATTAACATTATTAACAATAGGTTTCCCTTGGCTTGCATGGATGTAGGTAACGTGGAGAACCATATGCAAAATTTAAAGCAAAAGTATCAAGATATCAAGAAGCTTATGAATCTAAGTGGCGTTGGTTAGAACAACGCGTAGAAGATGTTGGTACTCGAGGACGAAACCTACCGAATATATGTGGAGGTATATGAACTATCTAACTCATTACTTAGTCAGCATAATCTCATTGTTTTCTTAACTATCAACATGTCTTCATAGGCACAACCCAAAGCAAAGGAGTATCTAAACAAGCCTGTATCATTCTTTGATGAGCTTTGATTGGTGTGTGGTGATGATCACATGACAGATGATTATACAAGAACTATTTTCCATCAATTTGGTGTCGCAAACCAGGTACTTGACAACCAACCTAATGGCCTTGATACAATAGACTCAAAAACCTTCAAAGAATAATGATCAACAATAAGAATAACCAAGGTCTTTTTCAAGCAACCCCAATACTAAGATTGCTCGGGCACCGAGGGCTACCACTGAGGATGTTGTGATCAACAACATTATTGGGAGGATTGGTGATATAGGTAGTTCAATTAAGGAGACAAAAAAGAAGACTTGGAAGGATAAATTGACTGAAACTCTATAGAGCATGGAGGGGTACAGTGATGAAGATATGGAGATGGTGTATGTAACATTGCACGCCAATGGGAACCTCGCTGAAGATTTTTACATGAGAAACCCATGTTGAGAGAAAGGCTTCCAGGCAATGAGAATTACAATGTTCTTGTGTGTAGCAGTGACTTAGGAGGACAAATTAATTGATGCTATGTTGAATGCTTTGCTTTAGTTATTTTCCGATTGTTTTAGTTTACTTGAATGCTTTGTTGGAATATTGCCTAGACATGGATGTGGTTATGACAATTGAATGTCTTGTTTAATGCCTAATTTAGATGGACATGTTTTGTTTGAATGCCTTGTATGGATTATCTATGTTGTTTGAATGTCTTATATGGATTATCTATGTTTTTATAATGTTTAATGTTTTGTTTGATTAAGTTTTTATCTATGTTGTCATAATCTTTGTAATTAGGATCATTAAAGAGAAAACTTGCACTCAGGGTAGGAAATAAGAAGGTAAACTTGTATGATTTTATTTAATTGGAATATTTATATTGTGGTGTTATGCTTTTATGGATTGATTTTTATTGTTATACAAGATATTTATGTAACAAACCCCAAGAATAAAAAGAAAATTTGTGGATGGGGGTACTCTGATGGGAAATGCAGGTTTGAGTATGAAACTTTTAGTGTGAGATTATACTCTCATGTGAGTTTGGATTTTCATTTTTATGAATTTATGATTTATGAGGTGTTTATGTAAAAAAAGGAAAATCATCAATGAAAGCACAACCAGTGGTTCCTTTGTAAATTCATCATTTTACAGGGATATATTTCTAAGAAAACCCAAGCTGAATATATTTTAGTAAGTTATTATGCATGGATGATGAAATTGATTTTGTGAAACTTTTTATAAATTTTTTATAATATTAATATTTTTTATTAATAAAACTAGGATTTAAATGTGACATAATGTAAGAAACTAAATAAAATCCATGATAATATTCATAACATTATGATTTTCCATGTAAGATTATACATATTTGTATGATTTTTGACTTCCCTCGCTTTCATGGAAAGAAACACTCTGCTGAAGTGATGCCCGAAGTGATGTCACTTTCTGTTAAATGAATTCAAGAAGTAGGGAAAGTGAGCACTTCGATGCTCCTTTACTCCAGTGAAAATAAACACCAAAAGTGAAACTTCTCCTACCTTCTCCGAATTTTGCGAAGTGGGACTTTAGCCCACTTTTGGACTTCCAGACACTTCTGGCGAAATTGGTTTGAGGCTAGTACCAACACAACCCACTAAAGTCTAAGTGGGGTTCCATCAGAAGAGGCCTATTGGCCTATTTAAAGGCCCAATCTTCTAAAAAATCAGGCCACAATTACTCTTAATCTCCTGAAGCCCAGTTCTAGGTCCATTCAAAAAAGAGACTTGGGTCTAAGAGCCCAAAAAAAGGTTCAATAAACTCTATAAACATTAGGAACACAAAATTCTTGGAGTTAAATTGGACCTTAGCTAGATCGCCCTTAGTAATATCAAGGGCTCCTGGAGACTGATATCAGATGAAGTCTGGGCCTTGCTTTCAACTAAGAAAATATTGGAGGCACAGATATAGGAGTCGACCCAAAAGGAGAGCGAGAAAGAGGACTAGTGTCCAAAATAGCCTTGTAGACATACCTACCAATGCCAACAGAAAGACCAAGGAAGGCCAAAGACTCACCAAACTCGACATTAGAGAGAAACCCCCACCCTTAGTATCCAACAGAAGAATGGACCATATCAACTCTAAAGGTATGATCTCTATCTTCTCTATTGTCCCCCTTAATTTTTCTGAATGGCCTAACTGGAAATTGATATCGACCATGCTACTTGTCGGAGTAGATTTGAGGCATTTTGAGGGGAAATTTGTCATTTTAGCCTTGTAGAATTTTTTTAATTTGGTTTTTTAACCCAACTCAAAATTATTTGGCAAAATAGCCCTAACATTGGCCAGTAAGCATTTTTAAATGCTGAGAGATAAAAAAGTATTTAAAAAATATTTCGGGGGATTATATGTAAAATTTTTTGTTTTTAGAGGTTAAGTTAAAAATATTTGCATTTCACCCCTCACTTTGTGATTTAACTCCCAAAGCCTCTCATAGCAAGAGAAGATTTTGAGATTGCCTCTCGCCTCCCCCTACCTCTCCTCCTCAGCTGCCAAAGCCCTTTGGAGATCGCCGACGCCAATCCCTTCTAACATTGCTCGCGATCCACACCTCCCTTCTCAGTTTTCAGCTGGAAAAGCTTGCTTTCTTTCTATGTAGTGATTGTTTGGATTAGATTTATGCTTGGATTGCTCACCTTTGCCACCTTCAAAATGATCGTAGGTATGCAAGCCTTTTCGATCTATCCATTTTGCATCAATTTATGAGGATAAATTATTTTGATTATGCATGGACTTTTTTGAATTTTGCATCACTGAATTTGGTAAGGGAGATGAATTTGGTGAGGAGTTGGTGTGCAAGAGCGAAAGTGTGCTTTCGAAGGAAATTTGTGGATAGGTATGGATTGCATAAGATATTTGGGTTTGTGTGTCTCTTCGCACCAATTTCACTAGCCAGTAATGTCTCTGTTTGGATTTGTAACATGCTTTTTTATTGCGCAAGAATCACTGGTTTGGAGGATGTATTTCAGATTTTTATTTGTAATGCTTGAATATGGAATGCAATACATTCGAGGTTATAGTGGAAATCAAGTTATATTTCTTTATTTGTTAATGCTCTGTGACTTCGATTTGATAAGGATTTGTTTCTTGTAATGTTGTGAATCGGCATGTGTTTTATAGGAAGTTATGTACATAATGTTTTTGTATTGAAGGTAGAATATCTTAAAATGTTCGTATTTTTCTTTAATTGTGATTCCAAATTCCAAATGGTCGGATTGTGATGTTGTCTGCATTTTGTTCTGGGTGACTTTAAATTGACTTTTTCAGTGGATTTCAGTATTTGGATTGTGTGCCTGTTTTTTTATAAGAGCAATGTGCAATGGAAACTAATAGATTTATCAGTAATGGATGGAGAATCTCCATACTTGAAAAATTTTTACTTGAAGAATTTAACTTTTTTGTTTTGTTTCATTTCAATAAGTTGTGGTTGAATCAAAGGCTTAGCTTTAGAGTTACAATCTTATAATGGAAATCATATGTTTTTCCGAAGAATATACTTTTACTATCTTTATGCTTCATCAATTGCATTCTTGGAAAATTTGGATTGTACTTTCATAAAACTATCTCTAAGCATGCGTGAATTTATTAGATTTTTTTTCATAAAAATATAACTGATTTTATGGATTTATGATTCATTAGGATAGGTGACAACCAAGTGACAGTGGTAGTATGTTGGGGGAAGATCTATGGGAGTCAGAGAGAGGCCTTGAATATTATGGTGGTCATAAAACTGTTTTGGGTGTTGACAAGTCTAGCATATTAAGTGACTTGAAGGTAAAGATTTCCAATGTAATCCTCTTCAACTTAATTGAGAATGAAATAGACATCAAGTGTAGATGGCCTCTTATATAGCAAACTGACATTGTGGTAGATATAAAGAGCAATGAAGCAACATCGTTAATGTTGGCGTTGCCTTACACATCAATTTTATATATGAGTAAAGGAAGTTCACATAGAATTCCAACAATCAATAATATTTAGCATGTTCCCCATCATGAATGTCATGTTGGTATAGACTAGTTCAAGATGACATTGATCAGATCAACAATACCCAGTAAGTAATCAAAGTTGTTTCTTACAACATATTTGTTATTCAATTTGAAAAAAAAAAAGACTATAATACATAATTAGTATTGTGCATTTTTATTCTACAAAACTTCACAACCATCACAAATAGTATTCCACATAGTAACCCAAACAGCTGCCTATGGGGATGGACTAACCATATGTAATGAGAGTGGTCCATCTAACATTCATTGGGGATATAATGAAGGTAATTACACTAATGAAGGGCCTAATGAAACTCAAAATCTAGAAGAAGATGAGGATATACTAGAAGAAAGAGGATCCTCAGATAGTGACAATGATGATTAAGATAGACTTCCCACCAATTTGTAAGATCGTGTGATAGTAGAGGAAGCCGTGGAGACAACGACTTCAAATATGGAGTAAGGGGAAAATATTTTGTCAAATGAATACATACAGTTTGACATTCCCGGTATTGAGCCAATTGAAGAATGGTATGACGCTATGGTAATTAATGATGGTGATGTTCAAGGTTTAATTGGAGAAGGTGGTGACCTTGACTTTGATAATTGGGTTGGTCATGCTTTCACTACAAAAGCACAACTAATAGACTTGTTGGTCTATAAGAAAGACGGTTGAGTTTTCATGTATCAAAAGTTACAAGTCAAGATGGACAGTTAAATGTGTTCACGAAAAATGTGCATGGCATCTTCATGCATCAGTTTCATCAAAGGATGGCATGTGGGTCGTCAAAACTTGCCCAAGAAACCATAGTTGCATCAACCAGACTCTTCATCTCGATAGTTGGCAATGTTTTGCACAGCTAATTTGTGATCTAATCTTCCCTACATTTAAAGCTAGCCTTAACCAAAGTATACCACAAGTGCAAGCTATGGTAGAAAGAGAGTATCATGTTCATGTTGGCTATGACAAGGCATGGAAAGGGAAGAATAAAGCAATAAAACCCATATTTGGTTCGTGGGAACAGTCTTATGCAGACTTGAGGAAATATTAATTTGGAGCACTAGTCGTTTGTAATCCAGGAATAGATCTGACTTTGATTCTGAATGGGATCTAGGGTGAGAAAGATTCAAGAGGGGTCCACCTATCAATGGATTTAATTTTTGTCGTCCTGTGCTCTCAGTTGATGGAATATTCTTGCATGGCAAATACAAAGGTACATTATTGATTGCGACAGGTTAAGATGCTGAAAATCATTTAATCCCTTACGCATATGTTGTGGTTGAAGTTGAAAATAGAGAAAGCTGGACTTGGTTTTTGGAAAATGTTTAAAGGACTTTACATCCAAGTCGGCCTATATGCATCATCTCCGATCGGTTCAAAGGGAACATGAATGTTGTCAAGCAAACTTTTCCTCCACAATTTTGTCACGTGTATCGTTATTGTTTACGACACCTCATGAACAACTTCCTCCAAGCCTACAAGAGTAAATCACATTCAGACTTTTTCTGGAAGGTAGCAACAATAATATCTACTCCAATCGGTTCAAAGGGAACATGAATGTTGTCAAGCAAACTTTTCCTCCACAATTTTGTCACGTGTATCGTTATTGTTTATGACACCTCACGAACAACTTCCAATAAGCCTACAAGAGTAAATCAAATTTAGACTTTTTCTAGAAGGTAGCAACAATAATATCTACTCGCAAATTTGATGAATTAGTCAACATACTAACTGAACGATGCCCCATATTTATTGAATTTGCAACATCCATTGGTCCCAAATGCATGCAGTCAATGGCATATGATGGCAGAAGATGATGTAGGCATTATAGCACCAACTTATCTGAAAGTTTCAACTATGTTTTAAAAGTTGTGCGTGGCTTGCCAATCCGAGTATTAGTATCTGCCACTTTTCATCGGTCAGTAATACATTACTACAAGAATCGAGAGCTCGGATTTGCTATATATAGGACACTCACTACTAAACAAGAGACAAAGTTGCAACATAGTATTGAAAAAGTGAGACACTTGAGAGTGCGACATTTCAACCATAATGAGTTTTAAGTTACTGAGTGTTCTAATGAATGCACAATGGACTATGGAGTTTTCACGCCCCGACCCCAAATCCCAAGCCTTAGATACGCACCAGACCGGCTGTACCTAAGTAGAGACGAGCCCCACTCGGATACAAGGCCGAGGTAATCATAAAACAACACCAAATATACAACGGAATAATGAAAAAACATAAGCAAATAATCAGAGTCAACATAAAATAAGGAAATAAAAATAGTATATACGCCCTATAATGTCAATAGTAGGTAGGCCCTACAAGGGTCCTATAGTCTCATCCTCACACACAAAATAAATAGGAGATCCGTAAACCTCTGTCACGCCCCGACCCAGATTCCAGGGCCTAGGGCACGTGCATAGATCGTGGAGATGAGCCCCACTCGGATACAAGGCTTAAGTAAATCAAAAGCATGCAATAAAACAAATCTACCAACTTGAATAATAATCAAACTCAGAGTTCTTATAGCTGAATTAATAATAAAGTTAGGGTTCACGATACCCTACAATGATCTTATACAAAATCAGGCCCTATAGGATCCTATAAAAGTACAATCTCACTCATAGAGAAAACCTGAGGTCGACGAACCTCGGCAAGCTATCCTGATCCCTCGCGCAGCTCCTGGATCTAATCAACAAATCTTTCAAATCTGAAAAAAGAGAAAAAAGAAGCAAGTGGAATGAGTTTTCAAAAGAAAAGCTCAGTTAGTACTCCAGCATGGAGTATAAAGAAGTCAATGTAATCAACCAAGAAATAGTGATCCACACAAAACCATAAATATATCAGAAAATAAGATCAAACACATGAATCACTATCCGACAATCTCGTAACAAAGAATACAACAAGCAATAGGCCAGAAACTATCACGTCATCTCCCGGTGTTCATCGACCTCAGCCGATCATCACTCTTAAACACATCCGTAGTCTCGAGTCTGGCAGCGCTCCTACGTGCATGTACACGGTCAGCGTATCATCCCACTGATGAGTGGACATCCAGAGTTTCCTCCCCCTGGTAGGACTACATAACGTCCAGAGTGTCCTTCCCTGGACGCCTGCAACATATCTGTACTAAGTGGGAGAATCCACAACACAAGAAAAACTGACACACACCTTCTCGGACAAAACAAATACCGCGTGTCTCAATGGTCTTATGCCGGACAACAGGAGGCTATGCTCAGCGAGCCCGCTCACTCTACTTATACATACCTACTCAACCTAAACACAAACACCACGAGTTTTCACAATATCGTCTTGGTCACAAGTGGGTATGCTTAGCATTCAACAACAAATAGTGCAATTGACACACGTCGTTCTGGCCAGCGTACAGGCTTACGTGTTGCCACGACCACGTGCCGGTCAATAGACAAACATGTACAGTAAACACTATCTCACACAAAGCAACCACACACATATATGGAAAGGAAACCAAACAACAAGCAGGTATGTGCATGTAACCAATAAACAAATCATCATGAAAGAACAAGCATGCTATCAAATAGCAATCATCAAACACAAGGAACCCAAATGTGGGTGGGAGCTGGGCAAAGGCGCTTACACTAAACATAGGCTCAAGAATCTAAGAAGCAATGAAATCAAAGATCAAATACCAATATCCAATGATAGGGGTACTAGGCGGGACTCCTAGTACCCCACGGGAGTCCTGAATCCCACCGAACTCCTTTCTAATGCGTCTCTACGACAAATCTGGTAATAAATTCTATGTAAGCAATGGTAATTATTCATAAACCTTATATGCACATGAATGGTCCACTATTAGGCCATATTCTAGTCTAGTGGGCCCTTGTCAGCTCTTTATTAGATGTCTGAACACCACCCTTTACCAAATGTTGTTTCATCCTAGTGGTTAAGGCCCAAAAGCTTGATCATGGAGGTCTTGGGTTTTATTCCCCTCTCTTAATATTTCTTCTTTTAAATTCTTTATCCAATCCTAATCTGATTAGACTTGACTCAACCAGTTAAATAACAATGGACACAACTCAAATCAATTCGTTTCAGTGAGGTTAGACATAACCCGACTTAAATCTAGATTTAATCTATTTGATCAAACCTAACCAACTTGGTTTAAAATAGATTCTGACCCAAATCAACTTATCTAATCGGCTTGCAATTTAAACCGACCCAAAACTAACTGGACTTGACTCGAACCAGTCAACTCATCTTAAAATCAAATCTTACTCAACCTGTTTAGGTTAAACTAACTTCACTTAATTTAATCTAACTTGACTAACCAACTCAATTCCTCAAATCAACCCAATCAATTGTTTTAAAATTAAACTAGACTCAACTTAACCTCACTACCTAGTTGAGCCCAAATCCAACTAATTAACCAATTAATTTGATCTACTTACTTACTTGATTTACTAACTTAACCTAGTTCCTAACTGACTGAGTCAAACCAAACCGGACCCCAAGTTACATCCCATTTAACATTACTTGTTCAAATCAAACCCAACTCACATAAATAAATTGACTAACTTAACTCCGTTTGATTTAAACAAACCCAATTCAACTTAACCACTTAACTAACTTAACATAGATCTAACCCAACCGACTAACTCAATTAACCTGGTTTGCTTTAACATAGATCTAACCAAACCTACTAACTCAATTAACCCAATTAATCTTAATCCGATTTGATTTTAAAATAGGCTCAAACTACTTAATCACATATGAGGATCTTATTAATTCATATGCCCACACACAATGCAGAATTTTTGCAAGTTTTGCGCAGCTGGAAAGAATTGTCCATATCTTCCAATCCAGATTCATTGGAAATTTATTTTTATAAACTTTCTAACGGTATATTATATGTCCTGATCAGAACATTATAACTAGATGAAATTACACTCGAAATTGGCAGCTCGAAACTGTACAATTGCAGTATCGTATTATACATAGTTCGAAAGAACTGCTCATATCTCTTAATCCGTAAGTCAGAATTTAATTATCTAGGATTTGTTAGAAAAATCTTTTCCTAAATTTTCAAACGGTATATTGTACACACAAATAGGAGAACAATAAAAGACTCAAATGTCTCTCAAAACTGACAGCCAAACTGCAGGTCTGAAATTGCCATTCTAAAAGAATCCTAGGTTGTATCTACATGTTGTCTTAAGTTTATCCCTTCCCGATCTATGCATTAATTAAAGGGAGGGCGAGTGAAGGTATTTACCTCTATCAAGGACGTCTGGAATCACGCAAGACTCCCTCCTGGCGTGTCTCCACACTCTACGCCGATATCCCATACAAATCCCTCACCGAATTGTATCTCAATTCTCTCATTATGCCTCTCCTTATATAGAGGGGAGTGCCCTAGTCTTACTCTAACGAGAAAGAGATAAATAACAAATATTTTATAATTATTTCTATTAGATAAGTCTTTATCCAATTCAAATCTAACCATTGATTCATAATCAAATTATAATCCATAACCACAAACAATCGAAAATTATCTCTACGAGGCAAATCTTTATCCAATTCAAACTCAAACGTATAATCAAGTTAAAATCAATTTTTGGATAGAGATCAATTATTATTATTTTCATGGGATATGTCATGCCCCGACCCCAAAATCCCACCCTCGCACGCGGAGTTGCACCCTACTGCATTCCCAAGTGGAGGTGGGCCCCCACCTCGCATACAAGGCCCGAAAGGATTACAAGGCAACAACAAAAGTCTGTGAATAATAACAATACAAGTCGACATCATAAATAAGAGTATACTATGTTGGAAGATAAAAGCCTAGGTACGTGCACCCTAATAGTTAATACAAGTTCCGATCCTATACGGATCCAAATAGGATGTCCTCACCATAAATAAAATGCATAAGAGGTCGCCATAACCTCACCTACAACCCTCGCCTGCCAGACGATCCACGGTGGCTCACGCCTCGCTACTCCGCCAGATCCAAGAAGGATGAGAGTTAAGTATGAGCTTTCAAAAGAAAGCCCGGTAGCACCTCGCAAGGTGGGTGAGCAAGTCATGAATGTCAAGTGATAAGCGGTGATAAGGCAAATCAATAGAATATGGATGAGCAAGCATACGGGGCTACACCCCGCACAACCAAGCATTTAGGAGTTTCGGAGACGAGCAATGACGAGGACTCCTTATCTCAACTACGACCTCAAAGCATGAAAGGTCATCCAACAGAAGGGCTCTAAAAGTATCCCCGACGCCCTTGACCTCACGGTGGAATCGGCCCCGTGAGTCGGGAATTTGGCAAGACTACCCTTCTACATACGCCGACACCCGGCCAAAGCTGTATCGCCCCACCGGCAAGGCCGGACTGGACAGAGTATCGCCCCCTCGCCGGGATATGTAACGCCAGTGGTGTCCTACTAGACGCCCAAAGTTGGAGCACCCACACTCCACTCCATCCGGAAAGGAAGGTAGTATAAACACACATCCAACAGATGCCAACAACCAACATACCAATGCACATAAATATGGAAACAATAATCCAATGAAGTCATAAAGCAGACATGTGCATATCATCAAGCGATAATAGAAGAATGTCAACTAGGTAATCATACTAGATCACATCATCAACAAGCAAGGGAACATGGTAAGCAATAGCACTTGCGTGCGCAAATATGGATATCGAAAGAATATCGAGTAATGCCAATAAAGCCCACGTTCGGGCGGGAACTAGACAAAGGCACTTACCAAAAAAACACAGTAGCAAATCCAATAAACACTCCGTAGAGTGGGTACTAGGCAGAGGTAACTTACATCTATTCGCAATTCAAGCTCCACTCAGCTACAACCTCCTCTCGACGCGTCTCCTCGCTCTACGCCGAGATGTGGTAAATGAACAAGACTCAATACATATGCACTGAAATACATAATTATGCATTTGCCAAAATATCGGCTTCTTAATTCATAACCGGCGAGTTGAGGACTCATAACACCTGCCCGCATCATTTTCATTAGTTTAATTATACCCCCGAAGTATCGGGACAATCGGAATCAAATTCCGAGTTGTTTGGAGATCATTTGAATTAATAGTTCACTCTATGTCGGTTGCTACAGTAACTATATAAAACTTGAACTCGAAACTTCAAATCGAAGTTCCAAATCTTCACCGTTCCTTCCAAAACTTCTAGTACATTGCATTTCCAACATTATCTTTCATTTCCCCATGATTTGGGCTCTTTATCAACTCTATAGAGCCCATAATAAAATGAACAAATCCATGTTCTGCAGATGCTACAGTAATTCCTGCATTTCTTCACTTAAGCTTCTAATCAAGCCTTAGCCTATCATTCTTTAGCAGCAAGCTTCCGATAACAATATAATCATTCATTACTCAGCCAACTCAAAGCCACAACCCTTTTCTACCTTTCATGCATGTATTTAAATCACAATAGACATGAATCTAATCCCAAGCTTGTTGATCACCTAAGTGTAGATCAAGTAACTCTTCAGGGCCTGACCATGGCCTTCTATCAAACATTTGATGTGCATTTTTAATTCTCCCTTTGATCCATAGCTGGACAGTCCTATGAATCCCAAAAATACAAAGCCTTCATTCCAATTTACAACCATACATTTCATAATCTAAATTTCGATCTATAAATCCATATAATAAGATCCTTGGTTTGCCTTCATGTCTAAGCTTCCCCCCTCATGACCATACTTTATGTTTAATGAAGAACTCAAACCATGCATGCTCTTCCAAAGAAAACTCGACTGCTTCTTTGATAGAAATAGAAGACACACTATTCATGCTATAGTGACTTCATAAATAGTAAAACTCCTCAAAGCACTATTACTCTATTCTATCCCACGTGAAGTGTGTTAGAACACTCACCAAGTAGTGGTCAGAGGGATGTGCTTCTCCCGGCAAATTCTAATAGCTTGCTTCTTCTCCTTCCCTCGCAGTGTTAATGGCGACTAGCGGTGCGCTGAGGAGACTCCAACCAATCGGGTCCTCAAAGATGCCGCTCTTCTTAAACATGTGAGGGATGCCTCGTTGCTCTTACTTTTCGTGCGCCCTCTTTGCTTTAACAGCGGTGAAGGGGTTCATCCGTAGCGCTTCGAGGTGTACGCAAAGGCGGGTGATGGGATGCCGCCTTCCTCCCTCCTCGAGACAGTGCGAGCGCAGTGTAGGTATGGCTGTACAACCTCTATCCTCCCGGCCTCGATGGGTACGTAAAGCTCCCCTCTGTTATTCCAGTGAGCGGTGGGCTCATGAATCGCTGGTCGCCATTTATTCCCTTCGTCCTGTGGTTCTGGGGAGCCTCTCTGGCCGTACAAGGTGTTGCGTTTACTTTCGATCCGCGTTGGATCCTGTGTCATGTCCCACCTCCCGCTTGCCTCGGACAAAGCGCAATCTCCCTGCCTTTGATTCAAATGAGCGCAGTGTCATGTGGTCTAACTTAACCACATAAATCAGCCAATCGCTTTGGCTTTAAGATGATATATTTTATTATTATTATTATTATTATTATTATTATTATTATTATTATTATTTTTTGTAATACAGTCCCTCTATTTCCTTGTCTTTACATGCAACTCCCTCTTCCTTCATCTCACTAGCATTTTAATTCTAATGTGGCCTGTACCCCGTATGTTCACACATTTGCATTTATTTCCTTATATGTTTGAACTTTTAATTCTTCCTCTCAATTAATACTAAGACAACATCATTAGGGGGTTTTTAGGATTTAATTAACCCTAAAAGACCCGGCTTTTACAGGATAAGTCTAATTTAACTCAAATATAATATCCTACTCAAATTACAAGTCATATTTGAGATAAAGATAAATCTTAATCATTTTATAATTCTCTATTTTATCTCATGTTAATCCCTACAAGGTTAATCCAAGTCAGGTGGCATGATGAATTTGACCATGTTGATTTATTCACATTAAGCCCAATCTTTTCCTGAAATTACCAATAGGTCCCTGATAAACACATTTAACACTAATCAAGAGATTAATCAATTTGATCCCTCTTTCACACATCTCTTTTAATCAACTAACTAATCATCTAATTACTTTAAAGAATAATTAGGATTTTTATTCTAATGACGGTTCAAACAAACACCAACCTTGGGAGGCTCTCCCTTATTTACCAAACAATTTAACTGAAATAACAAATTAGAAAGCAAAACAAAAAAAATCTCTAAAATCCCTGGATTTTACACCTCAGCAAGTGATCTCCCTAATCCCATGCACAGCTCTCAAGTCTGAGTCATCTACTTCTCAGGATCTGGAAAAAAAAAGAGTCCACAAGTGGATGAGCTTTCGAAGGGAAAGCTCAGTAAGTGCCCCGCAGGAAGTACGATGAAATCATGCAATGAATATCAGGATAAGCAAATAGAGCAAATTAATAAATCATATAAATCAACCAAAGCGGGGACCACACCCCATATCTACCAACAACCGGGAGTCTCAAACCTACCCCAAAGAATTTATCAATGGTAGGGACTCCTATCTAGCTACAATCTCAAGCTTAGAATGAGCAATTCAAAGAAGGCTCAAAGATCATCCCCCGGACAGCGATCAGCCTCAGCCGAGGTCAACCCTCGATCAGAAGTCGGTAGTGCCACCTCTCATATATGTCGACACGGTCAGTATATCATCCCACTGACGAGTTGGACAACCAGATTATCCTCTCCCTAGCATTGACTACCAGGATGCTAGGGTGTCCTCAGCCGTGAATGACCTACTGGAGTCTCACTCCACTACACCGGGCGGAAGAATCCCTCAGAACAAATAGCTAACACAAACCTACCCAAACAAAGCAACGGCTCAAGTATTTCCAAGGCCACGTGCTGATCAACATGTTTGTATATTCAGCAATATGAACACACATTAACGGATGCCAACATCCGACAAACCAACGCACATACACAATCATGGAAACAATAATCCAATGAATCAAGAAACAAGTACATGCTTTTAATCAATGAAGTAATAATCAAGTGCATCAAGGAAATATGCAGTGGCATAGTATCAACAAATCAAGAAATACTCAACTAATGAGTAGGGGAAACTAGGCAGAAGTACTTACCTGTATCAAGGATCTATTCGATCCATCTCTGTCACTCCATACATAGCCCAGTGCTCTACGTCGGTATATGGTAAAGGAACACTTCTCAGTATATATATACATGAGTGTACAATGAATATGCTCTGATGAAAATGATTGTGGCCAACCTAGTTTCCTCACATTGGGCTAACTAATGATTTGGGCCCACTATATGTTGTTAAGCCCACAACATGCCTTCTCCTAATTCCCTTGATCCCTCCATACATCATGCGAACATATCAGAAGGTTGACAACCTATCACATAGAACCTTATATGTCGATATAATCAACATCTAATATAATTCCCAACTAATCTAATATCATGCCCATGTCACAAGTTCTAAACTAAAGTTAGGATAATTAAATGATTGAGGGGACTGAGATCAATATGATTAGGAGACATGGTGTTCTGACTCTAGGTAGGGTAGTGATTAACCTGCGGCCATTGTATCCAGGGGAGATTTACAAAAGAGCAAGAAAAGGGAGGACAAACAGAGAAGAAAAGTCTCTGAAACTTCAAAGGGAAAATATAATTCAATAAGCAATGAATAAAATTCAACCCATAAGCCGGGTTTAAATAGCTAAAAAAAACTAACCTAGATAACCTAGAAATTCTATCTTCTTATCCAAATTTGCCCAAATCGGCAAATTTTGGTCCAATAGAAAAAATTATCTAATTCTAAAATAACTAAACAAAACAAATAACTCCTAAAAATCTGAGTTCAAATCGAATACATATCCTATCCTAAACTGGCATACGAAGTATTTCCAAAAATGAAAAAAAACACTGAGAAACAAAGAAATGATGGGAAAAACAGTGGACTTTGAGGATGAAGGAAGGATCCATCGAGTAAAGCGGATGGACCCCACGTACCTGTCGAGACGAGCTTTCCGAATTGGGGTTGAGCATGCAAATCCGATATCGGTAGCCAAAGTTATGGCCAAAATACCGAAACGTGTCCAAAGTTCTCCCCAATTCCGGACTTGGCTCGATTTCCTTCTGCCTTTACGTCTCTCTGCCAAGTCGTGGTATGCCAAAGCTCTCATGGTGCAATTAGATAGCTCGGCATTGTCTGACTCGGGCTTTCCTGCATCAGCCTCCCCGGGTTGGAAAGAACTCACCCTCGAGTTCGTAATAGGATCAGTCGGCTCCATAAAACAAGGGCTCAGATGCTTCAAATTGAAGATGTCAGAGGTCTTCAAATACTGGGGAGGCGCAACTAGTATGAATTGTCATTGATCTTCTGCAGCACTTCACAGGGTCTGATCTTTCGTTCCTTGAGCTTATTATACTCAACCATAGGGAAGCGATCTCGAGTGAGGACAACCCACACTAAGTCGCCCTCATCGAACAGCATCTGACGCCGCCGTTTGTCTGCATTCACCTTGTACTTGGTATTACTCTCATGAATAGCTAACTTGACCTGCTCATGAATAACCCGAAGATGCTCAGCCATCTCATCAGCTCGGTGGTGAACATGACCAATTCGTAGGACGGGGGTAAGATCAAGTACTCCTGATGGGTTCCGCCCATAGACAACCTCGAATGGGCTCAAGCCGGTAGTCCGATTATTGGATCTATTGTAGGCAAATTTGGCTTGAGGTAGTGCCAGATCCCATTGCTTCTGTTTAGTTCCAACCAAACTCCTCAATAGGTTGCCCAAACTCCGGTTCACCACTTCAGTTTGGCCATCTGTCTGGGGGTGGTATGCACTGCTAAAATTCAACTACGTCCCCAATTTTCCCCACAAGCTTCTCTAGAAGAGGCTAACGAACTTGGTGTCACGATCGGATGTGATAGAGCGAGGGACACCATGCAATCGAACAACCTCTCGAAAGTAAAGATGTGCAATGCGGGTAGCATCCATAGTCTTCCGACAAGCTACAAAATGGACCATCTCGGAAAATCTGTCAACCACCACCATGATAGAGTCTGAAGCCCACTGGGTATGAGGAAGGTCCAGAACAAAATCCATACTGACGTCAAGCCAAGGGGCTTTAGGGACTGGCAAGGGAGTGTATAGGCCTGCGTTGGTGAGAACTCCTTTATCCCGCTGACACACAAAACAACGCTCCACAAACTGAGCCATGTCGCTAGACAACTCCGGCCAATAAAAGTCTGCAGCTATAAGGGCATAGGTCTTATCACGATCAAAGTGCCCCTCATTATGGAGTTCGTTCATGATCTGCTGTCGCAATGAACAGTCGGGGATGCACAGCTGCAGGCCACGAAACAGGTAACCGTTATGTAAAATAAAATCATGACGATGTCTATCGGATACCTCCTGAAGGATTCACCTGAAGGAAGGATCATCCGCATACATATCCGTGAAAGCTTCAAACCCTGAAACTTTGGCGCTCATTGTGGTGAGAAGAGAACTGCGGCGGCTCAAAGCATCTGCTACACGGTTGAGGCTTCCTGCTTAATGCTTCAAAGTAAAGGTGAACTCCTGCAAGTACGCCACCAACTTAGTGTGCCTCCTACTCAGTTTGTATTGGCCATTAATGTACTTCAGGCCCTCATGATTGGTGAACAGGATGAACTCCTTCTGTATGAGGTAGTGGCGCCAATGCTTCAACGACTGAACTATGGCATAAAACTCCAGGTCATAAGTAGAGTAGTTCTTCTTCAACCCTGACAGCATCTCGCGAAAGCTATCGGTCATCCTGACTGACTCAGAACACCTCCAACGCCAACTCCAGATGCATCAAAGTTGACCTCGAACACTTTGTCGAAGTCGGGAAGTGCTAGAACTGGTGCTTTAGTCATCTTCTGTTTGACCAGGTGGAAGCTAGTTTCGGCCTCATCCGTCCACTTGAAATCATGCCCCTTGAGACACTCTGTGATAGGGGCAATCAACGAGCTAAAATTCTGGATGAATCTTCTGTAGAATGAGGCCAACCCATGGAAGCTTCCAACATCATGTAAGGTCCTTGGTCTTGGCCACTCCAAGATTGCATCTATCTTTGATTGATCTGCATGAACACCATTAGTAGAAACAATAAAACCAAAGAAGGTCACAGAAGTGGTGAAGAAGGAACACTTCTTTCGGCTGACGAACAGGCGCTCCGTTCTCAACAACTCAAAGATAGCACGAAGGTGGTCAAAGTGTGAGCAGCAACTCAGACTATAGATGAGGTTGTCATTGAAATAGACCACCACAAACTTGCTCATAAACAGTCGTAAAACCTAGTGCATGAATCACATGAATGTGCTGGGGGTGTTGGACAACCCAAAAGGCATCACCATCTAGTTGTACAGTCCATACTGTGTCTTGAACGCTGTCTTCCACTCATCTCCAGGACGTATTCTGATCTGGTGGTATCCGCTCTTCAGATCGATTTTTGAGAAGACTTTCGAGCCGGATAGCTGATCCAATATGTCGTCCAGGCTGGGGATGGGGCAGCGGTACTTGATGGTGATTTTGTTGATTGTTTGGCTATCTATACACATGCGCCACGAGCCATCCTTCTTTGGCACCAATAGGGCTGGAACTGCGCAGGGACTCATGCTCTCTCGGATGTAGCCGTTCCTTAATAACTCCTCCACTTGCCACTGTAATTCCTCGGCCTCCCTCGGACTGAGGCGGTATGTTGTTCAATTCGGCAAGCTCGATCCTGGGACAAGATCTACCTGGTGTTAGATGTCCCTCATAGGTGGAAGTCCAGGGGGAAGTTCCTCTGGCATCAAGTCCGCAAACTCCAGGAGCAACTACCATACTTCTATTGACAGATTTGGATCCATGTCTATGGCACTATATATGCAAGGTAGCAATGCATAGACTACATCGCCCTTCTCGATCCCGCTTAAAATCTGGACATAGAAAGTAGGTTAGTATTGGTTACTGGGGTAGGAGGTTTTTCTTCCCGGCGGGGTGCCAACACGATCCTTTTTCCCTTGATGCTGAGGGAATAAGTATTCTTCCTTCCATCGTGAACTACACTCCAATCATACTACCATGGTCGCCTAAGTTGTAGATGATGGGCATCCATTGACATGATGTCGCACCATGCATTGTCAAAGTACCTCTTCCTAATGGAGAAAGACACGAGACATCGCTGATCTACTTTTACTTCGGTGCCTTTGCTCAGCCAAAATAGATTGTAGGCCTTCGGATGCCGCTCTGTCTTTAACTGCAACTTCTAGATAGCGTCTTTAAACACCACGTTCTCACAACTTCTGCTGTCGATAGTCACCTTGCAAACCTTGTTGGCCACTATGTAGGTGGTGTGGAAAATGTTGTTTCTCAGCCAGTAGTCCCTTGATTCATCCTTGGGTGCCAGCAGACTCTTGCGAACAACGAGGGTCTCATGGCCATCCCCAATCAGCACGTCACCAGACTCATCATCATCTCCATAATCATCATGAACTGGTTCCTCAGCCTCCTTAGCATCGCATACCTCGATCTCTTCAATCATCTGGGTCTTGCCCTTTTGACTAGCAGGTTTCTGACACTCGGGTGATTTATACCCCTGCTCACCACATCTATAACAACGAACGGTAGAGTTAGAACTACTTGATGATGCTTGTTGGACTGGGCGGGGTGCCTGAGGGTGAGCCGTCCAGCTACTCTAATCACTCCTGATTGGTAGTCTTCTATTCTGCTGCCTTATAACAGTGAGGGCACGCTGGTATGCCTCCGAACAGTCCACAGTGTGTGTAGACTCAGAACGTCCTATAGTGGTTGGCGCAGACCTTCCAGATAGCGAGCCACCAGTTGCTCCTCTGTCTCGGATAAGTCGTTCCGTGTGATCAATTGGTAGAAGTCCTCTATGTACTCATCTACCGATGTTGCGGCCTGTCTCAACGTATGAAGCCGTTCAAACAAGGTTTGGGTGTAGCCGAAGGAGAGGAAGTGTCCCTTCATCTTGTCCCAATCTGCAATCTTTGGTTTGCCTTACCAATCTCGTGAACGTAGCAGCTTCTCCCACCACGCA
This sequence comes from Dioscorea zingiberensis, assembly GCA_026586065.1. NCBI lineage: Eukaryota > Viridiplantae > Streptophyta > Magnoliopsida > Dioscoreales > Dioscoreaceae > Dioscorea > Dioscorea zingiberensis. Next base: position 42,851,681 of record CM048819.1, on the reverse strand, counting down.
GATGCTCGGCCCTTCAACTTGATGACAACTAGCTTCACCTTCAGACGATCAGGGACCTCCTTGTACTCAAATATCCTCTCGACCTCATTCAGCCAGTCGATGAAGACTTCAGCATGTAGGGTCCAGTAAATTCGGGCAACTCCACCAGAAAGCCAAGATCTCCGTGATGCTCCTCTCGGGCATGGTGCTCTCTGGATTGCCCACGCCGGGACTAGGGGTTAACGAAGGTGGACTCAGGGTCTTGGTCTAAAACCTCATGATCCCCCAAATCTCGCGCCGCCAACTATTGGGTCAACTCCGGTACTTGTCTCTGCAGATCCTCGTTCATCGCTTCCAAGGCGATTGGGTCTTGAGACGGACCTTCCTCTGACGGAACATGTCCACCACGACGACCACCACGACCACCACGACCCCCAACCATTGATGTTGAGGCCACATGAAGAAGATGTTCTCTGATACTAACTGACGCCGGGCAGGGTAATGATTAACTTGGGCCGGTGGTAACCAGGGGGGATTGACAAAAAAGCAAGAAAAGGGAGGACAAACAGAGAAGAAAAGTCTCTGAAACTTCAAAGGGAAAATATAATTCAATAAGCAATGAATAAAATTCAACCCACAAGCCGGGTTTAAATAGCTAAAAAAAGCTAATCTAGATAATCTAGAAATTCTATCTTCTTATCCAAATTTACCCAAATCGACAATAGTCCAATAGAAAAACTTATCTAACTCTAAAATAACTAAACAAAATAGATAACTCCTAAAAATCTGAGTTCAAATCGGATTCATATCCTATCCTAAACTGGCGTACGAAGTATTACCAAAAATGAAAAAAAACACCGAGAAACGAAGAAATGACGATGAAAATAGTGGAATTTGAGGATGAAGGAAGGATCTATCGAGCAAAGCGGATGGACCCCACGTACGTGTCGAGACGAGCTTTCCGAATTGGGGTTGAGCGCGCGAACCTTATATCGGTAGCCAAAGTTATTGCCAAAATAGCGAAACGTGTCCAAAGTGCTCCCCAGTTCGAGACTTGGCTCAATCACCTTCCGCCTTTACGTCGGTCCGCCAAGTCGTGGTATGCCAAAGCTCTCATAGTGCAATCAGGCAGCTCGACATTGTTTGACTCGGGTTCTCCTGCATCATGTTCTCCATGCTATCCACTTCACATTAGTTTTATTGAGATGAAATCCTCTTTCATTTACTTAACTCCTTACTGCCTTTCTCACATTTATAATTATAGAGGTATGCCAACACCTTATGCACTCTCATACTCTATGTTCATTCATTCATGCATGTAAACTTAAGAGGAGACCATGTATTCACTATGTGTATGAACTCTTCTCACGTTCACTATTTCCCCCCATGTATGTATGCAAGTACGCAGAGTCGTAACAAGATCACAGGACGGTCAGAAGTTCACCTGAAAATAGTTGGTTGTGGCACTCAGGTGGTGAGGTTCCAGTGATGTGATCCCTCAATATCGTCCATCCTTGTTGCGTTGCAACTCCGGCAGGCTTGCACCAGTCCAAAGGGGGTCTGCAATCAGTGAGGCTCTCCCTTCTGCTTCGGTTCCGGTAGTCGGAGATGTGTGGAAGACGGTGGCTCGCTTAGAGGGAGAGGCGGAACTCTCGGTCGCTATTGGCGGCTAGGGTTTGAAGAGACGTCGTCCTTTTAAAGAGCTTGCATAGATGATCTTGCCTTTGATCAAGCAATGGCACAGATGGACGGTTGGATTAGTATCTATGTGCTAAGGTAATCTGTGGCTTGGATTCAAGTTCTTGCCTCGAACTTAATCCACTCCTCAAGATGGACGTTTGGATTAATATCTACGGTTGGTTTAGTATTTCTGTGATGAGGTGATATGTGGCTTGGATTCAAGTTCTTGCCTCGAACTTAATCTACTCCTCAAGATGGACGGTGGATGGCTACTCCACGTGCCCCTATCTCCTTGTCCCACAATCAATACTTAATTGATGCTTTAAATCCTGACCGTTGTTACTGTAAAATCCATGGATTTTAGGGTATTATTTTGTTAATTAGTTATTTTCTCAATTCATTGGTAAATAAGGGAAAGTCCCTCAGGTTGAGGTTGTTTAAAGTTTTGTGGAATAAAATTCCCTAATTACTCTTTAGGTAATTAGATGATTACTTGGGTAATTAAAGAAACTTCCCAAAATTGGAGATCGGTTAAATTTACGAGAGATGAGGGATTAAAGTTGTTAATTAACAAAAGGATGGAATTTGGAATAATATATATATATATATATATATATATATATATATATATATATATATATATATATATATAAATTCGGGTTAGAGATGAGAAGTAGATTAAGATAAGATGGTATAATTTATAAAAAATATATATATAAGAATACAGGTGGCAGAAGAATGAAAATTAAAAAAAAGTCAAAGTCAAAGTCAAAAGTGTGCTTGTAAATAGCGGAAAGAAGGGAGGACGTGTGTGTATGTGTACACGTGATCGTGTATGGAAAACAAAAGGATGTCATTCTCATCTTGTGAGCACCAATGGCGGAGATTCCAGAGGGCAGCTGGTTTCCCCCATCGTATGGATGAGGAATTCTATTGCAATCAACGCACGATCTTCGTGGAACTCGTTCAACGGTTTGGACGAGTGATTTTTTTATAATTTGGTGAAAATCCGATGGCGTACGGAGGGACACCACGTGGCCTTATAATATCCTTCGACGAGCACGATTTGGCCAGGGTTTAAACTTGGAGATAACCCTTACCCAATTTGGAGGATCTTATCCAGGAGCTTCCTCGCCGCTACTATAAAAGGAGAGGTCATCTACAAACCCTAGCCACTATCCGAGTCTAGTACTGCCGCCACCACCGAGAGGAAGAGATCAGCTCAAGACCGTCACTAGAGAAGCGCACTCCGCTCAGCCCCTAGCCAACCGAGAGAAGGAGCCGAGAGGCTAGAATGAGAGGGACGGCGAAGCAACAGCGTCGCTTGGACTCTCCTCCAAGAACGTTACTTCAGTGTGGTGAGTTATATATTTATATTTGCACCGCCATTGTTTCATCTCAGATATTTTTATGTGCATAGATATGGTTAATAGAACTGTACAAGTGTGACCTGGTGTTAAAGATGAACATATACATGGTTTGTAAGATGGGTTTGGACCTAGATTAAGGACATGGGAACCCCATGAATCCATATGTTAATAAAGGAAGCAAGAGATGAGAGGGCTGGAGGTGTTTAGAAGAAACTAGGGCCTCTGGAGGACAATGCTTGTGTGGTCAGTGAATAAAGACCTGTTAAGAATGAGAATCTATGGATTAGGAAAAGTAGAGGATTTCTGTTGTGCCTATTGATGAGAGCACCAGACTTGCATTTGGAAGAGAAAGAGTGAGAGAGTAATGATAAGGGATACATATGGGTACTGAGGACTGTGTGCACTCTGTGATAATAAAAAAACCATGTTTCTCCTTTTCATAATGCATAGTAGAGCAGATGTAGATTTGCATGGATTCTGTCTGATAAATACACAGGTCTAGAGAGAGAGAGAGAGAGAGAGAGAAGGAGAGAGAGAGAGAAGTAGGTACTGTTTTAGGGAGTCTACTGTGCCGAGTTATTAGTCTTGGCTTTTGTGTTCATTAAAAGGTTATTGGGTTTGAGCTAATGCTCCAGTTGTGGGAGTTAGTCGTATGGTTTCAAGTTAAAGTAACACTGGTGTGGAGTTATGTTGTGTTGTTGTGTTGTTACTTGATGAGATTAAGTGGAGGAGATGATTTAGAAGGGGGTTGTGAGTGTTGGTGCATACCCCCATATATATGGATGCTGGATTTTTTAGAATAATGGAATGAGTTGGGGGTTGATGTGTTTTGGTAGAGCTCTGTTGATGTCAAAGAAGGAGGAGAGGGTTGTTAATGAAGTTGTTGGTTGAATGAAACCATTAAGGAGACATGGTAGGGTTCAACAATCATAGCACTATTTTAGTTTAGTTAAGTCCGAAAAGATTTGGGTTGTGTATTTTAAGAGTTGATTAATGACGGTGTGGTCTCAGTTTCCAATAGGATAGAAATGGAGTTTTGATTAACCTAGTTGGAGGTGTTTAGTGGAAACCATGAATGGCTGCAGACAGGCTATCCACTTTGAGGGACAGCTGGGCAGTCTGTGAATCTTAGATAGGGTCGTGTAATATACCATTGAAAAGATAGGAAAGAGATCTTTCCAACGGGCCCTGGTTCAACTCAAACGGATTCCTGGATCAAAAGTTATGAGCAGTTTTTTGGGACTGCGCATTAACTTCAGGAATTTCACATTAATGATATTATTAATATTAATGATTCACTTTGTGTCGGTAATGGTACTAAGTCGTGATCATCATTACCAGAACATCGTTAGAGTTTAGGAACCACTAGTACGGCTCTCTAGTTATTATTGGAAGTATAAGTTTGCTATGGGCCTTGATGATCAATTGAGAGGTGTTAGATTTACATTAGAGTAGTACCCATGAACATCGTTAGAGTTTAGGAACCACTAGTACGGCTCTCTAGTTATTATTGGAAGTATAAGTTTGCTATGGGCCTTGATGATCAATTGAGAGGTGTTAGATTTTATCGGACCTGTTACTCCGTGTCACTTCCTTGTGTAGAGTGGGTATTCCTGCCTATGAATACCTTGTATGAAACACAATATAGGGAGATGAAATGCTTGTGACTCTGAGGATTGTTGGATCCTTATTCCAATGTTCGACTTATATGTAAATAATTATGTTTGCAGGCTATCATAATGTTGAGCCCAATTAAAAGTGATCAAATAAAGTTTTAGATAATATAGGCTTTAATATATCTGATAGGGTGTGAGCCTTTAATGTGTAGAGACCTAAGATGTAATTTCTATTTTAATGATGGGTTGAAATAGAAAATTTACAAAAAAATAATGATAAGTTATCTTTATATTTAAAAAGGATAACATATCCATTATCTTTATATATAGAGTGGTTATGGTCCCAAGATCACACGGGGTTTTGAGATTCTATTCTTTCTGAGATCCTATTATCAGAAAAAGTACCAAGAGAGAAAACTAAAAGAATTCTCTGGAAGACCGTATTGATCTAGAAGACATACCGCACGACTTTAGACAATAATCAATGGCTTCATATTCAGGTACGCTTCTGCTTAGTTGTTCTTGATTCTTGATGATACAACATGAAAGATCCTATTTTATATGTGATGGTTTCACAAAAGGTTAATCCCAGCAAGTGGTACCAGATCCTCTTCATGTTGAATCATTGAGAATCAAATTAGTTTTTTATTAATAAAGATAATTTTGGGTGTTCGTAATTTAATAATTTAATTCTTAGATTTGAGAACAAAAATTAAGAATTATTTGGATTATTAGGGATTGTTTAGAATTTATAATTTGGACTTTTAAAATTATTTGTGAATTTGAAATCCGATTTAGGTTTGTTACTACATGTTTTATTGTGGTTGATTTCAGATTTACGGGTATTGAATGCTTATAGTCAATTTTTTCTATGATTTGAATGAATTTAGGTTGTTTTGTTGTTATAAATAAATAGGAAATTGAAAAACGAGAAAAAACGCCTTTTGAATCGTCAAAATCGGAGTTTTCTAGGTTTAGATAGGGTCGAAGTTGACTCCTGTTGACCGATGTTGACCAGAGTTGACCGAGAGTTGACTGGATGTTGACTTCAACCATGTATATTTTTTAAGGAATTTTGGGCTGTAATTTTAAATTCAAATATTTGTATGGTTATATATGTATTTTGAGATAAATTAATTGAAGTAACATGTCACCAAAGTGACCTCTCTTGTGGAAATTAATTTATTTTGAAATATAATTGGTTGTGTGCATTTAACTTGGGTGAATATAAATCGGCCCAAAGGAAGATTGATATTTAACAGAATTACATGTTCACCTGTGCTAATAAACACGTAACAATTATTTGGTTTTACATGTGAACAATAAATCGGCCAAAGGAGGATTTATTGTTTGACATTTTCTTATTATTAGTGTTTGATTACTACACCAGAATACCACTTACAAATTAATATTTTTTCCAAAGATGAAATATTAATGGAGTGTCGGGTATCTTGAGATGGGATTTACCTTTATTTTGAATTTATTATTTTGATTTATTTATTTTTTTAAAGACTCAAGTGTGCTTGTTTAGTTTGTTTGGTGTTCTTTATTCAGCTATGACTCCTGCTAATATTACTGCCAACATCAACTCCATACCTATGCTAAATAGCTCAAACTTCAAGTCTTGGAAGGAGAACCTCGAGATAGTTTTCGGGGTCATGGATCTTAATCTTGCATTACGGGAAGATTGTCCGCCACCTTTTATAGATAAGAGTACCTCTGATGATAAGAGGGGGAAAGAAAGGTGGGAAAAACCAAACCGCATGTGCGTGATGATTATGAAGAGGGCCATTCCAGAAGCATTCAGGGGAACAATGTCTGAAATGATAACTACAACTAAGGAGTTCCTTGCAGATATTGAAAAAAGGTTTGTCAAGAACGAAAAGGCTGAAATTGGTACTCTTTTGATAAGCATAATTTTAATGAAGTATACAGGTATAGGCAACATCAGGAAGTACATCATGGTGATGTCTCATCTTGTTTCCAAGCTGAAAGCACTTAAGCTTAATCTCTCTGAGGAACTGCTAGTGCATCTGGTTTTGATATCTCTTCCGTCACAGTTTAACTAATTTAAAGTGAGCTACAACTGTCAAAAAGAGAATTGGTCTCTGAATGAGCTCATTTCACACACTGTATTCAGGAAGAGGAAAGGTTGAAGCAAGATAAGGCAGAAAGTGCTCACCTAGCCTTGACCTCTAAAGATAGAGACAAGGGAAAGAAAAGAAAGAAGAATAAAGAAGCTGCAAATACAGCACCTCAAAAGAAACAACAAAAGAAATCAAATGATTCAGAAGATACTAGTTGTTTCTTTTGTGGAGATGAAGGGCATAAGAAGAAGCAATGCACTAACTATCACGCATGGCGTGCTAAGAAAGATATGCTTCTTAATTTGGTTTGTTCTCAGGTTAATTTAACTTCGGTACCTAAACACACCTGATGGATAGATTTTGGTGCAACAACTCACAACAGTGTGTTTATGCAGGGTTGCCTGAGTTGTCGAAAGCCTAGTGATAATGGAAGATATATTTATGTAGGCGATGGCAAGATGGTTCAAGTAGAGGCAATAGGGAAATTTGGATTATTGTTAAAGACTGGATATTATTTGGATCTTAATGAGACATTTATTCTACCGTCTTTTAGATAAAATTTGATTTTTGTTTCTGTTTTGGACAAATCTAGTTATTCTTGTTCATTTGGAAATGGAAAATTCAGTTTGTTTCATGATTCAAAATTGGTTGGTTCCAGTTCTTTGTGAGGTTACGATAATATTTATTTAATTAATACAATTGGTTCATTTAATGAATCCATGCAATTAAGTACACGAGGTGAAAGCGAAAATTAACCAATGAGAATTTTGCTTCATTATGGCACAATAGATTAGGTCACATCTCAAGACGAAGGATTGAGAGACTCATGTCAGAAGGAATTCTTGATCATTTTGATTTTACAGATTTTGATGTTTTTATTAACTGTATCAAAGGGAAACAAACCAACAAAAGAAGATTTGAAGCCAACAGGACTTTGGACGTCTTAGAACTTATACATACGGATATTTGTGGGCCATTTCCTTAGCCTGCTTGGAATGATCAACAATATTTTATAACGTTCATAGATGGTTTTTCTAGATATTGCTACATATATCTTCTTCATGAAAAGGCATAGTCGTGGATGTGTTCAAAAAATATAAAAATATAAAGCTGAAGTTGAAAACCAACTTAGCAAAAGGATCGAAACCGTCAGATCTGATCATGGTGGTGAGTACTATGGTAGATATGATGGTTCAGGTGAACAACGTCCAGGACCATTTGCTAAATTCCTAGAGGAATATGGTATCGTCCCATGGTACATTATGTTGGGTTCGCCCACTATGAATGGTGTTTCTGAAAGGCGAAACAGGACTCTTAAGGATATGGTGAGGAGTATGATATCTCATTCTACCTTACCAGAATCACTCTTGGGAGACGCACTTAAGACTGCAGCTTATATTCTTAACAGGATTAAAACTAAAGCAACTGCCAAAACCCCTTATGAACTTTGGATATGTAGGAAGCCTAGTTTAAAGCATTTGCATGTTTGGGGATGTCCAGCTGAGGCAAGGCCTTATAGGCCTAATGAAAAGAAACTGGACTCAAGAACGGTGAGTTGCTATTTTATTGGATACACAAAAAGATCCAGGGGGTACAAGTTTTATGATCCCACGACTAAGTCTATTTTTGAGTCTAGAAATGCTCGATTCTTTGAGAGTGTCAAGTTTGCGAGGGGAGATACGGTCAGGGATTTTGTATTTGAAGATGAATATATTGATATTCCCACAGGTGTTATTTGTATTGATCAGGATTCCATTCCTGACTTTGTTCAAGATATAACATATCAAGACAATATTGGAGAACCTCCCAATCAAGTAATGGTTCCAGAAGAACAAACTCAATTACCTCAAGAACATATGCCAATAAGAAGATCCACTAGAGAAAGAAGAAGTGTAGTGCGGGATAATTATATTGTACTTCTTCAAGAACATGAGACTGACATCGGAGTGATGGAAGATGATCCAATCAACTTCCATCAAGCCATAGGAAGTTCTAACTCTCAAAGTTGGATTGATGCCATGAATGAGGAGATTAATTCCATGAAAGATAATGATGTGTGGGATCTCGTCCCATTGCCAGAAGGTGCGAAGCCCGTTTGTTGCAAATGGATATTTAAGACCAAGAGGAATTCAAAAGGCAATGTGGAGAGATACAAGTCTTGTCTTGTCACAAAGGGCTTTACAAAGAAAGAAGGCATTGATTATAAAGAGACTTTCTCTCCAGATTCTTCAAAAGACTCTTTCAGGATTACGATGGCATTAGTGGTGCATTTCGATCTTGAGTTATATCAAATGGATGTAAAGACAACATTTCTAAATGGTGACATTGATGAAATGATTTATATGGTGCAACCAGAAAACTTTGTGTCAGGAGATCCGAAGAATATGGTTTGCAAACTCAAGAAATCCATCTATGGGCTCAAGTAGGCATCTCGGCAATGGTATTTCAAATTTCATCAAGTGATCATCTCTTTCGCATTTGAGATGAATTTAGTCAATGATTGTATATACCATAAGTTCTGTGGGAGTAAGTATATTTTTTTGGTTTTATATAGTGAAGATATTTTGCTTGCCAGCAACGATATAGGCCTATTGAAATGAAAGATCTTGGTAATACTTCTTTTGTATTAGGTATTCAGGTATACCGGGATCACTCTTGGGGTATTCTTGGATTATCACCAAAGGGTTATATCGAAAAGGTTCTTAAAAGATATGGCATGCAGGATTGTAAACCAAGTGATACCCCTGTAGCTAAGGGAGATAAGTTTAGTCTCAGTCAATGCCCTAAGAATAACTTTGATGAAAAGGAAATGTAGAAGATTTCTTATGCTTCAGTAGTAGGAAGTCTGATGTATGCTTAAGTTTGTGCGCGTCCTGATATTGCATACATTACCGGGATGTTGGGCAGATATTTAAGCAATCCAGGAGTAGACCATTGGAAAGCAGCCAAATGGGTCTTGCGGTACTTGCAGAGAACAAAGAACTAGATGCTTACATATCGAAGGTCGGATCAGCTTGAAATCGTTGGGTATACTAACTATGATTTTGCTAGATTCAAAGATATTATGAGATCTAAGTCAGGCTACATTTATCTGCTAGTCGGAGGTGTAATTTTCCTGGAAGAGTGCTAACAGTCCTTGGTAGCCTCTTCCACTATGGAAGCTGAATTTGTAGTATGTTATGAGGCATCCAATCATGGGATATGGTTGCGGAATTTTGTCATGGGGTTGCGTATAGTGGATGGTGTTTATAGCCCACTAAGATTATTTTGTAACAATAAGTCAATAGTTTTATATTCCAACAACAACAAGAGCTCGACATAGTCAAAGCATATAGACATCAAGTTCCTAGTTGTCAAGGGAAGAGTTTAGAGTGGACAGTTGTCTATAAAGCATATCGGGACAAACTCCATGGTTGTGAATCCGCTTACTAAAGGATTGCCAAACAAAATATTTTATGAGCACATTGCTCGTATGGGTGTCATGTCATTTGAGGATATTGAGTTTTAGTGGGAGTTTGCAATTTTAAGAGTTTTGATAAAGACACATTTTTAGTTATTTCAGTTTATGGATATTATGAGGTTATTTCTGCAGAAATATAGTTTTGGTTTATTTACACTCTAATTTTGGTTTGGGTTGATCTCACTAAGGTTTAAGGGAGGACCAGTTGGAAATAAGCGTGTTAAGATTACATTACATGAAATTTCCATGCTACACATTCACGTCATGATCCATGTCATTTAGTTGTATTGTATACGTGACCGTTGATGGGTCTAGTTACGATAGATGTAACGAAAGCTGCTTCGATCCTATGTTCGTATAATTGATGGACCGGATTGGATATAGATACATTTCGGTAATAACGACAAAGTTGAGGTCATATGGTTATTATTTTTTGTAAAGCATAATTATAAGGTTCTACATATAGTCCAAGTGGAAGATTGTTGGATCCTTAATACAACGTTGGACTTATATGTAAATAATTATGTTTGCAAACTGTCATAATGTTGAACCCAATTAAAAGTGATCAAATAAAGTTTTAGATAATTTGGGCTTTAATATATGTGCAAAAGCCAATAATGGTCCCTACTTTATCACTTTGTTAATTTCCAGTCCTATACTTTAAAAATGTTCAATACATGGCCTGTACTTTGTGTATTTTGTTCAATACAGTCCATTTTGCTGACGTGGTAGATGATTTGGCATACACCTGAAATACAGGCCTTTTTTTATTTTTCTTATTTCCACATGGTCGTATTTTGCTTAGGTGGCTATACCCACATGTGTATATGTTTACGTGGACTACCAGGTGGCGTTCCACATCATCATTTTCTAAGTTTTGTTAAAAAATTAAATGGGTGATATCTGCTGACGCACGTCAGCATGCCACATCAGATTTTTTTTTTAAATTTTTTTTAAAAATAAGGCCACATCATTATAGGGCTTATGCAGGGATTGGGACGGGAGGCAAGAGTTATCGAACGAGCCCCACCAGTACCCCACCCTTAGGGCATTGTCTCAATGGTGGTCCCCTTCCCCGGTGGTGGTCCTGACGCTCCTCCATGGTAATGCATAGGTTTCCCTGTGCTAAGTGAGTTTGATTTCCTCCTCACCAGTCGTCATTTCGGCTTTGGTTTAGAGTGTAGCATAGTATTGCAAGAAAGGAGAAATTAGCAGGTATATCCCGTAAATAGCTTCTTTCTTATTGGGGTTTCTCTTCCTTAGATGTTTAAGAATGAGCCATGGTGGTTTTTAGGAAGAGCTATTCTTGTTTCTCTTCCGTTCGTGATGAAGTTCGAATCTCTAGGAAACCCTAGAAATTAGGGTGTGGTTTCTATGCTTTGGTTGATCATACTGCTTCAACGCAAAGAAATTTATGAAAAATTAGGTTCTTTTCCATGTCTAATATTGCTCATTGTTTCCAGGTTCTTGGCGGAGGCGGGGTTGAGGCCTTGAAGAGGAACAGGAGCAAGAAAAAGCTCCTACCGAGGAACAGGCTCCTATTGAAGAATTAGGTTATTTTCCATGTCTAATATTTCTCTCTTAAAGTCTCTGAATATAGAATTGATTTGAAAGAAAATTGAGATTATAAGAGTTGTCCTTTTTGAAAATTTATGTTACGACTTTGATTTTTTCTCTTGTTTATCCATGTATTAGCGGGGTTTCTGTTGAAATTGATGTGTTTCTTCTTTTGTTATTTTCAATGTTTTAAGGTTCAGTAGTTGTTTTTTAGAAAAAAATAATAATAACATTCTATGTTAAGGGCTTTCAATTGAAATAACATATTATCAAACATGGTCTTCATCTCTGACTTCTTTTCTGAGAAAAATTAATCAAACAGGGTTTTCTGTAGAAACTGATGTGTTGCTTCTTTGGTTGTTTTCATTGTTTTAATGTTTAGTAGTTGTTATGCTTTGGGGCTTGTAGTTGTTGTGGTTGATCATGCTTATCAATCTATAGTTTAGTAGCATCTTATCAATCTAAGGGTTTTGTATTAGAAGGGTTTTTCTTGAAATAACATTTTATTAAACAGGGGTTCAGTGTTATAAAGATATAATCTTTGGATTTTCTGGTTGATATCTTGAGTGTTTTAATTTCAATGTTATTATTCAATTAATATAATGAATTGCCTGTTTTGGCATGGGATTTTCTGTTTAATGTTTCTGATCTTTGATTTTTTTTCTCTCTTGTTTGTCCATGTATTAGTAGGGTTTCTACTGAAATTGATGTGTTTCTTCTTTTGTTATTTTCAATATTTAAGGTTCAATAGTTGTTTTTTAGAAAATAATAATAATAATAACATTCTATATTTTGGGTTTTCAATTGACATCGCATCTTATCAAACAGGGTCTTCATCTCTGACTTCTCTTTCTGAGCCAAATTAATCAAACAGGGTTTTCTGTCGAAACTGATGTGTTGCTTCTTTGGTTATTTTCATTGTTTTAAAGTTTAGTAGTTGTTATTCTAAGGGGCTTGTAGTTGCTTTGGTTGACCATGCTTATCAATCTATAGTTTAGTAACATCTTATCAATCTAAGGGTTTGTATTAGATGGGTTTTTATTGAAATAGCATTTTATCAAACAGGGGTTCAGTGTTATAAAGATAGAATCTTTGGATTTTCTGGTTGATATCGTGAGTGTTTTAATTTCAATATTATTATTCAATTAATATAATGAATTGCATGTTTTGGCATGGGATTTTCTGTTTAATGTTTCTGATCTTTGGTTGATCATGCTTATCAATCAATAGTTTAGTGTTTTAAGACAGATAACCTTTTTAAGAGTGGGAAGAATCAAGGTTTTTTCGGGGGGATATTTTAGCAAAGAGGACATGATGACGTACAAATGAGGGAGTTAACACATCTGGAGAGTAGACCCAAGGAAATTATCGTACAAGGACTTGCTCGAATTCATTGGAGACGTGGAAGATGCTGAAATTAGCAAGATACATTTTGCAGTACCTCGCAGCAGAGTTTCCTTGGAAAATTCCCTAGTATTAGTATACGACGAGGAGTCCTGTGGCAGAATGATTGAAGTTTTGAAGAAGGCTGGTGAGATGGACATATATGTTGAACACAATAATGAGCAAGAAATGGGTAATATTCAGCATGCAGTCACAAGTGTACCTGAGGGCCCACTTAACATTGGTGGGACTGATGAGGCTGGTAGCTGGCACGAGTATTAGGCTGGTTGTTGACAAGATTATGAGACAGGATTTTCGAGTGAAAATTCGGACAACAGTAGCTTCACCGGAGACTTAGATGATGAGTGTCGCTCAGTTTACGATGATAAAGAATACTTGGAAATTAGAAAACAAAAGAAGAATATGAAGAGTAAATGAGGAGCAGAAGCTGGAGTTAGTTATGAAACGGGGTACGGTTTAGAGCACCCTGTAATGACTATGGATGCAGGTGAAGACAGTGGATCAAGTGACAGCATTGGGAGTTTTCTGACGACATCTGAGGAAGATAGTGAGGCAGAGTATGGGAGAAGGGTGAAGTCGAGGAATCTTGTATTCGATCCAAATAATCCAGTGCCACATTTCCAACTAGGGATGCTAATTGAAAGCGGGGAGATGGTAAAGGATGCAATAGTAAAGCATTCCATCTCAATGAGGAGGGAAATTGAAATAAGCAGGAATGACAAGTTTTGGGTCAGGGCTAAATGTAAGGACGCAGGGTGTCCATAGATGATCTACGCAAGTTGGGATCGGGCTACCAGTAATTTCAGGATCAGAACTCTTATGGATACACATACATGTGGCTGGACTTTCAAGAATAAGAGAGTCACATCCAAAGTTTTGGCCAAACACTTGCTAAAGACCAGGGAGGAGACTGCCTCCTTAATGAAGTAGGTTGACATCAAAGTGGCTGCAAAGAATGAAATGAAAGTTGATGTTACAATTAGTCAATGTAGGTGAGCGAAGATAAGAGTTCCACGAGAACTTAAAGGAGACTACAAGGAGGATTTCCGCGTGATTTGTGTAATACCCTGAAATTTTTACAGATAAATAAATTAATTTTGGGAATAATTATGAGATTAATTAGCACAAAAAAATGATTTAATTACTTTTAAACACAATTAAGGGGAAAATAGAGAATTAATGAATCTAAAATCCAACCTTGCAACTATTGGGACCAGAGAAGGCCATATTGGGCCGGGTCACTTTCATTTAAATAGTTGGAGGTGGATGAACAGACGGATCTCGGTTAATTAATTGAGAAATTTATTAAGTGTTAACTAACACAGATTAAGCAACTAGAAAATATCGGACAAAAGTTAGAGTCCTGATAGAATAGATTTGGCCGAGTCAAAAGTCGAGAAACACGGATCTGGGTCGGGAGAAGAGACGACACGTGATACTATAGTATGCCCATGTCACTGGGGTCGTTTGGCCCGGGATCCCCAGATCTAGGCCGAAGAATTATTGATAATTATTGATAATTATTGATAAGATAATATTATTGAAAAGTGATGGGACATAAAGTTAAAAAAAAAATTAAAAAAATTAAAAATAATAATATAGTTTAATCAAATGTTTTGTTCTTTCTTTTAGAATAAAATAAGTTAATCAAGTAAGTTTACAGATAATATAAATTGATAGATATAAATAATATTTTAAATAAAATATTATTAATTCAATACTTTTCATAGATTATAAATGAGAGAAAGAGAGAGAGACAATCTCTCTCCCTCTCTCGATTTCTCTGAGAAAGAAGGGACAGAGCCTTCTTCTTCTTCTTTTTCCCCCTTTTTTTCTTCTTTTTTGTTTTTGTTTCTCTTTTGGTGAGCCTCACTCGCACCAATCGGAGTTGCGCCCTGGCACCCCTTCACTGCACGCCTTCGCAGCCAAGCTACGCCGCTTGCCCCCTGCCCGAAGTCTCCCCGGCGAGCTGCGCCTCGCCCTCAGCCGCACCGCCGTAAGCTCAGCCTCGCGCCTGCTCCAACCACCACGTCGGCCAGCGCTCTTCCGGGGAGCAGTAGCCCAAGGCCGGCCACCCACCTCTCCGGCCCACAGCCCTACACAGACGAACCACCATCTTCGTCAAGTAAATCCCTAATTTAGCAATTTGGGAAGCCCTAAATAAATTTCTGATTTAGGGCTTAAGATTTGGAGGTTGCATGAGATTAGTTTTATAAAGTACACAGATTAATGGTATGGTTGTTTAATTGATGAGATGGTGATGCTAGGAACTCATGTGTTTCATGAGATTTCTTAAAGGTTTAATGTATGAAATGAGTTAGATTTAATTATGTGTTATGTGAGCATGTTTGTATATTTTTGGAGCCCTATAAATAGGGGAGGTGTCGCCGAAATTTCATAAAATCTATAGGAATTAAGATTTATTAATCCATAGTTTCATGCTCCCATGTTTAGCCAATTATCCTCCTTTTTGTATTTTAATGCTAGTTAGCAAGTTAAAGAGGTGATAAATCAGCATAAGTAAGGGATTGGCAGAAGCATGAAAGAAATACGAGCATGATTCATATTTTTCATACCTTAGAAGCATGTATTAGATCTTTAAGAGAAATCGTGCTTCATTTAATGTGATAGAATTTTCGTATTCTCTTGTTATGGAAGCATGTGTACATGTTAAGTTTGGAACTATGCAACTTAGACTCTTGTGAATGCCTTGTAGGATCACATGCTTATTAGAGTGGATAATAGATGTTCACCTAAGGATGATTAAATCCTAATTACCCTAATATTGATTAAGTACCATTTCATAATACTAGGGAAAGTTAAAAGGAAAGGCTAGAAAGGAGCCGACGAAGGTTCGAGCTAAACTTAGGAGCAAACTAGACTCAGGTGAGGGAACACGACTGTAAATTTATCATATTTCTCTCGTATTTTATCGTATTGATTTCCTGAAGAATTCATGTTATGGAAATACTACTTTACATGAAATGCTTCAAGCTTTTAAATATTATTTGTTGATTTATTTCATAAATTGAAATTATGTTTATGAAAAGCATGTGAAAACATATACACATCTTAGAAGTTTCAATGATAGACATATTAGTGCATTGCACCATACTCGCATACATGCCTGCGCCAGACGTGGCTCTACGATAGAGCCAGAGAGTACGATACTAGGTAGAGAAGTGGTGGTTTTATGTAATTCTGTTTTTACTTGTCCAACTATCTGTTTTTCAAACCCTCCTGATTTCAAGAAAACAAAACCCCCTTCCCGTACCCGTCGGGTGCTTAGTATACATATATACTCTTATAGCTCACCGTCGATGAGTTGATCCAACTGGAGAGATATCGAGTGCTGGTATATTCTACTCTGGTGTTGCGGTATGAAAGTAGAGGTGTAGATAACACTAATATGATAGATAAAGAGGATTTGATTTCATAGCTTGTCACCCCACGGTTGTTGATACGGTCCAACCTGGGAGGTTACTGGTTTGATACGGTCAGCCAGGATATGTGTGGAATTGATTCCCCCCCAGATGAGGATTTGTTTCCATAGCTTGTCACCCCACGGTTGTTGATACGGTCCAACCTGGGAGGTTACTGGCTTGATACGGTCAACCAGGACATGTGTGGAGTTCATCTCCTGTTCTCATGATAAAAGATTAAAGAAATGTTATGAGCATATCACTTGATTTAATTGGATATTGCCATGATTCTTATTATGATCAGCATGCTATTTTCCATGTTTTAAATATCTTTCAGTCTTTATATTTCACCTTTCGATATTTTATTTCTACAATTGAAGGCAAACAGGTATGTTAAACCTGACAGTAGTGTTAGTACCTCACTGAGCTCCTGTAGCTCACCTTGTTGTTGAATGATTTTTTTTTTGCAGGTAGTAAGCAGGGTCATGGCTCTACTTAGAATGGAAGATATGGTCTTGTCTACCTTAGTCTGCTCTGACCACTTGGCCCACGTCGTCTATTTTATTTCATGTTGTATGATTTGAGGAGTATGTTAACTCCTATTTAGACTTGTGTGTATTTTAAGACATTATGGTTTGTATTAGTATTGTATCTGACTTTATGTTTCCTAATATTAGCGTTGATTATGAGTAATTAATTGTTTAATACAGCCTTAGGCCGGGGTTCACTCCCTGACCTGGCTGGTGTGACACCTGGGTCCTAAAAAGGATAAGGCTGTTACAATTTGGGATTATGCTGCGGATCTTAAGAGAAGCAACCCTTGAAGCTCAATACTTCTTAAAGTGGATAGACCCAATCCCGCGTAGATTCCAGTTTTCAAAAGTATGTACATTTGTTTTGATGCTCTAAAAAGAGGCTTCTTAGCAGGCTGTTGCCACATCATTGGGTTAGATGGATGCTTTCTCAAGAGACCAATCAAGGGAGAGCTTTTGGCTGCCGTAGGCCGGGATGCAAACAACCAGATATACCCCATTGCATGGGCTCTTGTGGAAGTGGAGAACAGAGATTGGTGGCATTGGTTTCTACAACATTTGATGGAGGATTTGGAGATTGAGAGTGGCAGTGGGCTGATGTACAACTTTATGTCAGACCAACATAAGGTAAGGTACTCGCTATAAATGCACTTTTAAAGTCTGAAAATTTTTTTTGTCTTAATCAATTTCTTTTTTGTTCATCTCCACAGGGCCTAACACAAGCAATGGAGGAGCTTATGCCCTAAGCGGAACATAGAAGATGTGCACCACACATTTACTTCAACTGGAGGAAAGTCCACAAAGGCAATAAGCTACAACGACTCTTTTGGAAAATTGTCAAGGCGAGCACAGTGCCGGAGTTTGAAAGGCTGTTGGAAACTATTGGGCAGATAAGTGAGCAAGCAAAAGAAGATTTACTGAAAATCCTTATAACTGCTTGGACAAGGGCCTTCTTCAAGACAACGTGCAAATGTGATACAGTAGAGAATAATATGTCAGAAACATTCAATTCAATGATTTTGGAAGCAAGGCAAAAGTCAGTAATATCGATGTTAGAGGACATACGCGTGATGGTGATGCGACGGATAGTAGAAAAGAGGCAGTATGTTGAGAAATTCAAAGATCAGTTTGGTCCTAGGATATGGGCGAAAATTAAGGAAAGTAGAAACGTAAGCATGAATACATACTTGGAATGGAATGGAGAACAAGGTTATGAGGTATACCAAGAATGTGAAAGATATGTTGTAAATATGGCGGCACACACATGTAGATACAGGAAGTGGGATCTGACAGGGATCCCTTGTGCGCATGGGGTGTGCACAATAAACAGGCAGTTGAAGCCTATGTATCTAAGTGGTACAAAAGGGAATTTTTTGAGAGATCATATGCATTTCCACTACAACCGGTAAATGGGAAGACCTTCTGGCCAAGGACTGGTTAAGGTCAAATAAAGCCACCCCCAAGAAGACCAATGCTAGGCATACCAAGGAAGGTTCGAAGGAAGGAAACCTGGGAGGGGGAAAGTGGGTCAAGGCTTTCTAGACAGGGAAGGAAAATGAGATCAAAAAAATGTTCCATGATTGGGCACAATGCAAGGACTTGCCCTGCAAGAAATGCAACTAGTGTAAGTGTTTTAACACATATAAACCTCCCCTTTTATGATTGTAGCCATTAATTGTAAAAATCAATGTTCTGAATAGGGCATAGGAAGAAAGGCACAGGGCAAAGGAAGAAAGGCTGGTAAAGCAAGCAGAGAACAGTGAATGAGGCACAAGTATTTTGTTATTGTTTCATTGTATTTTCTTTCTTATATTGTTGCAGCCAATTTTCTGTATAATTTGAAACTGCACAGGGGCCTGGAGACAGTCAACCTGAGGAAGTAGTACAAGGAAATGAGAGTGCATCACTGAGAAGCCTCATTGAGACCCCACAGTGGCTATAAGTATTTCCCTATGTTTTACAACTTGAATGCAGATTATTAGGAGTCTTTAAATATGTAAATTAATCTTCCCATTTGGTAGGTGAGCACCACATATGAAGTTGCCAATCAGAGCATAGTGGAAGAGAACCAAGAAATCCACAGGACAGTGGATGTAAGTCTTCTGATTTTTTTGTACCTGTAAACAAAAACTTGGGATTTTGCATAGTAACTTAATTGTTTGATTGTTAGGTGAGCAGAATGGATCAAGTTGGTGTAATGCTAGAGGATGTAAATCAGGTATTACACAATGGTTAATTGAAATTTTTCTAGCATTTAATTTGGTATGGGTTGGTTGTTCTTTTTTTTGGAGGGGATGAAATTTACTAGTTTCCTTGCATGCAGCTTGAGCTAACAGACAAGCAGACCATGAAGGAAACATATATGGCCAGACCTTTGGAACATAACAATGATGATGTGGCAGCAAGAAGACAGAAGGATAATGAGTTGAAAGGGAAGAAAAAACACCAAAAAAGGGATCCTGCAGTTGGAATGCAAGGCGCGCTGGGAACACCAAACAAGAAGCAGGGTGATGGCGTCTAAATCAAGTGTTGTGCTCAAAGTAAGCAGTTATTTTTTCTTGCATCAGTTGTCTAAATAAAATGTTGAATCGAAAAAAACTTATTGTAATATATGGTTGATTTGTTTACATTTGTCTTCTATTGTTTTAGCCACATATAATTACGAAGGAATCTAATAGTCTGAAGAAAAGAAAACCAACAAATGAGGTTTGACTACCACTAAGTCTATTTAACCCCTTTGTTACAATTATTCTAATAGTTTGTTTTGTATAGGGTACTGGAGGAGGGAAGCTGAAGATGAAGAAAGGAAGGACTTCAAAATATTGGCATTTGGAAGATGGTTTGAAGAAATAGTTTGTGTTGTTTGCATTTTGAAAGTTTATATTTGGAGAGTATCTAACTGTTGTTGGTTTCTTATGTTGTTGAATGGATAGTATTTAACTATTGTTTCTTACTTATGTTGTTGGTTTCTTAGTTTGTATTTGGATAGTATTTAATTGCTGGTTTGAAGAAAAGTAAAATGTTGTTGGTTTCTTATATTGTCAGATGAGAAATGTAACTATAGGTTTTGATACAAAAATCTGTAATTCTAAGTTTCTAGTTATGTATATAGAATGACAAGTTTTTCATAGCATTTTTTTTGATTTTTTTTCCAGTGCTAAATGTCTTGTTTCATGTTGCCAGATTTTTCAGAATTTTTCTAAATTTTTATCAAGTGCCAAATGGTCTGTTTGATGTTGCGAGGTTTTTCAGAATTTTTCTTATTTTTTTTAGGTGCTAAATGATTTGTTTCAGGTTGCCTATTCAAAACACAAAAAATAATTGTTTTTCCTGAATTTTCTAGAATTTTTTGGGTGCTAAATGTAATTTTTCAAGTGCCAATGTACATGTAGTCATGTTAAGATTGCCCAATTTTTTTTTAAAAGAAAAAAAAATCTGAAGTGGCAGCATGCCACGTCAGCAGATGTCACCCATTTAATTTTTTAACAAAACTTAGAAAATGATGACGTGGAATGCCACCTGGCAGTCTATGTCATCATATACGCATGTGCGTATAGCCACCTAAGCAAAATATGACCAGGTGGAAATAAGAAAAATTAAAAAAAGGCCTGTATTTCAGGCGTTTGCCAAATCATCTGCCGCGTCAGCAAAATGGACTATATTGAACAAAATACACAAAGTACAACCCCTGTATTGAACATTTTTAAAGTACAGGACTGGAAAAGAACAAAGTGATAAAGTACAGGGACTATTAGTTGCTTTTGCCCTTAATATATCTGATAGGGTGTGAGCCTTTAATGTGTAGAGCTCTAAGATGTAATTTCTATTATAATGATGGTTTTAAATAGAAATTTACAAAAGGATAATGATAAGTTATCTTTATATTTAAAAAGGATAACTTATCCATTATCTTTATATATAGAGTTGTTATGGTCCCAAGATCACATGGGGTTTCAAGATTCTATTCTTTCTAAGATCCCATCATCAGAAAGAGTACCAAGAGAGAAAACTAAAGGAATTTTTTGGAAGACCGTGTTGATCTGGAAGACATACCGCACGACTTCAGACTTCAGACTTTAGATAGTAATCAATGGATTCAGGTTCAGGTACGCTTCCACTTATTTGTTCTTGATTCTTGATGATGCAACATGAAAGATTCTATTTTATATGTGATGGTTTTCACAAAAGGTTAATCCCAGCAAGAGTAACCTTTGGTGGTTTGGAGTACTACTTTATATGGTTTTGTTGAGTATTTGGGTTAAGTGTAATTCTATTCTAGTTTAGTTTAGTTATGTTGGAAATTAGAAGAGGGAAGACCCCTAAATAAATACTATGATTTTGAACTATATATTTCTCATACTATTATAGGATGGCGAAAACAAGAAAAGGATCACGCTGGAGGATCCTGTCAAGTTTAAGTAGCTTAGGACCACAGGTGTGTGGCAACCACAGTATTTAATATTATTATTATTGGGTTTTATCGCCGATTTTATTCACATGATTTCAGATGAGATTTGATAACGAGATTTGTGCTCTTACGTTGATTTTATGCATTATGTTACTAGCGCTTTTGTTGTTCTGTTATGTACTATGAATGCCAAATATAAGCAAAAAATGAGATAAGTACAATAATAGGAGCAAAGGATAAATGAGAATATCAATTCATCTACACCCTATGTAGACATACTTGTTTATACCAGATGGGCTCCACAGGGAGCCAGATAGTTTCTACGGTACCAAGTAGGGAAGGAGTATTTTCTATACTCTTATTTTTAGTCCCCAACAATCTGTTTTTAAACATTTTGTTTTTTAAATGAAACCCTTGCTTCTCACACCCTCAGAGTGCTTGGTATACGTACAATTTAGCCCACTATTGAGCGGCCAGATCGTGTTGCTAGGGCCCCAATTTATATATTTATTTATACTTGATATAATTCTGGCGTTTTGAAGTAGGGATGCATACAAGATCAATATGAGACCCATTTATAATTTATAGCCCTCACTCGTCGAGTTTACTCCGACAGGGAGGATAAGGTGGGTTATGACATGATATTACATTTTCTTGCCAGCCCTTGGCCGTTGAGTTTACTCCGACCGGGAGGCTAGGGTGAGACAGGACATGATAGTGCATTTTCTTATTAGCCCTCAGTCGTCGAGTTTACTTCGACTGAGAGGCTAGAGTATAGATCAATCCACCCAGGATATGTTCATGTTATTATTCAAGTTGTCTTCATGATAGTATGATTGGGTATATTTGGATTTATCCGGGTTTTATCATGAGCGACATGCTAAACGAGTTGAAGATAATGCATATGATTAGCATGTTTTGAGACTTCTTATATTCTTCAGTACAGTACAGTATATAATTTAGTTTTCATATATTAGTGGTTGTCACTCAAAGAAATATTTGGCGTAGGTAAATAGGAGTGAGTTCCCCATAGATGGCTTTGACTACGGTTAGTGGGAGAGAGAGTTTTATTTTGTACCTTGTATCAGTGGCAATGTATGCCAGATACTATGGGTATGTGTTCCATATTTTGAATGCTTACTTTAGATCTGTTGGTTTAGAGGTTATTTATTTTATATATTATTATCATGTTCAAGATTTTCAGTTAAACAACTGTAGGGTTGAGTCCATTCTCGACCTGCCTAGTGTGATATCCACCTGAGTTAAGGAGTGGGTGTTACAAAGAATATCTAA
This sequence comes from Dioscorea zingiberensis, assembly GCA_026586065.1. Lineage (NCBI taxonomy): Eukaryota > Viridiplantae > Streptophyta > Magnoliopsida > Dioscoreales > Dioscoreaceae > Dioscorea > Dioscorea zingiberensis. The sequence continues at coordinate 42,828,872 of CM048819.1, read as the reverse complement.
TCCTATTCAACACCTTCCCTCAAGTTGGGGCGTGAATATCAAGTAAACCCAACTTGCTAACTAAAGAATTGAAAGATGGCTTGAACAACCCTTTAGTTAGAATATCAGCCGTTTGTTCTTTAGTTGGAACAAACGGTATACAAATAACACCATTATCGATCTTCTCCTTGATGAAATGTCTGTCAATCTATACATGCTTTGTTCTGTCATGCAAAACTGGATTGTTGGCTATGCTAATTGTAGCTTTGTTGTAATTATACAACTTCATAGGCCCTTCCATAGGTAGCTTTAGTTCTTCTAAGACCCTCTATAACTAGATCAACTCACAAATACTATTGGTCATTGCTCTAAATTCAGCTTCTTCAATGCTCCTAGCTACAACATTCTGCTTTTTACTTCTCCAAGTAATTAGGTTTCCCTAAACATAAGTGCAATACCCTGTTGTAGACTGTCTACCAGTAATAGATCATCCCTAATCAGCATTAGTATAAGCTTCTATCCCTTTACACTCTTTCTTCTTTAAAAAGAACTCTTTCCCCGGAGTACCCTTAAGATACCTGAAAATCCTATAGGCTACTTCAAGATGATCTTTCTATGGTGAGTGCATGAATTGACTTACCAAACTTACTGCAAAAGCAATATCCGGACTAGTATGAGACAAGTAAATTGGTTTCCCTACTAACCTCTAATACATTCCTACATCCACCGAAGTTCTAGAATTTCTCTTACCTATCTTGAGGTTCGGATCAACTTGAGTATCTACTGGTCTACATCCTAGCATTCTTGAATCTTTTAAGAGATGCAGAATGTATTTCTGCTAAGTCACAACCACTTCTTTCTTTGATCTTTCTACCTCCATTCCCAAAAAATGCTTGAGAACTCCATGATTTTTAAACTCAAACTCCTTATCCAGATTCTTCTTTAACTTGTCAATTTCTTCCATTTCATCTTCTGTTATGGTTATATCATCAACATAAACTATCAAAACCACCATCATGTTCTTACCGTTCTCTTAAAGAACATGGTATGATTGGCTTGCCCTTGTAAATAGCCCTATCTTTTAATTGATCCTGTAAATTTGTCGAACCATGCCCTCGCTAACTGCTTCAGTCTATACAAGAACTTCTTTAATTTACAGACTTGTGAGCCAAACTGTATCTCAAAACCAGGTGGAGGTTCCATGTACACTTCCTCCTCCAAATCTCCATTAAGAAATGCATTCATGATGTCTAGTTGTTGAAGGGGCCAATCAAGCTTGACTGCAACAGACAATAATACTCAGATAGTATTTAACTTTGATATAGGAGCAAACATCTCCATGTAATCAATTCCATGGGTTTGAGTAAAACCCTTCGCAACCAACCTGGCATTATACCTCCCAAGTGAAACATCCGAGTGATTTTTCATAGCAAATACCCATCTGCATCCCACTATCTTCTTCCCTTGTAGTAATTCAACTACATTCCACGTTTTGTTCTTCTCTAATATCTCCATTTCTTCCAAAACTGCAGCCTTCCATTCAGAAACCTGTATACCACTATGTACAGTCTTTGGAATCTTAATATGAAGGAGTTTGTGAGGAAACAAGAATAAGATGAGGACAAGTTTTTATATGAAACAAAGTTGGAAATTGGATGTTTCATGGTACAGGATCACACTCCTTTCCTGTGAGCAATTGGAATGATTAGATCAGAACCAAGAGACTTAGGATTTGTATGAAGAGTCTTTGATAGAGGTTCTGGCCGAAGATTGGACTCTTGGCAGTGTTGAGTTTTGTGAGAATTTTTCCCTTGTGATGGTTGAATTCAAACGGGTTTTTTCCCTTTTTCAGAAGAAATAGGTTTCGACCTCTCTTTTTTAGGGTTTTGTGGATTTTCAGGATCACTATTTTCAAAAGTATTTTCTGATTCAGTTAAAACATGCTGATTCTGCTCATTTAAGTTTAAACTTGGATCAGGCAACAAATTCAATTTTCCCAAATCTATATGTTGGAAATTCAAATCTTTTTCAATTGGAAATTTTGAAAAAAATATCAAGACTTTTGTTAGAGAATCCGGATTTGTTTTAAACAAAAAATCAAGTTCAGAAGTCTTCATCACCGAATCTTCTTTACTACCAACCACCAAATTTGGTTGTGTAATCTCCCTCTAAAGATGAGGGCCAAAAAAAGATCTGTTTTCAAAAAAGAAAAATCCATAGGGACAGAATATTTTTTTTAAATGTGGAATAAAGCATTTAAAACCTTTTTTGAGTTGACGAAAATCCTACAAAAAACCTTTATGTGCTCCAGTATCTAATTTACTCTTTTGTTTATCTTAATAGTGCACAAAATCATGCAACCAAAGATTTTTAAAGGTAAATCAGATAACAGTTTTGAATTCGGATATCTTTGTTCAAAAATCTTTTTCGGAGTTTTGAAATTCAAAATTCTTGAAGGCATTCGATTAATCAAAAAGACAACATGTAAAAGAGCATCTCCCAAAATTGTTTTGGAACATAATTCATGAACAGTAAAGATCTTGTTATTTCCAAAATGTGTTTATTTTTTCTCTCAGCAATGTCATTTTGTTGAGTATCAAAACAAGAACTATGTTGTACAATCCCTTTTTCCACAAAAAAAATCCACAAAAAAAGACCCAAGATTTTAGAAAAATACTCTCGTCCATTATCACTTTTGAAAATTCTGATTTTGTTATTGAATTGTGTTTCAGCCATGGTTTTTTTTTTTGAAAATATCCACAACTTCAGATTTTTCTTTCATCAAATAAACCCAAATTTATCAAGTATGATCGTCAATAAATGACACAAACTATCTTTTACTAGAAAGAGTAGGAAGCCTAGAAAGCCCCAAATATCACTATGAACTAATTGAAACGGTTTTGAAGGTTGATATAGTCGAGGAGCATAAGAAGAATGATGGTGCTTAGCTATAACACAAAATTCACACTTAAATGAGGAAGGATCTTTATTGAAAAACAACTTTGGAAACAAGTCTTTAAGATACTGAAAACTTGGATATCCTAATCTAAAATGCCACATCAAGACATATTGATTATTAAAATTAGAAACAGAACCAAAACAAGAAGGTGAAACTAGTTTACTCAAGCAGCAACCATTTGAGTCCTCTATGTTGCTTAGCACTGCAAATTATCTTCCTCGAGACCAAATCTTGACTAATAGATAACAAACTACATGAAAGTTTAGGAACATGGAGAACATTTTCAAGACCAAAAGAGAGTGAAATTCGTATTGAACCAATTCCAACAATTGTTGAAAATGAGCCATGAGCAATTTTAATTTTCCTATTTTTAGCAGTAGTACAATATGAAGTGAATAGATGTGAATAACTAGACATGTCATCAGTGGCTCCTGAATCTATTAACCAAGGACCACTCAAAGACTTAGCAGAATAGGTTGTAGGAAAACAATTACCTTGATGGGCTAAAGAACAAGGATTATTGGAATTTTTTTGAGATTTAAAAAGATTGTACAAATGTTCAATGTGGTCCTTCATGGAGGGAGACGATTCTGAAGTGGATAATTGCTCATGAGGTTGATTAGCAACTGTTGATAGGGCTCTGCCATCGGATTTATTCTTCAAGTGAGACGGCTTCCCATGAATCTTCCAGCAAGTCTCCTTGGTATGCCAAGGCTTTTTGCAATGCTCGCAGAAGAACTTCTTCTTAACATCCCCTTCAGGAGCTCGAGTAAATAGGGTTGAATTTTCAGCTTCCAAAACTCTAGGACTTGAACCACCCATCACTCATTTCCGTCCCTCCTCCTATCGAACATCTGAGAAGACCTCACGGATAGAAGACAAAGGCTTCCTTCCAAGAAGTTGTCCCTTTACCTCATCAAGATTTTGATGAACACCAACCAAAAACATAAAGACACAATCATTCTCTTCTCGCTTCCTAAAACGTGCCAAGTCACGAGGCTTCTCCCACTCATCATTGTAACAAAGGTCCAACTCTTTCCATAGCACAAGCATCTTATTATCTTATTGTAGTATGCAGTAACATCTCGATCACCCTGTTTGGACAACCATAATTTCATCTTCAATTCAAAAACTTGAGATGAGTTGTCAATATTGTAATATGTTTCACATACTTCTTCCCATATCTCCTTTGTGTCCATGAATATATAGGGTCAACGAATGGACAAGTCCATTGAATTGAGAAGCCATGCTGTGATTAAGGAGTTCTTTGAAAGCCAATGTCAGAAAGTTGGATCACGCTCTCCTGGCTGTACCTCTTCACCTGTCAAATATCCTAGTTTACCCTTGCCATCTATGGAAAGTTTTACATATTGGGCCCACTCTAAAAAATATTTGGCATTCGACAGTAATCTGAAGGGAAGCATGGGTCCCTATCCCAACACTACTCTGGTTAACAGAACTAGGAGAAGACACTAGGTCAGGGACACTGGTGGATTTGGTTGAGGTTGACATTTTGAATGAAAAGTAATTGGTTTCTCTCTTTCCCAGGCTCTAAAAACGTAAAGGTTATGATACCATGTAGTTTTGAGAGGAAAAAATAAACTCTTCATTTAATGAATAATTCGGATACAACTTAGATATATAGGCTAACCATTTGCTAGGTTAACTAACTTCTAGATTACAAAATCTAATAATATCTATTTTGTACAACAGTATTCCTAGAAAATAGGACTAAGAATATCTAATCTTATTCAATAGTTTCTTTCATTTGAAAAATCTTGGGTTTCCTAGATTTGCTCTCTTTCATGGTACTTGGCATCTCACAAAAGTTATTTTTTTTTTGTATGTTGTTATTCTTTATGCTTTGTAAGCAGATGTAGGATTCTGCCATGAATAGCTGTGAGAATGTGAAGTTTGAATGGAGTCATGCTCTATGTCATTTTAAAAAGATTAATGTATGTTTGATTTTTTTTTATATTTTGAATGATGAAAAGTTTGAATCAACGGATTACTTCAATGATAAGAAGTTTAAATTAGTGGATTATTTGATGTGTTCTTATTTTATTTTGCTTTTGATTTTTTTTTTTTTTTGCTGCTAAGGATTATTGCCATGACAAAGGTGTATACCAGGTTCTGCTTGTGACTTTTTGTTAGATGTGTTTTTTGTTTGATATGTGTTTTTATTTTTATTTTAATCAGTGGATTACAGTAGCAACAGTTATTTCATGCGAGGAAGATTAACCACTGTATACACAACTTTCATCAGAAAAAGAAATTAGATTAAGAGGAGAAGAAATAAATTATAATTCAACATGCCAAACAACATAATTAGTCTTCAGAAATTTCTCTGATTTGAAAGTTGGTCAGATTGATTACAATCCAAAGGAGAACAAAGTATGATTCACTAACACAAATATCTTTTAGAAATACATCAAAAATGCATGCTAAAAGACTCCTCCCAAATTGCTTTAGAAACAAAGACAGGAACACACACTATACAAAATCATCTCAAAGCACAAAATAATCATATATATATTTGATTCCTGTTCAGCAATGATCTGTTGTTGTTCAGTAGGTGGTTCCTTCTTCTCAGGCTCTTCTTTCTTCTTCTCATGTTCCTCCATATTAATCTAGGGGTAAAAAAAAGGTTATATGACAATTTAATTGTAAAATGGGAAAATAAAATACAGTATGTGAATCCTCATAAATAACAAATATTATATGTTTATTAACATGGAAATTAATTTCAACTTCTGTAAAAGCAAGGTTTTCTAGAGTAGAATTAAGCATTTGAAGAATGTGCTCTCCAGCAAGGTTTTGCAGAGGTTGCAGCAAATACCTAAATGATTCCATAGATAACTATAATGATAACTGTAGTCATAAAGAGCACATAACTCAATCACCCTGAATATAATATAAAAGAATTAAGTGTTAAAGTAAATACTATATGAACATCTGTCCGAGGCTCAGTAGAATCAAGATTAGCATCCTCTCTCTTAACAGATCCATTTTCAGCATAGGTACTAAATCTGATCAAAATTCAAATCATTAACCTAATCAAATAATGAAAGTACAATCCAAATTTTCCAAGAATGCAACTGATGAAGCATGAAGACAATAAAAGTATATTCTTTGAAAAACATATAAAGTCCATTATAAGACTGTAACTCTGAAGCTACGCCTTTGATGCAACCACAACTTATTGAAATGAAACAAAACAAAAAAGATAAATTCTTCAACTATGAGGCACACCACCCAAATACTGAAATCCACTGAAAAAGTCCATTTAAAGTCACCCAGAACAAAAGGCTCAAACCATCACAATCCAGCTATTTGGAATTTGAAATCACATTTAAAGAAAAAAAAACATTTTAAGATATTCTACCTTCAAAACAAAGACATGATGAACATAACTTCCTATAAAACACATTTTTATTCACAACATCACAAGAAACAAATCCTTATCAAATCCAAGTCACAGAGCATTAACAAATAAAGAAATATAACCCGATTTCCATTATAATCTCGAATGCATTGCATTCCATATTCAAGCATTACAAATAAAAATCTGAAATACATCCTCCAAACAAGTGATTCCTACCCAACAAAAAAGCATGTTGAAGATCAGACATAGACATTACTGGCTAGTGAAATTGGTGTGAAGAGACACACAAACCCAAATATCTTATGCAACCCATACTTATCCACAAATTTCCTTTAAAAGAACACCTTCGCTCCTGCATGCCAACTCCTCACCAAATTCATCTCCTTGATTTACCAAATTCAGTAATACAAAATTCAAAAGAGTCCATGCACAATCAAAATAATTTATCTGAACCAGAGGCTTGCATACCTACGATCATTCTGATGGTGACGAAGGTGAGCAATCCAAGCACAAAGCTAACCCAACCATCACTACATAGAAAGAAAGCAACCCCTTTTGACTGGAAACTGAGAAGTGAGGCGTGGATCGCCAGCGATGTCAGAAGGGCTTGTCGACGATCTCAAAAGGTCTTTGGTAGCTGAGGAGGAGGGAAAGAGGCGGCGAAAGTCGATCTCAAAAGCTCCTCGCAGTGAGAGGCTCCGGGAATTAAATCACGAAGTGAGAGATGAAATGCAAATATTTTTAACCTAACATCTAAAAACAAACATTTTTATGTATAAACCCCTACGAAATATTTTTCAAATACTTTTTTATCAGAGTCAACATTTTAAAAATGTTGACTTGGCAATCTCAAGACTATTTTGCCAAATACTTTGAGACGGGGTTAAAAAACAAAATAAAAAATTTTGCAGGTTTAAAATGACAAATTGCCCCATTTTGAGGGAAACAACTCGCCCTATTTTGAGGGAAGCAACTCATCACACCTACCATATATATGTCAAATGGAATAAAAAAGGACTCAAGTGTACTAGGGAGGCAACTAGGCCACCATGGACCAGGGTTCTGACATATAGGGAAGCAACATGATTATTATGAAAATCATATTTTGGAACGTAAAGGGGGTGGGAAAAAGAAAAATATGTTTCCTTCTATTTGACTACCTACACCTACAAAAGACCCATGCGTTTTGCCCACAAGAAACAAAACTTGCCTCAATAGATAACAAAATTTGTAGATCTATTAGAGAGAGCATATATAGCAGAAAATTAGTACTATTGGTAGAAAACACAAAAGGTGGTTGTTGAATGGGTTGGAATAGTACCTGTATCTAACTAATTACCAGCTATTTGGGCACGTTCTCCATAACTGTCATCTTAGAAGACTTCTCTACCTCCAAGAAATAGATGTGAAGTACAACTTATGTCCCTTGGGATAGGTTTCAAAAAATACTCTTCTAGGAAGAACAAAGATGTTAAGGAACATATGGCCATGTCCCAGGATACTCAAAGATGTATTCTAGCCTTTTGTGCAAGGGTTTTGTCGAAACATACTCCCCCAAAGGACTAGTCTAGTCTTCAAAGAACACGACTAGAGAGATATTTGTTGTTTTAGAGAGGTGTGTAAAGTTTTCTCTATCTTAAACCCTTATTCAAAATTCTTTATATAGTAATAAAAACTAGAATTTTTGGGAGAATAATGGTTACACCAATATGGAAAATGTAAACCAAGGGAACCCTTAAGTTGAAGGGGTCCTTGGGGTTGTGGCACTTCTCCTTATGAAGGCATGAAGAGTCTCCATCACTTCACAGGAGTAAAGGACTACAGGTTCTAGCAAACGGGTGCACCGAAGAGATGTGCATGGGCCAAGACACGCGCCGAAGAGGTGTCTAGGCCAACGGGTGCACTGTAGAGACGCGTGCACAGCTCAAAGCAACAAGCTTGCAGGCATGAAGGGACGCGCGCGTGCAGGTACGCACGCCTGCAAAAAGCAGGAAGTGCACATAAGAGCTAAGAGGCGAAAGGGAAGATACAAAAAGACTCGCGTGCTTGGAGACGTGAAGAGATGCGCACGTAGGGAGGCGCGCAGGCATGCTCGAAGCGGCATAAAGGGACATGCGCGCGGGCAAGGGCGCTTAGGCGTGAAAGGATGCGCGCACGCAGGCAAACGTGCGGCCGCAGGAGTGAAGAGACGCGTTCGCAGAGACAGGCACTTGCGCAAAGGTACGTGCGTTGACCAAGAGTTATGACTCGAATAGGCGTGCTAACATGCAAAGGGGCACACATGCAATAAAGGGATAAGTTGCTTCCCCAATAGGTGTTTGGATGGCTTTATAAAGGGCTAGGCTATCATTGTAAAGGCATCCCCAGAGGGATCAAGTAGTATCTAGAGTGATTCAAAAACTCTTGTTCACACTTGTGATGAATACAATTGTTTAACCGAAAACTCTGTGTATTGCCTTCTTGTTCCTCTCTTCTTATATTATGTGCGAGAAGTTGAACCTCTTGGTGAGGAAAAGGAATAGGCGGAGACCAAGTCTGGAGACTTGGTTGCCTTCATAGGAGTTTTTCATAGGTGATGTGAAAAATTTAAGAGTAGCATCTGGGCCTTGTGACAGAAACTATTATACCTTAATAAACAATTGCCATAAAATCCAAAAATGGTCAAATAAATAATTAGGACAAATGAATACCAAATTAAATAAGACAAGAAATTAAATTTTTGAGTTTTTTATTTTTAAAAACTTTTAAAATCCCAAGAAACCATACCTTATTAGAACTATAAATTAATAAATATTTATATCAATACAACAACATCAATCAAGCCACCTACACGAGTTGCGATATGGATAATCTATCTCCATATCCCACCTTGTCAAAGGTAAGATGCAAATCAATATCTAATAGGGAATATACATGTGCATAATTTACATTAATAATATCTAATAAATATTTATATCAATAATATATTTAAGGATAAATTTAAAAAAAAAATCCATGTGGTTTCCTAGATTTGTAAAATAGGGATAGTGCTTTTTTTTCTTATAAAATCTTGTATTTCTTTCAAACCTCCATCTATTTGAGAGATCACAACAAAAAAATTTGATGAAAATGCCCTTGTCAACTAAGTAGGGATTAACGCCGTTAACAGGATTTAACGGTTTTTCCCTTTTTTGTTAACTAGAGAAATCACAAGTTTTATCAGAAAAAAAAACATTTTCTCTATTTTGCAAATTTGTGAAACCACATGGAATTTTTTTATAAAAATTTACCCTATATTTAATTATACCTATTTACATGTGAATAATTTCGAATTTACATTTAAAAATATTATTGCATGTTCCAAAAATCACCAATATTTTAAAATTTTGCATCAGTTCTTTTTTAAAAACATTTGTTTTAAAAACCCTTGTCCTTGTTCAAAATACTTATATATATATATATATATATATATATATATATATATTCTTTTTAACAATAAATATCTATTTCCTTCAAAATCTTTCATCCAGCAAGAACTTATATAATAAATTGGTTTAATGATCGAGAAATATCTTTAAAATTTTAGAATCCAAAAAGGAAATCCACTCCAAAATACTATTTGTCAGCCTCTTTTTTTTTAATTAATTTATGATTTTATGCAACATGTCAATAACAATCACGTATTGGAATTCAAATAATCTTATTTACTTACTTATCCAAAAGATTTATCGAAAACAATTGTGTTTGATAAGGGATATCCCCCAACAATTCCAATAAAAATTTTTCCATTCAAAAATTTTAATCCAAGTTTAAGAATATAATAATGCCCCACTCATCAATACATGGAAGCCACATAGCTATCTTATCATTAATATCTTTACTTTAAAATTTCCCTCCAAAAAATTCAAAACTTTTCAAAAATTATTCCTAATCCCATGTGGGATATCCCCCTATCAAACACAATTGTGTAATTGTGTTTGATAGGGGGATATCCCACATGGGAAATTTTATAGTAAAGATATTAATGATAAGATTGTTATGTGGCTTCCATGTATTGGTGAGTGGGGTATTATTATATTCTTAAACTTGAATTAAAATTTTTGGCGGAAAAATTTTTATTGAAAAATGTGTTGGGGATATTCTAGTTGAGGATATCCCCCACTTGGTTAATTTTGTCAAAATATATTATTTCACCTTCACTTTTTTTTGTTGATAAATGTGAACAAACCACTAGAAGCATGTCATAAGCTTGGTTCAAACCCTCAAATGCCCTTGGGAGAGGAAATGAACTAGTCAACTTTTTTCTTAAAAGTTGGTTAGCCTTCACTTTTTATTCAATTGTTTTACATAGATTATTTACTAAAAAAAAACCCCAGTTTTAGTTCCTGTACTTTGACCCAGTGTTCATTTATATCCATGTACTTTAAAAATCTTCAATACAGTCCTTGTACTTTGCGGTGTTTGTTCGAATACATCCCTAGTGCTGACATGGCAACACATATGGCTAGTATTTTTAACATGGTGGTCGTGGCAAGGTTAGGATGACGTGGCATGCTGACATGGCATGACAAAATAGATTTTGAATAAACTAATTTTTTTAATGATGATGTGGTATGTCGACGTGGCATGCCACCTGGAATAAAAAATTAACCGTATTCATTTTGTATGCCACCTGTGATGCCACGTCAGCACTAGGGACATATTTGAACAAAAACCCCAAAGTACAGGGACCATATCGAAGATTTTTAAAGTATAAGGAAGAAAATGAACATTGGGTCAAAGTATAGAGACAAAAAATGGCTTTAATCCTTATTGTTATGAGAAAAACCGATTACACGTGGTATGATTACATACATCCTCCCAAATGAGAAATCATTTGTCAATTGTCATCATAACTGTTTGGTTATCCGATGGTGGAGAATAAATTATAGAAGGCCCAGAAGGTGTTGAAAGCTAGTAATTAATTGCCTCCAGGTTGGCGCCTAGTTATCTCGACGCTGGCACTGTATTATCTTCGAGCTGGGAGCCAACTGTCTCGTAGTTGGCCAACGGTCTTAAGGCTATATAAGGAAGTCCTAGGCACATAAAGAAGGTAAGTTGGAAAACTTGAGAACTAGAGACCTTGGACTCCAGTGAGATTGAGCTTGTGTATCACTCTCACTTGGAATCCTCTCTACTTTTTTCCATTCTCTCTTTCTCTCACTCTCCTCCTTGCTTTTTTCTCAATTTGGAGTCCCTGACTTGAGCGTCAGAAGCTCCCTAGAGTACGAGCTCGTGCATTCTTTCTCTGCAGATCTTTCTCTCGTCAAGGTACGGTCCCTAGAAGCCGCTACTTGTCGAAGTGTTCATCCTGAGGAGTAGATTTCAACATCAACAGTATAATAAAGATCGATCTTCTTGATCAAGAAGTTGTAAAGCTCTAAACTATGGTAAGAGGTAAGACATAATGGCGTCCAAGAAGATGAAGGTGCTCACCAGGACCAACCTATAGTCCTCAAAGGAGATGTTTCACACTCAAGGTGTCGAGCCCTTGAGGAGACACTTGAGTACTCCGATTGGTGGAGCAGTAAGCGTCTCAGTTCCAACCACCGCCAAGAATCACCATAGCAGACTAATTTGACACGGGACAATGCCCACTACGTGTGCTCCATATCCTAAAGGCGAGGCACGAGCTAAAAGAGAAGTGGAGGTTGCTTCTTCAACAAACAACTCAAGATCGCCTCAACCTCAACCTTAACCTGAGAACTCACCAAGACCTCAACACAAGGTCGTGGCTCGAGAAACTAGGGAGTGACCGAGGTACGTCATCCGAACGATCACTCGTTTCATTCTAGAGATCCTGGAGGCCCCGCTGTCGGTTGAATTCAAGATGTTGTCCATCGAGTCTTACATTATTATCTTAGATTCGGTCGACCACTTGAAGTCTTTCAAGGTCATGATGTTGACGACATCATTTGTCGGGAGTTTCCTGCCACTCTATGAGGAACAACGCAAATGTGATTTACCAACCTCCCCTCAAGTCCTATTTATATAATTTTTACAAATATATCGGCAAAATTTGACATTATTACATGATTACATGATTTTTACATACCTACAAATAATATTTGTAAAAATCATATATATTTTCATGGGTATGTTTATAAAAATCATATAATTATATAATAATATAAATTTTTGTAGATATATTTATAAATATCATATAATTATAAAAATAATGATTGTAAAAATCATACATATTTTCAATTATACAATAATAAAATAATATAACTTTTTGTGAAATTTTTTGTAAACAACAAAGGACCAAAATTTTAAACTTAAGTGACAAAAATTGTAACCCTCAGGATTACAATATCAAATTACAAAAGTTTTGTAATTTTAAAAATAATTGACATATAATTAGTTAAAAAAAATTACCATTTTTGTACCGGTGTTCCAATATGAATGTTTAAAACAAAAACCCACTGACTATTTATATTGTTATGACGAAAATGTATATGACGTGACAAACCTTATCAGCTCGCCATAAACACAAATGACCCAAAAAATTAAAATCTTAAACTCAAGTGATCGAATTATAACTTTTTTATATGAATGTCCAAAATAAAAACCCATTAATAGTTAAATGACTATTTATGTTATTTACCTATATAAAACCATACATATTTTTTTTATATACGTTTATAAAAATCATATAATTATGTGTTTTTTGTAAATATATTTATTGATGGCATATATATTTCTTAGATATATTTATGAAAATCAAATAATCAAGAAAATAAATGTAGGTAAAAACTTATTTGACATATGCGGAGTTGACAAAGTGAATAATTATCTCATTTATCATCAAAAGAGAATTAAAAGGAGCACAAGGTAAGAGTTTCAGTACTGTTTAAAATTGCTACCTCAAAAACATGGTTCAGAAGCCAACAAATGACAACAATCTCAGGATGCATTTTAGATGTTCTGAAAACCAGAAAGAGAACATAGCATCTAGGAAGTAGAATAGATGAATGTTTATCTCTTCTTTGAAACACCAACAGTCTTCCCCCTCCTGCCTGTGGTCTTGGTATGCTGACCACGGACTCTAAGGCCCCAGTAGTGCCTCAAACCCCTATGGTTCCTGCATTAAGAACACAATGAATGTATAAGAGAGGGAAAACATTTGAGGGTAATAAGGCATGATGAAGCAACTGGATCAGAATGAACATAAATCTTATTTCAATGCAACCACAACCAAATAGTTTAATCAATCTTATACAATGAAATCGAGGTAAATAGAAACTTTTCTAATATAAGATATACTATAGGGTCAAATCTCAGTAATTAGCACGCACAAATGCTATTCCACAAAATAATAGTGGAGTGATCATTCATCAATATAAGTCTAATATTTTTATAATACATTCTAAAATATGATAAAACAAAATAATTAGCTGGGCCCAAATTAAACTAGATGGTAGCCATATATAAGTGATTTTCTATTATCACACTTATTCTTTCATTTGCTTTGCCTACCATTGCTTGCATTATCTCAACAAATTCACACAATGACTAATAGAAAAAGGGATTCTTTTCATTTAATTACCATCTATGAGATCATGTCAAGAAAACAATAATAACTAACTCTTGTTGAAAGCAACAATGTTTTCTATGATGCATTTACAAAACCACATCAATATGGATGAAACATGAACTTATTTCAAGCTTGAAAAAAAAGTCATCCATGCAGAAAAAAGCATAGGTTTGTCGTTCATATAACAAACTCTATGTAATAATGCCAAGAGAAAAATAACAACTCATTCTCCCTTGATGGAAACAACAGTCTATAGATACAATAAAAAACCTAGAAAACAATTTGAATGAGGCATGAACTTCTTTCAAACTTGAAACACATCCACATAGCAAAAAGAAAATTTTCTTTGCCCGATAATCACTATCAATGTCATAATGTCAGGAAAACAGTGGCAATTCATTATTGTTGAAAAAAACAATATTTTCTATCGATGCATTAGAAACCTCCACATTAAATTCAATGAGGCATGAATTTAATTCAAACTTAAAAACACACACATCCATATATATTAATAGTCTTCTTTTAAAGGAGGCCAATGCATGTTTTATCATGGCATAATGTACTAGAATTGTATTGACATGTTTGTCAAATTCAGAAGTTCCACCAAAGAAATCATTCATGTCCACAGAGAAAAGCTCACAAACCAAGAGTAAGCAACAATAGAATTCAAACATAATCTCATGAATCAATCACCTTCAAACAGAGAAAATCAATCAAATAAGAAATAAATATAATTTTTAACAAAATTTTAATAAAATATGAAATTCCAACATAATCTTGATGAGAGAATTGAACAAATTGAACCATACTAAAATTTATGAAAATATAAATTTTTAATAAATAAAAAACAAACAGAGAGCATAAATCAAATAGGAAAAAATAATAATAACTTGAGGGTGATAACCGAACCTAATCTTTTTGAGACGCTCGAGATCATCACGGAGCTTCATGTCGAGGGCGTTAGAGACCACCTGGGAGTACCTCCCGTCCTTGTAATCCTTCTTCCTGTTCAGAAACCAGTCAGGAATCTTGAACTGGCGAGGATTAGCAACGATCGTCATCAAGTTCTCCAACTCCGCAGCCGATAGCTCGCCAGCACTGCAAAGGAAACCATCAAAATCAGCAGAAGATCTCGGGAACTAGAGACAAATTCGGATTATCAATAGCAAAGCACG
This sequence comes from Dioscorea zingiberensis, assembly GCA_026586065.1. NCBI lineage: Eukaryota > Viridiplantae > Streptophyta > Magnoliopsida > Dioscoreales > Dioscoreaceae > Dioscorea > Dioscorea zingiberensis. The sequence goes on along the minus strand of CM048819.1, from coordinate 42,813,819 downwards.
CTATACCGCTTGTTCATGTCGACATCAGCCTTCTTGCAGACGATGTTGGCAAAGCGGCGACCGATACCCTTGATGGATGTCAAGGCGAACATGATCTTTTGCTTGCCATCGACATTGGTGTTGAGTACACGAAGAATGTGCTGAAAATCCTCGTTTGCCACCAGAGACTATACCAATTCGAATCACAGACGAAGAAGCGAGTTAGATGAGAACAATCAAGATCAACAAACAATACGACAAAGAGGAGAAAGAAGATTGAGAAGTAGATGAGAGGTGAGAACCATGGCTACAGCTCGTGCTTCGCGATAGGCCTCGTCGGCGATCGAGGTCTGCGGGTGCTGCGCTGATGGATGGATTCTAGGGTTAGGGCAAAACCCTTGGAGGATTGGAAGTATTTATAGTATGTCTCGATCCTTGGGATGATGACCAACCGCTGATCGGACGGCTGATATCACTTCTGTTATTAGATGTAATGTAGAACACCCATGTATAAGTAAGATAAAGTTTTTGGGAATTAAAAAAAAATGGTTAATTTGTAAAAAGGCCCTCAACAAAAACTTATTTCAGAAAAGTGTTTTTGTTAAGCCATCTAGTAGTTTATGGTAATTATGAGGTTTTGACATTTTGTTTAACTAACACCAGTTCAGTAACAAGCAACACAAAATCTAATCTCAAAGTTAATCAGTACTGTTAAACTTTAGACATCTAGATAAGTGGAAAATGATTCTCCCGCCGAGCCTTAACTCCAGTGGAATGAACCTCGCTCTTCTGGGTGCCTCCTTCTCCTTGGACGAGGATTAGGTTTCCAGCTTCTTGATCTTCGATGCCCTCAATCGTTGTACGCCTCCTCTCTTTAAAGCCTTTGCCTTAGGATCAGCTCTCCGTCTTGGGATTGGGCCTACTCTTAAAACACATATCTCGATGATCATAACAAATGATTGTAAATTGGAGCAATTGTATGTACAAACAAAAGTATAAATATAAATAAAGGAGCCTTTTTGTAATTTTTTAAAATTAAATTAATAAAAAAGGATCTTTTTAGTTAATTAAAAAACCTAACTTCAATCCATACTTAAAAGTAAATGCATGGAAGCTTTCCTTAAATCTTTAAAGCAACATGTTAGCTTCTCTCTTCTTCCTTAGGATTTGGTACATTGAGGTGAGTTATCTCAAATTAATTTATGAGGATATTTGATTCATATAATTATACTTTTCTAAGTTGTCACATGATTTTTATGCTTTCTATTTAATTTAAGGTTAGTATTAAGATTTCAATTTGATTGGGGATTACAACTTCGGACATAGATTTGATCCCCTAATCCTTGATTAGGCTATATTAAGATAAATAATTTATCTCATTAAGGTGTTGGATCCCTTACCTTTTTAAATCCATCGTTTGTTTGGATGGATTTAGAATGCATATGACTTTTCAAATCCACCATTCATGGGATTTGGTATTACGGCCGAATCGGTCGTAATACCAAATCCCAGTATTTGGAATCCCTGACGTGACAATCACGTGAGAGATTCACAGGATTTGGAGCCGTTGTGAGAAATCGAACGCAAGGGTGAGAGGATCTCAACGCCACGATCATCTTCGTCGTCCCAACTCACCAATCTTGTTCGGATTTCATTCGATCGGCGCAAGGTTAGGGTTTGGCTCCCATTCCTCACCCTCCTTCGGTTTCCTATTCGATTTCTATGGTTTAGAACAACCTCTAACCCCATCTCGAACTCTCGTTGCAGGCCTCCGGTGATTTGCCCCTCCTTCCACATCCAAGGACACACGAAGGCCCCGATAATCGACTAGTAAGTTTTCTCCGACCCTACGAACCTTATTGTGGATGTTATGTTTGTAGATGATCTTTTCTTTTTCAAAATATATGTGCAAATAGCCTTTTGGGGTACAAGTGTCCCTACCTTAATTTTAGACAGTAAAGTTGCTTTGAGGGGATATGATTCAAATTTGTTTCTGTGAATCTACAATATATTCCTTCTTTTCATTTACTGGCATTTGTTTTAGATTTCAAACAAGACCAATGTTGATGAAACACTCAAACAAACTTTTGATCCAGAAAAAGTAATTGGTTATAGGCATGTATAAAAATGTAGTTCAAATTACCAAAGGACTATTGGTCTAGCGGTATCTCGGGTCTCTTGTGTTGGATAATTCGCTTGATTGAGCATGCTCTCAGGTTTGAGTCCCCACCCTACTAAATGGGAGGATTAGTTTGGGTAATTCACTTGGTGAGTAGAAAGCTCTCAGGTTTGAGCCTCCATATTTGTACGCATATGGTGAGTGGTCAAGGGTGCTTGTCACCTAAGGCCACGCCCTCTGGGGAGGTCTTAATGGCATATGTAAAAAAAAATGTAGTTCAAATTATATTTTGGTATACTTTTATAAGAATTAGAAGCATGGATATTTTCTTTAATTTTTGTTTATACAGATATGAAGAAAAAAGACAACTTCTTAGATCATGCTTTCAATAACATAGTTTAACTTTGTTCTCATCTTATTACACTAACCTTAAAAAGTTTGCACAACACTGGAAACATTAGTGATAATTAACCCATGCTTATCCAGATCTGAAGACAAAAGATACAAGTTATACATCTTGCTTTCAATAGATTGATTCAACTTTGTTCTACTTTGTTACAGTTATATTGTCCAAGAAGGATGGCGAGTTGTGTGTGTGTGTGTATTTTAATTCAACCATTTGTCACATATGTATTTAAAGAATTGAGTTGGGCTCCGTACATTTAGAAAATAGTTTTGGTAACCATACAAGTTTTCAGCACTTGCAAAACTTGTATGGTTAATTTGTAGGATATGATACTTCCATAATCTTGGACTTATTTCTCATATAGCTTTTGATCATGCAAATAGTTAATCATACTATCAAAGTTGTTGGCAAATATATCATTCTTTGCTTATCAAGACCTTATATGCTATAGACAACTTGTAAAACTAGAAGGAGAGAGATTTATGTTGAACTTGTTGTATGAATCTTTCATACAGGATTCTCTACTCCTTCTCCCATGCTTAGTTTTTTTTTGGGTTTTCAACTTGAATCAGAGATCAATCTAGCCATAAAACAGAAGCTTGACTCCTTATGCTTTAAATTAATCATGATCTCCTATAGTTGGCCTGCCCTAGTAGGTTGAATGGTTACAAGCAATTAAGACTTTTCACATTTACTGAAATCTGCTTGAATTCATTGACTTCTAATTGCAATAGATAAACATCAATATACACTATAGGTTCCTTATGTATCTTTTTTATTCTAGTTTTCATGAGAATCTAGTACACCCAAAATTTAGTTACGTTTAGCATTTGATTGGAAAAATATCAGTGCTTTGCCTTTCTGATAATATGATTTATAGGTGGAGTTATTGAATACAATGAAATATGCTGCTAATATTTTTTTAAGCTGATACTAGAGTTTATTATTAGATATGTTAGTTCTTTATAACTTGCTATTCTTTTGTATTATAACTTGCAAAGAATTGCTGATTCTCAAAGCTGTCATAATGTTATAATTTATCTTAAAAATTATAGTATCTCTCATTCTTAAATTGATTACATCCTCTCTAATCCCTTGGATTAATTTTTCCTCTTTGTATTTTAAAACTTGTAGATAGCTACGACGCTGCTCGGACTATATTTTTATCTGTGGCTTATGTCATCACGTTATTTTTGCCTAGTAAACGTCATAGAATTTGTAGAGAACCCTCGCATAGTCAGTTAGAAATTAGAGAACAATATTTGTCCAGGCTGTTGCACTACAAGAAAATAACGATTTATCTAGTGAAATTACCCACGGACACGGTCCCTGGGTAAATACAAAGGGAATACCCACGGAATAGCAAGAAAATGATAAACTAAAGATATATCAACTTTACCCAAGGAGTCGACACAAATTTACCCAGAGATTTACCCAGGGACAATATATCCCTAGGTAATCCGTGGGTAAATAACGTGGCTAGTTCCCGCCTCAAAATTACCCACCGCTTACCCATGGACCTCTTGTGTGGGTAAAATATTCATGGGTAATCCGTGGGTAATTTTGTTAAATATAATGTTCCCACGGATTACCCAGGGAAGTTGTTTGTGGGTACTACTGTCATAGGTAATCCGTGGGTAATTATAAGAGGACTTTTTGGTTCCACGATGTCATCTACAGATTACCATGGATATGTTCCATGGATAATAAATCCGTGGATAATCCGTGGGTAATAGGATTTGTGAATTTTAGCTATTATTCTATTTTTTTATTTTCTATAATAGGATTAAAATATTAATTTTAAATTATGTGGATAATTTTAAAAATATAAGTAGCACATTTTAATATCTTGAGAGTTATGCTAATAAGGTTTTAAAGAGGTACATATAATATTAGTTAAAGAATTTTTTATAAAAACTTATTAATTAAAAAAATTAATAATATTCATTGAAAAAGCAAATAATATGGAGTTGTGTAAAAATATACAATATTGAGATGAAAAGCAAACAACTAAAAAATAATAATTTTGTTATTAACATCGATTAATGAATTATATTTAATTTTAATATAAATATTATAAATATTAATTATAGTATTGAGATAAAAACTATCTATATTAATATTAAAATATTATTATATTTTATTTATTTTAAAAAAAACATAACCTAAACCCTCATCTCTCTCTCACAGCCCCTCCTTGTTCTCTCTCTCTTAAAACTTAAAACCCTAGAAATCCTCGACGCCTCCTCGTTCAATCTCGACAAACCTCGCCACGTGGTGACAAGTCTGGTGACGACAATTCGGGCAGCTTGACGTGCTCTTGCTTTAGTGGTAATGCTCTTGGTTTAGCTTTTGGTTGTGGGCATTTGAATAAACATGACTAAAAGCATTATTTTGATTTTATTTTATCAAGTTTGTAGCTAGCATATGCAAGAGAACTGTTTTCCTTTTTGTTTGGAAGACACTGATCATACCTGCACGCATTTGTTTTATCGTTGATGTGTGTGTGAGTTCGTTTGTGAGCGCAAATGAGAACGAGAGAGAGATGATGATGATGATGACAATGAATCGATGATGATTTTTATGAGTATATATATATATATATATATTTTGATGCTCTGAATATGAGCGTCCTTGGATCGATAATGGATTTGGATGTGGTTAACTAGTTGGAAAATAAATTTATTTTAATTCTTTAAAATGTGACAAAAAGTTTAGTTTTTAATAGTTGCTATAACATATAGGCGAATTAACCAAATTAATCGATTGATTAATTTGGTAGAAGATTAGTGTGACAATTTTTTCGTGGGTAGATTATAGTAATGTATTTGGGGATTAATTATTGTGATAAATATTTTTGCTCTATGAAGGGTTGAGATTATAACCAGTTAACGATTTAAAAAAAAATTGATTGGATTAAGGAAAAAAAATCCACATTTTTGGCACCAAGAAATTTAAATAAATCATATCTAGGCGGATTAACCGATTTTCTCATTAACCTAGAATGATTGAATTCGATTAATGAATTTAATCGAAGATAAAATAAAAATCGAATATCATAATTAGTTAAAAGGGGTTTAATTAATTATATCGGTAAGAAAGTGGCACAAGTAAGCTAAGTCGTTTATTGGGCTTAGTAGTGGGCCCAATTCGACTAAATTAACTAGAGGCGAACAATTTGGGTTTTAAACTCGACAAATAAAATAGAGTTGACTAGGTTTGTCTAAGTTGGATGCAAAGACGACTAAAGGGTTAGTGACCCGGGAAAAGGTCTTTAGGACCCGTTAGTGGGCTTAGTTTCATGTGTAACTAGAGACTCGTTGAGTCTTGATTCTAATAGAGCCTCTGTATGCCAGATACTCTCGGGGAGTTGTAGGCACTCAAGAGGAAGCTAGAAGGACATCTAGTTTCAACAAACCAGAGGTAAGTGTACTTGCCTAGTTCCCACCTGCTTTCAGGTTTTCTTGGACTTGCTTATGTTTTCTTGTTACATGCCTTACAGTTGTGATACATGCCATTTGTATCTGTTTAAATTCCTGTTGAGCATGTATGCTTGTTTCGGGAAGTTGGTATCCCTGTTTGTATTGTCTACTGCCCGGACTCAGTGGAGCTAGGGGGCTCCGATAGGGGAATGTTCAAGGACTGGACCCCCTGGCATTTCTGCCTGCCTTGCTAGAGAGGCGAATCTCTGGTGGTCTTGCCTGTCAGTGGGCGTGGTACACTGACCGTGTTAACACGTATGAGAGGTGGTTCTCTGGAGCTTACGGCCAGAAGGGTCGAGCGACCCGGAAGGTCGTGCTACTGACAAGTTGGACATACTTGGTAGGGAGTGATCATTGAGTTTTCTCTCGAAACTCTTCCACAGGCAGAGGGCTTACGTATCGTGGGTCATACCTTTAGATTGTTTCTAGTAGACTCCTAGGATTGTGTTTATTGGTATTGTGACCTCATTGTCTGACATATTACCTATTTTATGTCTTTGTGACCCCGCAGGGGTACTTACTGGGCTTTCCATTCGAAAGCTCACGCATTTTGCTCTTTCTCTATTCTACAGATTCCGAGGTTTAGAGGGAGGAGCTGGGAAGAGGTGTATAGGAGATCCGAGGTCTGGGAGTCTCCTTTTTCCTTTATTTTGTGAGCTTTACTATGTGTAGGACCCGTATAGGAACCAGGCTATTATAGGGCCCTATGGACCCTGATGACTCTATGTTCTTATGAACTCGAGTTTATATTATGGATTGTTATATGCTTATCACCTTATTAGGCCTTGTATTTGAGTTGAGTTTGTCTCTGCTTGAATACGGCCAGTCTGTTGACGCGCTCGAGGTCCCGGGATTCGGGTCGGGGCGTGACAATTATTATATTATTAATATCTCGTTTTTCGTGCAAGTCAATGAATCACACAAAAGAAAGGCGTTGTGTCTACGGTTGTGCTTGATTTCGTTATTTTTATTATTTATTTATTTATTTATTTTTGTTTGTGAGATCAGCCTCATCTCATGCTTTTTGATAAATTAAAAATTATTTTATTTTTCTTCTTCGATTTTGAACTTCTAGGAAACGGAGGCTACTTTCAAAGTATTATTACTATTATGTGTTGATACTGTTTTAACTAGTTTATTAATTTATTTTTATCTGTTTTATTATTATTTATTTGTTTATATTTATATATATATATTTTTTTGAACTGATTCATTTGTTCGTTGCTGCCGATTTCTTCTTTCCTTTGTGGATAGTTATTTTTATTTATAACTGATATTATAAACAAATTTATTTTTATAATTAAAAAGATTTGTTTGATTGTTCTCAGAGTTAGTTGTGAGAAATAAATAGGTTAAATTAGATAACTTATAGGTAGAATATATAATGGAATCTTGTGATGGTGTTCATGTAGAGAGACTTGGGAATAGGAAAAATTTTGTGTAAGTCTTATAAAGCTCAATAACCAAGACTATATTTTCTGTATTAGATCCTAACACGGAGGTTTGAGTTGCGGTTAGAATAAACTTGGAGTTTGGAGGTAAGTTTTCCACACTTAAATTTATTAAAATTTTTCATATATGAATATGAAATCTATTTTCTTTATTAAAGTTTTGTTTATGGTTTCAATAACAATTCATGAAAACATAAAAGATTTATTTTCTCTACAATTGAACCATGTATGTATGTTGTGTTTGGTGATATAGTCGACTATTGTTTGTTATGCTCTTTTGGAAATAGTTATTTTGGGATTTTTTTTTAGGTTCTTGTATACGTCTCCAAACGGTCTATGTTTTGACCCACGTCAATGGGGGTTATACATTGACCATGTCGACACGTTTTGTTTGTGAACTAGTTCAACCCGTGCTGTCGGTCACAATAGCGACCTATACATTTTACATTTCCCGTCTTTATGGTTATAATAATATTACATTTTCGAGCCGTACCAGGTTATTAGTGGTCATAGAAAGTTTGGGAGACTCTAGTATTTTGAATGTAAACTAAACCTTCTGATAGTATGTTTGTATGATGATTTCATAAACTATAATTTTTGCAAATTATTGTATTATTTACGAATTCTTTTTCCTTTTACTATTTTGTTTCATATTTATTTATTATATTAAACACTGCATGGTTCACAGTTTTAGTGGGTACTTACTGAGCTCCCAAGCTCATTAATCTCTAGACTTTTTTTTTTCAGATCACGAGGAGTAGCTAGTCGATGGGTAGATGAGATGTCCAGAGGTTGATCTTATCCTTAGTGTCTTAGGGATTTTCTCTAGTGTGTTGAATAAATTAAGTTGTACTGGTTTATTTTCATAAACTTTGCCCATCTGTTAGATTATGTTGGATGTTGAATTGAACATTTGAGATTTAGCAATAAATTCATATTCTTCAGTTATTTGTAGTATTTGTAAACAGGTTATGAGGCCTTGCATACACAGTGGGGCCCATCCCCACAAGTATGCGGCCGATCTGCCGACGTCCCATTTTGGTTCAGGGCGTGACAGATTAAGGTGGTATCAGAGCGTTTAGATCCTTTTAGTAACCTTAGTGGCCTTAAAACCAATCGAGTGACACTAAGTTAGTGAACGTTAGGAATACTAATATTGCGGGGGTTTTGTATGAACAGTGAATGTATATCTTTTTGCATTTAATTTCAGTACTACTTATTGATTACTGAAAGCTTGTTTGTTGATCCAGAATGGCCCCTCATCGTCCCCAGACACGTAACATGGATGAAGCGGTGAATCGGTCGGTTCCATCTGTTGGAAGCGGAACCAATCGAAACTACGATGGGGACAGGATTATGGAACTCATGCGTGAAGTGGTGGGGTTGGTTAGGGACCAACGCCAAGCCCAGCATCAACAACCACCACCTCCTCCTCCACCACAGCCGCATCAGAGGACCATTGCTGAGTTCAAGAGGACAGGACCTCCACCGTTTGAGGGTACTACTGACCCAGATGTCGCTGAGAAATGGATTGATGAAATGGAGAAAGCATTTGACGTGATGGAGTGTACCGAGGAAGAGAAGCTTAGGTTTGCCACTTATATGCTTCAGGGGAGTGCCTACAACTGGTGGAAGGGCGAGGTACGCGTCGGTGAGGGAAGAAATTTTGATACATGGGATCAGCTGCGTACAGCCTTTTTCAGCAAGTACTTTCCCAGAAGCAAGGTTTTGGAGTTGGAGAGGCAGTTCCTTCGTCTCAAACAGGGGACCATGACCGTTGATGAGTATGAGATAGAATTTGACAAGCTCTCTAGGTTTGCAACAAAATTTGTTGATGATGACGAGAGTAGGGCATGTAGATTCGAGGATGGCTTGCAATATCATATTCGTAAGGCGTTGGCTCCCTTGCATCTGATTAGCTATGCGGAGGTTCTGGGACGTTCAAAGTCCCTTGATGTTGTCTCTAGAGTGGGTGGGGATCAGAAGAAAGATCATCAGAAGAAGAGGGATAGGAGCTCTGGATCTCAACCTAGTCAGCTCACTGAGAAGAATAGTAAACTCAAGGGGGATAATGGAACACTGACTGCATCTCAAACTCAGCCTCAGGAGTCATCAGCTAGTGTTGCTCATTCTAGTCAGCGCAGATGCCGTGTTTGTGGTGGAGCACATTTAGATACTGAGTGTCAGCGTGTTACAGGAGCATGCTTTCGGTGTGGGAGCAAAGAGCACAAGATTGCTAAGTGTCCACAACCGGCCCCAGGGTCACAACAACCTTCCACTAGGCAGAGCACTCGAGGCACACCCTCGCGTGGAGCCCGTACAGGTCAGGGATCTCAAGGTGGGAAGACCGAGGTGAATGATCAAATATCTGTATCGGCGTCACCAGCGACAGGGAGATCCGAGACCCAGGGTCGAGTGTTTTCCCTTACTGAGGAGGATGCTGAAGCCTCCAATGTCGTGGTTGAAGGTATAATATCTAATTATTAAGCATATGTATGCGCATTATTTGATCTTGGTATATTTTGGTAGTTCTGTTAAGCAAGAAAAGCATCCTCAGCTATTTGGTAGCTCAGGTATGAGTTTAGAGGACTAAACTCTTTTAGGGGGAGAGAATGTAATAATAAGTTTTTTTTTAAAAAAAAAGAAAAAAAACTTATCTTAATTAATGATAAGGTCAAAGATTCTATCCTAAATTTGGTTACAAAAATAAAAAGATAATTTTAAAATTTTAAAAATAGTTACAAATCCCATTATTTATCCTCTCACACTGACGCCCTTATTGGTAACCCTAATTGTTCTCGGATTCTTTCTGTTCAAGCGGAGACGTGTTTAGACGATCTATAGGAGTTTTTACTCTCTCTCCCCCTCTCTCAGATCTTCTCCTCAGTTGACCGAATTTTGAGTAGTAGGCTATCAAGGTGAGCCCTCGATCGATTCTCATTGTTGGAACTTTTATGGGAATTAGGGTTAGATTGTTTGATGATGGTGTGTTTTAAACCTCTTTTGTTGTGATCTGTTGGGTTAAATTAGGATTGATAATAGAAATTATTTATGATGCAAGGGGTTTACAACTTAGGCTTTAATTTGATTTCTTGATTAAATTTTTGTTTTATTTTTCTTTATACTATTGGCTGATTTTTGGTTTACACTAATTCTCTATTTATCTAATATGTTTTATGAGATTTAATTATAAAACTCCAATCTTTTCTATTCATATTAAACCCTTTATAAATGATTATTATTATATTATTAATATCTCGTTTTTCGTACAAGTCAAGGAATCACACAAAAGAAAGGCGTTGTGTCTACGGTTGTGCTTGATTTCGTTATTTTTATTATTTATTTATTTATTTATTTATGTTTGTGAGATCAGCCTCTTCTCATGCTTTTTGATAAATTAAAAATTATTTTATTTTTCTTCTTCGATTTTGAACTTCTAGGAAACGGCGGCTACTTTCAAAGTATTATTACTGTTATGTGTTGATACTGTTTTAACTAGTTTATTAATTTATTTTTATTCTGTTTTATTATTATTAATTTGTTTATATATATATATATATATATTTTCAACTGATTCATTTGTTCCTTGCTGCGGATTTCTTCTTTCCTTTTTGGATAGTTATTTTTATTTATAACTGATATTATAAACAAATTTATTTTTATGATTAAAAAGATTTGTTTGATTGTTCTCAGAGTTAGTTGTGAGAAATAAATAGGTTAAATTAGATAACTTATAGGTAGAATATATAATGGAATCTTGTGATGGTGTTCATGTAGAGAGACTTGGGAATAGGAAAAATTTTGTGTAAGTCTTATAAAGCTCAATAACTGAGACTATATTTTCTGTATTAGATCCTAACACGGAGGTTTGATTTGCGGTTAGAATAAACTTGGAGTTTGGAGGTAAGTTTTCCACACTTAAATTTATTAAAATTTTTCATATATGAGTATGAAATCTATTTTCTTTATTAAAGTTTTGTTTATGGTTTCAATAACAATTCATGAAAACATAAAAGATTTATTTTCTCTACAATTGAACCATGTATGTATGTTGTGTTTGGTGATATAGTCGACTATTGTTTGTTATGCTCTTTTGGACATAACTATTTTGGGATTTTTTTTTTAGGTTGTTGTATACGTCTCCAAACGGTCTATGTTTTGACCCACGTCAATGGGGGTTATACATTGACCGTGTCGATACGTTTTGTTTGTGAACTAGTTCAACCCGTGTTGTCGGTCACAATAGCGATATACATTTTACATTTCCCGTCTTTGTCGGTTATAATAGCGACCTTGTTTCGACCTGCATTACGGGGTTATTAGTGGTCATAGAAAGTTTGGGAGACTCTAGTATTTTGAGTGTAAACTAAACCTTCTGATAGTATGTTTGTATGATAACTTCAGAAACTATAATTTTTGCAAATTATTGTGTTATTTACGAATTCTTTTTCCTTTTACTATTTTGTTTCATATTTATTTATTATATTAAACACTGCATGGTTCACAGTTTTAGTGGGTACTTACTGAGCTCCCAAGCTCATTAATCTCTGGACTTTTTTTTTTCAGATCACGAGGAGTAGCTAGTCGGTGGGTAGATGATATGTCCAGAGCCTGATCTTGTCCTTAGTGTCTTAGGGATTTTCTCTAGTGTGTTGAATAAATTAAGTTGTACTGGTTTATTTTCATAGACTTTGCCCATCTGTTAGATTATGTTTGATGTTGAATTGAACATTTGAGATTTAGCAATAAATTCATATTCTTCAGTTATTTGTAGTATTTGTAAACAGGTTATGAGGCCTTGCATACACAGTGGGGCCCATCCCCACAAGTATGCGGCCTATCTGCCGACGTCCCATTTTGGTTCGAGGCGTGACAGAACTGAAAAGCCGTAACAACATGCATGTGCAATTAACTCGGTTTATGACTGGGACTAGGACCACAGGCTAGGTGGCGAGCTCCCCTTGAGTGCAGGAGTACTTGTTGCATGGGAGACTTGATGAGCTGGGACTACATGCCATGCGGCAGACAGTCCATGAGTGCAGGAGTACTCATGCATGAGGAAGGCGATCAGCCAGGCGAGGTGTGCAAGGGAGCTAATCAGGCAACTATTTTGGGCAGCCAAGGAGCTCGCGAGTTGCAAATCTTGTGTCTCTTTGTGTTTGGTCAGTTGTAAAGATTATTCTTGGGAGTCTGTTATCACTTATAAAAGGGGTGAGGCCTATATATACTATTGTATTTCCATTGTTTGAGAACAACCTAGTGAATAATTAAAGAGAGCAAGTGTACAACATAACCTTGTGTTGTCTTATTGTACGTGTGATTGTTTGATTTCTCTCATCTTCCCTCAAAGTTCTCTAAATTGCCTTTGAATCTCGGTGTTGCAAAGGAGTTGGCTGAATTAAGTGTTGGAGACTTAGTTGCTATCACGGGAGCTCTTATTTGGGGAAGTAGCAAACGTTTTAAGGTAATCCCTTTCACCCCATGACATTTTGGTAACCGAGACATGTCGGATGCAATTGAGCGGATAGCACGGCTTGAGGCGATTGTTGGGACTCTCACTGAGGGACCCCCTAATGTGAAAGATTTCACATCTCTAATGTTTGACATAAAGGATATGTCAGGAGAAGACAAGCTGTTCAACTTCTTGTCTAAGCTGCAAGGTTGGGCTCAGTTAGAAGTAAGACAGTAAGGGACGAAGGATCTCTTGCCTCTGCTATCACTGCAGCTGAAGGCTTAGTTGATTTCTAGGGTACTGACCCCTCTGCTGGAGACGAAGCAAAGGCCACGCACAAGGAGAAGGGCAAGTATGTGAAGAGAGACTTCAAGAAGCAACCGCAGGGTGAGCGGAGCGAGATTTAGGGTTCCAACACAGCAACCTAGCAAAGGACCTAAGACGGGCTGCTTCATACGCAACGGACCGCGTAGAGCTCGTGACTGTCCGAAGCGGGGGAAACTCTCGACACTGGCGGTTGAGACAGATAGTGACCCGGAGCCACCAACTCGGGTCAATCCCCTTCAACTTCTCAACACGAAAAGGTCGGTGAAAGACACTTCTTTTTCTCGCCTTCTTTATATAATAGGGCTACTGTTTTTAATAAATTAAATTTTATCTCTTAATAATACCACGGAGAGAATATTTAAAAAGAAAAAAAAATATTTAAACAACATACATTGTGGAGAAAAAATTTATGTATAATAGAGAATGAAAAAAAAAACAAACTGAAATAACAAATAAAAGAAAAATACGTTGTGGATTGAACTAAATTAATCCAAAAAAAATTATAAATCAAAACATACCAGTTAATTTTGAAGATCGCAACCAAAAGGTCTTCAGAATGTAGCACACAGAATGTTGCACAGTTGCACAGGAGTCTGAATCATAAAAGAAAAAAGAATCACAAAACATGTATACTAATAAAAAAACAAAACACTCCTTTCTCCTTCCCAATTCCCCTTCCTTCCAAATGGATTAAAAAAAACAAAGATCAAAACGTACCAGTACCAGGAGTAATTCAACAGTTCGCATCTAAAAAATTCTCAGGAGTCTGAATAAAAAAATTAAAAAAATCACTCCTTTTCCTTCCCAATTCACTATTCTTCCCAAATGAATTAAAAATAAAGGTAAGATCAAAACAAACCTATTCCCAATTTTTTAGAATAAAGAAAATTCAGCAGTTCGCATCAAAAGACTTCTCATGAGTCTGAATCATAAAAAAAGATCACAAATATGTCACAATCTCCCTACAAAAAATATCCACAATTTTCTTCTTACCAATTCCGCTTTCCAACCAATTCCGAGAAAGAAGTTAGCGCCTTTCAAAACTGAGGGAGAAGTTTGCGTAGTAATTTGAAATGATGTGAGCCGTGGAGAAGAGATGTCACATGCTATAATAACCAACCAACGCGATCGTGTATTTAAATTTTAAATTAAAAAATTTCTAAAATCTGAGAAATCTCGAATACCTCAATCCAATTTTCTCATTTTTTTGAATTTTTTAAAAAATTTAAAAAAAATTTGTAACTGTTTCTTCCGCTTAGTAATATAGATAGATATCCTTTGTCTCAATATTGAATTTATTTCTTTGAATTTATCTATTTATCTTTATGTGTCTACTATTTTCTGCAGCTTTGGCTTGATATTCGGACGAAGTGCAAGTAGGTTTCCTTTCTAGGGCTTTGATTTGAGGTAAATACATGCATTACTCTCCAATTTATTTATCTCGGAGCAGTTTAGTATTGTAACATCCAAAAATTTCCTAAGTAAATTTCAGTAAATTTTTGAAATTTTAAATGAGGATAATTAGCTCAAAATCATATTAATCATTATTAACCTCAAAGTTAAAGAAAATCAAAGTTTAATGGACCGAAATCCAGCCTCGCAACTATAGGGCAGAGAGAATGCCTTATTAAGCCAGGCCAGAGTTACATAGAATAGTTGGAGGTGGATGGTCGGCAGTATTAGATTAATTAAACCAGAGATTCATTAAATATTAATTAATATAGATTAATTAAGTAGGAATATCGGACAAAAGTTAGAGTCCCGATAAAGTGGATCTGGCTTAGTCAAAAGCGGAGAAACACGGATCTGGGTCGGGAGAAGAGACGACCTGTGATGCTACAGTCAGGCCGTGTCACTGGGGTCGTCTAACCCGGGATTCCTGGATCTGGTCTGAGATAGGGATGAGCAAGATAATATAATTAATCACCCTCGTGACTGCATAGTCATAAGATAAGATGTTCGGCTTGTAGTAGAAGATATTTTAGAAGATAATTTAATTAAATCAAATATATTTTTAAAATATAAGATATTATTATAGTTTAATTAATAATAATAATAATAATAATAATAAATTAAACAACACATCTGCCTATTTAGACAGATGTGAGAAAGAGAGAGAGAATTTTTCACCTCTCTCTTTCTCTCTTTTCCTCTCGCGTTCAGAGGCTTGTCTCTCGCCTCACCGCGCTCGAGCACAGTTGCGCCCAAGTGACCGGCCAGCCACAACCTGCCGGCCTCGCCCCTCGCCGTCGTCGACCGGGCCAGCAGCGCCAACGGATCCCCCTCTTCACCGCACGCGGGCGTCCACCGCAATGAGCTGTTGGCCTCTCTTTGCCTGCAGTCAGCCACCACCAGGCGCGGCTTCTCCAGCGCCTTGCCGTTCCCCTTTTTCGATCCGGCGAGGAAGCCTTCAAATCCACGGTGAGCCCTAATTTGGGATTAATCATACTTTAATTAATTATCTAATTGAAGATCTAAGTTGGGGGAAAGCCCTAAATGGAAGCATGATTTAGAGTTTGGACTTGAAGGAGAATATGCATGAATAAGGGTTGTGAACTGTAGTTGCTACTATGTATGATAAATTATTAATTTAGTTGTTATTTGTGTGTATGGTTGTATATTTTCTGGAGCCCTATAAATAGAGGAGGCGCTACCCAATTTTTCTAGAAATTCCATGCTTAATCGTCTTAATGTTGAAGCCCTAATTGCTTAAGAATTGCTTAAGAAGAGCATGTTAGTTATCTTCAAGTTATTTTAATGATGAAGATAAGTGTTGTTAGTAGGAAGAATAAATTCCTTATTTTACCGTATTCTATTTAGTTTAAATTAGAGTACGAGTCAAGAATACGACCTTCGTATTTATAGATTTCATATTTCAATGATCAGGAAAAGGCAAAGGCAAGTCAGCCACTGCCGAAGGACCAAGCCAGACTTAAGCTCGGACCAGATTCAGGTGAGGGGAACTAGCTGTACAGTTTTGCTTATTTATCATATTTTGTATACAGTATAGATTTTAGTTTTGAAAATCATGAACTAGGAATTTTATGAAAATTTCTAGAGTTTTATAAAACCATTCATGCACAGTAATCAATAACAAAAAACAGAAACATATAGATTACACTTTATTGATATGCTTGTATGGACTAGTGGTGGCTCGTGTTGAGCTAGAGAGTACGGCACTAGATTAGGAGAGGGGTGACTTAAATCTCTGTTTTTAATACCGAACTATCTGTTTTTAAAACACTTCCATTTTATAAAATCAAAGCCCCCTTTCCATACTGTCGGGTGCTTAGGGGCTGTTTGGTTGGCTGGATGGAGAGTTACATCCAGGGATGGGTAACTCTCCATCCAGTACTTTTTACTTTTGGTTGTTTGGTTGGTTTTTTAAAACTGGATGGGGGTTTGGCCATCCAAAAAAACTGGATGGGGAGTTACGGTCAAAAATGACCGGATGGGGAGTTACATCCAGAGTTGAAAGCCCTCATCCATTATATATATTATATTATATTATATAATAATATTATATAATATATATATATATATATATATATATATATATATATATATATATATATATATATATATATAATGTTACATATATTATAATATATAATATATATTATTATTATATATAATACTATTATATATTTAATAAAAAAAATATCATAAATATTTTGAGAATTATTTAACTATAAATAAGTTGAAAAAAAATACCTAGTTTTTTTAAAATAATATTATATATACATGTATTAAATTAAAATATCCTAATATTGAATATTAAAATTAATCAAAATATTTTAATTAAAATTCACATTTAAATCAATTAATTTATTTTAAAAGATTTAAAATTATCTGATCATTAAAAATATTTAAATACCTATAATGTTTCAAAGATTGGTAACCTCACCACTCACAAAGATGAGTAAATATATCCCTCCATCCAATCCACTTTTTATTACAAACAAACATAAAAAGTGTACATCCACTTTCTACATCCATAACTTTTAAATAACCAAACACAAAAAGTACCCATCACTTTTAACTCTTCATCCGATAACTCTCCATCCTTGTAACTCTCCATCCGTGAATGGAGAGTTACAAACAACCAAACGCCCCCTTAAGTGTACGTATAAAGATGACCTCGCGTAGCAAATCTACCCGTTGGTCGCTGGTTCTACAGTATTGAAGTAGATGTGTTGTCAGAGATTTTAGTCTTGTGATTATCAGATGATTCCACATTCCTCACCTCCTAGAGATTGAGTTTTATCTCAGAGAAAGGAGGCACAGGTACAAATTATCCAGGGGTTATGTCTGTTTCATAAATAATTCACAAGATAGAGAAACATGAAATCAGATTTGCATATTAAAGAGAATACATTGACCAACATATATTTGCTTAGTATTATTTCAGATTTCAGTATTTGCATTCAGTTATTTCCTATACATGTTTTAAACTTCAGATTTACTATTTTACTTTATTATACGGGTACAGTTTACACCCGACAGATATGTTCCCAACTCACTGAGCTCCAATAGCTCAGTCCCTTTTATCTTGACATTGTAATTGCAGGTGATAGACAAGAGACCGTATAGAGGGTTTGTCTGATCGTGAGTCTAGTGGAGACATCCTGTAGCTGGCTCTGACTCCCGTGTCTAGTTATTATGTTATGTTTGCTTATGAGTGTTTATGAGACTTTAAGCTTAAGACAATATTTATATGGTGTTGTATTAAACCAGATTGAAGTTTGAGTTTTTAATATATTTAGTTTGATTTACTTAGCTTCCACGTGTTATTAATTTTACAATTAATTAGCAGTTTACAGCTTTAGGTTTAGGGTTCATTCCCTAGACCTGGCTGGTGTATGACACGTGTCCACTAAAAAGGAGATGGGTGTTACAAGTATCATATATCAACTCAGCTTTATATGAATTGCCGCCATACTACAGTTTGGGAAAGCATGAATGAAATGAGTAAATCTTAAACATTAACTTACAAATTTGTGTTTGTTATGAATGGATTGAGGGGAAATTAGCTCTTGCTTAATAAACACCATTAAACTTTGGCTTATCTTCTTATCGTTAGGGCATTATATCCTTTGTAGGATTAGCTCTTGCTTGATAAACACCATTAAGCTTAAGGGTTGTAACCTTAAAAGGCCAGGATTGTGTGATTTCAGTTCTATTACTAACAAAACTTTCATAAGAAAGGTTAACTATCATAAACACCATTATACTAGCATGTAGGTCTTGCTCTTCACAGTCACATTTTTATTACTGTGATT
This sequence comes from Dioscorea zingiberensis, assembly GCA_026586065.1. Lineage (NCBI taxonomy): Eukaryota > Viridiplantae > Streptophyta > Magnoliopsida > Dioscoreales > Dioscoreaceae > Dioscorea > Dioscorea zingiberensis. The sequence goes on along the minus strand of CM048819.1, from coordinate 42,795,321 downwards.
GGTTGTCATCTTTATTTATCATGTGGATTGTCTTTTTGAATCTCTTTGTTTGGAATTTCCTTGTGGGGTTTAATTTAAAACAGTAGGTAAAAATGTTATTTTGTGGATTATAATGGTCTACATTCTTTCATTAATATTGAATATCGTTCTTATTCCTGCTTTCAGGAAAATATGTAGAAGTTCTGGTTGTGCTTGCTTGATTTATCTTTTTAACTATAAGATTAAAATCCGGTTTATTTTGTCCTGATTTTAAATACAAGTTCATGGGTATAAGTAATATTATTATCTGGATTTTATTTATACTGTGATTCATTTGAGGTGTTTGATTATGGTTGGAATAAGTTGGGTTTGAGTTTTTGAGGTTGGAATTCGATTTAGAGAGAATTTTTGGACAAGTTGATTTGATTTTATTATTATGAATTAGTTTTATGTGAAGGAGCTGTTATAACTTGTGAATAAAGCGATTTTTTTTGGGAGTTTTTTGGTGTGATGGGGCTGTTATACCTTGGAATTACGTAATGTGAATAAAGCTATTTCACAAGTTGGTCCAATTGAGATGCTAAATTCCATTTTCCATAGTAATGTGAATTATGACTTTCACATAGGTCTTTTGATCCACATAAGACCATTTCTTTCTTAGAAACTTGGAATTCAACAATCAAGGTGTTGACATGGACAAAACTTGGATGTCAAAGTCAAGGTAACATCAAGGTAAAATATCAAAGTCAAAGGCTATCTTGCGGAGGAATGCATGACTTTTTGTTCACGATACTTTGATGGTGATGATACAAGATTTCATAATCTACCTCGGAATGATGATTTTGGGGATCCTGTTATTGGTCATTCTATAGGGAAATCAAAAACATTTACCCTTGATCCTATTGAGTAGAAACAAGCACAGTACCGTTATATGTTATTCAATTCTGAAGTTCTTGATTACTATATCGAGTTAAATTCCGTTTATTAATTTATGATATACATTTTGAATAAAATAAAATTGTAGTAAACAAATGGTTTATTTATGCAGGGAACATAAAAGAGAACTCAAGAGAAAACATCGCAGAATCAGTGCTTATGACCTTGATAAGATGTACCATCAACTGTTTGATGAGTGGATATTTCACAAGTGTCAGGATACAAAAGATTCTTCATTATTTGTTGAAGTTGTAAATTTAGCCAAGGGCCCGGACAAAGTAGCTAGGAGGTGGAATGCTTATACTATTAATGGGTTCAAGTTTCATGGCCAAGCCCGAGAGCAGAGAAGAAAAACTCAGAATAGTGGAATGGTTGTCGTTGCATCGACTGTGAGTTTTGCAAGTGTTAGTGACAAAAACCCCATTCAGAGTGACATTACATATTTTGGGGTGTTGAATAATATTATTGAACTAAACTATCATAGATGGAAACGTGTAGTATATTGTTCAAGTGTGAGTGGGTTGATGTTACAAAAGAAGTAAAGACAGATGATTTAGGGTTCACTCTTGTGAATCTAATCGATTATCAAATATCGGGGCAAATGAGTATGATGAGCAATTCATTTTAGCATCTCAAGCATTGCAAGCTTTCTATGTTGAAGACCCTTTGTATCCAAATTGGCATGTCGGTGTCCAAACAAAACCAAGAGACTTTTATGACATGCAAAATGATTGCTCTATTGAAGATCATTTGCAAAGTATAATTTCTAATGAAGCAAGTTTGGAGGACAACCTTATAATAATGAGGAGAATATTAATTGGGAAAGACAGGATATGCAAGGGGCAACAATTGATGAACCCTTTATCCCTGTGAGTATGGACACCTCAATAGCTGACACAGTAGAGGAATTTGATGAAGATAACGACAAAGAAATTTGATTTATGTATGTTCAATAGTCCTTGTTTGCATCTGTATTATTATATATATATGTAAAGACAATTTGTCCATTTTCATTATTATCTTATTAACATTCCATTGCTCATTTATTCTGTTATATTAATCATAAACTTGTATTATTTTTGCATCTTATGATGTTATTATTGGGTGGTATTATGTTTGTTAATTTTGCTTCTTTTATGGTGTAGCTAAATGTGGAACTCTACAAGTCGCGGTAAGGTACGTGGTGGAGGAGGAGTCCCTACTCACTCAAATCCAAGCTCGAGTCATACTCCTTCAGATGAAGAAAATTTATCTAATCAGGCTAGTATATCTTCATTAAGTTTTCATAAAAGTTTTTAAAATTCAATATTTGATATATCAAAGCATTTTACAGAAATTCATAGGAATGTTAGGGGACACACACGGCTTGAGAGACTTTGGAATAGAGAAGCAAAAGCACCAAAAAAAAGTTGTCCGAAGTAAAAATAAGGGGCAACCAGTTGGTGATGGTGCTAGAGATCTGAGACAATTTCTAGGTACTATGGTTCGTAGACCTAGATTTTGTTCGTTCAGATTCTCTGATTAGAGGTTTGTGCCCCATGAAGATAAGGAGTGGGTGTGGCAAAGAGTACATGTAACATTTTACAGTTTAAAAAAAATTCAAAGTTGGATAATTTGAACTCATGATTTTTTTTTTCCATTTTATCGTGTTTTAGGATGTTTTTGAAATCAACAATTCACTTAAGAATTGGGTGTTGCAATCTTTTAATAAGAAGCGGAAAGATTATAAAGCCCAAGTGAAATGGGATTACACCCCTATCAAGGGTGATGTAGTAAGAGCCAAGAGGAACCGACCCTTGGAGCTTACCCAGGATGATTGGGATTGACTTGTAGATTTCTAGGAAAGCGACACGGGGAAGGTATATTTAATATCCTCATTTGTATCCTTATTCAAGTAAATTTTTATATGACATTGTTAAATATTAAACAAAATTTTTATATTTTTTTGAGTTTAGATGCGTGAAACAAAAAGCAAATTAAATCGTGGAAAACAAGCCATGCCTCACACTTCTGGAACAAAAAGCTTTGCAAGGAGAATCGATGAAGAGGTAAAGAAAATCATTTGTGGTTGATAATAAACTGTTATTTTTAATTCATTTAAAAATATGATATTATCTATTTTGTACTAGATGATAAACAATGATGGAGTGGAACTATCATGCGTAGACATCTTTCGTAAGCTACATCAAAGAAAAGATGGCACATTCGTTGATGCAGCGGCTGAAGAAAAGTTTGTATGTATCTATGAATTTTGCTTTATCTAGTTATACAATATTTACATCATCAAATTAAATTGTATCCCTTTTTTTTTTAAACAATCTCAAATGAATGCTTTTAGTGTCCCAGTTGCCACAAGAGTCCCAAGGTATCCCTATAGCTAGGGATGAAATCTTTTCCCAAGTCATGGGAGAAGATAGTCATGAGCGCCGCAGATTATATGGTCTAGGTGTTTCACCTAAAGATATGCATGGACCACGACCTACGCGCCGAGAGTTGTTAGAAGAGATTAAAAGCTTGAAGACTGATAAGGAAGACATTAGAAAGCAATTAAATATGGTAACTTCAATTCTTGGAGAACTCATTGGTGTAGAAGGTGATCTTCATGATATTATGGCTAACATATCTAAAAAGGTATATGTTTTCAATTGAAAATTGTTTTATGGTTAAGTTGATTTTTATGATTTAAGTGACTACAAGTTTTTATTTGTAGGGTCATGCACAACCTACTGATGTCGTATCTTCTCATGCATTTGAAAATGAAATGCAACAATATTAATATGGAAAGTAAGGAGGAAGGCAATTATCCCAGCGTTGCATCAAAAGGTAATTTTTTTTACCACTGACTAGCAAGTCAAGGTTCTCTATCATCTTCATCCTCTTCGCCGTTCTTACAGGCCTGCAAAGGCTACTCTCAAGAACAGATGGTTTGCAAAGAGGCAGCTATGCAACCATTAAGACGGTTGATGTAAATTTTGGAAGGCAAAGAAGAACTGGTGCCTGAACATGGTAATGTTCTTTAAAGTATCTATATACCATGGAAATTTTAATATAGCTCTGGGTTCTTTGTAGTACTTTGGCCATCTTTTTGAATCATAAGCAATATCATGCATTGGGACTTGGGAGGACAAACCTACCAACCTCCTCCACCTCAACTTTATTTCTTTAAAATCTAGAACAACTGACTTCTTCTAGTTTCCTGTACTGCAATTTAAATGTCCGGTAGGTTGTGATTTGATTGGATTCCTTTTGTTATACTTTTACTTGAATAGTCTGTGAGTTATATGAAGACTGTATTTGACCAAGTCCCTTGTATTTTACAGGTTTCCTTGGTAACGATTCTTCCACACCGATTGGTTGACGTTATGACAATTCTCTAGGTGACTAAAGTTCTTAGTTTGAGATGAAATTTTTGACAATAATCAACTTACTGGTTAGAATAATTGTACCAAATGGCAAACCTTATTCTTGTTTAATAAAAATTATTATGAAGTCCTCGACCCACAAGAACGACAACTGATGATTATGTGCTGGAACTCTTTTTAGGACTCTTGACAAAAAAGTTCACCTAGAGAAGAGGCCAATATATGACATCACAAATGTCTTGGAAGGAATTGGGCTGATTGAAAAGGCAGTGAAGAATAGGATTCATTGGAAGTAACATTCTACTTTAATATTCTTTTATGCTTTTTGTTTTCTATTATTCTCTTGAGAACTGCACCTGAAAAAAATTAGGATAACAATTCAATAGTGTTGATCATTTGACAAGGGTCTTGACAACTTGAGTCCAGGGAGAGAATGAAGGTATATGGAGAGAATGCCAATCTTGCATTCTTTACAAGATAGCAGTGGTTGGCATTCTTTACAAGATAAAGTGGATCCGAGAGTGATATGATATTGCAGGTCCTAGATGTTGGGTTTTGTAGAAAATCAAAAGCATGTATCATATACATGGCACAACAGAAAAATTAAAATATTCTAAACCCTAGCCCAAACGGATCTCCCTACGTTTATCAAAACACAAGCAAGTAAAGTTGAAGGGCATGTACCTTTTGAAATCTGTACCGAATTCCTTTCTCTAAGTCGGAGAAGACGTTGCGTCAACCACAGCAGTCCGTAGACGGAGTGCCTTTAACGGTGATCCACGCGAAGATCCGCAGAAGCAACCTCAAAGGCGACGGGGTGATCTTCCACGCAAGGTGCTAGCTATGGTGGAAGGTCTTGAGAGGATTTTGGGAGAGAAGAAAAAAGACTATTGATCTCTATCAATTACTAAGAAGTTATGTTGTTGTTGTTGTATCTCTTTATGGCCTAGAGTATCACATATTTATAGGCCTCCCTAATCAGATTAGGGTTTGTTTCAGATTGGGACTTTGATTGAAGCCCAAATCAAATTTGGCTAAAAATCTAATCAAATTTGACATATAATCAAATTCGACTCCCAATCAAATTTGACTTATAATCAAATTCGACATATAATCAAATTTGTCTTATAATCAAATTCAACTTACAATCTTCTCTCCGCTTTAATTCTCTCGTTTGAGGATCTATTCCTAAAAACCCGTTTTATACCTCATTGATATCTTCTATGCGTGTGACCCATTAGGTTCTCGGTTATGTTGGTCATTCATAATCAATCATTAATTACAAATAGATCATGAGTGGCATCTAGCAATACATCATGACCCCTAATTGACCGGAAAGTCAGGTGGTCTGACTTGGAACCTTTCAGCAACCAATGTTAGTGTGCAATTTGTCCTTTACCATCTTATACCAACTTGGTTCGGAGTATGGCCTATGTGTCAACTCCCACTAGACTGACTATGTCACACCTAGCCCAAGTATTAGTTCCTCGTCCTATGGGATCTATTACTCAAAACTTATGTCATCGAAGACCATCTTCATGACAAGCTACTCTGGCCAGAGATTCCTGAGTAATGATCCGACAATTGGCCATGGGTATACTCTCCTTCTATTAGGAGTGGTAAATCCTCTATTGGCTACCCAAATACCTTCGAATACTTCAAAGTTGTACCCAATCACCACCCTATAAGTAACCCCTGAAGCGAAACGTAGGAATGGCGTCAAAGTACAGGATCTATATCCAAGATAACTTGTGTACCTCAAGTCTAAGGATATTTACACTATTGTTGTAATGAGATCTTCACTGACATTTTAATAGGATAACCATGTGAAGACTCATGGTAGGTCATCCAATGAACTTGCTACCCTTAGCAAGCCTCCACATGTTCACTCAAAACATTTTCATGCTTACAGCTTGTGAGAACAACTGCTTGATCTGATCAAGGAGCATAACATGTGCTAGTCTTGATGGATCAATGATGTCCCATCTCATTGATCCTTCGACTAGGGATATTTAGATACGTACATAATTACACATGATAGGAATCCCACATTAAGATCTCTATCATAATTTCCTTCATGTTATGCGTTGTATCATGGACTTCATTAATTAGATTTAAGATCTCATATCATATTCATAGTAATGAACATCTAAATAATGAAGAAGCCTTTTATTAAATAAATAAATTTGTACATAAAGTGCCAAAGGTGATTGTCTTTAGAGCACTTCTCCAACACTAGATGTACTCACAGATATTTTCTTTGATTTTTCTGATTTTGTATAATTTTTTGTTGTTAGTTATTTAATTCCTTGATTTGATCTTATGGTTCTGTATTTGCCTTATTTTTTCCTGATCAATTTTTTTTTACTATATGCTTGAATTATTTAAGTCAACATGAAGGCTTGTCATAGGTAAGGTTTCACACCTCAATATTAGTATATGGATCTGTGGTCCTTTGATGTATTGGTTGGTTCTCAGATTATTGTTACATCATAACCAGACAGGCACCAAGTTTAGAGGAAGCAGTAAAGTTGGGTCTTGCTGTATTGGTTGCTGTAAAGAAATTCTGTTAGGATCTAAGGTAGGGATTGTATGGTTTATTCAACCTGCAGCAATCTGGACAATGAATTATATAAAACCTTGAATACTTTTACCCTCAAGGAATTGGAGGCTGAGTTGCCATAGAAATTGGTCATCTTTAATCATGCATATGATATGTTTGATAGAATGCCTTAGTGAACTGGAATGCATAGAAATTTGCATTTTTATGAGCTGAAAATCTGCACCTTTATGAGCTGAAAATCTGCATTTCTGTGAGCAGAAAATCTGCCGCTATGACTTGAGAATCCTGCAGATTTAGGCATAAAAAACCTGACAATTTTATGTCTAAAAAACTCAGCTTGAGCTGTTATTTGGGTGCTGAAGTTCCTGGGTAACAGTGTCACTTGCAATACTTTGATTTCATGAGTAACAGTGTATCTTGTTTGATGAGCAGGTCTTGATGACACCTTGTATCCTTTGAGTTCTGGCATAGCAGCAGAATGAAGGAAGAACATTCAGGGTACATGAATAATACCCATCAATTTTGTGTATTTCTTTTCTCATTTTCCTTTACATCCCAACTTGACATTGTTTGGTTCTTGTTTTAGATTATATGGTCATGAAGCTTGGGATTGAGGAAAGCAAGGTCTCTGATTTGTGCACCATCATGTACAAAGAGTATGGCACTACAATGGTTGGTCAAATTAGGGTAGGTTATAGATGGGAAGATGATTGAAATTTCTTTGTAGTTGATCTGCATATTTAGCTGGTATAATAACTTTCATTTTTAATATTTCTGAATGCTGTATTATTGGATAGTGAAATATTTGTTTTAGCAATAAAATCTGCTTTTTATTATAATTATTTTTATTTGTTCAGAAATTATCAATGGTAATAATAATAATAATAATAATAATAATAATAATAATAATAATAATAATAATAATAATAATAATAATATTAAAAAAAAATCCTACAGCGGCCGACCAAAATCCGTCGCTATATACTTATAACGGCGGAACCCTAACCTGTAGCGGTGGATATATCCGCCGCTATAGGGTGTTTTTCTTGTTGTGAAGCAGCTCATTGAGTTGCTAGATGTTGGGTACATACAGCCTTCAAAAGCCCCTTACGGAGCACCATTCCTTTTTCAGAAGAAGCAACATGGGACCTTGTGCCTCTACATCGACTATCGAGCCTTGAACAAGGTAACTGTCAAAAACAAATATCTGGTTCCTTTGGTTCACGATCACTTTGACAGATTGAGCAAAGCGTCTTACTTCACCAAACTGGATTTGCGATCGGGATATTGGCAAGTGAGGATTGCAGAAGGAGATGAGGCCAAGACCACATGTGTCAAGAGATATGGCTCATATGAGTTTTTAGTCATGCCGCTTGGCTCGACTAACGCCCCTTCTATCTTCTATAACTTGATGAATGATGTTTTTTCTGACTATATCAATCAGTTTGTTGTTGTGTATCTTGACAATGTAGTCATCTATAGTGAATCCTGGAAGGATCACTTGTATCACCTCAAGTTGGTGTTGTTTAGGTTGAGGACACATCAACTATATGTGAAGCTGGAGAAGTGCGAATTTGCCCAACAAAGCATCATGTTCTTTAGGCATTGTATCTATAGAGGCAAAGTGCGGATGGATGAGCGAAAAGTGAAGGCGATCTTGGAATGGTCAGCCCCGACTAAGGTAACCGAGCTTCTCTCATTTCTCTATTCGGCTAACTGCTACCGAAAGTTCATCAAGAGATATTCCAAGAAAGCGGTTCCTCTCACTGATCTTTTGAAGAAAAATCAAATCTGGTGCTCAACGGATCAGTGTCAAAAAGCTTTTGACACACTCAAACAAGTTGTGGCAAGTGAGCCTATGTTGAAGCTACCAGACTTCGACCAACCATTCGAGATTCACATGGATGCTTCTGACAAGGTTGTAGGTGGAGTCCTTCTGCATGAATGGCATCTAGTTGCCTTTGAAAGCTGGAAACTGGAGGATACGGAGGAAAAGTTCTCCACATATGAGAAGGAGATGTTGCCGGAGGTCCATTGTCTCCAGGTGTGGAGAGCATATCTTCTTGGCACTAAGTTCATTATCAAGACTGATAATGTTGCAAATACTTACTTTGTCACACATAAAAAGCTATTTCCAAGACAGGCTCACTGGCAGGAGCTTGTGTAGGATTATGACTTTGAGTGGCAGCACAAGCTAGGGCGGCACAACCTGGTTGCGAATGCCTTAAGCCTGAAGGCGGTACTGGAATATGTAAACTCTCTATCGCAGGTGGAGACTGACTTCCTTGAGCACATTCAGGGTACAGCTAAGGAAGATGACAATACCAAAAGCTGGTCGCAGATGTGAAGGAGGGCGTTGTGCGGCGGTATTGGATCAAAGATGAGCTTCTCCAGGCCAAGGGAGGAAAACTCTTTGTGCCTCGGAAGGGTGGATTGCGGAGAGAGTTACTCCGGAGACCCACGATACCAAATGGACAAGACATCTAGGCCGTGAGAGGATGGCATCGCTTCTATTTCGGCACTATCATCTCAGCATGTGGGATGATGTGGAGTCTTATGTAAAGACATGTTTTGTTTGCCAACAAGACAAGCTAAAACGGAGGAAGGAAGTTGGACTTCTGCAGCCTCTACTAGTCCTGGACAGACCTTGGCAGTCTATTTCTATGGACTATGTTTCCTATTTCTCCAAGATAAAAGATGTGACCTCGGTGCTAGTTTTTGTGGACAGGTTCTTTAAGTACGTTGTCTTCATTCATGCCCCAACGATATGCACAGTGGAACTTTCGGCAGAGCTCTTCTTGGCACATGTGGTTAAACATTTTGGGCTACTAGAAGACATAGTGAGTGACAAGGATGCTCACTTTACTGGAAGGTTTTGGACGGCATTGTTCGGTATGCTTGGATCCTAATTGAAGTTTTCCACGGCCAATCATCCACAAATAGATGGCCAAATGGAGCGCATCAATGCCTTGATGGAGGAGTATCTAATACATTTTCTTACAGCTTCGCAGAAGAACTGGTTGGAGTTGCTGGATGTAGCTCAATTTTCCTACAACCAGCAACAATCTTCTGCAACGTAAAGAGCCCCTTTAAGTTGGCCATTGGCTTCAAACCAAGGGCGCCAAATGAAGTTGCCAAACAGCTTACCTTGCACGGAGTCGGCAAGAGTTGCTTGATGAGGCACGAGAGAGCCTCGCAAAGGTAGCAAGACGCATGAAGAAGTATGTGGATCAAGGGAGGAGACCTTTGGAGTTCTGTGTGGGAGACAAAGTGTGGCTTAAGCTAACTCTTCAAATATGGAAGAATCTACACAAAAAGGAAGTGCATAAGGGCCTGATTCAGAGGTATGAAGGTCCCTTTGAAGTCCAATAGAGGGTTGGAAACATTGCGTACAGGCTGAAGCTTCTGGAGAGGCTAAAGTTGCATCCAACTTTTCTTGTAAGTTTTTTGAAGCCTTGCTTTGAAGATGAGGTAGAACCAGCAAGGAACAAGACCATGCGGGAGCTTCCTATAATCCAAACTGAGTTCCAATGGACAGTAGAAAAGATAGTTGACCGGCGGGTTGAGGGACAAAGCAAGAAAATAGGCGAACCTTTTACTTGGTGCAATGGAAGAGAAAACTGGCTTCAGAGGCAAGTTGGGACAAGGACCACGTTATGGCAATTCGACAAAGAGATCAAGGCTTACTTAGACTCTATTCCGACAAGGGCGCCAGACTCTTCTGGTGGTGATGGTTTGTAAGACCCTTACCAAAGAGACCCCATCTTGGAGCGAGCTACGATGAGATCTTCGTGTGAAGGATCCCACATATTGGACCATGGGCGTCGGAGTACCTTGATGCCGAGTTGGAGCCTTGAGTTCGGGCTGAGCAGGTTGGATCTTCCTTGTTGCTGTGCAGAAGCATGAGGATGATGGACTAAGGGTTCCAGTCTATTTTATAGACTTGCCAGGGAACTAAGAACCCAAGTACCATCATGCATGTGCAATTAACTCGGTTTATGACTAGCCAGGACCACAGGCTAGGTGGCGAGCTCTCCTTGAGTGTAGGAGCACTTGTTGCATAGGAGACTTGATGAGCTGGGACCACATGCCATGTGGCAGAGGATCCATGAGTGCAACAGCACTCATCCATGAGGGAGGCTATCAGCCAAGCGCAGGTGTGCAAGGGAGCTGATCAGGCAGCTGTCTTGGGCAGCCAAGGAGCTAGAGAGTTGCAGCTCTTGTGTCTCATTGTATTCGATCAGTTGTAAAGAGACTTGGGAGTCTGTTGTACTTGTAAAAGGGATGAGGCCTATATATACTCTTGTATTTCCATTGTTTGAGAACAACCAAGTGAATAAAGAGAGTAAGTGTACAGCTTAACCTTGTGTTGTCTTCTTATGTGTATGATTGTTTGGTTTCTCTCATCTTCCCTCAAAGTTCTCTAAGTTGCATTTGAATCTCAGTGTTGCAAAGAAGGAGTTGGCTGAACTAAGTGCTGGAGACTTAGTTGCCATCATGGGAGCTCTTATTTGGGGAAGGAGCAAAAGTTTTAAGGTAATCCCTTTTACCCCGTGACAGCTACCATCGTGTTTATATATGGCTCGTGTCTCTATACCGCTAGATAAGTCTGCAGCTATAAGGGTTAGCTTCAACCTATTTAGAGATGGATCTATTAGTCCCTATAGTGTTACAACTATGTTTATACACAAATTACCTATTGGGCTCTAGCTAATCGTTATAGTCACCGCTATTCGTTTGTGGTAACAACGGAATAATCTGCCACTATAGACAAGGTTCTTGTAGTGTGGGATTAGTAAATAATCATTAATTGGGGGCAAGTTAAAGTGGATAGTTACATATTTGTGAAAGATTTAGTTGTAAAACAACATACAAATAACATATAATTATAGAATCCATACAAAGGTTGAAAAAAAAATAATATTTATATACTATAATCATGATTTCGTCATTGTCATATGTGGCACTCAATAACGATGAATAATAAAAGTATTCTTTCTTTGGTTTGTCAAGCACTAGGAGATAGTTGTGGTTGTTTTGCATAAAGGGCATGAGTATTATGTGTTTGTTGTGGTACACACTATACTGTCAGCTTCATCCTTATAAGATTCCAAGATACTTTCGGTGTACCACATAGTTTGCTTAGTAGGGGCCTAACAATGGTGGCTTTTGCAGTGAACACTTGTGGTTCGCATCTAATCTTTCAACTAGTATACTTACAAGACAATCAATTATGTCATTTGCGACCTTCTTCCCCCATAACATGTATTTCAGGAGGTTCCAATTGAGGTTGTAGGTATGAGTAGCACTCCAACGAGGAATGCAATACGGAGATTTAATGCCTTCTCCTTTCCCAATCATCCCCTATTACTAGCTTTCAAAGACAATACTATATCTGCTCCCTTGTTCCAGTTAAGGACCTTGGCAAAGTATTTTGTGATAAAGAAGGTCGCTCTTTCATCTTTAGTGAAGTCCTTCAAATTGGTCTTCATCATCTCTCTATTGCAAGACAGGTGTTAGATGTGATCCATTCTCTAGAAGAATCAAGATGGCAAACATGGCGGCAAGAATTTCTAGAATAATCCTCAAGGTGGTAAGAAGCAATGGCTGCAAGATTTTCTGGAAGAATCCCCAAGGCGGCAAGCAAAAGCGGTGGATTCACTCTATATAAAGGCATCAATGGTTGTAAATGTCGATAAGAGTAAAAAAGTATGATAAAGTGATAAAGTTGTAACTAATCATCTCCCTTTTTCAATAAAGCTCTTATTCTTTCCACAAAACAAAATCCTTGCTAACTCCTTCCTCTTATACGTACATCCTAGTCTCTTAAATCCTTTTGTCCCAATTTTAACACTATCCTCTCAAATCCTTGTGTTCCAAATTTAACAGTGGTACCAGAGCCCGGTTTGGTTGGTAGAGTGTTTGTCCTAACTACCCACTATTTCCTCCCAAAACCATGTCCACTTCTACCTCTTTCGGTATACCAATTCTAATTTTTGATAGGAACAACTATGGTTACTAGTTTTAAAATGACCATGTTCCTGATGGCCGAAGGTTTATTGGACATTGTTGAGAACAGGTACGTGACTTCAAAAGAAGAAGGAAGCAGTTCCTCGGATCAACTACAAAAGGATGCATGGGCCTTCTGTATTATTCAACAAGCTTTGTCAGAGGATATATTTCCAAGAATTATTTAGGCAAATACATCAAAGGAGGTTTGGAAGATTTTGCAAGAGGAAATCCAAGGTACTGAGCAGGTACGGGCCATTAGACTACAATCTCTCAATAGAGAATTTGAAAATATGAAAATGAAAGAGAATGAAACTATTCAACAATATTGTGGTAGAATAAAACAACTAGTAAATCAAATAAGAGCCTATGGAGATGATATTACTGATAAAAGAATAGTACAAAAAACATTAATAACACTCACTAAAAAATATAATTCGGTAGGCACTGCTATAGAGCAATCTAAAGATATAAAATCTTTACTAGTAAGTGAATTAATTGGTTTGCTAGAAGCATATGGAAAAGACTAATAGTGCAAGATGAAGAAAATTTAGAAAGTGCTTTCAAAACAAAAATAAATTTCAAGACTCTAAAAGTTTAAAATGATAGGAATTTTGGGAAAAATATAAAAGGAGTAAAAAAATATCCACCTTGAAATTTTGCAAAAAGAAATCACTTAGAAAAAGATTGTTGGTTTTGTAATAAAACACAATGGAACTTTTGTACAAAAATATGGTCATATAAAAAAAGATTGTCGCTTTAAAATAAATAATCATACTAATTCTGCAGAAAAAAGGGAAAGTACACAAAATATGTTTTATACTAATCATGAAATAAACAAAGAGAATAATGATATTTGGTATATAGATAGTAGATGTAGTAATCATATGATTTCTAATTAGTCTATATTTACTGATATTGATACTTCAGTAAAATCTAAAGTAAGAATAGGAAATTGTGCATTAGTTGAAACAAAAGGAAAATGAACTATAAAACTAGAAACTAAAGAAGGTTCCAAACTAATTAAAGATGTATATTTAGTTCCTAGTTTGGCTCAAAACCTGCTTAGTGTGGGACAAATGATAGAGAATGGATATTCTCTATATTTTGAGAGAGATACCTACATTATGACAAAAATAAAGTTCTTGCCTCTATCAAGATGGAAAATATAAATTTCCAATTCAATGGAGACACACCAGAGACATATCTATGAAGACTCAAATTGATGAGTTATGGCTATGGCATCAAAGATTTGGCCATCTTAATTTTGCAGCATTAAGGCTACTCCATCAAATAAACATGATAAGAAACCTCCCATATATCCTAGAAACTTCAGTTATCTACTTGGAAAACAACGGAGACAATCCTTGCCATCTAGTAAAGCATGGAGAGCCAAGAAGCCACTGGAGTTGGTACATACAGACATCTGTGGACCAATGAAAACTCCTACACGTCTTTTGAGGTTGCACCACAGCTGGCAGCAACACCAGTGTCAAACTGCTGTCCACCTTTACCTTCAACGCCACGTCACCCTCTGCCCGATTAAGTGTCAACTGTAGAAGGATCTTTGGGGTTTTTTTTATTTTGGAGGGGGGGGGGTACATTTAGCAATTGGTTGAGGCACCGCGTCCTATATACAACCATAGTTGTGAACGATGACAGGCAACTAGGAGCGCCATATAAGCAGGATCTATCGTCTTTGTTTTTCATTAAATTTTTTTTAATTATCTATTCGAGGTCGTATTGCAATGTAAACTAAATTTATAAATTCAAGTGAAATTGTATTTGTTAGCAATGTAGATTGAGCTATTGATGGATGAGCAAATTGTTGATTTTCACTTGGTAATATATGCTGTGAAATTGATTTCAATGTACAATTTCATACATATATATCAATTTATAAATCCAAATAGGATTCAATCTACATTAATAATTCCAAAATATAATTTCAAACACAAATGTATACTTCTAATTTGTATCATGAATTTGTTGTGTGATTCAATATAACTGGACAAGTTGTAGTGAAACAATTGGGCAACATCAACAACATCCAATTCTATTGAAAAAATTTGTTGATAACTGTAATTTCATTACACAAAGGCAAGTGCCTCTTTGGAGGGCGTGGATGATTGTGACAATCCATATAGCTATCATCTATGGCATCATTCCGCGTGTTGCGCGATCCCACCTACCTGGATATGACAACGATACGCCTTCCCTTTTCACCGTTTGAATCCCTTTTGGATTTTTCCTTGAAAAGTGTTGCGGTAACTATGCCCGGCAGTGATCCTTGAAAGCATCGATCATAGCAACCGAACAGGGTACCTCTGACATGGACCTCGCCTCTTTCGCCACCGAGGTTAGGGAGTCGGACTTCCCCAATCTCGTGAAGCGTTTTCGGGTTCCTTCCTTTTTTGAGTTCCTGTTACCAGGTCCCACGGAGAGGGCAGACCATCATGGCGAAGGGGAGATTACCCTCTATTAGGAGTCCTTCCAGGCGGGGCCCCAGCTCCCGATACCCGAGGCTTTTCAAAAGGTTTTCAATACCTTTCAAATTAGCCCAGGCCAAATGCATCGCAACGGATTGCGGACCCTGTGTGGCCTAGCCATCCTCTTCAAAAGGTTGGGGATGGAGCTTACTCCACAATGGGTGCAGTTGCTTTTCCAACTGAAGAGGAACCCTAAGTCTAAGAGCAGCTGTGTTTACCTAGCTTCCCAGGAGAGAAATCTGGGTTCCTACCCTTCGAAATGGGATAAGTGGAGGTCCCACATCTTTTTTGTTTCTTGCGACGTCGGGTTGGACGTCCACACTAAGTGGGGTTCCCCCCTCCTGGACCCTGATTTCAATCTGAGTTTAATAGATGAGGAGGCGAAGCAGAAGGAGGCCATTATGGCTAGTGCCCCCCTCGATCTTCGGAAGGCGTTCCCCAAATCGAACCTAGTGGCTAAGGGGCTTTCCCGAGAAGGCAAATGTCTTCTTCTTTTCTTGAGTCTTGGGGGGAAGTTTGTCTTACCTTATTTCTGTCGTTCTCACAGGGGTCGTTTCCCAAGAAGCATTCCCTCCTAAGGCTGGCAAGGAGAGGAACTCAAAGACCTAAGGTCTCGGCTCCTGGGGTACCCTCTCAGCGAAAATCAAAATTGGTCAAAGGGGGTGGCGCGCGCCTTGAGAAGAGGTCTAAGCTTACAGCGGACCCCTAGCCCCGAACGTCCCCTTCTATGGAACCGGAGGTTTCCTCAGCTCATATTCTAGACCCGTCGGAGGGAACCCTGGATACCCGGGCCCCTTCCCCCACCACGGGCTACTGCATGGTGGGTCCTCCGACGTCGGGCAGTGAAGTGGAGCCTGAGGCGTTGTCTTTTAAGGGTGCTCCAACCTAGTTCGAGGGCCTTCTAAAGGTTCTGCCTACCACCACACTATTTGCGGATATTCCCCAAATTGTTGCGGCCTTCTTGAGCATTTACGCGGATTGTGTTAACACTACAAGGAAGGAGGTATTTCGCGACGAGCATTTAGAGGCGGTTTTCACAAAACCGCCGCTAAATGTAACATTAGCGGCGGTTTTTCTAAAACCGCCGCAAAATGCATTACAATAGCGGCGGTTTTCCATAACCGCCTCTAAGTACAATAGTTAGCGGCGTTTTAGGTTGGAAACCGCCATTAATTGTTGCTTTGCGCAACGAAAGGAATGAAACAAGCGGCGGTTTATCACAAACCGCCGCTATTTGTTGCATGTCCGCGACTTTCATACATTTAATAAAAATTACTTTGTTTTAATTTGTTAATTTGTTATTATTTGATAATTTGTTGTAAAATTAAAACGAATCCAAAATTAATTAACTACTTATAATATGATTACTTATTAATTTGTTATTTTATTTTTTAAAAAAATTGAAAATGTATAGATTATAAATTTGTATAGATAAAATATATTTTATCTAAAGTAACAAATCTTTTACGAAATGTTATTATTATTTAATTGAAATTTGTATAGATAATAAATCGTAAATTATAAATCTTAAAAAATTAAAAGATTTGGTGTTTTTGTAAAATAAAATTAAAATTTGTAAAACCTATAGATTAAAAATTAAAATAACAAATTAACAAATAATATTATTATATAATTTAAATTTGTATAGATTATAAATTGTAAAAGATAAATCTTAAAAAATTACGATTTGGTGTTTTTTTTAAATTAAAATTTTAAAACGTATAGATGAAAAATTAAAACAACAAATTAGCAAATAGTATTATTATATAATTTAATTTTTTATAGATTATAAATTGTAAAGTAAATCTTAAAAGATTTGATTTTTTTTAAATTTAAAACCTTTCTTTATAAGCTATAACTATTAATGGTTGCCACCCATGTCATCAATCCGATAATCTCATCTCGCTTAAATTCAAGTCATTCATTTCAAATCCCACGGCCATAAACTCTCTCCTCTCTATTTGATAAAACATTAAGGCAAAAAGAAGCACAAATCCCCCTTCTACCAGCCACGTCACCAATCCAAGTTTTTCCAAAATTTCAATCTCAACCATCTATCCATTCATCACCCACCAACTAAATAGGCCTCTAATCCACCGAGAGAGAAAATCAACGTCGCTGCGAATTCAATCCACCATTCTCATCTTCGATGGATCAACAATGTCGGGGCACGGCAAGGGAGGCGCCAAGCGCCATCACAAGGTCCTCCATGACAACATCCATGGCATCCTGCAGCCTTCGATCCTTCGTCTTGTCTGCCGTGGCGGTGTCAAGCTCATCAGTGGGCTGATCTACACAGAGCACGCGAGGAGGAAGACGGTGACCGCCATGGACGTCGTCTACGCCCTCAAGAGTTAGGGACAAACTTTACGGCTTTGGCGACTCAAGCCGTAGTTGTCACTGACTGCACAATTGATTTTAGGTTAGGGTTTTGGGTTTCATCTTTGTGTTTCTTCGTTTTCTATGTAAATCTTGAATCCGGATCTGATGAAATGTAATGAAATTCAATGTGTTTGAAATTCAATAATTTAATCTTTTTTCAATGTTCCTTCTTGTTCCCAATCCGGATTTGATGAAATGTAATGAAATTTAATGTGTTCAAAATTCAATACGAATCTTTTCAATGTTCCTTTTTGTTCCAATTGTGATTTTGTGTTTGAAATACAAGGATAATTTGGCAAAAATTGTGATTTTATGAAATTTTGTTGTGTCACATGGCAATATGGTAAAAAAAACAAAATAGGTTAATAAAAATAATTTTTAAACAAATAATTGGAACTCCACTACGTTCAAACCGTCGTGAAATGCAAGGAGTCTCATCTCACTCTGACATGTGACGGCGGTTTATGAACAGCCCCTAATGGATTTTAAACCGCCGCTAATGTATCCGTGACTTAGCGCTATAACGGCTGATTGTTTAAAACCGCCGCGAATTCAATTCCCCGACGCTTAACTATAGAGGCGGTTTGATAATCACAAGGAAATCAATTAGCGGGCGGTTTTTAACCGCCAAGTAATTGCCCTAAAACCGCTAATCGCTTTTTTTGTAGTGTAAGGCCTCGATTAGCTCCCTCAGCTAAGGGGACTTGGCGCATCGTACAATGATAGTCGGGGCTGAGGTACGCCCAAATCTTATTGTTTTTTGTTGATCCCTCCCTCTTTGTGCTAACCGTCCCATTGGCTCGTGTAGTTCATCCTTTTGTCTATCCATTCAACACTTGGGTTCCTCGAGGGCGCTTAATCCTTCGATTGTACAAGTGACACCCTGAGAAGGATCCAAGAGGAGCTTACCCAAAGGAGGACACTAGTGCTGTTCTCCGGCCATCAGGTATGATTCCTTCTCCCTCTGGCCTTCCGGGGTCGAGTGTCTTTCTTATTCGTTTAGGGTGATTCCTTCGCGTAGGCTAGCCTCATTGGGGAGGTTTATGACTCCACTAAGGTTCTCCAGGCTGAGGTGGATACTTTTCAGAAGGAGATCTTTTCATAAGGAGATCCACATAGAGTGAGAGCGGTTGCAAGGGCCCTCAACGCCTTGTCTGGGCGCCTTCAAGAACGTGAAGCTGAGATCGAGCGCCTAACGGAGAATGGTTCTTTGGAACTGGCCAAGAGACAGGAGGTTGAGAAGTTCAAGGGGTCCTTTGTCTTTTTCGAGAGGCTCGTTAATTGCCGGGTAGAGGCCGTAGAACAGGTTAAGGCTTCGCTTGAGTTCAAGATCCTCCTTAATTAGGAGGCCTGGGCCAGTTCGCGAAGGTGCTTCAGGATCATTTAAGACCTCGTCCGTCATGGTCCAGCAGTGAACCTCTCGGAGATTAGCTATGATGAGGACACATGCCTTCTTCGTGGGCGAGGGGGAAGCAATGGTGAGGAGTCAGGTGAAGCTGAGGCGCCCCAGGGTCGGACGTTCTGGGGGAAGACGGGGACGGCTCCGTAGATGAGACAGATTCCATTCCTCCTTCAAGCGGATCCCTCGGGTTTGGATATTGGGTCCGTCAGGTTGTCCCCCAGTTAATAGTTTTAGGCATCTACTATACTTTTCACTTTTGGCCCAATATTGGTGTATTAATGTAAAGAATGTTTCTAGTCTTTTCTATTGAAGGGGCGTGTACCTAGCTTTTCCTTTACTTTTTCCGAATCCCCTTAAGTTGTCTCGTTTATCGCACCCCGCTGCAGAGGGTTTCATACTGGTAGAAGTTTCTAAGGCACCGAGTCAAGCGACACTCTTCTCAACTGGGGAGATGTTTTCCTTCCCGAGGGATCAGGCAAGTTTCCCGTTGGCATAAATGTCGCCACGCCGAGAGGCTCTTCGCCTTCCCGCCTTTTGCCTATAAAAAGCCCTGATAAGTGGTCTCCTTTCCCTTTCCCTTCTAGGTTGGCTATCTACTCCCCATGGAGTTAACACTTCCTCATCTAGACAGGTCCTTGTTTCAATCTTAGAAGAAGATTTTTAGGGACTAACTGATGGGTTTTGTGGTTTCTCCAAATGTGGCTTGCCTGCGAAACGACGTTGGAGTTAGGTTTTGGGGTCTCTCCAAATCTAGAAGAATAGAAGAGAGAGAGAGCCGTCCTCCATCTGGGAACTTCGCTAGAGCCTTCTCATTAGATGCCCTCCGGTGACCTCCTAGGTGATGCTTCTGTCCTTCCGCCTGCGAGCACATGCTTGTTTTGCCGCCACCTTGACTGTGGTGTTTTGCGACCACCTTGACTGAGGTAAGGTCGACATCGTGCAGCAACGGTGTCATGGCTGGCGTTGCGGGGGAGGCATCTATCCCTCAACCCTTGGTGTTGTCGCGCGGGCAACCATTGTGCTTCCCAACATGGGTTTGTTGGGTTGAAGGCTTGCTTAGGCCGCCGCCCGGCACCCAGTCGGGGCAAGCTTTCAACCTCAAAAACTTGTTTCGGGGAGTTAGTCATTGATTCCAGAGACTTTTTACGCCGTTTAGAGTGCCGCCAATTTTAGCTTTTCTTTGAACCCTTTTTATGGGATAAATAAAAGTTAGCAGTCTAATTTTTGTCTATGTTCCTCTTTTTCTTTGTTTATTCGCCAGCTCCTCCACTGGGCTTCTTCCTTATCCTGACTACGTTACCTTTTCGGAGTACTTCCCTCCCCCCCACCCCCCCCCCCAAAAAAAAGGAGGGCTGGCCGACGCTCTCGGGATGGAGTAATCATGCAAGTGGGCGGCGTCTTCCTCAGGAAAGGTTCAGGGGCATAATTGTCATGGCCTCATCTAGGGACTGTTATGCTTCCTAGGCAGGCCTTTTTCTTAGTTCTATTCCACTTTCCATATCGTTTGCATTTATCCCCATTAATTGGTGCTTTTTCCCTTTGAAATAAATGACGACTACTTAGCTAGAGAGTTTTGGGTGTGAGGACTTACTTGTAGCATTAAGTGTGCCCCCCTTCTCTTTCGCTTGCTCTCACCAGCTTGTCACAGTAGGGTTGCATACCCTCTATTCCTCCAGGATTCTGCACCTTTGGTAGTGAAGGGCACGATTCTTGAGAGGAAGCCGTTGGAGGTTTTGGTTTTGAGAAAGAGGCCAACTTATGGCACTCCAAGCCCTGTCCCTAAGGAGGACTTGTGCGCGACGCCTGGGACTCCAGTGAGGCATGTCGGGTAGTCCTCCTTGTCTTCGCCATCCCTGTCGTTTGTTGGTGGCTCGAGCTTCTCTGGTGGCAATCCCTGCCTTTGTGACCCGTTTCTCCACAAACTCGACAAGTGATGGCTCGCTTGCAATCTGCCGCCATATGGCCGGGCTTCAGGCACTAGCCATAGACCTCTACTAGGCCGGCCGACATCCTGATTTATGGTGGAGATCCTTGTCGTGTACCAAATGCTAGTGAGGTTCGTCTTAGTTCCGACGGGGCGCCTTGAGTTCTTTTGCTTTCATCAGATCGTTGCATCCGCTTGAAGTGGACGTCCTCCCAGCAGCGGTCGTCATCAGATCTCAGCTGTGGGGGGGACCTCGGGGTGGCAAGCGCCTCCATTATGAAAGAGTGATTTCGCTGTCCTCCCTTCGCTCCCGCCGCTTTGGCATAGGTAACTCCATCTCTCCGCGAGCTGTTGTGCTATGTCGTCGTCCCCCGGGGGCGCGGTAGTGCTTGGATGCCCACCATTGCCGGCTCCGAGGAAGTTTCTCGCATCTAAACCCTTGCCATGATCGTCATTATTTCGGTTTCCCGTTGTAGTGGTGCGCTGTGCGCCGCCGCTCACCGGAATTCGCACCGCCCAGGTGTTGGATGCCCACCTCCTAGGAGCTCCCTGTTAAAAAAAAACAATAATCACATCAAATAAATTTTTTATAAATTTTATATTTAATTAAACTATATTTATTATTTTTAATAATATTAATTACTTAGTTTGAAACCAATATAGAACATGACAAGAATTACAATGATGTAAATAGTTAAAACTTACAAGGGTAGGACATTTACTTGAGCAAGTTACTTGTAGAACAAATAATGTTATGAGAAAGTAGTAATATAGTTGCAGTTATGAATAAAAGCAACATATATAAATAGTTTCTATAGTGTAAGTGAGATCGACTTATAAAAAGAAAAAAATAATGATCCTAAACATGTTCATACAAATTAAACAAGACCAAATAAATTAAATAAACTTTAATTCAAAATAATATTAAAAATTCAAACAATGACAAATTTTTCCTTACAAATTTCATTGGTTTTTTTTCCCATTTGTTCTTTAACATGAAAGCAGTAGAAATTTTATCCCACGAATACTTCTTGAACAAACGTGACGTTTGTTACGGAAACATCTTTAGTTTCTTTCAAGCCAGGTGCTCCAGGTTATGGTCATGACTGCCAAGTTTCATCCCATGCACACTTTTTTATGAAGGTTTTTCCCTAAGCTGTAATGGCCGCAGAGATCCGTTATAGATCAAGGGTGTCCCCCGAAAAATCCAATATTATTAACACAACAATTTCTACTTAGAACAAGATAAACATCAAAATATATTCAAACTTAGAGACTTGGGATCCTTGGTATTGTGAATTGAGAGCTCAAGTGGAAGGAGAGCTGGCTAGGTAGGCTGGAAATTAGGCTAGGCGAGAGCAAGCATGAGTGGGGGAGAGAGCGAGAGCGAAATCAAGAGATGGATGAGAGAAAGAAAGAATTGAAAATCATGGCTAGGAGAGAGAAAATGAGTGCACTATTGAGGGATAGAGAGGTTTGGTCGTTTGGTAGTTTGATGACTTTTAGCGGCGGATTTTATAATTTGCAACTGATTTCTATAAGAAAACATAGCAAAGGAGGTTAGAATTTTACCGTTATCACTTCTAATTTCCAACGTAGTAAACACATCTTTTGTAGTCACATTAATAATAATTGTCACACCAGTTATTAAAAAAAATTAAAAAAATTAAAAATTCAAATTCAACCATAGAAATGGCCATTTGAGACAAATTCACAAAAAAAATTTAATTTTGAGACTAATGTAGTGTAGTTATTCCATAAGAAAATAGTTTCATTTTGGTCGGGTATTATTCCCAACTCTTAAGAAAAGTTAAGGTTTGATCAAAACCTTCAAGAAAACAAATCATAATCTCATTCAAGTCATAACTCTAGAATATTGAAAACAACAATAATATAATAAAAGAGAATGAATCTTAAAGGAGGATCAATGGAATTGTAATGTTCTTATTGCTTACAAAGGAGTATATTTATACATAGGATGTTTTAGAGAGATTACGAAACAAAATCAAGGAGATTGATTACAATCACTTAAGTGTATAAGGGGATAAATATAGAAGATACCCTTGAGAGATTAGGAAACTAAATCAAGAAAGATTGATTACAATCATTTAAGTATAGGAGGGAATAAATATAGAAGATGGTTTTCTATTATAAGGAATAGGTAGTTCTCCTGCCCTTGCAAGTTGGTGAGAGGAAGTGAAACTACAATCTTGGACAATAGACTAGTGAAAGCAAAACTGGGAAGGGGGTTTGTTAGAATATCAACTAGTTGATCATAAGAGGACATATGAGCATCACGAAGAAGATTCTGTTGAACTTTTGTGTGAATAAAGTGTTAGTCAAGCTCAATGTGTTCCATCTAGGAGTGAAAGACAGGATTAACACAACTGAAGTTCCACACAATAAATGGTTGGTGGAGAAGAGAGGGGCACCTGAAGTTCCTTTTGGAGGTTCATTAACCAGTCGTGTTCAGCAGCAGTGTTAGCAACAACACAATATTCAACTTCTACAAAATACCCTAATCTCCGATCGACTCCTCGGCGCAAATCCTCTACACCTCAGGATCTGAAAAAGAAAAAGAGCAAATGCGTGAGCATTCGGATAGAAAGCCCAGTAAGTACCCCCTGCAGGGATCACAAAGTCATCATAGAAACAATAAGTCAAATAACGGTATCACACCCCGAAAATCTATCTTTAGGAGTCTACCACAAGCAAAAACAACAGTACGACCCCTAACTATAGTAGCTCTCAAGCTCTTTAATGAGTTTCAAAGAAAGCTCAGCAAATGTCACCCCCGTTCAGCATCATCAGCAACCTGCTGGAGTACGACCCTCCAATCATAAGTCGGTAGTTCCACCTCTCATACGTGTCGACACAGCCAGCGTATCACACCCACTAACGGGCAGGACAACCAGAGTATTGTCCCTCTGGCATGGCAAGCCGAAACGCAGGGTGTCTCGTCCCTATACGTTTCCCAAACGGAGCCCCCACACTCCACCGAGTCCGGGCGGAAGACTAACAACAAATCAGGGATACCAACATCCCGAAACAGTCAAACATGCTCAACAGGAATTTAAACAAATATAGCATGTATGAACTCAATGTGGCAATATCATCAACCATGATAGTAGCAAAGCCAAGAAAACTCCGAAGAGTGGGTACAAGGCAAGTGTACTTACAAGCATAAAATCAAGAAAACAACCAGCCAACAAATAAGGCACTAGGCAAGAGTACTTACCTTTATCAAAAGATGGAAACTTCCCTAGTTTTTCCTCCTGACGTGACTCTAGGCCTCCACGTAGGTATCTGGTAGTAAAGTTTCTATTAGTGTCAGAAATACTAACAAATACTACACTTCTAGATGCACATGCATTACCCTCTCTCTTGGTGGGTCACAATCCAGTTTAACGGGTCCTGAGGTATCCTATTTGGTTACCAACCCATTTTCTTCAATATTCGTTCCCTTGTTTGACCCTTAGCTTTTACTCGGTCACTAGTCAATCGTCCAACTTGACGACCTATCTTTCATGGCTAAAGTTTTATTTGACCAAGTTTACTTGCTTTGATGAAATTAAGCCCATCTAAATAAGTCCACCAAGCCCACTGGTTCCCCAAGCTGGCCCAGTTTACTTATTCTTGAAGTATCCTCCTCTACCACGTGGCTTGCCATGTCCTAGCGGTTAAGGCCCATTGACTTGGTTGGGGCGGTCATGGGTTCGAATCCCACCCTTTACACCATTTTACTTTTCTTTTCTTTTTATTTTACTTTATTTTTATATAATCTGGTTAAACCCAACCTGGTTCCTTTAAACCAATTTCTTGAGCCCAACCCAATTGAACCCAAACCATGGATTCAATATAACTTAGCCACTTTGTTTAATCAACTTAATTTATCAAACACAACCAAATTAATTTGGTTAACCCATTTATCCAATTATCATAACTAAGTCAACTTAATCAAACTTATTTGATTAATTAACATATTAGCTCAATTAGTGGATTAAACCTAACCCATTTAAATCACTTGACCCAATCCAAATCTATTTGTCTAACTAATCAAGTTGATTAAATTTACTAAACTAGATTTGGATTTAATCAACTTACTAATGGACTAACCTTAGTCATTTAACTTAATCAATTTAATCAACCTAATTAAATTGATTAAGCTAGGTTAACCTTTTTAATTAATTTAATTAATTAAATTACTTATCCCTTATCTTCTTCTCTCCCTCAGCCGAGCTTCACCGGAGTTGTCACCGGCGGGCACACAACCCATCGAACCTGGCCTGCACCAGTCTCCTGACCACCGACGAACGATGAGCATGTAGCACTCCTCCCAGGAAGGTGGCCGGCCCTCCTGTCCCTCACTAGAGCTCCACAGCCACAGCCAAAACTCCATCAACTTCGGCGAGCTCGAACGAGCGTAGAGGACGCATGTACTTCTGTTTTAAAAGCAAAATGAGGGAGGGGAAGCTTCCTGGAAGGTCGAGGACGACAAGCAGTGCCTCCAGCGATCTCTCTGACGACTGGCGAGCACCCTCTAAATTTACCTTCGAGCTCGGTTACACCCCCGACGTGCTGCAACCTCCTTCTCCTTCCTTTGTCTCGGCCTCCTCTTGCTCACAGTCAACTGTAATGGGGTACAAAGCTGCCAGACGCCGGTAAATTTGTACCCCATTACAGCGAGCTCTCTCCGATCACTACGCTAGAGCTTCTTCTCCACGGTGGTTCTCGGGCTCCTTGCGCTCAGTGCATCAACTCGAGCTGTGGCTGCCTCCTTTATAGGCCATGGAAGCCAAGGGGACAGTGCCACTCAGTGGATGAAGCCCTTGGAGATGGCCGACCTTCAAGCGAGCAACGGTCGAGGAAGAAGGCTGAACGCACGATGGCATTCGCAGCTGAGGGAGTAAAGGAGGTCGTGCCTCATGATCAGGTTTCGCGAATGGACAGTAAAGATTGCTTGGATCAAATCCAACGGCCAGAACAAATCATAAGGCCTCGGATCTGACAACTCTGAGATCAACAGCCGAGATCACCAGGAGATCAACGGCCGGATCATCCTCTTTCGCCTCGCATCCATCATTCAAGCAGATGGACGCCTCTCATTGCACCACGTGGCTTCACAGATGCGCTAATAACTCCACGCGATCTACACTCATCTGAGATCTTTAAATCTCAGTTGAACAACTCCATTTCTATAAGGGTCTTCTCTGGACATTTATCCAGTAGTCCCTGAACTTCTTTAGGTCACAGTTTGGTCCTTTCTCTGTGAGAGGGGACAATTTCCCTTAGGTCCTTTATACTTTTGGAAATTACTAAAAGGTCCTTATGACCCCTAATTAACCCTAATTAGGATCATGATCAATTTAATTCCTCTTTTTTACACTTAATTATCCGTCCCTCATACCTTAAGGACCAATTTAATTAATAATATATTTTATGAGAATTTATGAAAAAATTTGTTTCAAAATCCTTGGATTTTACACCAATGATGCAATGTTGGACGAGATATAAACATTGAAAGCTTGTTTATTGAATAAGCAATGTTAGGCCTTGTATATTGTAGATATTGAAGCTTCCCAATAAGAGTTCTATATGTTTTAATATTAGAAATTGGATCACAGTTATGAGCAGCATGAGAAAAACTGGTAGAGAGTAGTGTACCAGCTACCTTGGCATTAAGTCATGTCAGCATACTCAAGAATATGTTTGATATATTTATGTTGTGATAGAAATAGACTATAAACTGATCTATTAATATCAATTCCAAAAATATAATGTAAGTAACCAACATCCTTGATAGAGAAGTGAACACCAAACTGATTAATAAAGTAGGTAAGCCTAGCAAAATCATTCCCAATAATGATGATATCATCAATATAGAGAATCGTATATAGAACAATGACCAAGTGATGTAAAGTGAATAGACACTAATTAGAGTGTGAGCAACAGAAGCCAAGAGAGAGAAGATACTCTTTAAGTTTATTATACCATGCCTGAGGTGTTTGTTAGAGACCATAAAGAGCTTTATGAAGCTTGCTAACATATGAGGGATGTTTGGAGTTAGAGAAACCAATTGTGGTTGAGCCATGAACACATCCTCATTAAGTTTGTCATGCAGAAAGGCATTGTTGACATCAACTTGTCATATAGTCCAATCATGACAAACTACAAGAGAAATAACAACATGAATAGTAGCATGTTTAGTAATAGGAGAAAAAGTATCAATATAATCAATTGCAGGTCTCTGATGATAACCCTTTGCAATGAGATGAGCCTTGTACTTGCTTATTGAACCATTAGGATTATATTTAATTCTAAAAACCCATTTGCATCCAACCACTTTATATGTTGAATAAGCAGATACCAAGGACCATGTTTTTTGAACATTAAGAGTATGGAGCACTCCTAACATAGGATCTTTCCACTATAGATATTTAAGTGCTTGAGTCGCTATGTGAGGAACCTTTAGATAATCAGTTTCAGGTAAAACTTTGGCTTTTGAAGTTGTCTTTTGTGTAGGCTTTGGGAAAGATATAGCTTCGGGTTTGGTAGCAATAAGAGAAAGACGTTGAATAGGCTTGAAGATTTGGTTTTTGGATCGGGTGATCATGTGATGTGTTTGCTTTAGTGGTGAGGATGGTACAAAAATATTGGGTGATGAATGAGAGGGAGAAGAAGATTAAGTATAGGTAAGATGTTACCTGACAAAATGCTAAGATGATTCTCTGATGTGGCTGATGTAGAAGCTTCCGCTAGTTGTACATCCTCGGAAGGGAAATTTTCCTGTAAATTGAAGTGATGTATGTACTTTTCCATTATTCATTTGGCTTGATGTAACTTGAGGATACAATCACCACAAAAAGTGATTGTTGAGGTTGCCACATTATCTATCCTTTATATTTTAAAATTTAATTTAACCTAACATTTTATTTTGTGGAAATCATATTAATTAAGAAAATATTTTTATATAATATTAATAAAATTTATTATATTTAATTAAATTTTATTAACATTTAATTATTAATATTGATTAATAAAATTAAATAGTGTTATTATTGAATAATATTTTCTTTATATTATTAAATATTATTATTTTTTATATAATATTAATAAAATTTAATAAAATTTAAGAAAATATTTTATTAAATATTAATAAAATTTATTAACATTAAATAATATTAAAATAATATTATATAATTATTTAATATTTATTTTATAATATGAATAAAATTTTATTTGGTGGAAATTGTATTATTTAAGAGAATTGATTGTATAGAGATTTAGGAGAGGGTGGTGAGACTAATGAAAGAATTTTACTGTATTTCAACTTACGGCTAATTTGGCTATAAGTTGAAATATAGCAAATTGATAGGTTTATGTGAAACTTTTTGCATGTAAGTGAGACTTTAATTTACATCAAACCAAACTCAGCATTTTCCAACTTGCATGTAAAACGTGTTATATTATATCCACTTACACGAAACTAAACAACCCCTACATGAAGAGTAAACTTAGGTAATTAGTTTGGTTCCACCCAAAGATAAATCTCCATTGATTTTGTTTCATTTATAATGAAAATTAGAATATTTTGTTCACTTCTTTCCTCATTTTCAACTCGCATGCCAAACAACCAAAATCATGAATATTGTTTGTCATTTACAATTACTATTAAATCGAACCTAGAGAGCCAGTGGTATTAGTTTATTTCTATGTCTTGCCTAGGATTATAATAGCATTAGTCTTTTAGTTGTTCGAGCAAGGTTGTATTATGTCTACATGTAAATTTCCTTCTATATTTCTATTGTCTACTAGAATGTTCTCGCAATGGGACTTACTGTGTAGCATATATACAAGGTTCCATACCGCGGGTTTAAAATTGGCACACCAATATCTCTCGGTGAACATACTAAGACACTGTCTTCATTGTTTCCTCAATTGCATGCATGTAGACACTGATGCGAGGATCCTCTGTAGTTAGAATCAAGGTGGTCGACGATTGGGGAACCGTCCTTGGTTATATTGTGCATCACTCGATGCCTTTAGCTGAATGATGTGGCTTAATCAAAAGGAAGATATTTAGCTTCTTTTTCTATAAAAAAAAGAATGTGGTGTTGATGATCATCGTCCATGTGTGTTTAAATCTGTTAAAGCTAGAGGAAGCCGATAAGATATGATTGATGTTAATTGCTTCTGATGATATGTTTGGTTGCTCTGGGTTTGAATACTCATCACGGCGCGAGGAAACGTTATGCATTTGATGAAAACATCCAAAGACCTGCTCAAGGGATAGAGATTTCTAAAGCAACCACTAGTGATTAATGATCAAGACGCGGGTGAAAATTCAAGAGGAGAGTAAGGATTTGAGGGGTATTTCGGGGGTTGGAGATGAAGCTAGGGCAACAAAAGGAGACATTAATTATGGTGTTGGATTTACTAGAAAGATATGTTTGAATTATATCACGTTTAATTTTTAATATATTGAATACATATGTCTATGTTAAGTTAATAAAATAGTTTTATTGTGATTGTACAAAAAAAAAACTTCCACCAGTAAACAAATTTAACTGTTTATCAAACAAAATAGTAACCTTAAAAAAATTGAGATTGTACAAAACGTACAACGAGTGTGTATATATATATATATATATATATATATATATATTTGAAAAGGTGGATAAACCACATTTATTGATAGTGCTTATCATGATATTACAGAGCTGTATGATAACACATAGATGTGAGCGTGGTTACAGTGGTGTATAATCCGGTGCTACCAAACATAGGATAGTATAATATTATCCTATCCTATCCAATCCAATCTAATCCGAAATAATAATCTAATCCTATCCTGCGTACCAAACACGACCTTAGGGATTAGATGGAGTTGTGCTCTTTTCTTCCTCGAAGTATGCGTAACATGTAAAACCAGCTCCAAAAAAATTAAATAAAAAATTAAATAATTTATAATGAAACAAATTTACAAATACATGATTCAATTCATGAGAGATTAATTAAAATTGAGGGGACAATTGAGGTAGGGGATAGAAAAGCTAATATATCTTTAAATTAGTATCTCTGACATGATGTTTTTTTTTAAAAAAAAAATAATTTCAAAATTCAACAACAACTAATTAAGAGCCTTAATCCCATATATAATCCCATACAAGATATATTGGGTCGGCAAAAATAATTTCAAAATAAAAATAATAATCATTTATTGTTTTATTTCAGTAATGGGTACATTACATAATCATTCAAGTAAAAGTGAAGAATATAATAATAATAATAATAATAATAAAAAGAAATAGTTAAATGTTTGCTCATAACAATAACTATAACAAGAGAAGCGGATGTATTTGGCTTTGATGAGCTATAGGAGTACCAGCTAGTTTAATGCTTTGGAGATGGCGGCAGCATGGAGAGGTGGGGCATGGAGGACAACAGTCTCCACCGTTATCCCAGGGCCCAAACCATGGAGCACTCCCCACTCAAGCCCCTCTCCGGCGGTGCTCTTCCCATGTGCCGCCGAGTGCTTCCTCATCTCATCCATGATGAAGAAGACACTGGGGCTGGACATGTTGCCGTACTGGCTCAGCACATGCCTTATGGCTCTCATCTTCTCAGGCTTCAGCTCCAGCTTCTCCTGGATCTTATCAATGATGGCACGACCTCCAGGGTGAGTGATCCAGAACAAGGAGTTCCAGTCGGAGATGCCGAGAGGCGAGAAGGCCTTCACCAGGGTTTTCTCTATGTGCTTGCCGACGGTGCTGGGCACCTGGTTGTGCAGATGGAACGTGAGACCCACTTCCCTCAAGTGACCTCCAATGAACCCCTCGCTCTCAGGGAGTATATACTGGTCCGTAGACACTATCTCAAACAAGGCAGTCTCAACCCCAGGGATTGGCTTCCCTCCGACCACCACCGCGGCAGCGCCGTCTGCGAAGATGGCCTGCCCGACCAGGTTATCCAAGTGCTCGTCGTCGGGTCCACGGAAGGAGATGACGGTCAACTCGGCGCACACGATAAGGACACGGGCGTCGTCGTTGTTCTCGGCCAGGTCCTTGGCTATACGTAGGACCGTGCCGCCGGCGAAGCAGCCCTGGCTGTAGAGCATGACGCGCTTGGTGGAGGGAGAGAGGCCGAGGAGCTTGATGATCCGGTAGTCAGCGCCGGGCAAGTCGACACCGCCCGTGGAGCAGAAGATGATATGAGTGATGTCCGAGCGTGGACGTCCCCATTCCTCGAGGGCTTTAATGGCTGCCTTCTCTCCGAGCTTTGGCACCTCTTCCACCACGATGTCATGCCGGGTGTCTAGTGAAGCGTGATCCATGAAGGAACAGAGATTGGGATTCTCCTTCAGCTTCTCTTCGTTTAGGAAGAAGTGTCTCTTCTTAATCATCGACTTCTCACCTTAATATATGGCATAAATATATACCTTGTTAGTCAGTAATTACTCGATCGTATGTACACCATGCATGCATGCATGCATCGTAATTAACGTGCGTGTATGCATACATGCATACGTTCATCATGGATTATTTATTAATAATAATAACAATTAATGTACGTACTTCAACAAACAATATAATTAGAAGCAAGGATTCATTCATGCATGCATGATGAAATTAAAAGACTATACTATATAGTATATACTTACAGACACGCTTGAGCTTCTCCTTGAGCTCAACCTTGTGTTCATTGTTGGTGACTCTGAAGTAGTAGTCCGCGAATTCGTCCTGATAGACAACGTTGGGAGGGTTGGCAGTGCCCACTGCTAGCACGCTAGCCAGGCCACCAGCCTTCTTTGCCTTGTGATCAACTGCAGTACTACCATTGCTCGCCATTGATGATCTTTCTTTCTATCTTAATTTCCTCACGCTCCTGGAGATCAAGCTTGCAAACCTAGCTATATATAGCAGCTGGTTATAAGTTTATAACTCAAGGGTGAGGTGAGGGCATATATATATCTTCCAGTACCATTGCACCCTTTATATAGTCATCGATATCTAGCATGCATCCACTCTGGCTGCTCTTATCTTATTGCACGCTACTGCAACTTGTATTTGAAAATTGTGAGAGATTTGGTTGGTAAGACAGCATTTATTTACAACATATAATACCTTAAAATTAAGCCGGCACACACGTTTTCATGAAGTAAATATTTATTAATATAGACTATATATAGCCATCAACAAAATACTTCTGTAATATTATTATTATATATTATTCTTAATTATTAATATATTGATAAATTATATTATATATTATATATTATATATTATATAAGGCTAAACAATAAAATATTATTAATTTAATAATTTTTAATGACACTAATTTTTAAATTCTATAAAAATTAAATTAATTAATATTAATAAGAAAACCAAATTCCTTTGGATGCTGGACATTCTTTAATTAATTTCTCTAATCTTCAGTAATAATTAATATTTACTATTTAATTAAAACAATTTAATAACTAATACCATATATTTACTAATTAAGTTATATAACTAGGAGGATGTGAGACTAAAGAATAACTTATGAACAATTTGGCCATAAGTTAACATCCATGATATCAAAGATGGGTCGGATGAGCTGGGAGATTCTGTCGATGTACTCGAGCCAAGGGGATTGGAACCAAGGTGGATTGGTGGGATCAAAACAAATCTTTACTCCTCCAACTCCAAGATTCTTCTCAACGGCAATGCAACAGGATATGTGCAACGCTAAGGGGGCCTCAGGCAAGGTGACCCCTATCACCACTGTTGTTTGTGCTAGTGGCAGATGTATCCAACACTATGCTCGAAAATGCCACCAAAGCCAACATATATAGTTAAAGGTATCCCATGCGGAAATATGGTGATCTCCTCCCTATTGTATGCAGATTATCTACTAGTCCTGCGCACAGGTGACGACAAGCAATTCATAACCCTCAAACTAACATTCTACATATACAAAGTGTTTTCAGGACTCCGTATAAACTATCACAAGAGCCTGGTCGTACCCATCCTGTCGAATACACATACACCTCTAGAACTAGGGCGTATTATGGATTGCAATTTAGGTCAACTACCAACATCCTATCCAGGCCTTCCCATATTAGGCACTAAGATGAGGAGGGCGGACCGGAGGACCTTGATTGATAGGATCAGCGGACAAATCACATCATGGAGAGGGAGACTGCTGTCACTAGGGGGCGAATCACCCTACTTAACTCAGTCATATTGGCAATCCCTAACCATTGGATTTCCATATATCGCCTACCCGAATGGATGATTAACCATGTTGACCCGATAAGGAGGAAATTACTTTAGAAAGGAGAGGACATGGTGGCAAGACATATAAACTGGTGAGGTGGGAGAGAATCGGACGTCCTAAAAAATATGGAGGATGGAGAATTATCAACCTCCCGATCTTTAACCCATACCATGCTTGGGAAATGCTAGTGGAGACTATTATCATATAAAGCTAAATAATAAATATTATAAATTTAATAATTAATAGTAACACTTCATTTTAAATCATAAATTTAGTAAGAGAACACAACCAAACATATATAAATAAATAAATAAATAAATAAATAAATAAATAAAAAGAGAGGACTTGGAAATTCTTTATGCCACGCAAAAAACAGCTAAAATAATAACTTCCAAAAAATTAAAAGTAAAAAAAAATATCTAATAGATATTTTCCTTGATTCTTTTATTTTATATTATTATTATTTTTTTATAGGTAATTAATTATAGGTCCCTTGAATAGTGCCCAAATTGCCTATAGGTCCTGAGGGGGTGTGTGTAGGGGTATAGTGTAATAGTGTTTTGGGTGGAGAATAGTGTCAAATAGTGTCAGGGACTAATAGGGAATTTGCCCTATTTTTTAATCGTGCTCATGCCATGGGGGTTTGTAATAGAAAGGACTTTTTTCTTGAATTTTTTTTTTGTTATTTAATTAAAAAATAGATAAACCACATGTTTTTAAAGCCTCACCTTCCTACTATCTTTTATCCTAATCCATAATATTATCCATGACTGATGACCAAAGTTGCGAATTCAATCTTTGATCAAACAAAAGAGGTCCCTATTCCCATGCCAACTTCTTGTTTGATTTGAAAGTGCATGTGTATATAATATGTTAGTGCGAAAATTGGATTTAGGGCCCAATTTCAGCCTAACAATTGAATTTGTATTTTGGGAGTGGCTATCCTAGAATGAGATCGAGAGAGAATCCAAGCAAGAGAGAGAGAAAACAGATTTACGTGGAAAACCCCTAAAAGGTGGGGAAAAAACCACGGGAGAAGAAATTCTCACTATGAATGGTTAAGAATACAAGAAATCTTACAACCATTCTCGAAATGGAAAGTTGGAAAAAGGGTTGGCTCCATTTCCAATTTCGGCAGAGCTTCACTACTTGGATCTCCAGAATGTCCAAAATGAACAATGATCCTTGCCTTTTATAGGCATCGGTCGCTTGCTGAGCACGTTTCTCAATTTAGTCACGTGTTTGCGGTTTGTGAATCCAGCCTAAGCGCCACTAAGCATCCGAAGTTGTTCTGTGTGTAATCGTTCTAGAACTTTCTCAAAATGCCAGTCAGTCCCGCGGTTGTCCTTCTTCTAGAAGATTGGGAACGACACGGTGAATCATCGGTTTTGTCATACCTGCATATGCTTAATTAGCTTCCTTCCGATACCGATATGACCCATAGCCGCATCGTCATATTGATTCATATCGGATCGGCACAGTGCTTCGTGGTGGATTAGTCCGATACTATGAGTTACCCATATCGGAACGGTATGCTATAATACCATATCGGAACGGTATGCTGTAATGTTTACGTGAACTTTTAGACTGTTGTTCCGACACGTGGTTTTCCCGGATGGGTGCCACGTGTCCCAATACTTTCATCCCTATCAATAGTCCCCCATTAAGTATGCTTGCGAATGAAATGAAGCTAAGCATTACTGTAATCTGACTATGCTGGGACTATTACTTCAATATTTGCTTCATTATCTTTATTCTATTTCTATGCATCTTCTTCCATTCGTACTGTACTTCGGTGACTTATTTGTCGAAACATTCCTTTTCATTTAATGTCCTCTATTTGGCATTGATTATCCCCCATCCTTTCTTTATGCACCACGGCTTTTGGAGATCGTAGTGAGACAAAGCTTATGATGATACCGCCTTTTCATTCTCCACGTGTCAAGAATTTGAAACGTTTTAAGTTTCTTTTTGGCCCTAGCCGTCAGATCAAGGGTTTTGAATAACTACTCATATTGATCCCGACCGTCGATTTAATTCTCAAATAGTGTTGGAGATCCCACAATCAAATTTCAAAATCGTTTGAAGGTGGCTGCTTCCGTGCAAAACGTTCTTCGTCTTGTTCTTCGATTCACTTTGTCTTTCGAGAAGCCATTAAACCTTCAACTCTGAGAGAGGATTTGATTGTTCAGGTACGAGGTTCTCCTTCCAATTTCAGGATTTTAGATCCTCATTGTTTTGGGTCTGGAATTTTACTGCTTTAGGGTTTATTTCGTCAGTTCGTTTACGATGCCGAAGCTTGCTAGAGACCCAAAACGCTGTTCTTACTCCATTGTTAACACCCTTTCTGAAGATAAGATAGATAATCTAGTGAAGAAATACCATCTTTCATCTTCCAATATCTCTTATCGGGTTCCCTCTGCTACGGAGCATGCCTGTTCTCCATCTCAAAAAGAAGATCTCGCTGTCTATCAAGATGCACTCATAGCGGGACTTAGGTTACCTTTTCCCCAAATCTTTGTAGATATTTTTCGTCACTTCGGTCTGAATCCTTCTCAGCTAACCCCAAATTCTTGGAGGATCCTCTGTGGTTTTGTTGTTGTTTCAATGCTTTGTGAAGTTGAACCATCTGCTCATCTGTTTAGTCTTCTTTTTAATCTTAACCAAGATAGACAGTCCGATTGGTATTATTTTGGTGCCAAATCCGGCGCTGCTTTTCTTGGTTCTGTTCCTGATTCGATCAAAGACTGGAAGAACAAATATTTCTTCGTTTCTAATACCGAGAGTTGGGGTTTTAACACCAAATGGGGGAATCCCTTTACTCCATCGGGCTCCAAAGCTAAAGAAAATCCAATTGATACTGATTGGTTCCAAAGATTCAAGGGGTTCAAGAAGACTGCATTAGATAAATTCTTCCTATCAGATAAAAGGCTTCAAGAGTGTGGATTGTACTTAGCTTTGGGTAGGATCACTTCGAGTTCCTGATCTGTATTTCTTAAATGATTTTTACTGTTGTTTGATCTGAGCTCATTTGCTTCTTTTTTCAGAGAGAAACATGCCACCAAGAACTTTAGCTGAGAGGATGCGGGCTATTTCTCAGAGTGATAAATCCAAGAAAAGGGGAAAAGAGGTTTTAAGTGAAGAAATCCCTAGTTCTGGTAACGAAGAGATTGAGAGAGGTCCATCCGATAACGCTCCTTCTCAACAGCTTGGTGTGGAGCATAGAAGGGAATCCGACGCTCCTATCAATTACGAACCCGTAACAGCTCTTGTTATCGCTAGCCTTCCTCCTATTCCGGTTGAAGGTCCTGTTGCTAAAAAGAGGAAATTAAGAAAGGCTGCCGATAGAGCTACCTCTGTCTCCGTTCCTTCCGTTCAAGCTTCTTTAGAGAGCATCATTAGGGATGTATCTGGTCCGGTTCAGGAAAGAAACATTACTTCCTCTCCCTCCCTTCAGACTATACCAAACCCCGATGTCACTTCTATATCAAACCCCGATGTCACTATCTCCGATGTGCCTATTACATTTCCTCACACTCTTCCCATCGGATCGGGTTTCGATATAGAGATTCCAGATCAAGCAGCTGATTTCAGATCGGATGAGCCTGCTTGTTCAGAAGGAAATGCCTCATCTGGATCAGGACCGGTCATCCAACGAAGGAAAAGTATGAGTTTGAAGATTTTTATTGTACTCTTGATACTTTTCGATTTCATTTTGCTACACTGCATATCAGCTAAATCATTTTCCTTATCTTGATTTCAGGGGTAACGCGTATGGTGGGTCCTAATGTCGATAACTCAAATGCTCAAGGGACTGGAGTTAAAGTCCTCACTCACCGGAAGGATAATGTTCTTCCAGTTAATGTCAATGCGATCAGGGATTCTCTCCGAAGTTGGCGACAAGGGGATGTCAAAAATCACTTGAATCAATTTAACTTAGAGGAATCCTGTGCTCATTTTCAATGGTCGATGGCCTCGGTATGTTTTTTTTTTTTTTTGACCCTCTTCTTCAACTAAGATCGTAATTTCATGTCTCTTTTTTCTGAAACAATTCTTTCTGCAGACTGTTTTATGGGGTGATCGGGTCGTTGCACTTTGCAACCAAAACAATTCTGAAATGAAGACCCGCATATCTCAATTGGAGGAGGAAAATAAAAAACTTTCGGAGAATCTTCTTCTCAAAGATACTGAGATAATCAAAGTCGGAGAGGAGAAGAAACTTATTTCTGCTGAATTAGAGGAGTCACTGAAGGCTCATGGTTTGCTAAAAGTTGAGCACGAGAATTTGCGAGCTTCTCTTTCTTTCTCCGAACAAGCTACCACTGCTCTGAGATTGGATCTTGATAGTTGCAGGAATGAGAGAGACTCCCTTGCTGATGAAAACAGAAAGCTCTCTGAAACGATTTCTGAGCTCAACCATAATGCTTCTATTGAAAATGAGTTGAAGAAGATATTGCAGTCCAGACTTAAAAACGTTGAAGGAGAAAGAGATCTCTTATCTGAACGGTTGAAGGCAAAAGAAGTCCTTCTCTCTAACGCTCAGAATGAAATCCTCGCTGCACAAAGATCAAACGAAGCCATCAAAGAAGAAAAGGCTTCTCTGCAGTCTGAACTGAATAAAAGTTGGAAAAAGAATATGGAACTGGAGGCCAAGCTTGATGCAGCGGAGAAAAGAGAACTTTCTGATGATGAAATTCGAAGAGTAACATCAGAAGTTTATTCAATCTTAAGCTGTGTTCATTCCGTAGACCCCTCAATCAATTTTCATCAGACTCCTTATGATGAGGTATTGGAATTTTATTTCGCAAAATGTCCTGTGGGAGAGGAACAAAACCAAGATCCTGTGGCTGAAGAAATTAGGACTGATGCTTTTGCTGCTGAAAGATTGGATCCCGATGTTATATGTCTAGAGGGAGATCGGACTGCCTCAGTATCGGAAAAAGAAGGTTCCGATGTAACAGTTCTCCCACCATGTTCATCAGATCCAAAAGAAATTCCGGAGTGCGGGAAAATTATATCAGATCCCGATCCGATATATAGAGCCATCCTTAACGAATCAGAACTTTCCCTTGAGAATGTGGAAGGTGAAGAAAAGGCGGATCATGATCGAAGTTCAGGCTTCTGGGGAGAGATCATGAAGCCTCAACTAAAGCTTCTTACGCCATCATTGAAATTGAAGATGACATCACAAATGTGAGCATGTAAGTCTTTCTTGAGCCTTTTTCTAATGTCTCTTATAACATAATTTTTCATTCATC
The DNA here is from genome assembly GCA_026586065.1 of Dioscorea zingiberensis. Lineage (NCBI taxonomy): Eukaryota > Viridiplantae > Streptophyta > Magnoliopsida > Dioscoreales > Dioscoreaceae > Dioscorea > Dioscorea zingiberensis. The sequence goes on along the minus strand of CM048819.1, from coordinate 42,756,759 downwards.
CTTTTTATCCACCCAAAATCGCCTCCCAAAGATTCCGTATGAAGGAGGATCTTCCAAAAATGCTAACGTTATCTCTTCCGACACTAATCAGATGGCAGCCCCAGAAGTTGATCTGGAAAACAGATCTTCCACTGTGCGTAGGAAGGAAGGTTAGCTAAATTCCTTTAGTTTTCCTCTACTTCTTTTTAATCACCTTGTTCTTTTTTCTTCTTCCCGTTAGATCCCCCCGAAATGAGACAACTCCAGAGCGAAATTCAAGAGCTGAAGGCTGTCCAAGAAAAGATCCTACGTGACAGAGCAAAGAAGTCTGGTGAAGCTCTTGAAGCTAAACTCCTTGCTGAGGCTCGTCGGGAGAATGCTGCGAGATACAGCAACTGGGGCTTCATCTGATGAAGAAATTGATAGTTTTGTGTAGCTTCTCATTCTGATGTAGAAACTTGACTCGAATTGTATAAATCGCAAATACTTCGATTATTTCTTTGTTCCCTTTTCTCTTTTTGAGGATGAATGAGATTGCCACTTGACAAATTTTTACTATTGGTTGAGTATCAATCCTCCCGATGTCGATCTGTTTCTGAGTTTTATATTAGGTCTGGTGGTGCTTCTAGTACTTGTCATCAGTGAAAACGTTATATCGGATCAGCTAGCATCGGTCGTTCAATCATTCGTATCGGATCGGTCCTGCCTTTTGAATTCTTCTTTTGGACAAGATAACATTAATTTGGTCAAATTGAGTCTTTAATTCTGAAGCGTTTCGAGGCATTCTATCGAAAAGACCAAAGGTCGCCCTCCATGACTTGAAACAACGCCGACGCCTTTTGATATTCCGGGACTTAAAGAGAAGCTGCTTAACGCCTTTTAGTTTTTCGAACCCTCATTTAACCTGCTCTTCGCCAAACTTTCAATATAAATAGAAGAAATCGTGACCGCTTAGAACATCCTTCTTCTCCACTATGGGTAATAACAGTTGCCCCTCTTTCTTCAGATTCTTTCTCAATGACAACTTTCGCTATCTTTTGATTCCCAGGGCTTTCCATGGTCATATGAGGACGTTCTTCCAACCGGGGCCTGTTAGATTGCGCGGACCTAGTGGAAATTATTGGACTGTCACACTATCCATGTTTCCTGAACTGGGAGACATCAGATTCACCAATGGTTGGGCTGACTTCGTGAGGGATCATCAGTTAGTAGAGGGAGAATTGCTGGTTTTTGTTCTCCAAGAGGATCTGTGTTTCGAAATCCATATCCTTGGGAACAATCACTGTCAAAAAACATCAACACTTGCAGCTGCACCCTCTCAAGTTCTTGACGGCTCCTCTGATTCGGATCTCCCTGTTTCTTCTGATTCTTCTTAATTTCTGCATTGTCATTGTACTTTCCTTTTTTTTTCAATCAGTAAACTTCATCTTTTAGCTATTTGTTTTTTCCTTCCTTTCCTTGTTGCAAAAGAAATAAATTGCTACGATGTTGTAGGAATGATAGCTTCTGTTTTACTTGTATGAAATCAGCGTAGCTTGTGGATGTGGTTCGTCTGTGCGATGATTCCCACGATTTCTTGATTGGCGTAATTGTTTATCTTGATATAGTCTTTGTCGATAAATTGTTGGCACAATTGTCCCCTTTTTGGAACTGCTTTGGCATGTTGATTCTTCAGGATCAGTGTGTTTTGTTGATATTGTGAATCGGCTTGGTCTATTGGAGCCAGTTTGACTTGTTAATGCCCATATGATCTGTTGGGATCAACATGGTTTGTTGAGCCCGGTATGGACGTTGAAGCCGGTGTGATCCGTTGGGATCGATATGGCTTGTTGAGCCCGGTATGGGCGTTGGAGCCGGTATGATCCGTTGGGATCGATATGGCTTCTTGGGGCCGGTATGGCCTGTTGATATTGATGAGAATATCGGGATCGGTATGATCCGTTGAGCCCGATATGGGCGTTGGGGCCGGTATGGCCTGTTGATATTGATGAGAATATTGGGATCGGTATGATCCGTTGAGCCCGATATGGGCGTTGGGGCCGGTATGGCCTCTAAGGTTGGTTTCTCCTTTCTTTGTTAGTGAACAAATTTTTCAAGGAGTAAAGTAGAAATAAAAAATAGAAACACATGTGGAAGTAACTAATTTTATTGATAGTACCTCCGTAGATGTTCCGAATGGTATGGACGCTTGAGCTTACGTCCATCCATTTTAGAAAGCCAGTATGTACCGGGTCTTACAATTTCTTGTACAATATATGGACCTTCCCAATTGGTATTGAGTTTCCCAGTTCGACTTTTATTGCCTTGAAAGATGTTCTCTCTCAATACTAGATCTCCGACCTGGAAAGTCACTTCTTTCACCTTAGCATTGTAATACCTCTTGACCTTCTGCCGATAAGTCGCTGCTCGAACATTAACGCAATCTCTCTTTTCCTCCAATAGATCCAGTTCAGCCCGGAGTTGTTCCTCATTTCTTACTGGATCAAAGGATTGCGTTCTTGGTGTTGGTAAGGTGACTTCAGCTGGGAGCACAGCCTCCACTCCAAACGCTAATGCGAAAGGAGTCTCACCGGTTGGGGTTCGAGCAGTCGTTCGATATGCCCATAAAGTATTCGGAACTTCATCGACCCAGTTCGACCCATTTCTGAGAACTCTTGTCTTCAGGCCATGCAAAAGAGTTCTGTTGGTTACTTCCACTTGTCCATTCGCCTGTGGATGAGTAACAGAAGTGAGTCTTGACTCAATACCAAGATCTGTGCAAAACTTCTTGAAGGAAGGATTATCGAACTGGCGGCCATTGTCAGTGATGAAGGCCACAGGCAAGCCGAAACGACAAATGACAGATTTCCACAAAAAACCCTGGCAAGCCTTTGCTATGATCGACACCAGTGGTTCTGCCTCCACACACTTAGCAATCGCCACAATCAAAAACTTCATTTGCCTGGCAACTACAGGGAATGGCCCAACTATATCAACTCCCCACAAGGCAAACGGTCTCGTACTCACAACTGCGGTGAGTAGTACCGGAGGACGCCGCTGAATGTTAGCATGGCGTTGACAAGCATCACATTTTTTCACAAAATTAATTGCATCTCTGTTCAAAGTTGGCCAATAATATCCTTGTCTAAGGATCTTATGACTCAATGATCTTCCTCCCAAATGATCTCCTGCAATCCCTTCATGAACCTCTTGAAGAACATATTCTCCTTCCGATGTTCGCAGGCACTTTAACAAAGGAAGAGTAAAAGATTTCTTATAGAGCTGTCCGTCCACTACGCTGTATCGGGAAGCTCTTATAGTGACCCTCCGTGCTTCCTTTGGATCCTGGGGGAGAGTTCCATCCTTCAGATAACTCAAGATTGGATCGATCCAACATGGCTCCTGATCGATGTCCATGAGTTCCTCTGGTGGCCTACAATCAATTGTCCTTGTTGCTAAGTACTGAATGTTGACTGGCTGTACGACAGCGGCATTTGTCGAGGCAATCTTTGATAAGAGATCAGCCTGCTGATTCTCTATTCTGGGAATTTTGGAAATGTGAAATTTCTCGAAGCTTGTGGTTAGCTTCTGCAACAAGGACTTATATTTCACCATGTGATCCTCTCTCGCCTCAAATTCTTCACTCAGATGGCCCACAACCAGCTGGGAATCAGTATTAGCTTGCAAATTTTTCACACCAAGGCCACGAGCAAGTTGTAATCCTGCTATCAAAGCTTCATACTCAGCTTCATTATTGGTGGCTTTGAACCCAAACCTCAGTACAGTTGAAGTGTTCCATCCCGATGGTGATTGCAGGATCAGTCCTCCTCCTGAGCTCTCTCCAGTAGAAGACCCATCTGTGTGCAGAGTCCAACAAGGTGAGGGATCGTCTTCAACTTCTGACAACTTGATGTTTGATGGATCATCATCTGTAGTTGTCGTGAGCTCAGCTATGAAGTCAGCGAGTACTTGGGCCTTTATCGAGTTCGCGACTCGTAGCTAATATCATACTCCGCCAGATTCAAGTACCCATCGGAGAGGCGTCTGATGTGTTCCGCCTCGATGTAGGATCTCGCTTTAACGCGGTTGATCGGTCCAAGCACTTTATCCGATGTGATTGGAAATAGGGACGAAGCCGTCGGGCTGCAACCACTAAAGCATAGGCCAGCTTTTCAGAGAGAGATATCGGGACTCGGTATCAGTGAGGACCTTGCTTGTATAATAGACAGGTTTCTGCAAATTATCCTCAATCTTCACCAAGATCGCGACGACAAATGCCGGCTTGCCGATAAGTAAATATAGAGCTCCTCCCCGGGTCGAGGCTTTGCTAACAAAGCCGGTGATTGCAGATACTCCTTAAATTGTATGAATGCTTTCTCGCATTCCTCATTCCATTCAACTTTGGGAGCTTTTCTTAATGCTCGGAAAAAAGGAAGATTCTTTTCTCCTGACTTGGATATGAACCTCCCCAAAGCTGCAAGCTGGCCATTGAGTCTTTGTATCTCCTTGATTGTTCTTGGGGATCTCATTTCTAATACAGCTCGTATCTTCTCCGGATTTACTTCAATACCTCGATGCGTGATCATGAACCCCAGGAACTTTCCTGATCGGACCCCAAATGTGCATTTATTAGGGTTGAGACTCATTCCGTGTGCTCGAAGCGCATCAAAGGTTTCTTGCAGATCGGCAATATGACGTTCTGCACTAATACTTTTCACCAAAATATCATCCACATATGCTTCCACATTTCTTCCGACCGTCTCACGAAAACCTTATTCACTAATCTCACGAAAAGTGGCACCGGCATTCTTCAAGCCGAAAGGCATGACTTTGTAACAATATGTTCCTCTGCCTGTGATAAAAGATGTTTTCTCTACATCGACCTCCGCCATTTTGATTTGATTGTATCCTGAGTATGCATCGAGAAAACTTAGCATTTCATATCCTGATATGGAATCCACTAAGTTGTCAATTAAAGGCGGTAGCAATCCTTAGGGCAAGCTTTATTCAAATCAGAAATCCACACACATTCTCCACTTTCCTCGTGGATTTTTTCACCAATACTACATTGGACAACCACTGTGGGTAATAAACTTCACGGATGAAGTCACCTTGAAGCTTGTCCACCTCTTCTTATGCGACTGGAGTCGATCCGGAGCTTAAATCAAGGCCGCTTCAGAGTAAGCGGCTTATGTCCTGGATCAACATTAAGCCGATGTTCTATGATCTCCCTTGGGACTCCCGGCATCTCCTCAGCAGTCCAGGCAAAGATATCAGCATTTCTCTTCAAGAAATTCAATATCTCCTCTTGCTGATTTGATGGCAGGCTTGCTCCTATCTGGACAGTACGCTCCGGTTGTTCTTCTTTCAAAGGCATGATCCTCAGTTCTTCAACCAGAGTTGGGCGGCGCTTTTCTCTCTCATCATCCTTTTGCTGAATATCTTCTACGGTGAGAGCTTCTCCAGATCGGCTACTTCCCTCACCCTGCCCTTTGAGCATTGTGGCATAACATCGGCGGGAAGCAAGTTGATCACCTTTTACTTCGCCGCAACCATTGGGTGTAGGGAATTTAATCACCATATGGTATGTTGACGGAACAGCTTTCAACAAATTGATTGATGGACGCCCAATGATAACATTGTAGCTCGAAGGACATCGTACAATCAGGAAGTTAATGACAGCAGTAGTAAATCTTGGGGGAGTTCCAAGAGTCAAAGGTAGAGAGATCATACCGTCAGGTTGAAGTGGACTCCCGTTAAACCCGATGAGTGGAGTCCTTATCGGCTTCAGGTTTTCCACCGGTAGCTTCATTCTGTCAAAGGCCGATGAAAATATAATATCCAATCGAACTACCGGTGTCCGATGAGGACTCGCTTCTATAATGAATACCCCGATCTGAAGTCAGTGATTACGAGAGCGCCATCATGAGGATAATGAACTCCTCTCAAGTCCTCATCCGAAAAATGATTTGCATAGGGTCAGCGAGGCCTCTTCAAGGAAGTTACATTCTGAACGGATCCAATCGCTCTTGTATGGCTCTTCCTTGACCTTGAACTCTCTCCCCCGCATCCCGGGCCTCCAGCTATTACTGTCACCCGTGTGTCACAAGGAATAATAGGTTGAGGAGGCGGAACATGCTCGATCTCCGGTTCCGACTCCTTTTGTAAAAATTGTTCCAGTTTTCCTTCTCTGACAAGGTTTTCTATAGCATTCTTCAGTTGGATGCATTCCTCAGTAAAATGCCCTTTATCCTGGTGGAACTTGCAGAATTTCTTGCTTCTCTTCCTCTTAGGATTATCCTTCATAGGCTGTGGAGGCTTTAAGATTTTCTGATCCTGAATTTGAGAGAGAATGTCTTCCAATGAGGTGTTCAGGATGGAGTAGTTGTGGTACTTCTCTCCCCTTTCAGGATCGTACCCCCGATGTGGCGGGGGTCTCCTTTCCTCAAACCGATCTGCTCGATTCGGATTTCGGCCCCCTTCTCTCCGAAGTTTATCACCTCTCGGAGCTCCTTCTCTCCAATCCCGGTATGGCTGAGGATGATGAGTCTTCTTTCTAATTTCTTCAAGTTGCAAGAGATCACTCTCCCGCCACATTGCTTTTACTTCTTCAGAAGCAATATATTTAGCGGCTAGGCTCTGAAAATCTGAGAGACCGGTGGGGGGTTCTCTAGTTAAGGAATCCTTAAATGGCCCATCCTTCAACCCTTTCACGGCTATTCCCACGACCAGAGCTGAGTTCATGTCTACCATGCCATTCACCTCCTTGTTGAAGCGGCTGATGTACCCGCGAAGACTTTCCTCCGGTCTTTGTCGGAATCCCAGTAACAGCATGGGATTCTTCTTCAGTTTCCTATTGCTGGCAAAATTGCAAAGGAAAAGATCAGAAAGTTGTTGAAAATTATGCACAGTTCCCGGAGGAATCCCCCTGAACCAATCGTGGGCATCCCCGCTAAGTGTCCGAGGAAAAGCTCGACACATAACAGCTTCAGTGGTCCTGTTGACCATCATTTCATCTCTATAACTCTCCAAGTGCTCCTGGGGATCAGAAGTCCCGTCGTAAGAGCGAACATTTGGAGGTCTGAAGTGTTCCGGGAAGGGAGCTTCCCAAATCGCCCTTATAAATGGGGAAGTAACATGAGGAACCAATTGCTGGACTCGTTCCATCTCCGTCATATACCGTCGAGGAGGAGAGTAACGGTGATATGGTGAGTCGCGACGTGGAGACTGACGCCCTGAATGAAAACGGTGTGGAGATCGGCGTCGAGGGGAAGGATGCCGATCCGATGAGTGATACCGTTCTCTGGACCGATACGTCAATGATCGGGTCCTTCGCCTCTGATCGAAGGATTGGTCTAGAGAACGTAAGATTCCCCTCCTTCTCACTTCTCTACCTCCATCTCTACGATTATGGCGATCACGATGCTGTGCTGGATCTGAGCTTCCAGCTGAAGGTTCCTTGTTCTGATATCTATCAGGTGATCGTGCTTGACGTTTTGGAGAGCGGTCTGCCTTTCTTTCTCCGCTCTCCTTGAGAGGTTGTGGATCATGAGGGACCGCTGTCTGGGGAACGCGCTGCTGACGTGCTTCTTGGAGAGCTTGCTTCCGCTCTTCAATTTCCTGCGCCATCCTTCTGACGCATTCTGGATCATTTTGAATCCCAGCATTCACCAGAGGAACTTCCGCTCCAGGAGGCACTATGCCTTCCACTGGAGGGGTTGCTGAAACTCCTCTTCCCTCTTCCTGAGATTGGAATCTCTTAGATCTTCTCTGTGTTGCTGCCATGAACTTTTCGTTCTCCTCCCCACAGACGGCGCCAAATTGTTAGTGCGAAAATTGGATTTAGGGCCCAATTTCAGCCTAACAATTGAATTTGTATTTTGGGAGTGGCTATCCTAGAATGAGATCGAGAGAGAATCCAAGCAAGAGAGAGAGAAAACAGATTTACGTGGAAAAACCCCTAAAAGGTGGGGAAAAAACCACGGGAGAAGAAATTCTCACTATGAATGGTTAAGAATACAAGAAATCTTACAACCATTCTCTAAATGGAAAGTTGGAAAAAGGGTTGGCTCCGTTTCCAATTTCGGCAGAGCTTCACTACTTGGATCTCCAGAATGTCCAAAATGAACAATGATCCTTGCCTTTTATAGGCATCGGTCTCGTGCTGAGCACGTTTCTCAATTTAGTCACGTGTTTGCCTTCTGTGAATCCAAATTTAAGCGCTTAGCTAAGCATCCGAGCCGCTCTGCGTGTAACTGTTCTAGAACTTTCTGGAATGCCAGGCTGTCCACAGTTGTCCTTCTTCTAGAAGATTGGGAACGACACGGTGAATCATCGGTTTTGTCATACCTGCATATGCTTAATTAGCTTCCTTCCGATACCGATATGACCCATAGCCACATCGTCATATTGATTCATATCGGATCGGCACAGTGCTTCGTGGTGGATTAGTCCGATACTATGAGTTACCCATATCGGAACGGTATGCTATAATACCATATCGGAACGGTATGCTGTAATGTTTACGTGAACTTTTAGACTGTCGTTCCGACACGTGGTTTTCCCGGATGGGTGCCACGTGTCCCAATACTTTCATACCTATCATAATATATAGTTTTTTTAAGATCAAAGAGACAATTCTTCAACCTGTGTATCTACAAAGAAAACCTACACATATAAAACTTTAGTTTAGACAAAGAAATGGCATGAGCAAAAAGGTTGAATAAGAACAAGTTCAACAATTTATCAAAAATAAAAAATAAAAATAACAAGTTCAACAAAACGGAAGGTATGCGGAGCAAAGTGAATTATAGCCTTACCTTAAGTTTGGACTCACTTGCAGGCTTTCCACGAAGGCTTCTTGATCCACTAATCTTCCTTGTCTTTGTCTTTATACAAATGCTTTACTTTGTTGCCATCTACTTAGTACGACATGTGATCTTATATGGATGCATGCGTCTTCTGTTTTTGTCACATGTATAAGAGAAAGGGGAATGACATTAGTTTCATGGATAATGGTTTTGAGGAAGGAGTTAACTTGAGGCTGTTTTCTTGGAAAAAATAATTTATATATATTTGTTCCATATTTGACAAAAATAGGAAAGTCTATGTCTTTCATGGGTTTATGATTTTATAGTGCATTCATTCATGCATTTGGATGGTCGACATAACGGATCTTTATATAGTTCTTACACATCATACATATGAGGAATTATGTGATTGGGTGAGATAAAAATGGAATTTGAATTATTTTTTATAATTAATATACTTTTGTTATTATTTATAATCATAATACTGATGATGTTGAAGGGAGGAAAACACAGTGTATCCAAATTATTAAAAATGATCTATAAAGGACACAATTCGTGGGAACGATCCACACCGCTCATCTAATGGATCTGCTTTGCCAGCAATTAAGAGGGGGAAGCGGCCCAGCAAAAAGGAAGTAGACCCAAGCCCAATCATAGATGGGCCTAAGCTATTGGACTATACCCCACATGCCCTCAATGTTGGGTTAGAACCGGTTAATGTTATTCAAGGTCCCATGCATGGCCGGTCGGAACCCCCTGAAGTGAATAGTGAAGCGCAACAACATGAAATGATTAACCCACCAGCTAACCCACAAATTAAAGAATCTAATCAACTTGATTTGTGTAACATCCAAGGGCCAATTTGTAATGTGGAAAATTTAAATCCTCAAGGAAGGCACATTCTTGACTTGATCAACCGAGGCATCATAGACCTCAATAAAACTTCTTTAGTATATACCAGAATGGAGGCTAGAACATCATCTCGGATACAACTTTTGCCCATAAGAAGAAGCAACCAGGGACAACAATACCAGAAGTGGAATTAAGCAAGGGTTGTCTTAAACCCTCAGAAAGCACATCCAAAGCTAGCAAAGGAATCAATACAGGAGCACGAAGCAAACCAAGAGGTCGTCCAAGTAAAATTAAAGTACCTGAGGCTGAAGCTCCACCCATAAGCACTAAGTGAACACTGTAGCGTATCAACCCTGAAGGTATAACCTCAAACCGCTCTTCTTTTCCTTTAATTCTGTCTAATTGGCATGACGGGGAGATGATCACTAACAGCCTAATGATGGTTGTAGAAATTGAACAATCAAGAGAGATGAGCAATTACCTGCAACAAATGCTGGCTAAGGAAGCTACAAGAGAAGGAAAGGCCAAGGAAGACACCTAAGCCTATCTGGATGGCCATCTCAGGGCAAACTTCGTTTCCTTTATGAAGTTACTATCATGAAATGTGAGCGGCCTAGGAAAACGTAAAAACCGTTTTCTAGTGAGGACCACTTGGGAAGACAAAAACCAGACCAATTTAACCTACAAGAAACAAAATTGGCAGTTGTTGACAACCATATCTGGAAATATATTAGGGGAATACTAAATGATACACGGATCTCACTCCCATCCAAAAACACCAAAGGGGGATGTTGTATGGGCTGGAACAACAACAAATTCAATCTAATTAAAAACTATATAGACACCTTTGGTATATCAGCCATACACGAGGACCGCACAAATCAGAAAAAATATATGTGCACTATAATATATAAGCCATGCGAACGACAACTTAAGCGGGCTTTCTGGGAAGAGCTATCGCTTGTTAAGTCTCGATGGAGAGGGTTGTAGATAGTGAGAAGAGATTTCAATGTCACCCTCTCCATCGAAGACAGCAATGGAATCATACATAACTCAAGGGGTATGACAGAATTCAGACAACTAGCCGGGGATCTACAATTGCGCAATTGTGGAATCCTCCACTACTAGGCCAAAAATACACTTCGTTGGATGGGAGAAACAACCCTAAGCTCATAAGACTAAACTCGCCAAAAACACGCAAGAACTTAAAAGCTTCACACACGTTTTCATAACGTAAATATTTATTAATATAGACATCAACAAAATACTGCTTTAATATTTATTAATATATTGATAAATTTTATTATATATTATTATATAAAATATTATTAATTTAATAATTAATAATGACACTATTTTAAAAAAATTTTAAAAAATTAAATTAATTAATATTAATAAGAAAAACCAAATACCTTTGGATGCTGGACATTCTTTAATTTCTCTAATCATCAATAATAATTAATATTTTACTATTTAATTAAAACAATTTAATAACTAATAGCTTATATTTACTAAGTTAATTAGGAGGATGAGAGCGTGGAGAATAACTTATGAACAATTTAATATTGGCGATAAGATAACATCCATGACATCAAAGATGGGATGAGGAAGATTCTCTCAGTGTACTCGAGGCAAGGCCGGATTCGGACCAGGGTGGATTGGTTCGATAAAAACAATATTCCTTTACTCCTCCAAGTCTAGGATTCTCCTCAACGGCAACCCGACAGGATATGTGTGACGCTAACGGGGCCTCAGGCAAGGTGACCCCCTGTCACCACTTTTGTTTGTGTTAGTGGCAGATGTATCCAACACTATCTATGCTCACGGATCCCACCAGAGCCAACATATATAGTTAAAGGTATCCCATGCGGAAATATGGTGATCTCCTCCTTACTATATGCAGATGATCTACTAGTCCTACGCACAGGTAATGACAGGCAATGCAAAACCCTTAAAACTAATGTTCTACATATACAAAGGGTTGTCAGGACTCCGTATAAACTATCATAAGAGCCTAGTCATACCCATCCTATCAAATACACATACACCTCTGGAACTAGGAGCGTATTATGGGTTGCAATTCAGGTCAACTACCAATATCCTACCTAGGCCTTCTTATATCAGGCACTAAGATGGGGAGGGTCGATTAGAGGACCACGATTGATAGGATCAGAGGAAAAATCACATCATGGAGAGGGAGACTGTGTTGGGTTCAAACAATAGTCCCACATTGCTTGTGGAAGAGAAGTGTAAGGGGTTTAAAAGAGTAGGACCCATCTTCATTAGTGTGAGGCCTTTTGGGTTTGTCCAAAGAACAAAACCACTTGGGCCTTGGATTGGGCTCAAGTGGACAATATCACACTAATGTGGAGATGTGGTCGGGTTACCCCTGGACGGTCCTACAGAACGGTGTGGCAGAGAGTATGAACAGAACTCTCAATGAGCGTGCTAGATGTATGAGGTTGCATGCTGGACTACCAAAAACATTCTGGGCTGATGCTGTTAACACTACAGCTTACCTGATAAACCGAGGACCTTCAGTTCCTATGGAGTTCAGAATTCCTAAGGAGGTTTGGAGCGGTAAAGAGGTGAAGCTTTCACATTTAAAAGTTTTTTGTTGTGTTTCTTATGTTCATATTGATTCTGATGCTCATAGTAAACTTGATGCAAAGTCAAAAACATGTTTTTTCATTGGCTATGGTGATGAGAAATTTGGCTATAGATTTTGGGATGAATAAAACAAAAAAATCATCAGAAGCAGAAATGTGGTGTTTAATTAACAGGCTATGTACAAGGATAGGTCGACCTTACTGTCAGATGTTACAGAGATAGTTCAAAAGAAATCTGAGTTTGTCAACTTAGATGAATTGACTGAAAGCGCTATTCAGAAAAAGGGTGAAGAAGATAAGGAGAATGTAAATTCACAGCTAGTTCAGAGTACACCTGTAGCTGAAGTTCGCAGATCTTCCAGGAACATTAGACCCCCACAGCGTTATTCATCCTCTCTAAATTATCTTCTGCTGACTGATGGTGGTGAGCCACAGTGCTATGATGAAGCCTTGCAAGATGAGAATTCAAGCAAGTGGGAGTTAGCCATGAAGGATGAGATGGATTCCTTGTTGGGAAATCAGACATGGGAATTGACTGAATTGCCAGCAACAAAGAAGGCCTTGCACAACAAGTGGGTATACAGAATAAAGAACGAGCATGATGGCAGCAAACGTTACAAGGCCAGATTAGTTGTTAAAGGGTTCCAACAGAAGGAGGGAATTGACTACACAGAGATATTCTCTCCAGTTGTGAAGATATCAACAATCAGGCTTGTATTGGGAATAGTGGCTGCAGAAAATTTACATCTTGAGCAGTTAGATGTGAAGACGGCATTCCTTCATGGTGACTTGGAGGAGGACATTTACATGCTACAACCAGAAAGGTTTGTTGTTCAGGGACAAGAGAATCTAGTTTGCAAACTGAGAAAGAGCTTGTATGGCTTAAAACAAGCTCCAAGACAATGGTATAAGAAATTTGATAGTTTTATGCATGAAATTGGGTTCAAGAGATGTGAAGCTGATCATTGCTGCTATGTTAAGTTTTTTGACAATTCCTATATCATTTTACTGTTGTATGTGGATGATATGCTCGTTGCAGGGTCTAGTATTGAAGAGATTAATTATCTGAAGAAGCAATTGTCAAAACAGTTTGCAATGAAGGATTTGGGAGCTGCAAACCAAATCCTGGGTATGAGAATCATTAGAGACGAGGGTAATGGTAAACTGAAGCTTTTACAGTCAGAGTATGTAAAGAAAGTTCTTAGCAGGTTCAATATGAATGAAGCTAAACCTGTGAGCACACCCTTGGGTAGTCATTTCAAACTGAGCAAAGAACAGTCACCAAAGACAGAAGAAGAAAAGGACTACATGAGCAAGGTTCCCTATGCCTCAGCTATTGGTAGCTTGATGTATGCTATGGTGTGTACAAGGCTAGACATTGCACATGCAGTGGGAGTTGTGAGCAGATTCACGAGTAGGCCTGGAAAGCAGCATTGGGAGGCAGTCAAGTGGATTCTAAGATATCTGAAGAGCTCATCAGATACATGTATTTGCTTCACAGGTGCAGGTTTGAAACTGCACGGTTATGTAGATGCTAATTTTGCTGGAGATACAGATAATAGGAAGAGTACTACAGGGTACATCTATACTTTGAATGGTACTGCAGTTAGTTGAATTTCTCAATTGCAGAAAATTGTTACTCTTTCTACAACATAAGCAGAGTATGTTGCTGTTACAGAAGCCAGCAAGGAGATGATTTGGTTACAAGGTTTCTTGATTGAATTGGGAAAGAGGCAGGAGAATAGTGTTTTGTACAGTGATAGTCAAAGTGGCATTCATCTTGCTAAGAATATAACATTTCATTCAAGAACCAAGCATATACAGTTGAGGTACCATTTCATTCGAACTTTATTAGAAGATAAAGTGTTGGCTCTTGAGAAGATTCCAGGCAGTGAAAATCCAGCAGATATGTTGACTAAAGTAATTATTGTTGACAAACTGAAGCTATGTAAGGCTTCAGTTGGATTGGGCTCTTGATTAGCCGGTTTGTTGTTCAACAATGTTTCTTTGAGGACTTGAAGCTTGAGAACTTGGATGAGATCAGTCTCCAAGTGGGAGATTGTTGAGTTGTGTGGAGCCTGATCATATTGTTCATCCTTGTAAAGTTTTTTGTTCTGTTGAAAATTAGTGAAAACAGCCGGCGGCCGTGGATGTAGCCCTATTTTTGGGGTGAACCACGTAAAAACTCTGTGTGTTTTCTTGCTTGTTTTTCTTTTCTGTTCTTGCTTTGTCTCTCACGATCTGAAGGAATCCTGCCGGATTCCTAACAATTGGTATCAGAGACAGGTTTCTCCAGACCTAGCGGTGTAGGGTAGATCCTCAGTGCCGAACAAAGAGAGATGTATAAATGGAGCCCCCAAGTAAGGCGGTGATCGTTCTGGGGATTCTGTCAAGCAAGCTGGCCAACCTGATAGGAGGCTCTCGAGGGTGCTCCCACCTCGATGGAGCTCGGTGAGTAGGTGTCTCACTATGACGGTTCGATGTGTTCCATCATGGAAGGCCCTGGTCTTCACATAAGACGTGTTCTCCTGACGCAGTGATGTCTAAGGGCGCCGATGGAGCAAGGTGAACAGAGAAAGTTCACAGTGTGCCACCCTAAGGGGAGGCTGATTATGTGGTCTTTTGTTTGAGGGGAGGATTGTTGGGATGTGCAAACATTAGTACCACATCGCCTAATTGGAGAAAGTGAGAGGGGCATATATAAAGGGATACATTCCATAGCAACAAGGCCTTTTGGGTTAAGCCCAAGAACAAAATCGTGCGGGCTCAGGCCCAAAACGGACAATATTGTTGCTAGTGTGGAATGTAGGCCCCCGGTCCTAACAATTGGTATCAGAGCCAGGCCTTCTCCGGTCCTACGGCGGTGTGGAGGAGTCCCCGGTATCAAACAATGGCATGAGGAGATCCTCGGGTATAGCGTTGTGGTCGAACCATGGTTGCTCTTGGGAAAATAGGCAATGGGCCACGGCATTGACCTGGGAAGAGCGGGCTCTCGAGGAAAGGCTCAAGGGGATTCACATAAGGCGTGTGTCGCAGCGCAATGATGTTTGAGCAGGCGCACTCGATTGAGCAAGGTGTTAGAGCTGGTTCTTGACATTGCTGGGATGCGCTCGAGAATGATAACAGCTTGGAATTCACTGGATGGTTCGAGGTGTATCGCTGAGGGGAGGCTCATGTGGTCCTCTGTTTGAGGGGAGGATTGTTGGGTTCAAACAATAGTCCCACATTGCTTGTGGAAGAGAAGTGTAAGGGGTTTAAAAGAGTAGGACCCATCTTCATTAGTGTGAGGCCTTTTGGGCTTGTCCCAAGAACAAAACCACTTGGGCCTTGGATTGGGCTCAAGTGGACAATATCACACTAATGTGGAGATGTGGTCGGGTTACCCCTGGACGGTCCTACAGACTGCTGTCACTAGGGGCAAATCACCCTACTTAACCCAGTCATATTGGCAATCCCTAACTATTGGATTTTCATATACTGCCTACCCGAATATGATTAACCAGATTGACGCGATAACGCGGAAGTTCCTTTGGAAAGGAGAGGATATGGAGGCCAAGACATATATACTAGTGAGATGGGAGAGAATCTGCTGTCCTAAAATATATGGAGGATGGAGAATTATCAACCTCCAAATCTTCAACGAGACCATGCTTGGGAAATGATGGTGGAGACTGCTATTTTATAAAGCTAAATAATTAATAATAACATTACCTTTTAAATCATAAATTTAGTAAGAAAACACAACCAAACATTAATAAATAAATAAATAAATAAAAAGTGAGGACTTAGAAATTCCTCATGCCACGCAAATAAACATCTAAAATAATAACTTCCAAAAAATTTAAACTAAAAAAATATCTAATAGATATTTTCCTTGATTTTTAATTTTATATTATTATTATTATTTTAATCGAGCTCATGCCATGGGGGTTTGTAATAGAAAGGACTTTTTTACAAAAGGGATGAGAGGCATTGGGAAGGGTGGAGTTGGAGAAGACGATCAGAAATATTAATGCCCTTACTGATACAGAAATGGATGAGAGGCAATGGAAACTCACCACCCAAGGTGACTTCTCAGTGCGCTTCTTCTATCAATTTTTAATAGATGGGGGCATCCGACCAGAAGTTGGTATGAGTTTCTAGAAACTACCATGCCCTAACAAAGTTAAAGCCTTCGTCTGGCTCGCCTTAGACAACAAAATTCTAACTTTAGACAATCTAAGGAGGCGTGGTTGGAAGGGAACAAGTTCTTTGTGCTACCTATGCGATGAAGAGGAGGAAACGGTAGAGAATCTATTTATGGGTTGCCGCTACCCATCAAATATCTGGAGACACTTTGCACAGCTCTTTCATCTGGGCTCTGTACCCCAAAAATGCAAGATCTATAGGGAAGAACCGCGGTCGCCAATTTGTTGCCCAAGGAGGCCCGTTACAGCTGGAATCTCCTCACAATGGCCATTGCCTTGACAGTATGGCTAGAACGAAATTGCCGACGTTTTCAAGACAAACAATGTGTTTATATGAAAACGATACGTGATACTGACTTCCTAACCTCTCTAGGTTTGATGCAGCTCACAAGACGAAAAAGCCAAAGCTCATCGCTATGGAGTCCATTGTCAAGAGAAGCTTGCATTTACACGGGAGGAGTTACAACACTCTCCAGGGAGCAACTTCGAGGACACGCAAGGACAGGGCTAAAGGTATCATTACCACCGCCGGAAAGGGGGATTGTGGTATTTGATGTAACATGGCGTTTCATATGCTACATATGTAACCTACCGTTTATCTTAATATTAAATAAAGGAATGTGGTTTATCCATTTTTATTAAAAAAAAGAAGAAAAAAAATGACTTTTTCTTGAATTTTTTTGTGTTATTTAATTAAAAAATAGATAAACAACTTGTTTTTAAAGCCTCACCTTCTTACTATCTTTTATCCTAATCCATAATATTATCCATGACTGACGACCAAAGTTGCGAATTCAAACTTTAATCAAACAAAAGAGGTCCCTATTCCCATGCCAACTTCTTGTTTGATTTGAAAGTGTGTATATAATAATATATAGTTTTTTTAAGATCAAAGAAACAATTCAAGCTGTGTATATACAAAGAAAACCTACATAAAACTGTAGTTTAGACAAAGAAATGGTATGAGCAAAAAGGTTGAATAAGAACAAGTTCAACAATTTATCAAGCAAAGTGAAATATAGCATTTTCTTAAGTTTAGAATCACTTGAAGGCTTTTCCACGAAGGCTAGTTGATCCACTAATATTCCTTGTATATATATATATATATATATATATATATATATATATATATATATATATATATGTGCGCGCGCGCGCTTTAGTTTATTGCCATCTAATTATTACATGTTGATAGGGATGAAAGTAATCAGACATGTGGTAGTCATCCAAATAAACCACGTGTAGTCATCTAGATAAACCACGTGTCAGAATAGCCAATCAGGATATCATGTCGGTGTTACAGTCTATCATTCCGATATGAACGGCTCACTGGATCGGATCAACACATCACGAAGCGCCACTCCGATCCGATATGAAGAACCGATATGACGAAACAGTTATGAGCCATATCTGTATCGGAAAGAAGCTCATCAATCCAGCGTAGACATAACACAATCCATAATTACCCATATCGCCTTCAGCCTTCTAGAAAAGGGACAGCTGTAGACAGCCTGGCATTCCAGAAAGTTCTAGAATAGTTACAGCTGGAGACAGTTCAGATGCTTAGCTGGCACTTAGCTGGATTGACAGCTGGCAAACACGTGACTAAATTGAGAAGCGTGTTCAGCACGTGACCCATGCCTATAAAAGACAAGGATCACAGCTCAATTTGGACATCCTGAGATCCAAGTAGCGAAGCTCTGCCAAATTGGAAAGAGAATCCGTTCTTTCCATTTCACACCTTCTATTTGGATAATGGCTGTAAGATCTCTTGTACATTCAATGATTGATAGTGAGATCTCTTTTTCTCCCGTGGTTTTTTCCCCGTTTCTCAGGGGTTTTTCCACGTAAATTTGGCTCTTCTCTCTCTTGCTTGGATTCTCTTTCGATTTCTCACTAGGATAGCCACCCTATAAATATAAATTCAATTGTTAGGCTGAAATTGGGCCCTAAATCCAATTTTAGTACTAACAATTTGGCGCCGTCCGTGGGGAGACGTGGACGAAAAGTTCATGGCTGCTACAGAGAGAAGATCAAAGAAATTCCAATCTCAGGAGGGAGGAAGAGGAGTCTCGGTAACCCCTCCAGCGGAAGGCGCAGCGCCTCTTGAAGCTGAGATTACTCTAGCAAGTGTTGGGATCCAAAATGACCAAGAATGCGTCAGAAGGATGGCGCAAGAAATTGAAGAACTGAAACAAGCTCTCCAAGAAGCACGACAGCAGGGTGTCTTCCAGACTAAGGTTCCCCCTGATGCCCAACCTATCAAAGAGAGCGGAGAAAGGAAGGCGGATCGCTCCCTCAAGCATCAAGCACGATCCCCTGAGAGATATCGGAGCAAGGAGCCTTCAGCTGGAAGCTCGGATCCGGCGCATCGTCGCGATCGTCATAATCGAAGGGATGAGGGTAGAGAAGGGAGAAAGAGGGGGATCTCCCGTTCTCCAGACCAATCCTTCGGTCAAAGGAGGAGGACCCGATCGTCGACATATCGGTCCAGAGAGTGGTATCATTCATTGGATCGGCATCCTTCCCCTCGAGGCCGATCTCCATACCGTTTTCACTCTAGGGGCTAGTCTCCACAGCTTGACTCGCCATATCGCCGTTATTCTCCCTCGCGGCGGTATATGACAGAGAGGGAACGAGTCTAGCAACTTGTTCCCCATGTTACTTCCCCTTTATAAAGGCGATTTGGGAAGCTCCCTTCCCGGAACACTTTAGACCTCCAAATGTTCTCTCTTACGACGGGACTTCTGATCCCCAGGAGCACTTGGAGAGTTACAGAGATGAGATAATGGTCAACAGAACCACTGAAGCTGTCATGTGTCGAGCTTTTCCTCGAACACTTAGTAGGGATGCCCACGATTGGTTCAGGGGGATTCCCCCGGGGACTGTGCATAATTTTTAGCAACTTTCTTACCTTTTCCTTTGCAATTTTGCCAGCAACAGGAAACTGAAGAAGAGTCTCATGATGTTACTGGGATTCAGACAGAGGCCGGAGGAGAGTCTTCGCGGATACATCAGTCGCTTCAATAAGGTGGTTAATGGCATAGTAGATATGAATTCAGCTCTGGTTGTGGGAATAGCTGTGAAAGGGCTGAAGGATGGGCCCTTTAAGGATTCCTTAACTAGAGAGCCTCCGGCCGGTCTCTCAGACTTCCATAACTTAGCTGCTAAGTATATTGCCTTTGAAGAAATGAAAGCCAAATGGCGCGAGAGTGATCTCTTGCAGCTAGAGGAAATCAAAAAGAAGAGTCATCACCCACAGCCATATCGGGACTGGAGAGAAGGAGCTCCGAGAGGTGATAAACCTCAGAGGGAAGGGGGCCGAAATCTAAACCGAGCAGATCGGTTTGAAGAGAAAGGACCCCCACCACATCGGGGTATGGATCACGAAAGGGGAGAGAAGTACCACAACTATTCCATCTTGAACACCTCATTGGAAGACATTCTCTCCCAAATCCGTGGATCGAAAATCTTAAAGCCTCCACAGCCGATGAAGGATAATCCAAGGAGGAAGAGGAGCAAGAAATTCTGCAAATTCCATCAGGATAAGGGGCATTTTACTGAGGATTGTATCCAGTTGAAGAACGCTATTGAAGGCCTTACCAGAGAAGGAAAACTGGAACAATTCTTGCAGAAGGAGCCGGAAATGGAGATCGAGCATAATACCTCTCCTCAGCCTATTATTCCTTGCGACACACGGGTGACAGTTATTGCTGGGGGCCCAGGATACGGGGGAGAGAGTTCAAGGTCAAGGAAGAGTCATATGAGAGCAGTTGGATCTGTTCAGAATGTTACTTCCTTGAAGAGGCCTCGCAGTCCTATACAAATTTGTTTTTCTGATGAGGACTTGAGAGGAGTTCATTATCCACACGATGATGCTCTCGTGATTACGGCTCAGATTGGGGTATTCATAGTAGAACGAGTCCTCATCGACACCGGGAGTTCGGTGGATATTATACTCTCATCGGCTTTTAACAAAATGAAGCTACCGGTGGAGAACCTGAAGCAGATAAGGTCTCCACTCATCGGGTTTAACGGGAGTCCACTTCAACCAGACGGTATGATCTCTCTACCTTTGACTCTCGGAACTCCCCCAAAATTTACTACTGCTGTCGTTAACTTTTTGATTGTACGATGCCCTTCGAGCTACAATGTTATTATTGGAAGGCCATCAATCAATATGTTGAAAGCTGTTTCTTCAACATATCATATGATGATTAAATTTCCTACACCCAATGGCTGCGGCGAAGTAAAGGGTGATCAACTGGCTTCTCGCCGATGTTATGCCACTATGCTCAAAGGATACGGTGAAGGGAGCAGCCGATCCGGAGAGGCACTCATAGTGGAAGATATTCAATAGGAAGATGATGAGAGGGCTAAAGGCCGCCCCACTCCGGTTGAGGAGTTGAAAGCCAAACCTCTGAAGGATGAACAACCGGAACGGACCGTTCATATAGGAGCAAATCTCCAGTTAAATCAGCAAGAGGAGATGTTGGATCTCTTAAGGAGCAACTCCGATATCTTTGCCTTGACAGCAGAGGAGATGCCAGGAGTGCCATGGGAGGTTATTGAGCATCGGCTTAATGTTGATCCGGCGCATAAGCCGGTTATACAGAAGCGGCGAAGTTTCGCTCCAGATCGGCTCCAAGCTGCACAAGAAGAAGTAGACAAGCTTCTGAAGGCTGACTTCATTCGTGAAGTATATTACCCCGAGTGGTTGTCCAATGTAGTATTAGTGAAAAAAATCCACAAGAAAGTGGAGAATGTGTGTGGACTTTACATATTTGAATAAAGCTTGCCCCAAGGATTGCTACCCCCTGCCTTTAATCGATAACTTAGTAGATTCCACATCAGGATATGAAATGCTAAGTTTTCTCGATGCATATTCGGGGTACAATCAGATCAAGATGGCGGAAGTTGATGTGGAGAAAACATCTTTTATCACAGGGAGAGGAACATACTGTTATAAGGTCATGCCTTTTGGCCTGAAAAATGCCGGTGCCACTTTTCAGAGATTGGTGAATAAGGTTTTCAAAGACCAGATCGGAAGAAACGTGGAAGCGTATGTTGATGATATTTTGGTGAAAAGTGCTAGTGCTGAACAACATGCTGCCGATCTGCAGGAAACCTTTGGTGCGCTTCGAGCGCACGGAATGAGTCTCAATCCCAATAAATGCACATTTGGAGTTCGATCAGGAAAATTTCTAGGATTCATGATCACACATCGGGGAATTGAAGCAAATCCGGAGAAGATAATGAAATCCTAGAAATGAGATCCCCAAGAACAATCAAGGAGATACAAAGACTCAACGCCATTTCCGTAGCCCTAGGGAGGTTCATATCCAAGTCGAGAAAAGAATCTTCTTTCTTTTCGGCATTGAGGAAAGCTCCAATAGTTGAATGGAATGAGGAGCGAGAAAGCATTTGTACAAATTGAAGGAATACTTGCAATCACCAGCTTTACTGGCAAAGCCTAAGCCAGGGGAAGAACTCTACATCTATTTATCTGCAACGGATGCCGTTGTCAGTTCTGTACTGGTGAAGATTGAAGATAATGTGCAGAAACCTGTGTATTACACAAGCAAAGTTCTCACTGATACTGAGTCCCGATATCTTTCTCTTGAGAAGCTGGCTTATGCTTTAGTAGTTGCGGTCCGGCTACTCCGTCCTTATTTCCAATCACATCGGATAAGGGTATTAACCGACCAGCAGTTGAAGCAAATTTTACACTGGCCAGACACACCGGGACACCTGTCCCGATGGGTACTTGAACTAGCGGAGTATGATATCAGCTATGAGTCACGTACTTCAATAAAGGCCCAAGTACTTGCAGACTTCACAGCTGAGCTGACAACTACTACGGATGATGATCCTTCAAACATCAAGTTGTCAGAAGTCAGGGATGACCCTTCATCTCTGTGGACTCTACACACAGATGGATCTTCAACGGGAGACAGTTCTGGAGGAGGACTGATCCTGCAATCCCCATCGGGGTGGAACACTTCAACCATACTGAAGTTTGGGTTCAAAGCTACTAATAATGAGGCCGAGTATGAGGCTTTGATAGCAGGATTGCAGTTGGCTCGTGGCCTTGGTGTAAGGAATCTGCAAGCTAATACAGATTCCCAGCTAGTTGTGGGCCATTTAAGTGAGGAATTTGAAGCAAGAGAAGATCATATGGTGAAGTATAAATCTTTGTTGCAGAAGCCTACCACAAGCTTTGAAAAATTTCACATTTCCAAGATTCCCAGAGCAGAGAACCAGCAGGCCGATCTCCTATCCAAAATTGCCTCAGCAAATACTACTGTTGTACAGCCAGTGAATATTCAATACCTAGCAACAAGAACAATTGATTGTCGGCCACAGGAAGAACTCATGGATATCGATCAGGAGCCATGTTGGATCGATCCGATATTGAGTTATCTGAAGGATGGAACTCTCCCGCAGGACCTAAAGGAAGCACGGAAAGTCACTATAAGAGCTTCCCGATATAGTGTGGTGGATGGGCGGCTCTATAAGAAATCTTTTACTCTCCCTTTATTAAAGTGCCTGCGACCATCGGAAGGGGAATATGTTCTTCAGGAGATCCATGAAGGGATCGCAGGAGATCATTTGGGGGGAAGAGCATTGAGTCACAAGGTCCTTAGACAAGGATATTATTAGCCGACTTTGAATAAGGATGCAATTAATTTCGTGAAGAAATGTGATGCTTGTCAACGCTATGCTAACATTCACCAAGGCCCCCTGCACTTCACTCACCGCAGTTGTGAGTACGAGACCATTTGCTTTATGGGGAGTTGATATAGTCGGGTCATTTCCTGTTGTTACCCGATAGATGAAGTTCCTGATTGTGGCGATCGACTACTTTACTAAGTGGGTGGAGGCAGAACCACTAGCGTCGATCACAGCAAAGGCTTGCCAGGGCTTTTTATGGAAATCATATTTGCCGCGGCTTGCTCGCGTGGCCTTCTATCAATCGGCTACAATGGCCGCCAGTTCGACAACCCAGCATTCAAGAAGTTTTGCACTGATCTTGGTATTGAATCGAGGCTAACTTCTGTTACTCATCCACAGGCGAATGGACAAGTGGAAGTAACCAACAGAACGCTCTTACATAGTTTGAAGACAAGGGTCCTCAAAAACGGGTCGAACTGGGTAGAGGAAGTTCCGAGTACCCTATAGGCATATCGAACAATTGCTCGAACCCCAACTGGTGAGACTCCTTTCGCGCTAGCGTTTGGAGTAGAGGTTGTGCTCCCAGCCGAAATCACCTTACCCATACCAAGAACCCAATCCTTCGATCCGGTAAGAAATGAAGAGCAACTCCGGGCCGAGCTGGATCTATTAGAAGAAAAGAGAGATTGCGTCAATGTTCGAGCAGCGGCGTATCGGCAGAAAGTCCGGAGGTACTACAACGCCAAGGTGAAAGAAGTGACCTTCCAGGTCGGAGATTTAGTATTGAGAGAGAACATCTTTCAAGGCAACAAAAGTCGAACTGGGAAGCTCAATACCAATTGGGAGGGCCCATATGTAGTACATGAAATTGTAAGGCCTGGTACATATTGGCTTTCTAAGATGGATGGGCGTAAACTCAAACGTCCATACCATTCAGAACATCTACGGAGGTACTATCAATAAAAGTAGTTATTTCCATACATATTTGTGTTTTTTGCTTCTACTTTATTCCTTGAAAAAATCTGTTCACTAACAAAAAAGGCAGAACCAACTCTAGAAGTCATAACGGCTACAATGCCATATCGAGCTCAATGGACCATATCGGTCCCGATATTCTCATCAACTTCAACAGGCCATACCGGCCCCAATAGATCATATCGATCAAGACAGACCATACCGGACCATACCGGTCTCGTCATATCATATCAATAAAGACAGACCATACCGGTCTCGTCATATCATATCGATCAAGACAGACCATACCAGTCTCGTCATACCGTATCGATCCCAACGAATCATATCAGCTCTAATGCCCATACCGGGCTCAACAAGCTATATCGATCCCAACGGATCATATCAGCTCCAACGCCCATACCGGGCTCAACAAGCCATGTTGGTTTCGACGGATCATATCGGCTCCAACAGATCGAACGTACTCAAGCAGATCACGCTAATTTACCATATCAACGGAACGCACCAAACTTGGAGGATCAACAAGCCAAAGCAGCTCCGAAAAGGAGACAACTGCACCAATCATTCATCAACAAAATTATGTAGGGATGGACAATTCCTCCAATCAAACAATCGCGGGAGTCATCATACAGCGTGACACATTTACAAACTGCATCAGTTTTCATACAAGTAAGATCAAACTTCTTATTTCTACATGACTTCGGCAACTTATTACTTTTAAGAAGAAATTTTGTTCCGCGACAACAAGAATGAGAAACTTCAAGAAATGAAACAATCAGAAAGAGGTAAAGAGGTAAATTGATGAAAGAAGAAGTTCATTGATTGAAAACAAAGGAGTACAATGGTAATACAAGAATCAAGAAGAATACGAAGAAACGGGCTGATCTGAATCAGAAGTGTCGTCAAGGACTTGAGAGGGCGCAGCCGCAAGTGTCGATACCTTATGACACTGATTGTTCCCAAGGATATGAACCTCGAAGCGCAGATCCTCTCGAAGAACGAAAACCAACAACTCTCCCTCCACTAGCTGGTGATCCCTCACGAAATCAGCCCACCCGTCAGTGAATCTAATATCTCCAAGTTCAGGCAACATAGATAAATCTAAACTGCCCAAAGAGTTTCCACTGGGTCCGCAAGTAGTCTAACAGCCCCGCTCAAGAACGCCTCATATGACCATGGAAGGCCCTGGGAATCCAAAGATAGCGGGAGTTATCGTTGAGGAAGAACCTGAAGAAAGAAGGGCAACTGCTATTACCCATGGCGAAGAAGAAAGATACTCTAAACAGGCTGCAACCTTTCCTATTTATATTGAAGGTTTCATGAAGGCAGTAAATGCAGGCTCAAAATACCAAAGGGAGCTGAACGCTTCTCTACAAGTCCCGGAACATCAAAAGACATCAAACGCGTTGTTTCAAGTCATGGAGAGCGACTCTTGGTTTTTTCAATGGAATGCCGTGAAATGCTTCAGAATTAAAGGCTCTATCTAACCGAGTTAATGCTCTATTTTCTAAAGGGAGGACTCAAAAACAAGACCGATCCGATATGATCAATCTAGATCCAATATGAATATCCAGAAATAGATCGACATCGGAAGAATTGATACTCGACAAATAGAAAAAATTTATTAAGTGGCAATCTCATTCATTCTCAAAAAGAGAGAGGAAACAAAGAGACAATCGAAGTATTCTCAATTCATACAGTTTGAGTCAAATTTCTACATCAAGATGAAAAACTACAAAGAGTTACAAATTTCTTTATCAGATGAAGTCCCAAATGCATCAGATCTTGCACAGTATTCTCGACGGGCTTGAGCATCTAAGTTTTGCTTCAAGAGCTTCACCAGATTTCTTCGCCTGCCTGCAGAATTTTTCTTGAATGTACCTTTAACTCTTGAATTTCACTCCGAAGTTGTCTCATTTCGGTGGATCTAACGGGAAGAAGAAAAAGAACGAAGTGATTAAAAAGAAGCAGAGGAAAACTAAAGGAATTTAGCTAACCTTCCTTCCTACGCACAGTGGAGGATCTATTTTCCAGGTCAGCTTCAGGGGGTGCCATCTTATTAGCCTCGGAGGAGACAACCTTGGTACTTTTAGAAGACGCTCCTTCATCTGGAATACTGGAAACAGCTTTGGCTGGATAAAAAGAGCGAATAAACGACTGCATTATAAGAGACATTAGGAGAAAGTAAAATAAAGACTTACATGTTTCCGTGGCGGTATCATCTTCGATCTCAATGATAGCAGGAGAAGTTTTAACTGAGCCTTCATGATCTTTCCCTTGAAGAATTGGCTTCTGATCATGATCTGTCTCTTCACCACCTCCCATATCCTTAGGAGGAAGTTCTGATTCAGCAAGAATAGCTTTATATATCGGATCGGGATCCGATATAACTTTCCCGCATTCCAGAATTTCCTTCAAATCCGATGCAGGCAGAGAAGGAACTATTACATCGGAAACCTCTTTTTCCTATACAGATGTAGCATAATTTCCATCTAGACATGGAGCATCGGACCTTGATTCTTCAGCAGCAGGGACCTCGCTTCTGACTTCTTCGACAGCAAGATCTTTGTCTCTCTCTTCTCCTGCCAGACACTTGGCAAAATAAAGTTCTATTACTTCGTCATAAGGAGTTTGATGGAAGTTGATTGAAGGGTCTACGGAGTGGACGCATATTAGAATTGAATAAACTTCTGATGTCGTTCTTCGAATTTCATCGTCAGAAAGTTCTCTTTTTTCTGCTGCTGTAAGTTTGCTTTCCAGCTCCATACTCTTCCTCCAGCTTTTATTCAGCTTATGTTGCAGAGAGGACATTTCCTCCTTAATAACCTCATTTGCTTTTTGAGCCGAAAGAACTTCATTTTGAGCATTGGAGAGGAGGTTTTCTTTAGCCCTCAGCTGTTCAGACAACAGATCTCTCTCTCCCTTTGTCTTCTACCAGCTTCTTCAAAGATCTTTGAGCTTTGACTTCAATATTTTCTTCAACTCATTTTCAGTAGATGCTTCACGATTGAGTTCAGAAATTGTTTCGGAGAACTTCCTGTTTTCATCAATAATGGATTCTTTCTCTTTCCTGCACTTATCTAGATCCGATCTCAGAGCATCGACAGCTTGTTCAGAAAGAGAAAGAGAAGCTTGCAAACTCTCATGGTTAACTTTCAATGAGTCATGAGCTTTCTGTGACTTTTCCAGTTAGACAGAAACAAGCTTCTTCTCCTCATCCAATTTGATGATTTCAGTGCCTTTGAGAAAAAGGTTCTCCGAGAGCTTTTTATTCTCTTCTTCTAACTGGGAGATGCGGGCCTTCATCGCAGAATTGTTTTGGTTGCAAAATGCAACAACCCGATCGCCCCATAAAACAGTCTGTAGAAAAAAAAATTATTTTAAAAAGGAGAGACAGGGAATTATGCTCTCGATTGAAAGAAAGACTCAAAAAACATACCGAGGCCATTGACCATTGAAAATGGGCACAGGATTCCTCTAAACTGAATTGGTTCAAGTGATTTTTGGCATCCCCTTGCCGCCAACTACGGAGAGAGTCTCTGACCGCATTAACATTAACGGGCAAAACATTGTCCTTCCGATGAGTAAGCACCTTGAATCCAAGACCTTGGACACTTGAGTTACCAACAGTCGGATCCACCATCCGAGTTGTTCCTAAAATCAAGATAGGAGAAATAAGACAGTCGATATGTGGTAGAGCAAGATGGAATTGAAAAGTACCTTAAGAACGATGAGAGACATTAGGCTCATACCTTTCTTTCGACGAACAATTGGTTTTGATTCAGATGTATTCCCTTCAGATCGGGTAGGCTCATCCGGTCTGGAAACACTCGGCAGATCAGGAATTTGCATATCGAAACCCGACCCGATGGGGAGTGTGTGAGGAAACACAATGGGCGCATCGGGAATAGAGAAGGAATGCCTTCTGAACCAGCCACATCCTCAGCTGGAACCGAAGAAGTAGTAGTTCCTTCTTGAGCTGAACTAGCCACATCCTCAGCAATGCCTTCTGAAGAAGCATGAGCGGATGGAACGGGGACAGAAGCAACTTTATCTGTAGCCTATATTAATTTCCTCCTTTTAACAAGTGGAACTTCAACCGGAATTGGAGGAAGGCTGGCAATAATGGGAGCTGTTACCGCTTCATAGTTGATAGGAACATCAGGTTCTCTTCTATGCTTCGCGCCAAGATGATGAGAAGGAATATTATCGGACGGAACCCTTTCAATTTCCTTGTTACCAGAACTGGGAACTTCTTCACTTAAGATTTCTTTTCCCCTTTTTCTTGGATTTGTCAGCCTGGGAGATGGCCCGTATTCTTTCAGCTAAAGTTTTTGGTGGCATGTCTCTCTCTGACAAAAAGGCAAATACATTTAGATCAGACAACAGTAAAGAATCATTCAAAAAATATGGATCAAAAACTCGAAGTGATCCTACCCAAAGCTAAATACAATCCACACTCTTGAAGCCTTTTATATGATAGAAAGGATTTATCTAATGCAGTGCGCCTGAACTTCTTGAATCTTTGGAACCAATAAGTTTCGGCTGACTTTTCCTTAGCTTTGGGTCCCGATGGGGGAAAAGGAGTTCCCCATTCAGTGCTAAAACCCCAATTCTCGCTATTAGAAATGAAGAAATATTTGCAATTCCAGTCCCTGATCGAATCGGGAACGAAACCAAGAAAAGCAGCACCGGGTTTGGCACCAAAGTAGTACTAATCGGACTGTCTATCTTGGTTAAGATTGAAAAGAAGACTAAACAGGTGAGCGGATGGTTCGACCTCACAAAGCATCGAAACAACAACAAAATCATAAAGGATTCTCCAAGAGTTCGGGGTCAGTTGGGAAGGATTCAAGCTAAAGTGACGAAAAATATCTACAAAGATTTGTGGAAAGGGTAGCCTAAATCCCGCTATAAGGGCATCTTGATATACAACAAGATCTCCTCCTTCGGACGGGGAACAGGCATGCTCAGTAGCAGATGGGACCCGATAAGATATACTGGGAGATGAAAGATGATATTTCTCGACTAAATCATCTACCTTATCTTCTAAAGGATACTAACAATAGAGTAAGAGCGCTTTGGGTCTCTAGCAAGTTTCGCATCATGGAAGAAATCAAGCTAAACAAACCCTAAAACAGGAAAAAATCCAAACCCTAAAACGATGGAGATCTAAACCCTGAAGATGGGAAAAAGCTTCGTACCTGAATGGATAAATCCCTTCTGAGGACAAGGAGATTAATGGCTTCGTGAAGAAGAACAAAGCGAATGAAAGAGCAAGATGAAAAGAATTCTGCACAGAAGCCGCCGCTTTTAAACGATTTTGAAATTCGATGACAGGCTCTCCAACAGTATTTGAAAATTAAATCGACGGTTAAGATCAATGTGAACAGTTATGCAAAACCCTTCATCCTACGGCCAGGAACAAATAGAAATCCAAAACGTTTCAGATTCTTGACACATGGAAGATGAGAAAGCGGTATCATCATGAGCTTTATCTCACTACAATCCCCAAAGGCCATATCTTTTCAATAAGAGATGGGGCATAATCAATGCCGAACAGAGAACATTAAATGAAAAGGAATGTTTCGACAAATAAGTCACCGAGGTACAGTATGAGTAGAAGAAAATACATTGAGTGGAGACGTTGGCACATTACGTATAAAGCCAGACAAGCCTGATATAAGAATGCTTAGCTTCATTTCATTCGCAAGCATACTTGATGGGGGACTATTGATAGGGATGAAAGTAATAAGACATGTGGTAGTTCATCCAAATAAACCGCGTGTAGTCATCTAGACAAACCACGTGTCAGAATAGCCATTCAGGATATCATGTCGGTGTTACAGTCTACCATTCCGATATGAACGGCTCACTGGATCGGATCGACACATCACGAAGCGCCACTCCGATCCGATATGAAGAACCGATATGACGAAACAGTTATGAGCCATATCGGTATCGGAAAGAAGCTCATCAATCCAGCGCAGACATAACAGAATCCATAATTACCCATATCGCCTTCAGCCTTCTAGAAGAGGGACAGCTGTAGACAGCCTGGCATTCCAGAAAGTTCTAGAATAGTTACAGCTGGAGACAGTTCAGATGCTTAGCTGGCACTTAGCTGGATTGACAGCTGGCAAACACGTGACTAAATTGAGAAGCGTGCTCAGCACGCGACCCATGCCTATAAAAGGCAAGGATCACAGCTCAATTTGGACATTCTGAGATCCAAGTAGCGAAGCTCTGCCAAATTGGAAAGAGAATCCGTTCTTTCCATTTCACGCCTTCTATTTGGATAATGGTTGTATGATCTCTTGTACATTCAATGATTGATAGTGAGATCTCTTTTTCTCCAGTGTTTTTTCCCCGTTTCTCAGAGGTTTTTCCACGTAAATTTGGCTCTTCTCTCTCTTGCTTGGATTCTCTTTCGATTTCTCACTAGGATAGCCACCCTATAAATATAAATTCAATTGTTAGGCTGAAATTGGGCCCTAAATCCAATTTTAGTACTAACACATGTGATCTAATATGGATGCATGCATCTTCTGTTTTTGTCACATGTATAAAAAAGGGGAATGACATTAGTTTCAGGTATAAAGGCTTCGA
The DNA here is from genome assembly GCA_026586065.1 of Dioscorea zingiberensis. Lineage (NCBI taxonomy): Eukaryota > Viridiplantae > Streptophyta > Magnoliopsida > Dioscoreales > Dioscoreaceae > Dioscorea > Dioscorea zingiberensis. The sequence continues at coordinate 42,726,087 of CM048819.1, read as the reverse complement.
GGAAGGAGTGCTGTTTTCTTCGAAAAAATAATTTACATATATTTGTTCCTTATTTGACAACATTAGAGAAGTCTATGTCTTTCATGGGTTTATGATTTTATAGTACATTAATTCATGCATTTGGATGGTGGACATAAGTGATTTTACATAGAAGAAAATAATGAATAATCCCCCTGAACTTCTGAAATCCCTATATAATCCCTGCAACTTTCAGTATCCCTATTTAGTCCTTCCTTTATCTAGGGACTTACCTTTCAGTCCAAACAGCTGCAAACGATGTTTGTTTTTGGGTGAAAAGACGCTGCTGCCCCTGAGGAGAAAAGCGGTTCTGCCAATGCCCATACATATCAGCAACATCTGGAGAAAAAACACTAGTTCCCCTGCACGAATTCTCTCCTCCCCTCTTTTATTTTTGACGGTTTTCCATTTTGTCCCTTTGTCTTTTCAGCACAATAAACGCATCCCTACACTCCTTTCGTCTCTTTGCAAACAAGCCAGCCACCACGTCGGCCACCACGCCATCAGATCTGTCGAAACTCCCTTTGTCTTCTCTTCCTTTCCCATTTGCGTCAGTTTAACGGGAGTTCGCAAAGGAGGTAGCCACCATGCCGCAACCCTAAACCTAAAATACGAAGAGGTTGGGGCTTCATCACCAGTTTTCGATTTCTCTTGCTTTCTTGATTTTTAGGGTTATATTATTTCCTTTTGTCTATCCTCCGTGGTAGAATGCAATTTGTTCATGTGGATTGTAATCGTATTGTGGAGATTTAGGGTTTAGGGTTTTCTAGGATTTGCTCTTTTCTCATGTGTAACAGTAAGCCACTGAAGTCATGTACACCGGTGGTATTGTTCATGTGCCTTTGGCTGTGTGATTTATTGAATTTGTTTCGTTGTGGGTTGTTGTCTTAAAAATCAATAACAAACTATTTAAAATAGAGTTTATCTGTTTACTACAATACACAATCCGCTTGATATTCGCCTTATATGTTTAAAATCCAAAAGATTCATGTGGAACCTGAAGTGTTTAAAATCATATGTATTTGTTTAGTACAATGCACTATTTGTTTTCGTTGTAGGTAACTACATCATGGAAGAGAATTTGGTTAATGGAAGATGCTATATGGATCCACTGGTTGCTACGCTAACAGAATTGAAGAAACATATGAGCAGAAGACACTGGAAACTCATCAACAGTATTCCATTTTCTCCCCTGCTTGACATGGAGCCAATAGTTCAGTAGAGGGGCGTGCTCGACGCACTAATGAAGGTTTATGATGCTCATCTCAAGAAATTTAAAATCGGGGAAAGCTGGGTGAGTTTCCGTCCAGAGGACGTCGCGATAATCCTTGGACTGCGCTGCGATGGAACTGTCGTGGAATTCAAACGACCTACCCCCGATCTGCATTTGAAGACAAATACTTGGATAAAGCCTACTCACGGAATAGAGATTGCATGAAAAACACACTGCTGGCTCTTATTCATATGCGAGGCGAAGAGGAAAATTCTGTCAAACTACTAGTAGTGTATTTGATGGGTATCTTCCTGTTTCCGATCACATCATGCACGGCCCCGACATAGAGTGCGCATTATGCTGATAACCTGAAGGCGCTGGGGAGATATGCATGGGCATAGACTGTGAATACAAGGCTCATGGATGACGTCCAGCATACAGTTGCTCGAATCCAGGAAAGGTGTTCTAGGAAGAAGGCCACAAACACAAGATATCTTAGAGGGTGCTCGATCTTACTGATTGTTTGGCTTTATGAAGTAACTGGTAGTGGAAAGAAGCTGGAGTTCAGCCGGACACCAAGAATTTTTTGTTACGGTGAGACCAGCTGCAAAAAGACTAGTACTGTCAAAAAACTTATTGCATCTTTCAAAAGGAAAAAAGTAAGCCTACTTACTAAAGTCTTTAGTACAACACTTTAAGTCTTTAGTATTAGAATAATGTATTCGGTACACTTACTTGAGTCTTTACTACTGTCTTTAACTCTTTAGTATTTCTTTAAAGTCTTTAGTACTACAATAAAGTCTTTACTATTGTGAAAAAGTCTTTGTTATCGGCGGTAAACCTTTACTATTGTTTCAAAGTCTTTACTATTTTACTAAAGTCTTTTTTATCGGCTGTAATGTTACTAAAGTTTTTGTAATATTTTCTCACAGTTCCCCGACCTCGTGCCAGCCAACGCAAAAGAGGTTGTTGTCACCAATATCCAACTACCACATGGCACGACCATGGAGGAGAAACCTTCAACGGATGTTGGCCTAAGCATGGTGGAAGGTGATTAGAAGCGCAACCAGAAGAAGAGAGGGCAGAAATCCCACCACGGCATTCCCGAGAAGTCGCTTGCGGTCCATCCTACTCCGTCCAGTTGGAGGAGCTCAAGATCAAGCAACGACGATTTAATGCAGAGCTTGCTGAGCGCGTACAAAATATAAACGAGGTCATCGCAATGCGCGGGAAACTAGATATGTTGCTTGCCATGTACCAACCTTCTGCTCCAGAGTAGGGAGCAAGAGAATCTCTGCACCCTTCACCAGCCAAATGAAGAAAGACAGTTGTTTCCAACGCGTGCAAGCTCCCTCTGATCCCCAATTGCATTGGTGGATGTTGTAAGTGAAGCAGTTGCCCGCAAACTGTGATTAAAAAGGGTCCGAAAGGAAAAAGCGAAGGAGGTTGTTAAGGGATGCCCGGTGGCGTCAGAAAGGGAAGGCAAGGAACCCAGGTACAGCGTCGACTCATTAATAGAAACTTTTGTGATATTGAAGAACGCTTCACCAAGTGATACAGTGCGTTGGTTCCCACTGGCGAGGAAGGGCCCATAGAAGCCCCCCACGCAATCATAACTATGGTTCCCGCCAAAGAAGCCGAGTCGGGCCCTGTTCCTATGGAAGCCGACAGTCTCCCTGTCAAGGAAAAGACCCCCGCCCACCTGAAAACCGATAGTCTCCCTTGGTTTCTTCTAAAGATGGATAATGAATGCAAAGATCACTAGTTGCCCAAGATTGGACCAAGGATTCCTAAAGTGTTTTCACTCCCTATCTCGAGGCCAAGCTACTAACCTAGTGCCCTTACCGATGAAGTTTTACGGAATCACTTACTTGGAAAGATTACAGGAATAATGCATATGAAAGAGTCGCTCTCTATATTATCCGATTTCTCGGTTTACTCGTAATCCTCTCTATTGAGGCATGCCAGCACACAAGAGGCGTTTGCGTCTTGCCCTGGTGCGCCAAATTGGATAATCCAGGCTTTCGCAACGTAGAATACCCAAGTACAGTGAATAACACTCAATAGATCTCAATCATAGGAAATAAACAACTAGATAATTATTCACATTCACAATCAAATTTCATACATGATCCAAAGATTCATCAATGCCTAAATACCTAAAAGATTAGTTCTCCATAAGAGGAGAACTCAAATCTATTACAAAATAGAAGAGATTCAAAGAAATCATAAAAAGAGGATACTCTTGCATACACTATAAATGAAGCCCTAGATCTCCTCTTGGTGTCTTGCCCCTCCTTCTCCTACAATTGGTGAAGATGGTGGAGCTTCTTGAGTCTCTTCTCCCCTCTTGCTTCTCTCCCCAACCAACGCCCTCAAAACCCTCAAAACATAACGAGTTTATACCCCCCCTATGGGTGATAGATGGCTCTTTACAAAACTGCCCTTGATTGTGTCCGCACCAACAGAGTAGACTTACGCCTGCCTTGCTAGAACATAACAAGGTATATGACCATGGCTCATGCACAATACAATCACATCAATCAAGCACAGACTCACAAGAATCATCAATAAAGGAAAACTAATAAATAAAAGAATTCAATTAATAAATCATCCTAGTGTTCATGTGTCCGAGGCACCACCGAAGGGGTTTAGCCTCTCATGCTAATGGAAACACTAACAGAGATACTAGAGAAAGACATAATTGAATCCCTAATTCGGTATCTTCTCCGCCTTCGATCTCCGGTGAAACCTTCATGCTACTCAACCAAGAGTTCAGATCCTGAGTTCCCGTCCAAAGAATACCTATTCTCCCGATCCCATAGGGTTTATATATGGTAAAAATATGAAGCCTGGTTGTTCTCCAAATTCTCGATAACTTGAGGTTTGAGTTAGAGTGGGTTCAGATAATCTTGAGATAAATTTGGGATTATGTCAGACTGATTTTTTAGGTATGTGCAGTCTTTATCAAGTGTTCGATCGGGTGACCAAATCAACTCGGATCGACCTGACATTTTAACTAGATGTTCCTAACCCTTTTTTTTATCTGAATGGTGGAGATTGGATTTAGAGTTTTGGATCTCTTTGAATAAATTACTGAACATTGCAGCTCATTCACATACTTTGCCTTCAAGGTGCACGGGCATGTAGAGCATCTACACGCCCGTTCCCAATTCCTTGACATGTTCTTGATGGGTTTAGAGTCCAGAGAGTTACACGGGTATGTGCACTGTTGTGCCAAATCGCACTAAGGCCGTATACATTTCTGTGAAGGGCTTTTTTGGCTTATTTCATCCTGGTTTGTCCCGTTTCTCGTTCATTTTGCTCCTAGTACCTATTTTACATGTTCAATAACAAAAAAAATGGCATAAAAAGCACAAAAAATAGAGGAATTGATGTGAAACAACGGGATAACTGCATGTAAATATTGTAGAAATATATGTATAATTGTGCACTTATTACACCCCCACACTTGAACTTTTGCTTGTCCTCAAGCAAGAAAATATATAAAGAAAATAGATAAGTGCAAAATCTCCGATCTCAAAATAGTTGGGAGTCCCTCTGGTGTTTGGAAAACATAGTGTTAAGTGCCTGAAGGTTTTTATGAAAAGTAGGTCTTATCTTGTACTCTGACTCCTCATGCATGTGTGTGTGTAACCCTTCCTATGGTGCCGCTTGTTAACTCAGGTCCGTCTGAGCTATCTAAATCTTATTCACTGAACTACTTTTATCTACTCTTATTGCTGGGGGTAGTAGCCTCATACATCCAATGAGGTAGTATTTTCTCATGGTAGGTCATCAAGTGAATATTTGTAATGCCCAAGATCCGACTACTCGATAGTGGCTTTCACGCTTCAAAAGTGATAGCTCTTTCTACCATCTTTTCTATACCGGTAGGGTATCCCTAATGGATCCGACTTTTCGGCCGGTAGGGCATCCTTGACGGATCTGATTTTCCAGTTATTCCATCAGCTTCAACACTTTTTTTTTCACTCTCTCTTTTTTCTTTTCTCCTTTTCTTTTTCTTAAAAATAATAAGAAAATATCAGCACCTCTCTAATGGTTAAAGTACTGGAGTCCAAACCTAAGTAGGCAAGTGATAACAAAGTCAGGGTTTTTTGCTAAAATTTTTTGTGAGGTGTCAAGTAAAAGCAAGATTAAATATATTTTTGAAAAAACTTGGCACCTAATGCTAATGACAATCAAAGAGGACTCCCATTAATTTGCTCATAGATCATCATAAATAAGCACTCATCATAATCGATATAAATTTCCAATAGTTAATCCCTCTCCCTCCCCCACACTTAAATTGTGCATTGTCCCCAATGTACGTGATATATGTTATAAGAAGAATATGACATGTGAAAGCAAGATGGGAGAGATAGACTTAGCTCATTGTGCGTCATGATGTGTCTTGTCCCTTCGATGTGTTTCATGTCAAGTGTGAACATCAACTTTTCCTGAGATCATAGAAGGTACAAAAAGTGAAACTCCATAGTATATATAAAGACTAAACCTTTTATGAACAGACTGACTGAAAGAAAAAGAAAAATACAAAAGTGGTAAATAAAAAGATAAAGATGATGAATAGATGCCGAAGTCCTCCTCCCCTCAGTGTTGTCAGAGTCATCTTCAGTATTCCTCCATCTATATCCTATCCAGTAGCACTGTCTCGTGATGCCACCCCTGTGCTTCATGTGGTCTGAGCTAATGGAAGTAATGGTGGTGGATAAACGATACCCAGGCGATCCAAGGATAGCTGTTTGGCGCGCACCAGTCAATGTAGGAGGGCATCCTTGTCCGCCAAGGTCAGTAATAGAGCTGCTGGTCGAGATGATGTACTCGGTCTTGTTGCCACCACCTCCTGCGGCACAAGCCACTTCGTGGGTGCCATGGGTCAGTGGGGGCTGAGACTCTGTATCCAAGGTGACGGGGATAGAGCTTCCTATGATCGTCATTGGCCTGGTCACATGTGGTGATAAGACACCTATGCGTCGGGCCAGCTTAGTGATGTATGACCCTGCGAAGATGGCTCTGATCCTGGTGTGGGTCGCCTGATATAGGAGTAGCTCGCCCACAACCCATCCTAGGTGCAATGGGAAGCCGTTCATCATGCTCTAGAGGTAGAGAAAATCTCTAGTACTCAAGACTTTCGTGCTCAGTCCCCACCCTGTAATTGAATGACTCCGATCACATGTATGTACCTAAGGGTTGGGGAGCGGAGAGTGGACGCCTTCGAAAGCCACAAGTCGTAATGCGGGTTTATACTGAGTCTCCTCTAGATGGACTCCTGTGTCTCACCGGCTGGCCTATCTATCCACAGAGCTTAGTACTTTAGGGACGTCGTGAACTCTCGATCATAGAGTCCAAGGTGGATAATGAAATCGGTGTTGCTCATTTGGAACATAGTACCGCCCAACCTGAACTCGATCTTGTCTCATTGGTGTCGGGTGATGAGTCCTCTGGCAATCTGGAATGTCGAGAGAACTTCCAATTTTAGTTCCTGGTAGATCGTCTCTTGAATGTCCAAGAGGCATCGCCATCCTCCCACGTCGAGGTACCTCTACACATCGGCGGTGAGGCCTACTATCTCTAGGATACCCTAATTGATGCAGCAGGCCTTGCCAAAGCTAAATCGCTGGAGAGAGAAGTGCCTACCGGTGAATATGGGCATCGTGAACATCAGCACCTACGGGGTGCTAATGGATGAAGGTGCCTGAGGCTGTGATGTAGGAGAACCTGAGTCAGAGATGCTGAACTATCTGATTACACCATGCGGGCTTTAGCATATCACGAATTGGAGGACCGACATAAAGGCCGAAGGCGATCTTGCCAATTTCGTGATTGGGGAATAGTTTTGGATACGGTTCAGTGTTTTGGCCAGAACTTTGGCTACGGTATCGAATTCGAGAGCTCAAACCCAATTCGAAAAGCTCGTCTCGACACGCATGTGGGGTCCACTAGCTTTGCTAGGTGGATCTTTTCTTCATCCTTAAATTCTACTGTTTTCCCCGTCATTTCTTTGTTTTTCAGTGTTTTTTTCTATTTTTGGTAATACTTCGTATGCCAATTTAGGATACGATTTGAATCTGATTTGATCTCAGATTTTTAGGAGTTATCTTATTGGTTTAGGGTTTTTAAATTATATAAGTTTTAGTTTTGAATCAAAATTTGTCACTTTTGACAAATTTGGATAAGATGATAGATTTCTATGTTAGTTTTTTGAAGCTATTTAAACCCGGCTTCTGGGTTGACTTTTAGTCATTGAATATTGAATAATATTTTTCCTTTAAATTTTCAGAGACTTTCTTCTTTTTTTGTCTCCCCCCTTGCTTGCTCTCTTGACAATCCCCTAGTTGCCACCGCCAGCAGGTTAATCGCTATCCTGCCCAGCATCAGGCTGGGAGCTCCCCTCTCCCTTCTGCTTCTTCCTCCTTGGTTTGCCTTTCGATGTCTTCTTCAGCGGCATCGTGCTTTAAGGTGGTGGCTCACCGGAGAAGGAGGAGATGCACGGCCGTGCACAAGAGGGAAGACGGAGGAATTCCGCCGGAGGGGGAGGAACCGGAAACACAACGTACGGTCGTGCGCGAAGAAATGGAAGGGTCTCAAGGGTCCTATATGTGACCTAGGGTTTTAACGCCAGAGTCCGTCATGCGCATAACCGTGCGCATGTGCGTGCACAAGGGTGTGCCAAGTCTTTTGTTTAGTTGTTTCACTCGACACGGCTGTGCCAATGAGATGTACGACAGTGCGCAGTAGTGTCCTCTATGAGATGAAAGATCCTGAGAGATGCACGCTCCTTGTCAAGGCCATGCCAAATTTGATTAAGGCCATGCATATCATTACTTTCGCCACCTCGCTCGGCAAGGCCGTGCCAATGAGATGCACGGCCGTGCGCAATGGTGATTTTTGTGAGAAGGAAAATCCCAAGAGATGCACGCTCTTCGGCACGTCAGTGCCAAATTCAACTAAGGTCGTGCATATCTTTGTCTTCCTGTATTGGTCCTTATTTTACTTAATTCCCCCTGAACCTGTGTGTTAGTGACTTCAGATACAGAGAATTAATCATTAAGTCTGTAGGAGGCAAAACTTATTGAGAGCATCATCAGATTGGAAAATTTTAACATAGTTTTATATATCTCTACTATGAACTGAAGCGATAACGATACTAGAAAACTAACCTAACTTGGGTTGCCTCCTAAGAAGCGCTTGTTTAACGTCACTAGTTTGGCTTACCTGTTTAAGCTCAGTGAGGCTCGAAAAGATGGGGCCACTCTGTTACTTCGCCAGGAGGGTCACGTCCTGCCAGTTCTATACTTAAAGAAGTGATAAATTTATACTCACAGGAATTTGTCTTGAGTTGTCCTGGTCATGGGGTTGAAAGGGGAATAGCATGATTTCTTCTCCTTTTTCTGAATTTCCGCAACCAAGCTTTCTTTTTCTCTACCCGAGTCATCGGCTTGGCTTGTTCTTCCGCTTTTGCTTCCTTATCCGAGTCTTCCTAGGGTGGTGCATCTTTGAACAGGTCTTCCAGTTGGTCTTTCAGAAGTTCATCCTACATAAATTCAGAAACACATTCATCAAGGTGTTTATTTTGGGAATTAATATTATGTTTGCCTAGTTAATTCTTTCCAGATCTGCATTCCCTCATATAGGTCATCAAAGACTTGCATCAAATCTTCCTTGACAATGGGCCATCCTTGCTGGTATAGGGTCATCGGGAATCCGTCTGGCCCTGGGCCTTGTCGTGGTGGAGGTTTGTCACCGCCATCCAGACCTCCTGTGTTGTAAAGGGGTTATCGAAATGGGTAAGGTTGACTCGCACTTAGTGAGCAAAGAGCCTGTTCAAGTTGATAGATAGTCGGTTGTCTCTTTTCGTACCGAAAAGGTGCTTAAAGTGAGTTGTAACTTCCTCCACTACCTGATCATGACTCTCTTTGATTGAGTCAGCAACCTTTAGCTTGTGGATCCATTTTCGGTTCCATCTTTCGCTCGACACTATATGGAAGAATTTCATGGTATGGTCCCCTTCCTTCCGCAAGGTAATGCGAGAGCATTGCCTCCAATATGCTTCCTCGGTCATAATTAGGTCATCGTATGCTTTGTGGGAGGTGATCCTTTCCTCTTCTTGTAGATGTTTGAGCCCTCCTTCTTCTAGTTCGTCTAGGCCCTGAATCTTATGTAATAGTTCTTCCTTCCTCGTGCCCGCCTCTTTCTGGCTTTGCTCAGTCCATTGCCTTAACCTTTTACGGAGCAGGATGAGTTTCTTTGATAGGGTAAAAACTCCATTGCCTAGAAAAAGTGTACGTGTTCCCACCAGCATTGTATCATTTCCTAGAACCAGGCCAGGTTGAATCTGAATTGGTACCCATGGTGGTTATGTGTGCCACACTCCAGTGTGATGGGGGCATAGTCAGATCTGATCCTAGGTAAAGCCTTTTTCTATACTTGTGGGAAATTTGTCATTCAGGAAGCGGAGAGTAGGAAGCTGAGCCTAGGGTTGTTTCTCCCATCCAACGAAGTGTATTTTTGGCCTAGTAGCGGAGGATTCCACAATTGCGCAATTGTAGATCCCCGGCTAGTTGTCTGAATTCTGTCATACCCCTTGAGTTATGTATGATTCCATTGTTGTCTTCGATGGAGAGGGTGACATTGAAATCTCTTCTCACTATCTACAACCCTCTCCATCGAGACTTAACAAGAGATAGCTCTTCTCAGAAAGCCCGCTTAGGTTGTCGTTCGCATGGCTTATATATTATAGTGCACATATATTTTTTCTGATTTGTGCGGTCCTCGTGTATGGCTGATATACAAAAGGTGTCTATATAGTTTTTAATTAGATTGAATTTGTTGCTGTTCCAGCCCATACAACATCCCCCTTTGGTGTTTTTGGATGGGAGTGAGATCCGTGTATCATTTAGTATTCCCCTAATATATTTCCAGATATGGTTGTCAACAACTGCCAATTTAGTTTCTTGTAGGTAAAATAGGTCTGGTTTTTGTCTTCCCAAGTGGTCCTCACTAGAAAACGTTTTTTACGTTTTCCTAGGCTGCTCACATTCCATGATAGTAACTTCATAAAGGAAACGAAGTTTGCCCTGAGATGGCCATCCGAATAGGCTAAGGTGTCTTCCTTGGCCTTTCCTTCTCTTGTAGCTTCCTTAGCCAGCATTTGTTGCAGGTAATTGCTCATTTCTCCTGATTGTTCAATTTCTACACCCACCATTAGGCTGTTAGTGATCATCTCCCCGTCATGCCAATTAGACAGAGTTAAAGGAAAAGAAGAGCGGTTTGAGGTTATACCTTCAGGGTTGATACGCTACAGTGTTCGCTTAATGCTTATGGGTGGAGCTTCAGCCTCAGGTACTTTAATTTTACTTGGCCGACCTCTTGGTTTACTTCGTGCTCCTGTATTGATTCCTTTGCTAGCTTTGGATGTGCTTTCTGAGGGTTTAAGACAACCCTTGCTTCATTCCACTTCTAGTATTGTTGTCCCTGGTTGCTTCTTCTTATGGGCAAAAGTTGTATCCGAGATGATGTTCTAGCCTCCATTCTGGTATACTAAAGAAGTTTTATTGAGGTCTATGATGCCTCGGTTGATCAAGTCAATAATGTGCCTTCCTTGAGGATTTAAATTTTCCACATTACAAATTGGCCCCTGGATGTTACACAAATCAAGTTGATTAGATTCTTTAATTTGTGGGTTAGCTAGTGGGTTAATCATTTCATGTTGTTGCGCTTCACTATTCACTTCAGGGGGTTCCGACCGGCCATGCATGGGGCCTTGAATAACATTAAGCGGTTCTAACCGACCATTGAGGGCATGTGGGGTATAGTCCAATAGCTTAGGCCCATCTATGATTGGGCTTGGGTCTACTTCCTTTTCTCTGGGCCGCTTCCCCCTCTTAATTGCTGGCAAAGCAGATCCATCAGATGAGCGGTGTGGATCGTTCCCACGAATTGCGTCCTTTATGGATCATTCCAATAATTTGGATACACTGTGTTTTCCTCCCTTCAACATCATCAGTATTATGATTATAAATAATAACAAAAGTACATTAATTATAAAAAATAATTCAAATTCCATTTTTATCTCACCCAATCACATAATTCCTCATATGTATGATGTGTAAGAACTATATAAAGATCCGTTATGTCGACCATCCAAATGCATGAATGAATGCACTATAAAATCATAAACCCATGAAAGACATAGACTTTCCTATTTTTGTCAAATATGGAACAAATTTATATAAATTATTTTTTCCAAGAAAACAGCCTCAAGTTAACTCCTTCCTCAAAACCATTATCCATGAAACTAATGTCATTCCCCTTTTTCTTATACATGTGACAAAAACAGAAGATGCATGCATCCATATAAGATCACATGTCGTACTAAGTAGATGGCAATAAAGTAAAGCATTTGTATAAAGACAAAGACAAGGAAGATTAGTGGATCAAGAAGCCTTCGTGGAAAGCCTGCAAGTGAGTCCAAACTTAAGGTAAGGCTATAATTCACTTTGCTCCGCATACCTTCCGTTTTGTTGAACTTGTTATTTTCTTTTTTCTTTTTGATAAATTGTTGAACTTGTTCTTATTCAACCTTTTTGCTCATGCCATTTCTTTGTCTAAACTAAAGTTTTATATATGTAGGTTTTCTTTGTAGATACACAGGTTGAAGAATTGTCTCTTTGATCTTAAAAAAACTATATATTATATACACATGCACTTTCAAATCAAACAAGAAGTTGGCATGGGAATAGGGACCTCTTTTGTTTGATCAAAGATTGAATTCGCAACTTTGGTCATCAGTCATGGATAATATTATGGATTAGGATAAAAGATAGTAGGAAGGTGAGGCTTTAAAAACATGTGGTTTATCTATTTTTTAATTAAATAACAAAAAAAATTCAAGAAAAAAGTCCTTTCTATTAGATTAAAAAATAGGGCAAATTCCCTATTAGTCCCTGACACTATTTGACACTATTCTCCACCCAAAACACTATTACACTATACCCCTACACACACCCCCTCAGGACCTATAGGCAATTTGGGCACTATTCAAGGGACCTATAATTAATTACCTATAAAAAATAATAATAATATAAAATAAAAGAATCAAGGAAAATATCTATTAGATATTTTTTTTTTACTTTTAATTTTTTGGAAGTTATTATTTTAGCTGTTTATTTGCGTGGCATGAAGAATTTGCAAGTCCTCACTTTTTATTTATTTATTTATTTATTTATATATGTTTGGTTGTGTTTTCTTACAAAATTTATGATTTAAAATGTAGTGTTATTATTAATTATTAAATTTATAATATTTATTATTTAGCTTTACATGATAACAGTCTCCCCCATCATTTCCCAAGCATGGTCTCGTTGAAGATCGGGAGGTTGATAATTCTCCATCCTCCATATTTTTTAGGGCGGTCGGTTCTCTCCCACCTCACAAGTTTATATGTTGGCCTCCATGACCTCTCCTTTCTAAGGGAATTCCCTCCTCATCGCATCAATATGGTTAATCATCCATTCGGGTAGGGGGTATATGGAAATCCAATGGTTAGGGATTGCCAATATGACTGAGTTAAGTAGGGTGATTCACCCCCTAGTGATAGCAGTCTCCCTCTCCATGATGTGATTCGTCCTCTGATCCTATCAATCAAGGTCCTCCAGTCGGCCCTCCTCATCTTAGTGCCTAGTATGGGAAGGCCTGGATAGGATGTTGGTAGTTGACCTAAATTGCAACCCATAATATGCTCTAGTTCCAGAGGTGTATGTGTATTCGACAGGATGGGTACTACCAGGCTCTTGTGATAGTTTATACGGAGTCCTGAAAACCCTTCATATATGTAGAATGTTAGTTTGAGGGTTCTGAATTGCCTGTCGTTACCTGTGCGCAGGACCAGTAGATCATCTGCATACAATAGGGGAGGAGATCACCATATTTTCGCAGTATGAGATACATTTAACTATATATGCTGGCTTTGGTGGCATTTGCGAGCATAGTGTTGGATACATTTGCCACTAGCACAAACAACAGTGGTGATAGGGGGGTCACCTTGCCTGAGGCCCCATTAGCGTCGCACATATCTTGTTGGGTTGCCGTTGAGGAGAATCCTAGACTTGGAGGAGTAAAGGAATATTGTTTTGATCCAACCAATCGACCTTGGTCCGAATCCCCTTGCCTCGAGTATACATCGAGAGAATCTCCCTCATCCCATATTTGATGTCATGGATGTTAACTTATGGCCAAATTGTTCATAAGTTATTCTCTAGTCTCTCATCCTCCTAATTATATAGCTTAGTAAAATATATGTTGTTAGTTATTAAATTGTTTTAATTAAATGGTAAATATTAATTATTACTGATGATTAGAGAAATTAAAGAATGTCCAGCATCAAAAGGAATTTGGTTTTCTTATTAATATTAATTAATTTAATTTTTATAGAATTTAAAAATTAGTGTCATTAAAAATTATTAAATTAATAATATTTTATTGTTTAGCCTTATATAATATATAATATATAATATAATTTATCAATATATTAATAATTAAGAATAATATATAATAATAATATTACAGAAGTATTTTGTTGATGGCTATATATAGTCTATATTAATAAATATTTACTTCATGAAAACGTGTGTGCCGGCTTAATTTTAAGGTATTATATGTTGTAAATAAATGCTGTCTTACCAACACAAATCTCTCTCAATTTTCAAATACAAGTTGCAGTAGCGTGCAATAAGATAAGAGCAGCCAGAGTGGATGCATGCTAGATATCGATGACTATATAAAGGGTGCAATGGTACTGGAAGATATATATATGCCCTCACCTCACCCTTGAGTTATAAACTTATAACCAGCTGCTATATATAGCTAGGTTTGCAAGCTTGATCTCCAGGAGCGTGAGGAAATTAAGATAGAAAGAAAGATCATCAATGGCGAGCAATGGTAGTACTGCAGTTGATCACAAGGCAAAGAAGGCTGGTGGCCTGGCTAGCGTGCTAGCAGTGGGCACTGCCAACCCTCCCAACGTTGTCTATCAGGACGAATTCGCGGACTACTACTTCAGAGTCACCAACAATGAACACAAGGTTGAGCTCAAGGAGAAGCTCAAGCGTGTCTGTAAGTATATACTATATAGTATAGTCTTTTAATTTCATCATGCATGCATGAATGAATCCTTGCTTCTAATTATATTGTTTGTTGAAGTACGTACATTAATTGTTATTATTATTAATAAATAATCCATGATGAACGTATGCATGTATGCATACACGCACGTTAATTACGATGCATGCATGCATGCATGGTGTACATACGATCGAGTAATTACTGACTAACAAGGTATATATTTATGCCATATATTAAGGTGAGAAGTCGATGATTAAGAAGAGACACTTCTTCCTAAACGAAGAGAAGCTGAAGGAGAATCCCAATCTCTGTTCCTTCATGGATCACGCTTCACTAGACACCCGGCATGACATCGTGGTGGAAGAGGTGCCAAAGCTCGGAGAGAAGGCAGCCATTAAAGCCCTCGAGGAATGGGGACGTCCACGCTCGGACATCACTCATATCATCTTCTGCTCCACGGGCGGTGTCGACTTGCCCGGCGCTGACTACCGGATCATCAAGCTCCTCGGCCTCTCTCCCTCCACCAAGCGCGTCATGCTCTACAGCCAGGGCTGCTTCGCCGGCGGCACGGTCCTACGTATAGCCAAGGACCTGGCCGAGAACAACGACGACGCACGTGTCCTTATCGTGTGCGCCGAGTTGACCGTCATCTCCTTCCGTGGACCCGACGACGAGCACTTGGATAACCTGGTCGGGCAGGCCATCTTCGCAGACGGCGCTGCCGCGGTGGTGGTCGGAGGGAAGCCAATCCCTGGGGTTGAGACTGCCTTGTTCGAGATAGTGTCTACGGACCAGTATATACTCCCTGAGAGCGAGGGGTTCATTGGAGGTCACTTGAGGGAAGTGGGTCTCACGTTCCATCTGCACAACCAGGTGCCCAGCACCGTCGGCAAGCACATAGAGAAAACCCTGGTGAAGGCCTTCTCGCCTCTCGGCATCTCCGACTGGAACTCCTTGTTCTGGATCACTCACCCTGGAGGTCGTGCCATCATTGATAAGATCCAGGAGAAGCTGGAGCTGAAGCCGGAGAAGATGAGAGCCATTAGGCATGTGCTGAGCCAGTACGGCAACATGTCCAGCCCCAGTGTCTTCTTCATCATGGATGAGATGAGGAAGCACTCGGCGGCACATGGGAAGAGCACCGCCGGAGAGGGGCTTGAGTGGGGAGTGCTCCATGGTTTGGGCCCTGGGATAACGGTGGAGACTGTTGTCCTCCATGCCCCACCTCTCCATGTTGCCGCCTTCTCCAAAGCATTAAACTAGCTGGTACTCCTATAGCTCATCAAAGCCAAATACATCCGCTTCGTCTCTTGTTATTGTTATTGTTATTGTTATTGTTATTGTTATGAGCAAACATTTAACTATTTCTTTTTATTATTATTATTATATTCTTCACTTTTACTTGAATGATTATGTAATGTACCCATTACTGAAATAAAACAATAAATGATTATTATTTTTATTTTGAAATTATTTTTGCCCACCCAATATATCTTGTATGGGATTATATATATATGGGATTAAGGCTCTTAATTAGTTGTTGTTGTTGTAGTTGTTGTTGAATTTTGAAATTATTTTTTTTTTTAAAAAAAATCATCATGTCAGAGATTCTTTTCTATCCCCTACCTCAATTGTCTCCTCAATTTTAATTAATCTCTCATGAATTGAATCATGTATTTGTAAATTTGTTTCATTATAAATTATTTAATTTTTTATTTAATTTATTTGAGTTGGTTTTACATGTTACGCATACTTCGAGGAAGAAGAGAGCACAACTCCCCCAAACCCCTAAGGTCGTGTTTGGTACACACGATAGGATTGGATTATTATTTCGGATTAGATTGGATTGGATAGGATAGGATAATATTATACTGTCCTATGTTTGGTAGCACCGGATTAGCAAACTGGATATTTGGTAGATGTTAGATAGGACTATTTTATTGTTTATATTTTAATATTTATTTTTAAGTTATTATTTATATCATATATTTCAAATTAGTTTATAAAAAATTTATATTTTAATATTTAAATTTTAATATTTTTTAAAGTTGTTATTTATGTCATGGGTCAAAAATATATTTGTAAAAATTCTTTGTAAATACATATTGAAATTTATTCATAAAAATATTTTGTAAATATTACCATTTTTCACTTCTAAAAACTCTATTTATTAAAATCTAATTAGTAAAACAATATGTAATTTTGATTGTTAAAACACTATGTACATTTAATATATTTTTGCAAGCACATTTTAACATAATGTTAACAAATAATTAGAAGGTAAATAATAAGGTGGAACACCAGGGTGTAGAATGTATATATAACAAGACAAATAATATATTGACGTAATGTTGACAAATAATTGGAAGGCAACTAATAAGGTCGAGCACAAGATTGATCAAACTGATATATATATATATATATAACATGAAATAAATTAAAATCTAATATTTAAATTTTGATGAAGTTTAGAAATTAGAGAATTAATGAATTTGTTTAAAAGTATGTATTAAATGGTTTACAAATGAAACTTCCAAAACCTAAGGGGTAGAATATATTATGCTATATATATATTAAAAAAATAGTATGAAATAAAAAGTTTAATAAAAGAGATAAATTTTAAGAAAAAAAGATCTTTTTAATTTATTGATGGTCGAAAACTTGATGGACGTGGAAGTTATCCGGCGTAATCCTCCCAAAAAGCATGGGATTAAATTATAGAAGAAACTGTAATCCTAGGATTTCCAAACCAAACACGGGGCATTGGATTTCGGATAACAATCCAACCCAATCTCATCTAATCTCGTGTGCCAAACACGCCCTAAAGGTATAGGGATGCAAAAGGGGCAGTAGGATCAGGAGGTCAACAAAGACAACCTGCATCTACAACTATACGATACACCATTGTAACCACGCTCACATGTATGTGTTATCATACAGCTCTGTAATATCGTAAGCACTATCAATAAATGTACTTTATCCACCTTTTCAAATATATATATATATATATATATATATATATATATACACTCGTTGTACGTTTTGTACAATCTCAATTTTTTTAAGGTTACTATTTTGTTTCATAAACAGTTAAATTTGTTTACTGGTGGAAGTTTGTAAATTCCTAAGATTTTAGGTTATTATTTGTTAAGTTATTTTGCTAAAACCTTTGGTTAATAAAAAAAAAGTCCCGAAGGTTGGATTTAATTAAATATTTGTGGGAATAATTTTTTTTAATTAGGGCTTTAATGCAAATTAAACTTTGAAGCTTCATGGAATTAAGAACTTTGGGGATTTGCATGTAATAGAAATTTGGAGGAAGGGTTCAAATGTAAAGAGTTTATAATATGTGGCTTCTTAAGAATAATAAAGTGTTTGTTAATTCAAAGAAGACCCATTAATTTAGCCCATTCCCACTCCTATGCATCTGAAGTCTATGTACCTGCATGCCAAAGTAGAGAAGTTAGTGGATGATTTTGTAAAAGTGGGGAACCCACTTGTGGAGCCATGCGTGAATGGAGGTTGGATAATTATGACTAGTTGGGATAGGCCATGTAACCAAATAAGAATGAGAAAGAGAGAGAGGGAGACATGCCAATAAATTACAAACAATCATGGATTGACTTACCCGAGAATCATGCAAGAGATAATATCATTTAAAATGAAAAATAATAATAAATAAAGGCGTAAGAGTAGGAAGTGATGAATTGATATATATATGGATGTGATAATGATAATGATAATTTATATATATATCCATATAATGGGATATGATAAGATTTTATAAACAAGTGAGAGGGCTGGTGTGCAAATTAAGATAAGTAGGGGTACTCTTTACTAAAATGGGTAGAAGAGATTCCATGCACGTAGCTGTGTTCACTCAAATTGGACGGCTTGGATCAATGGAGGGAATTAATTAAAGATCCAATGGTTGCCAGCTTGTTGAGGGAGAAAACGCATGGAGGCCGCGGACTCGCGCACTCGGCCGCTCATCCGAACTGAAAGTCCCAATCCCGAGGCGGTGCAAACTCCATTTCCTTCTCCACACGCGCGTTACTGCATTATTGAACCCTATCTCCTCCGCGATCAACGCCGACCAATTATGGGAAGGATGGGATTTTGCTTGCGATCAATGGGATCGCGATCTCCTTCACAGCCTCTCCGGGAGCCCTTATAAGAAGAGACCTTCTCCCGAACCCTAGCGCCGCCTTACTGCTCGCTCCGTCGTGTTACCAGAGCCTCGTCCTCATGCCACAAGTCGCCATGCCACCGGTAAGCCTTCTCGTCTATAAACACCTGAAAGTAAATATATGAACTTTGATATAGTTATGTTCATACATGCAAACATTGTGTAAGTTCTGTCGGGTTGTCTGCCTGTTATACGATGTGTTGCAACACAAATTGCAACTCACTGCTAACAGAATGTTGAGAATAGAATAACAAAAAACATCACATACAAGCAAACAAAACCACACATAAAAGGGACACAGGAGTTGGTAACCCAGTTCGGCTACAAGCCTACATTTGGGGGGCCATGCTCGGAGATGAAAAATCCACTCAAAAATGGTGAAACAATATGTGTACAAAACAAGTAACACTCATACATCAGCACCCTGTCCCCCTGGAAAATTGTCGGTGTACTCCAACCTCCCCCTCTAGGTTTTCTTCACACCCTGCACCGTCAATCTCCAGCTGGGTCTTCAGTAGATGCGCGACATGCCTAAGATGTTGCCTTCCTCTTTTAGTATCGCCAAATCTCAGCAGCTGCTAAATAAGACTCCTTCTGCATTTAGCTGTTGCAACATAGTTACAACTAGCTTGCAACTTGGCCCGGCTGATAAACTGACAAAGGGTATAGCATCCATCGCTCTTCGACCTCGACACACCTCCAACCCTCCTGGTTGAGTTCCGAGTCTACTACGTCGGATCCACCCGATCCCGACCAACGTGACTAGCCGATCCACCTCTCCGTCACGTACTCAGTCCTTCAATATCGCACCTCACCATTGGCGCGAGATCTTCAATGTCATAAAACTTGATTTCCTCAATCACAGTTTTGGTTGTCCAAATATGTTTCATTATTCACCATCATAATTGTTCTTCAATCATCGATCAATCACACCTTCAAACAAGGCTAGTATCAATCACCAATTACTTTCCAAATCCACTCACTAAACATGTCACCTATCAGTTTCACTCCGCATATGATGATCTCCTTCTAAATTTGTATCATCCAAGCTTGAACTGCACCTTGTGTTGACCACCACGTGGACTTGTGTCAAATATTGCCAACCAAATTCATTTGCACTAACAATCTCCCCCTTTGGCATTATTTGACAGAATTACTTTTGCCAGGTCGATACCCAGTTACATCACCATCAATGACTGACTCTAGTTCTCCCCCTATCCCATGGAGCATACTCAAAACTAACACTGAACCTGAACAATCAGTCACCTATAGCAAAAACACGACTGGCAGCCTTACTCCTCCCCTTTTGTGGCACCTAATGTCAAACCGATCCGATCTGCATAGCATGGTTGCAGAACAAGTGACAACTCCTCCCCCTGAGTGACTGAAAACACTATCTGTTGCATCTGCAGTTGTAACTCCCCCTGTCAAATAGCCTGTCTGACTTTCACTACAAACGAAATTTAGGCAAATGAGATACGGTCGTTTGCAAGTCCTCCCCATAGGGATCAAACTTGACACAGGCCTAATGTACCTCGTAAATACTCAAATTTGGTAGAGTCAAGGGGCTTTGTAAAAATGTCAGCTAGTTGCTCTTCTGTTACAACGTGATCCATAACAACAATTTTGTTCTCAACCAAATCTTGGATGAAATGATGTCGAAGATCAATGTGCTTTGTTCGGGAATGTTGCACAAGATTTCTGGTGATATCAATGGCACTTTTATTGTCACAATATACAATCATCGGTCCTTGTGGCAACCCATAATCTTCAAGCATTTGCTTCATCCACAACAATTGTGTACAACAACTCCCTACAGAGATGTATTCAGCTTCAGCTGTAGAAAGTGAGTTTGAATTCTGTTTCTTACTGTACCAAGTAACCAAATGTGTGCCTAGGTAGAAACATCCTCCAAAAGTACTCTTACGATCATCTATGTTGCCTGCCCAGTCAGCATCACTGTAACTTGCCAAGTGTGCATTAGAGTCACGCGAGTACCAGATGCCATATTCAGTAGTGCCTCCAACATATCGAATGATTCTTTTGACAACAGTTAAGTGTGATTGTTTTGGTGCAGACTGATAATGAGCACAAACCCCAACACTGAAATAGATATCAGGTCGACTTGCAGTGAGGTATAACAAGCTGCCAATCATGCTTCTATACAGGCTGGGATCCACATCTTTCCCATGTTCATCCTTTGATAACTTGTCACCAACACCAATTGGTGTTCTAACATGTCTAGCATTTTCGAGCCCAAACTTTTTCACAAGATTCTTTGCATATTTACTTTGAGAGATGAAGATGCCATCAGTGCTCTGTTTAATCTGAAATCCCAAAAAGTAACTCAATTCTCCTACCATGCTCATCTCAAATTCCTACTGCATAAGTAGCACAAATTTATCCACTTGCTGCTGAGATGTTGATCCAAACACAATATCGTCTACATAGATTTGTGCAACCATGAGATTCCCTTGCGTTCTTCTAATGAACAGTGTTGTGTCGACTCCTTCTCTTTGATATCCTTGCTCATACCAAGCACGAGGAGCTTGTTTCAGACTGTAGAGGGCTTTCTTCAACTTGTAGACATGATCAGGATTCTGAGGATCTTCAAAACCTTTCGGTTGTTCCACATACACTTCTTCATTTAGGATCCCGTTGAGAAAAGCGCTTTTGACATCCATCTGATATAGTTTGAACCTCATGCAGCAAGATACATCCAGTAATAGCCTGATGGACTCCAACCTGGCGCAACTGGTGCAAATGTCTCATCAAAGTCTATGCCTTCTACTTGAGTGTACCCTTGAGCAACAAGTCTTGCCTTGTTTCTAACAATATTGCCCTTGTCATCGGTTTTGTTTTTGAAGATCCACTTTGTTCCAATGACATTTACATCTTTGGGTCTAGAAACCAAGGTCCACACTTCATTTCTGACAAATTGATTGAGCTCTTCTTCCATAGCTGTTATCCAATATTCATCATTCAATGCTTCCTTCACATTCTTAGGCTCAATGAGAAAATTAAAGCACATGTATCCAGACAGCTCTCTTTAATCTACCCTTTTTGTGTTACGAGTACGTCTACCTTCGCTGACATTACCAATCACATCCTGTATTGGATGGTTCTTCCATACTCTTGAGGATGGCTCTGGAATGTTTTCTTCTGGACTTTCTTCATCTTGTCTTTCTTCTGCATCAATCTCTGATCTTGTGTCGTTGGTTGTAACTTGTGTTGTAACCTCAGTTGCGACTTGCTGTCTGTCTGTATCTAGAGCAGTATCCGGTGTTTTAGGTGGTGTTGCAACCGGTTGTTATTATTGTGCATCATCAACATTGAGTCCACTGCTCTGGATATTCAGATTGTTGGGCTCTTCTGCAAGACCGTGAGTCTCCTCAATATATGTCTGATTGACATAGTCATCCACAACAACATTTATGGATTCCATTACCTTTTTGGATCTTGAGTTATACACCTGATAGGCTCGGCTATTTTTGGAGTACCCCAGAAAGACACCTTCATCACTCTTCTGTTCAAATTTTCCAAGCTGGTCTCTATCATTCAGAATATAACACTTGCTCCTGAAGATGTGAAAGTAGCTAAAACTGGGTCTTCTTCCTTTCCAGATTTCATAGGGTGTCATATTTGTAGAAGGGCAAAGATACACTCTATTAATAATGTAGCAAGCAGTATTAATTGCTTCTGCCCAGAATCTAGTGGGGAGTTTCTTGGAATTCAGCATTACTCTGGCCATTTCTTGAAGTGTCCGATTCTTGCGTTCAACTACTCCATTCTGTTGAGGGGTTTTAGGAGCAGAGAATTCGTGTTGAATTCCATGTTCTCTACTGAAATCGTCAAACTGGGCATGTTCAAATTCTCTCCCATGATCACTTCGGATTCAGACAATCTTTCCAATAGAACAACCCTTCTCATTCTGAACCTGTGTGTAGAGCTTCTTAAATGCTGCAAAGGTCTCTGACTTGTCTCTGAGAAAATCTACCCATGTAAATCTAGAATAGTCATCAACACATACAAAAATATATCTCTT
The DNA here is from genome assembly GCA_026586065.1 of Dioscorea zingiberensis. NCBI lineage: Eukaryota > Viridiplantae > Streptophyta > Magnoliopsida > Dioscoreales > Dioscoreaceae > Dioscorea > Dioscorea zingiberensis. Next base: position 42,703,479 of record CM048819.1, on the reverse strand, counting down.
TCCCGACCGACTTTCTGTTTGTGTAGGTCCAATCAGGTCCATGTAAAGTAGTTCTAGTACTCATGTTATAATAGTGAATTGCAACACTTTGTGAGAAGTACGTTTCTGCTTTCCCAACTGACATGCACCACAGACTCCATCTCTTTTCTGCACAAGCTTTAGTAGTCCTCTTACAGCTCCCATCTCAGCAATCTTCATTAAATCTCTAAAATTTAGATGCCCAAGTTTCTGATGCCATATTTCTGTCATGTCACAAGATGAGTTGTAACATACTTGTAATTTCTGTAGCAGATAGCAGTTGTCTGATGATCTGAACCCGGTTAGAACACATTCATTTTTGTCATCATAGACCACACAACTGTCCTTTGTAAATTTGACAACCATATTTTAATCACATAATTGACTAATGCTCACCAGATTTGCTTTCATACCTTCCACATGCAAGACATTTTTCAATCTTGGTACACCTGACATCAACAACGTTCCTTTTCCAATCACTGGATTTTGTTTACCATCACCAAAACTAACATGTCCGATCTCACATCTCTTGTAATTAGTTAGAAGATCTTTGTTTCCTGTCATGTGCCTTGAGCAACCATTGTCAAACTACCAGTCACCTTTTGAAGCTTTTTGTCCAGATGTGTATGCCACTAAACTTCTTTCATCTGCCTTTTGAACCCAACTTTTCTTTTCTGATACTGCTCTCTTTGGATTCTGCTTTATTATCCACAGTTGTCTGATCATATAAGTCTTTCCTTTGATTCTCCTACTTCTGGTTGCCTGTTTATATCCGAGCACTCTTCAATTCTTTAGATTTTCGTTCAGTTTTCTGCATCTTGGTCTTATGTGTCCATTCCCTCCACAGTAGTAACACACAGGGATTAATCTTTTCTGTTGTATCTTGGCTTTTCCTTCAGAAGTTGTACCTGATGTTGTAACACAACTTGCAACACTCTTCCATCTGCTGAAACTATCTGTTTTCTTTAACTGTGAGGTGAATGCGACGTAGTGGCTGCTCAGAGCATGTGCTTCTTGACCTTTCTTTGACCCACTGTCTCTCTGCCTTGTTTCTACAACATCTTTAATAGAGGTAGGGACATTTTCCCTTTTCCTTTTTATATTTGTACACCCTCGTTGTAGATGACCTGTCTTCCACACCCCCAGCATCGAATATTGTTGTAATTCTTCTCATCTTTCACTTGATTCTTCCACTTACTTCTCCAGGGGTAGCTTTTCTTGGACATGACTTGTTTGAGGAATTTCATGATGCCATTGAGTATGGACATCATATCTACTTCTTCAGGTTGTGTCACCTTCTTTGCCTCTACACTGGGAGTTATCTCTTTTCTTCTATCAAAATTCAGGTTCATTTTAAAGGCCTGTAGTGACCCCATTAGTTCATCCAATCTCAGGGCATGAATGTCTCGAGCCTCTTCAATTGCAGTCACTTTTGCCTCAAATCTCCTTGATAGTGACCGAAGGGGTTTTCAGACTAGTTCCTCCTTAGAAAATTTCTTCCCAAGCTGGAAAGCCTGATTTGCAATATCCATTAATTTGCTATTGAAGCTGCCGATGGTCTCCTCTTCCTCCATCCTGAGAAGTTCAAATTTAGATGTTAACATTTGTAGTTTTGAAATGCGTACCAGGTCTGTCCCTTCATGTATTCTTTGAAGTATGTCCCATGCTTCCTTGGCCGAGTCACATATTGCAATATATTTAAAGTGTACTTCATCGACTCCTCCAAAGATTGCATTTAGGGCTTTTCCATTTGCATTGGCTTTGTTTAGTTCTTCTTGGGTCCAACTGCTCTTCTTCTTCTCGACCTTATTTTTCTCAGCATCATGACATGTTGGAGGTGTCCATCCATCTTCAATAATAGTCCAGACACTTTCATCAATAGATTTGATGTATGTCCTCATGCGCACCTTCCAATATGCATAGTTTGATTCATTTAAGAATGGTGGATAGCAGCTGGAGACTCCTTCCCTTCCGGCCATTGACAGAACTCCTTCCAGGACTACACCAACCTTGAAACCAAGGTGTTCTTCGGCGGCTGTCTCGTATACCAAATGTAAGTTCTGCCGGGTTGTCTGCCTGTTATATGATACATTGCAACACAAATTACAACTCACTGCTTACAGAATGTTGAGAATAGAATAAGAAAAACCATTCACACACAAGCAAACAAAACCACACATAAAAGGGACACAGAAGTTGGTAACCCAGTTCGGCTACAAGCCTACATTTGGGGGGCCATGCCTGGAGATGAAAAATCCACTAAAAGAGGGTGAAACAATATGTGTACAAAACAAGTAACACTCATACACACTCAACAAACATCAGCACCCTATCCCCCTGGAAAATTGTCGGTGTACTCCAACCTCCCCCTCTAGGTTTTCTTCACACCCTGCACCGTCAATCTCCAGCTGGGTCTTCAGTAGATGCGCGACATGCCTAAGATGTTGCCTTCCTCTTTTAGTATCGCCAAATCTCCGCAGCTGCTAAATCAGACTCCTTCCGCATTTAGCTGTTGCAACATAGTTAAAACTAGATTGCAACTTGGCCCGGCTGATAAACTGACCAAGGGTACAACATCCAACACTCTTCGACCTCGACACACCTCTAACCCTCCTGGTTGAGTTCCGAGTCTACTACGTCGGATCCACCCGATCCTGACAAACGCGACTATCCGATCCACCTCTCCGTCACGTACTCAGTCCTTCAATATCGCACCTCACCATTGGCGCGAGATCTTCAACGTCATAAAACTTGATTTCCTCAATCACAGTTTTGGTTGTCCAAATATGTTTCATTATTCACCATCATAATTGTTCTTCAATCATCGATCAATCACACCTTCAAACAAGGCTAGTATCAATCACCAATTACTTTCCAAATCCACTCATTAAACATGTCACCTATCAGTTTTACTTCGCATATGATGATCTCCTTCTAAATTTGTATCATCCAAGCTTGAACTGCACCTTGTGTTGACCACCACGTGGACTTGTGTCAAATATTGCCAACCAAATTCATTTGCACTAACACGTTGGTTATTGGATAGAATGGAAGGTTAATATCCTTGGATGGTTTGCATGGGTTATAATGGCTTGGGAACTCCTGTTATTATATGTGTGAAGCCATGGTTAGTAAAGACAGTCCATTTGTTTGTTGTTATTAATCATATTTGGTTATGAGATGGAAAGCTCCCTATAGATGTAAAGTAAATTGGCATTAGAATTGATAATCCTCGTTTGAGTAGGAGAAATAATGCCATTTGTCAGAGTCTCGATTTCATCTTTGATGTTGTTGATGATCTATGAAAACGAGATGTTTGTGTTCTGTCTTTGAAGTTCTGATTGAAATTCATTCAATGGGTGGCTTGGATGACTTCTAGGGCCTTGTACCTTGCTGTATGTACCATGTTCCTATCCCTGTTAACATGTATGAACCTTAGTTTAAGATTACAAGATAGGAGCTTAGCTATGACGAGTTATTAAGTAGAAGTTAATTCATGGAGCTGATCATCCAAGAATGGTTTGAGGGAAACTTACAACTATGGCTTTTATGATGGACCTTGGGGTTGATTTCCGGTTGTGGACCTTGGGGTGACTATGAGTAGGCATAGTTTTGAATAAGGCTAAAAGGGTCAAATTCGGTTAATAAGAAGTGGGGTTCAATCAAATAAAAGTTTTCTTTACAATCAAGTTATAAAATGGATTTGGTCAGGTTAATTAATGAGTGGAGATCAGTCAATCCTAATAGGTCAAGTTGGGTGGAACCAAGTTAAAGAGGGTTGGGAGCATGGGTTGGATTAATAGAGTTGAGAATAGTTAAGAGGCCGGCAGACTGGCTGTCCCCTTCGAGGGATAGCTGGGCAGCCTGTATTTATCTGATGGAGACGTATAATATATCGTTGGAAAGATGAGGAAGAGATATTTCCAACGAGCGTTGGATCAACTCAATCGGGTTCCGGAATCAAAAGTTATGAGCCGTTCTTTGGGACTGCGCAGTGGGTTCAGGAATTCTACGTTAATATTATTGTCAATATTAATAAATTATTGTGGGATAGTGAGGATACTAAGTTGAACTTGTGTTCACCAGATATCGACGTGGATGGTCAGGAGTAGGTTCTGTGGGATTCCAGACTTCGTGATTTCAGGTAAGTACTCTTGCCTAGTACCTGCCCAGTAGTGGGCTTTCTTGATTTTGTTGATTCATGTTTTTTGTAAGTACTTCAACCAAGCACCTTTATCATTTTATGATAGTTTATTGTCTTTGTGTGATTGAGTATTCTTGATTTTGCTTCGTTCCATTTCATGATTGAGCATGTAAGTACCCTTATTTATTGACTTCGTTGTTTTCTTGATTTCATCCTTGAACTTGTAAGTACACTTGCCTAGTTCCCACCTAGTTTTGGGTTTATTGACTTTGAAATCTTGATCTTGCTTCAATGAAGTTGATTGGCCTCGTGAATAATAAGTATTATTGTTTTTCTTCTTTGTATATTGGCTTGATGTTACCATACTTTGCTTGGATTCGCATACACGAATTTGTTAACTTGCTTTGTTGAATTCCCATGTTAGTGTATGCTTGTTGAAGTTTTGGCTTTTGTTGAATATGTTTGTAATCACTGAACATGCTTTCCCGTTGATTGGTATGTGGCCGTGGAAACACGTGAGCTTGTACTCCGTCCGGGTGTGTGTGTGTGTGTTGGCTGTTCTTGTTGTTGAATATGCCTTCCCGTTGATCGGCACATGGCTGTGGAAACACATGAGCCGGTGTTCCGTCCGGGTTGATTTTCAGCTCTTCTTGTATTGTAGATTCTCCCGTTCAGTGCAGATTATGTTGCGGGCGTCCAGGGGGAGGACACTCTGGACGTTCTGTAGTCCTACCAAGGGGAAGGAAATCTGGATGTCCACCCGTCAGTGGGATGATACGCTGGCCGTGTACGTACATGTAGGAGCTCTACCTGACTCAAGGGTCTGGATGATAAGATTTAAGATCGGCTTAGGTCGATGGCTGCCGGGGAGATGACAAGTTTGTTCTTCATGTTTGATTTGACTTCATGCTTTATGCATGTGCTTAGTTATAGTGATCCTCATGTGTTTGAGCTTAGTCTTTCCTTTGGTATTGCTGTGTGTGGATCACTTTTACACGATTGTTTTCATGACCTCTTCGCATTCCTTGCGGGGGATACTTACTGAGCTTTCCATTCGAGAGCTCATTCCACTTGTTTCTCTTCTTTTGTTCCAAGACTTGAGGTGCAGATGACTCAGTATCAGGAGATGTGCGAGGGATCGAGATATTCTAGTAGAGGTTCAAGGACTTCAGGTTCACTTGTGTGTGAGATCGTATTTCATTTTGTAGGACCCTTATAGGGCCATTACCCGTGTAGGATGTTTAATTATGTTTTAAATTCTTTAGTACGACTCTGATTATTGAAGTTAGTAGATTATATTATTGCATGCTTTTGATTACTTAGGTCTTGTATCCAAGTGGGGCTCGTCTCCACTTGGGTACTGCCGGTTTGCTCACGTGCTCGAGGTCCCGGGATTCGGGTCGGGGCGTGACAAAGTTTTTTCGTACAATCACAATAAAACTATTTTATTAACTTCACATAGACATATATATTCAATATATTTAAAATTAAACGTGATATAATTCAAACATATCTTTCTAGTAAATCCAACACCATAATTAATGTCTCCTTTTGTCGCCCTAGCTTCATCTCCAACCCCTGAAATACCCCTCAAATCCTTACACTCCTCTAGAATTTTTACCCGCGTCTTGATCATTAATCACTAGTGGTTGCTTTAGAAATCTCTATCCATTGAGCAGGTCTTTGGATGTTTTCATCAAATGCATAACGTTTCCTCAAGCAGTGAGTATTCAAACCCAGAGCAACCAAACATATCATCAGAAGCAATTAACATCAATCATATCTTATCGGCTTCCCCTAGCATTAACAGATTTAAACACACATGGATGATGATCATCAACGCCACATTCTTTTTTTTTAGAAAAAAGAAGCTAAATATCTTCGTTTTGATTAAGCCACATCATTCAGCTAAAGGCATCGAGTGATGCACAATATAACCAAGGACGGTTCCCCAATCATCGACCACCTTGATTCTAACTACAGAGGATCCTTGCATCAGTGTCTACATGCATGCAATTGAGGAAACAATGAAGATAGTGTCTTTACTATGCTCACCGAGAGATATTGGTGTGCCAATTTTAAACCCGCGGTATGGAACCTTGTATATGTGCTGCACAGTAAGTCCCATTGCGAGAACATTCTAGTAGACAATTGAAATATAGAAGGAAATTTACATGTAGACATAATACAGCCTTGCTCGAACAACTAAAAGACTAATGCTATTATAATTCTGGGCAAGACATCGAAATAAACTAATACTCCTGGTTAGATCTCTGGGTTCGATTTAATAGTAATTGTTAATGACAAACAATATTGATGATTTTGGTTGTTTTGCGTGCGAGTTGAAAATGAGGAAAGAAGAATTGAACAAAATAATCTAATTTTTATTATAAATGAAAAAAAAATCAATGGAGATTTATCTTTGGGTGGAACCAAACTAATTACCTAAGTTTACTATTCATGTAGGGGTTGTCCAGTTTCGTGTAAGTGGATATAATATAACACGTTTTATATGCAAGTTGGAAAATGCTGATTTTGGTTTGATGTAAATTAAAGTCTCACTTACATGCAAAAGTTTCACATAAACTTGTCAATTTGCTATATTTCAACTTATACCCAAATTAGCCGTAAGTTGAAATACAGTAAAATTCTTTCATTAGTCTCACCACCCTCCTAAATCTCTATATACTCAATTCTCTTAAATAAAACAATTTCCACCAAATAAAATTTTATTCATATGATAAAATAAATATTAAATAATTATATAATATTATCTTAATATTATTTAATGTTAATAAATTTTATTAATATTTAATAAAATATTTTCTTAAATACTATTAAATTTTAGTAATATTATATAAAAAAATATTAATATTTAATAATATAAATAAAATATTATTCATTAATAACACTGTTAAATTTTATTAATAAATATTAATAAAATGTTAATAAAATTTAATAATATTTAATTAAATATAATAAATTTTATTAATATTATATAAAAATATTTTCGTAATTAATATGATTTCCACAAAATAAAATGTTAGGTTAAATTAAAATTTTAAAATATAAAGGATTGATAATGTGGCAACCTCAACAATCACTTTTTGTGGTGATTGTATCCTCAAGTTACATTTAACCAAATATATAATGAAAAAGTACATACATCATTTCAATTTACAGGAAAATTTCCCTTCCAAGGATGTACAACTAGCGGAAGCTTCTACATCAGCCACATCAGAGAATCATCTTATTATGTTGTCAGGTAAGATCTTACCTACACTCCAATCATCTTCTCCCTCTCATTCATCACCCAATATATATTTTTGTATCATCCTCACCACTAAAGCAAACACATTACATGATTACCCGATCCAAAAACCAAATCTTCAAGCCTATTCAATGTCTTTCTCTTATTGCTGCCAAACCTGAAGCTATATCTTTCCCAATGGCTACACAAAAGACAACTTCAAAAGCAAAAGATTTACCTGAAACTGATTGTGTAAAGGTTCTTCACATAGCGACTCAAGCACTTAAATATCTAAAGTGCTAAGATCTTGTGTTAGGAATGCTCTATACTCTTAATGTTCAAAAAACATGGTCCTTGGTATCTACTTATTCAACATATAATGTGGTTAGATGCAAATGGGTTTTTAGAATTAAATATAATCCTAATGGTTCAATAAGCAAGTTCATGGCTCATCTCATTGCAAAAGGTTATCACCAGAGACCTACAATTAATTATATTGATACTTTTCTCCTATTACTAAACATGCTACTATTCATGTTGTTATTTCTCTTGTAGTTTGTCATGATTGGACTATATGACAAGTTGATGTCAACAATGCCTTTTTGCATGGCAAACTTAATGAGGATGTGTTCATGGCTCAACCACAATTGGTTTCTCTAACAATAAACATCCCTCATATGTTAGCAAGCTTCATAAAGCTCTTTATGGTCTCTAACAAACACCTCAGACATGGTATAATGAACTTAATGAGTATCTTCTCTCTCTTGGCTTCTGTTGCTCCCACTCTAATTATTGTCTATTCACTTTACATCACTTGGCCAATATTGTTCTATATGAGATTCTCTATATTGATTATATCATCGTTATTGGGAATGACTCTGCTGGGCTTACCTACTTTATTACTCAGCTTGGTGTTCACGTCTCTATCAAGGATGTTGATGACTTACATTATATTTTTGGAATTGATATCAATAGATCAGTTTATAGTCTATTTCTATCACAACATAAATATATCAAACATATTCTTGAGTATGCTAACATGACTTAATGCCAAGGTAGCTCGTACACTACTCTCTACCAATTTTTCTCATGTTGCTCATAATTGTGATACAATTTCTAATATTAAAACATATAGAACTCTTATTGGAAAGCTTCAATATCTACAATTTACAAGGCCTGACATTGCTTTTTCCATAAACAAGCTTTCGAAGTTTATATCCCGTCCAACATTGCATCATTGGAAAGCCTTAAAACGTCTTCTTAGATTTCTTGTTGGTACCTCTAACCATGGCCTTCTTCTTCAATTTTAAAAACCTCTCTTTCTCCCTAGTTTTTTTTTTTACGCTGATTAGGTTGGTCTTCGTGATGATCATATTTTTAACGATGCTTATGTTCGATTTTTTTTGTTAGAATCCAATATCTTGGTCTTCTAAAAAGCAATGCTCTATTTCTTGCTCATGAATAGAAGTTGAGTATTGTGTTGTTGCTAACATTGTTGGTTAATGAACCTCCAAAAGGAACTTCAGGTTCCCCTCTTTTCTCCACCAACCATTATTTGTTGTGTGGAACTTACAGTTGTGTTAATCCTGTCTTTCACTCCAAGATGGAACACATTGAGCTTGACTATCACTTTCTTCACACAAAAGTTCAGCAGAATCTTTCTTCGTGTTGCACATGTGTCCTCTTATGATCAATTAGTTGATATTCTAACAAAGCCCCTTCCCAGTTTGGCTTTCACTAGTCTATTGTCCAAGATTGTAGTTTCATTTCCTCTCACCATCTTGCAGGGGCAGGAGAACTACCTATTCCTTATGATAGAAAAACGTCTTCTATATTTATTCCCTCCTATACTTAAATGATTGTAATCAATCTTTCTTGATTTAGTTTCCTAATCTCTCAAGGGTATCTTCTATATTTATCCCCTTATATACTTAAGTGATTGTAATCAATCTCCTTGATTTTGTTTCGTAATCTCTCTAAAACATCCTATGTATAAATATACTCCTTTGTAAGCAATAAGAACATTACAATTCCATTCATCCTCCTTTAAAATTCATTCTCTTTTATTACATTATTGTTTGTTTTCAATATTCTAGATTTATGACTTGAATGAGATTATGATTTGTTTTCTTGAAGGTTTTGATCAAACCTTACCTTTTGTTAAGAGTTGGGAATAATACCCGACCAAAATGAAACTATTTTCTTATGGAATAACTACACTACATTAGTCTCAAAATTAATACTTTTTGGTAAATTTGTCTCAAATGGTCATTTCTATGGTTGAATTTGAATTTTTTTTATTTTTTAATAATTTAATAATTGGTGTGACAATTATTATTAATGTGACTACAAAAGATGTGTTTACTACGTTGGAAATTAGCAGTGATAACGGTAAAATTCTAACCTCCTTTGCTATGTTTTCCTATAGAAATCATTTGCAAATTATAAAATCTGCCTCTAAAAGTCATCAAACCACCAAACGACCAAACCTATCTATCCCTCACCAGTGCACTCATTTCCTCTCTCCCAGCCATAATTTTCAATTCCTTTTTTCTCTCATCCATCTCTTGATTTTACTCTTGCTCTCTCCCCCACTCATGCTTGCTCTCGCCTAGCCTAATTTCCAGCCTACCTAGCCAGCTTTCCTTCCACTTGAGCTCTCAATCCACAATACCAAGGATCCCCACTCTCTAAGTTTGAATATATTTTGATGTTTATCTTGTTCTAAGTAGAAATTGTTGTTTTAATAATATTGGACTTTTCGGGGGACGCCCTTGATCTATAACGGATCTCTGGGGCCATTACAGCTTAGGGAAAAAGCTTCATAAAGAAAGTGGGTGAAAAGCCATTTTTAGTCCCTATACTATAGTATATTGTTCATTTTGGTCCCTGTACAATGAAAATGTTCAATACAGTCTCTGTACTATGAGGGTTTTGGCAAATACGGTCCCTAGGGCTGACGTGGCAGCCAGCTGGCATACGACGTAAATACACCCATTATTTTATTATGACGTGGCATGCCACGTGGAAATATAATAAACTTATGGAATGGTAAATATTTATTGATGATGTGGCATGCCAAGCTGACATGGCATGCCACATCATCAATAAATATTTAAAAAAATCCAAAAAAATCCAAAAATTCCTGGAGCTTGCCATTGCCTTTTTAAACATTTTTTGTGGCATGCCACATCAGAAAAAATTAAAAAAAAACCTAAAAAATCAGAAATTTTTTGCTGATTTTGGTTCGATTTAATAGTAATTGTAAATGACAAACAATATTTATGATTTTGGTTGTTTGGCATGCGAGTTGAAAATGTGGAAAGAAGAATTGAACAAAATAATCTAATTTTTATTATAAATGAAACAAAATCAATGGAAATTTATCTTTGGGTGAAACCAAACTAATTACCTAAGTTTACTATTCATGTAGGGGTTGTTCAGTTTCGTGAAAGTGGATATAATATAACACGTTTTACATGCAAGTTGGAAAATGCTGAGTTTGGTTTGATGTAAATTAAAGTCTCACTTACATGCAAAAAGTTTCACATAAACCTATCAATTTGCTATATTTCAACTTATAGCCAAATTAGCCGTAAGCTGAAATACAATAAAATTCTTTCATTAGTCTCACCACCCTCCTAAATCTCTATACAATCAATTCTCTTAAAAATACAATTTCCACCAAATAAAAATTTATTCATAGTATAAAATAATTATTAAATAATTATATAATATTATCTTAATATTATTTAATGTTAATAAATTTTATTAATATTTAATAAAATATTTTCTTAAATATTATTAAATTTTAGTAATATTATATAAAAAAATATTAATATTTAATAATATAAATAAAATATTATTCAATAATAACACTGTTAAATTTTATTAATAAATATTAATAATTAAATGTTAATAAAATTTAATAACATTTAATTAAATATAATAACTTTTATTAATATTATATAAAAACATTTTCTTAATTAATATGATTTCCACAAAATAAAATGTTAGGTTAAATTAAAATTTTAAAATATAAAAGATAGATAATGTGGTAACCTCAACAATCACTTTATGTGGTGATTGTATCCTCAAGTTACATCAAGCCAAATGAATAATGGAAAAGTACATACATCATTTCAATTTACATGAAAATTTACCTTCTAAGGATGGACAACTAGTGGAAGCTTCTATATCAGCCATATCAGAGAATCATCTTAGCATGTTGTCAGGTAACATCTTACCTATACTCTAATCTTCTTCACCGTCTCATTTATCACCCAATATTTTTGTACCATCCTCACCACTAAAGCGAACACATCACATGATCACACGATCCAAAAACCAAATCTTCAAGCCTATTCAACGTCTTTCTCTTATTGCTACCAAACCCAAAGCTATATCTTTCACAAAGCCTACACAAAAGACAACTTCAAAAGCCAAAGTTTTACCTGAAACTGATTGTGTAAAGGTTCCTCACATAGCGACTCAAGCACTTAAATATCTAAAGTGGAAAGATGTTGTGTTAGAAGTGCTCCATACTCTTAATGTTCAAAAAACATGGTCCTTGGTATCTGCTTATTAAACATATAAAGTGGTTGGATGCAAATGGGCTTTTAGAATTAAATATAATCTTAATGGTTCAATAAGCAAGTACAAGGCTCATCTCATTGCAAAGGGTTATCATCAGAGACCTGTAATTGATTATATTGATACTTTTTCTCCTATTACTAAACATGCTACTATTCATGTTGTTATTTCTCTTGTAGTTTCTCATGATTGGACTATATGACAAGTTGATGTCAACAATGCCTTTCTGCAAGGCAAACTTAATGAGGATGTGTTCATGGCTCAACCACAATTGGTTTCTCTAACAATAAACATCCCTCATATGTTAGAAAGCTTCATAAAGCTCTTTATGGTCTCTAGCAAACACCTCAGACATGGTATAATGAACTTAATGAGTATCTTCTCTCTCTTGGCTTCTGTTGCTCCCACTCTAATTATTGTCTATTCACTTTACATCACTTGGCCAATATTGTTCTATATGAGATTCTCTATATTGATTATATCATCGTTATTGGGAATGATTCTGCTGGGCTTACCTACTTTATTACTCAGCTTGGTGTTCACGTCTCTATCAAGGATGTTGATGACTTACATTATATTTTTGGAATTGATATTAATAGATCAGTTTATAGTCTATTTCTATCACAATATAAATATATCAAACGTATTCTTGAGTATGCTGACATGACTTAATGCCAAGGTAGCTGGTACACTACTCTCTACGAGTTTTTATCATTCTGCTCATAACTGTGATCCAGTTTCTAGTATTAAAACATATATAACTCTTATTGGCAAGCTTCAATATCTATAATTTACAAGCCCTAACATTGCTTTTTCCATAAACAAGCTTTCGAAGTTTATATCTCGTCCAACATTACACCATTGGCAAGCCTTAAAACGTCTTCCTAGATTTCTTGTTGGCACCTCTAACCATGGCCTTCTTCTTCACTGTTAAAAACCTATTTTTCTCCATGTTTTTTTTATGCTAATTCAGTTGGTCTTCATGATGATCATATTTTTATCGGTGCTTATGTTCGATTTTTTTTGTTAGAATCTAATATCTTGGTCTTCTAAAAAGAAATGCTCTGTTTATTGCTCATGAATAGATATTTTGTATTGTGTTGTTGCTAACACTGCTGGTTAATGAACCTCCTAAAGGAACTTCAGGTTCCCCTCTCTTCTCCACCAACCATTTATTATGTGGAACTTACAAGTGTGTTAATCTTGTCTTTCACTCTAGGATGGAATACATTAAGCTTGACTATCACTTTGTTCACACAAAAGTTCAGCAGAATCTTCTTCGTGTTGCTCATGTGTCCTCTTATGATCAACTAGTTAATATTCTAACAAAGCCCCTTCCCAGTTTGGCTTTCACTAGTCTATTGTCCAAGATTGCAGTTTCACTTCCTCTCGCCATCTTGCAGGGGCAAGACAACTACCTATTCCTTATAATAGAAAACCGTCTTCTATATTTATTCCCTCCTATACTTAAATGATTGAAATCAATCTTTCTTGATATAGTTTCCGAATCTCTCAAGGGTATCTTCTATATTTATCCCCTTATATACTTAAGTGATTGTAATCAATTTCCTTAATTTAGTTTCCTAATCTCTCTAAAACATACTATGTATAAATATACTCATTTGTAAGGAATAAGAACATTACAATTCCATTGATCCTCCTTTAAGATTCATTCTCTTTTATTATATTATTGTTTTTTTCAATATTCTAGAGTTATGACTTGAATGAGATTACTATTTTTTTCTTGAAGGTTTCGATCAAACCTTAACTTTTCTTAAGAGTTGGGAATAATACCCGACCAAAATGAAACTATTTTCTTATGGAATAACTACACTACATTAGTCTCAAATTAAAACTTTTTGGTGAATTTGTCTCAAATGCTCATTTCTATGGTTGAATTTGAATTTTTATTTATTTTTTATTAGTTAATAACTAGTGTGAGAATTATTATTAATGTGACTACAAAAGATGTGTTTACTACGTTGGAAATTAGCAGTGATAACGGTAAAATTCTAACTTCCTTTGCTATGTTTTCCTATAGAAATCAGTTGCAAATTATAAAATCCGCTGCTAAAAGTTATCAAACCACCAAACCTCTCTATCCCTCACTAGTGCACTCATTTCCTCTCTCCTAGCCATAATTTTCAATTCCATTTTTCTCTCATCCATCTCTTGAGTTCGCTCTCGCTCTCTCCACCAATCATGCTTGCTCTCGCCTAACCTAATTTCCAGCCTACCTAGCCAGCTCTCCTTCCACTTGAGCTCTTAATCCACAACGCCAAGGATCTCAACTCTCTAAGTTTGAATATATTTTGATGTTTATCTTGATCTAAGTAGAACTTGTTGTTTTAATAATATTGGATTTTTCGGGGGACGCCCTCGATCTATAACAGATCTCTAGGGCCATTACAGCTTAGAGAAAAGTCTTCATAAAGAAGTGTGCATGGGATGAAACTTGGCAGTCATGAGTATAACTTGGAGAACCTAGTTTGAAAGAAACCAAATATGCTTCCGTAACAAACGTCATGTTTGTTCAGGAATTATCAGTGGGATAAAATTTCTATTGCTTTCAGGTTTAAAAACAAATGGAGAAAAAACCAATGAAATTTGTAAGGAAAAATTTGTTATTGTTTGAATTTTTAATATTATTTTGAATTAAAGTTTATTTAATTGATTCGGTTTTGTTTATTTTGTATGAACATGGTTAGGATTATTATTTTTTTATTTTTATACCTCGATCTCACTTACACTATAGAAACCATTTATATCTGTTGCTTTCGTTCATAACTACAACCATATTACTACTTTCTCATAACATTATCTTTGTTCTACAAGTAACTTCCTCAAGTAAATGTCCTACAGTTGTAAGTTTTAACTATTTACATCATTAAAATCTTGTCATTTTCTATATTGGTTTCAAACTAAGTAATTAATATTATTAAAAATAATAAATATAGTTTAATTAAATATAAATTTATAAAAATTTATTTGATGAGATTATTATTATTATTATTATTATTTGATAAAAGTGGATAAACCACATTCTATTTTTTTATTTAGATAACTGACAGTTACATAGGATTAATCCTTGCTGGATTTAGTACAAGGAGAGGTTGTCTCTCTCAGAATTCCCAAGTATCCCTGGTGCCTTGTCTATTCAAGAAGCACCTATTAGAACGTAAAAACATGATTATTGTTTTTTACCTAATAATCAAGAATGTAAAACCATGATTGAATGAAATTCTTTTGAAAAGGATGAACTAATAAAAACAAGATTACACTGCTACAACCACAATTTATCCAATAGAGCTCTGGAAGCCATAAACAAACAATTCATGTACACATATTCAAAACTTAAATCACTAAAATAACACAAGACAGAAACTTGCTACAAGAAATAGGTTGGAGATATCAATTGTAACGCCAACCCCCCGTGTATGTCATGGCAACTATATAATTCGTCATGTACGTATACACTCCTTTCGATATATAATAAATGAATGTGATTAATTCATTATTTTTAAAAAATAAAAGAAAACAAAAGGGAAGCCACTGACCCCCCATATTTGTCAGGACAAAGTGTTGGATGTGGGTCAGCCCAAGCCCACTCCAGTACACCCAAAGCTGGTTGGTCTTCAAAAAAAATTTATTTATTTATTTTCATCTTATCTCTAAGCCTTAAACGGCTATTTTGACTTGTTGGATTTTATCCGTTGGATTATATCAACGGTAAGATTTATATCCTTTGGGTTATGATTATATATGCATGGCTGTGTAAACCCTAGCAATAACAAACAACGATCTTTCCCTTCTCTTCCTGATCTTCTTACATTTCCTTCTTCCTACTGAGAGCTTCCGGTTTTTTGTTTTCCGACCATCTATTCTGTTATCGTTTGTGCTTCTTCCAACCTTGGGCGATACTTGAAAGCCTCTCATTGCCGAACATGCTAGACGAGGAGATGATCAAGTTGCTGTGGGTTTGAGTACCTTAGCACAGGGTGTGAAGGCAGAAATCCTGCACGAGGAAGTCTAAAACGGTGTTAAGGCAGTGCTTAATTTGCACGCGAATCCCAGGCCAGATCTTTCTAACTTAATTATCTTTATCTTTACTCAATTTTCTTGTCCTTTATTGAATTTGTTGAATTGGGGCTGATTATTGCATGTTTTTGAGTCAATTATTTTTCATGCTTTTGACTGATTTTCCCAACAATTTAACACAATTTTGAGATGTCAAATAGCATGCACATTATGCTTGAATGCTCTTTGATTTAGTGTTGTTATACATGCAAAATCTGCCTAGTATTGCTATTGTATTTTTTGCCCTATTTCTCTTGTAACAAGCCCAAAACTTGATATATATTCTTGTTTAGCACTGTTGTTATTGAATATTTCACATAAAACTCAAGTTAATAGCATGCCTGCACGAATTGGGAATTTTACAGAGAATAACATGTCACGCCCCGACACGAATCCCGAGACCTCAGGCACGTGCACAGACCGGCCGTATCCAAGTGGAGACAGACCCCCGCTTGGATACAAGGCCTAAGTAATTCAAAAACAGATAACAAAATATAATAAATAAAT
This sequence comes from Dioscorea zingiberensis, assembly GCA_026586065.1. Taxonomy (NCBI): domain Eukaryota; kingdom Viridiplantae; phylum Streptophyta; class Magnoliopsida; order Dioscoreales; family Dioscoreaceae; genus Dioscorea; species Dioscorea zingiberensis. The sequence goes on along the minus strand of CM048819.1, from coordinate 42,686,890 downwards.
CAAAATTTATTTATCAGAGATACAACGGAAATAAAAACATAACTTATCCACCCTACAAGGGTCCTACAAGTCAGAACTTGTCGAGACCTTCCAACCTCGACAAGCTGTGTTCTGACGCTCCTGAAATCAACTCAGCTAATCCCTCAATCCTGAAAGGAAGGAAAAAAAAAAGTAGGGTTAGCTTTCGAAAGGAAAGCTCTGTAAGTTCCCCGTAGGGATCACAACGAAATGAAATCATCAACCCGATAAAAGCATATCAAAACCCAACAATCATCAAGTCACACAACTGGGGCCATGCCCCGCACAAACAAGGATCTAGGAGACTAGAAAACAAAAAAGGGACTCCTAGATTAGGAAAATAGACCTCCGGCTGAACACACTTCTCCGGTCAGCACTCAGCTTCCTCTGGAATCGACATCGGTCTCTCGTACGTGTCGACACGGTCAGTGTATCGTCCCACTGACAGGTTATACTACCAGGGTATCCTCCTCCTGGCATGGAACTATCAGAACGTCAGGGTGCCCTCAGCCCTGAGCGCTCCACTTGAGCATCTTCTCCACTGAACCGGCAGAATAAGAACTCACCTGGCGTACACTTGCCTGGCAAGCACATAAGACCATGGCCTATGATCAAATGTCGGTCACAGGGCGGTGTGCCCAATGAACAAATCAATCACAAAAAATGAAATAAATTTCCAGCACATCGACCATGCACATACAAAGAAGGAAACAAACTATGTGCACGCATTCCAAAAAAAACAGGCAGACAATAGATATGCTAAAAGAAATAGCAACAATAAAATCAAGGAACCCGTTGACGGGTGGAAACTAGGAAGAGGTAACTTACTTCTATCAATGATCTACTCGAGATCCCCACTTGGCGTGTCTCCACTCTCTACGCCGAAATCTAGTAATAAAATCTATATTAACAATGGTAATTATGCGTAAACCCTATATGCACGTGAATGGTTAGCTAGTGGGCCATATTCAAGCCTAATGGGCCTCTGTCAGTCCCTTATTAATAATCTGGAACCCCTTCTTTATATAAAAAAAAACAATGTGCTCTAGAGGTTAGGGGCCTCTAGTGGTAGTTGAGAGGTCATGGGTTCAACTCCCACCTCTTACAACTTTATTTTCTATTTTGTTTTATACTAACCCAATGTCCAATCTGATTGTGTCTAACCATCTCATCCCGATTGAGTCCACCCAATCAAGTGAACTCAACCCAACAACTCAATTGGACCCAAACCAATTTAGTTCAAACCCAAACCCAAATCAGAAATTCAGACCAGCCCGGACCCAACCAACTCAATCCGAATTAGACTCAACCTACACCACTTGACTTGACCTAACCAAATAATTTCAAATTTAAAACCCAATTCAATTCACTTTGAAAAATCAACCCATTTAATCAATTTAAATCAACTGGACCCGGTTTGTCAACTAACCCAATCAAACCCAACTTAAATCAATTAAACCCAAGCCCAAATGATCCAATCTAATCAACTAACTCAAACCATAATTAATCCATTAACATCTCAGACCCGTTAATAATTCTCAACCCGTTAGCCCTGTAAACCAAACCTTTTAACCCGTTTGTAGGTGTCATCTACAGCCTTGGACAGAGGCCTCGTCGCAGAAGAGAAACGACACGTCAGTCGCTAGAGATGTGCGGGTGGCCGGAACCACCGTCGCCCTCCGATCCTTGCCGGTCGATGCTGTCTCGCACTGCATGCTCCTCCTGGATAGAGGGTAGTCGAGCTCTTCTCCCTTCTCACCAGAGCACTCGAACCTCTCCGGTGCTCTACTGCGCGACAGGGGACACCAACGGTCCCTAATCCTTTCTCTCTCTCTTTCTCTCTGTCTTTGTCTCTGTCTCTGTCTCTATCTCTCTCTCTCTCTCAGATCCCGAACTATGCTATTTGCATACACGATTATAAGCAGAATTGATCAGACGAAAAAAAGCTTACCGGAGATCGTTCGCAGTTTTATCCCGCCGTGAAATTCCGCTGCCGTCCCTCTGTTTTTTCCTAGAAAAGGATCTTGATCGCGAACGCACCTCATCTCTCTCTGTCTCTCTGTGTTCTTCGCCTACTGTCTCTTGGTCTCTCACGGAAAGTAGATGCTTCACCGCTGCTCTCCGACGATCTCCAGTGGCCAAGGAGTTCCTTCTTATATATAGATGCCACGAAATCTTATCTGATCATGTATTTTGGGTTTATCTCGAATTCTTATTTTTATTTTATCTCTGTTTGCAGGTTGGATAATCCTCACGTCGGCGTACGCGGTCACGACGCGTTGGAGAAGACTGCTGGTGCTGCCTCGCGATCGGGTGATCTCCATCGGACGGTGGTTGATCGCACACAGCAATCCAACGGCCATGGCACCATCACTGTCTCTCGGATCCATCTCTTTCTCTGATCGACGGTCACAATTATTTCATAACAGACGGTTGGATTAATTTCAATCGCCTCGAACTTTCTCTAATCTCACGGATGAGTGGTTCTCGATTCATCCGCACCGTAGTGGCACACTTACTATTATTTCAGTGAATGGACTGAACGGCTAGATTGAGCCTCGTGATTGGCTCCAACCCACGATCGTTAGATCCCAACCGTCGGTACCTCACTAATACAACCTCACTTGCATGAGTTCACGTGAAAGTTTGGAAATAGGTCCTCTCTTTTTAATTATTTACATGTAGGTCCTCCTCCCAGAGAGAGATGAACAAATTCTCGTTTGGTCCCTGAGTCTTATAAATTTACAACTAGGTCCCAGATCCAGAGAGGGACATTATCCTTCATTCCCTGATCTTTTCCAAAATTACCATTAGGTCCTTAATGACCCCAATTAATCTAAATCATGAATTTAATTATTTTAAATCCTTCTTTTAAATTCATAATTCCTTTCCTTGTCTAATTATTATCCCGTATTTAAAACTATATGTTAGAAAGTATCCTCTTATTTAATCACTCTCCTATCCTTATCTCATCAATAAATATATTGAGAGATACCCTCTAGATTAAATAAATACAGAGTTTGATTTTAAATCTTAACTCGACCCTTAACTACAAGTAAGATAACTATAATTAAATTTTAAGATTTGGAACACTATTCATATTCAAATAAAAGAAATAACTAGAAGGCTTTATTCCAAATAACAAAAATCCTTATTCTCTAACAACTATGGAAATTAATTAAAAACCTAATAACATAAATTCCTAAAAATATACTGGGCTTCACAACCCTCCCCCCTTAAAAGAATTTTGTCCCCGAAATTACTCATGGTCCTCGACACCCATACTTGTCTCTCCCCCGGTCTCAGGCGCCGCTTGTACCCCTTCCGTAACAAGGTGGTAGACTCGTCCATGAGTCATCGGTCTCTGATTGGAAGAAGATGGCTCATTTGTCCAAGTTGCTTTCCCTTTCTTGTCCCCACCGGGTTGTCCTTGAGTCGGTGCACCGGATTGTCGTGTTGCTGCACCTTGTGTCCCTTGGCTAGTCTCTTGCTTGGCCTGGTCTTGGGGACACTGTGCCTTCCGATGTTCTATGCTACCGCAGATGAAGCAACCACTTTGAATAATCGGGCACTGAGCTTTCTTGTGTGGTCCTCCACACGTGAAACATTTCATCGGATGTGACACATTAGCGTAAGACTCTCCACCTCCTGATGCCGCTGATGGTCCGGAAGGCTGGCCATATGGTTGATACTTGTGCCCAGATTTCGATTTTCCAAAGCTCTTCCCGAAGGACCGTCCTTGACTGTTTTGATCCTTATCTTTCTTCCCCTTATGAGGTAGCATTTGTGAGTTGCTTTAGGAGGAAGCATCGATGTATTTCGCCCTGGCTACCACGTCAGCATAGCTAGTGCACATATGTCTGGCTATTATTTCCTTCAAAGATGACCGTAAACCTATCTCGAACTTTCTGACTTTGCTCTCCTCTGTGGGAACCATGTCTGGCAGAAAGCGAGCCAGCTTGTCGAACTCAATCTCGTATTGTTCCACGGACATCTCACCTTGCACGAGAGCGTTGAATTGTTGTGCCATCAAAAGAAGCCTTCCTCGAGAAAAGTACTTCGCAAAGAAAGCTTTCTTGAACCCTTCCCAAGTCTCAAAGGGCACCCCTTTCCTAATTTGTATCTCCCCAATACCAATCCTCAGCGTTCCCTTGCATCAGGTAGGCTGTCGTCCTGACTCTATCCGGGTCCTCGGCCTTGTACATGTCGAAAGTCTTCTCTAGTTCCCGAATCCATATCTCGGCCTTTTCAGGGGCGGCAGTACCGTCAAAAGGGCGGGGAGAAGGCCTCTTACTCTCTCCCATCAGGCCTCTATTAGGGGTTGGCGCACAGAGGGAGGTGGTGGTGGAGGTTGTGCTTGTCGTTGTCGCCTTTCTTCCTGGATGTATCTCATCATTTCTGTAAAATCCTTAAATTTTATTTTTGGAAATAAATATTTCATTGAGAAAAATATTTAAAAAAATTATTTTTCCACGATTAGGGATAATGTGGGATTAAATGATTTATTTAAATTAAATGGAAATTAAAAAAATTTATATGGGGTCTGCAGGGACTAAATAGTAATTTTGAAAGAAATGGGGACCTTAAAGAAGTTTTCCCCTCTCACAGACTTGGACCTGGATGTGATTTTAAAAATGTTAGGGACCTCTGGTAAGTTTTCCACGAGAAAACCCTATAGAGAAAGGATGGACGGCTGAGACTTACTCATCTCTTGCCGTGCTATATCGCGAGGCGATGCTACGGCCTCAAGGAAGCCACGTGGGGAGTCCAGATTCGATCCATCAGATTGAATGATGGATCCGAGGCACAGGAGAAGAGTAGGTTAACAAAAAGACCGCACGGTGCGACTCGATCTGGGCCACCCGTCCAAGCTGTGAGCGAGATCCGAGGCTCAGGAGCAAATCCTGGCCGTCCGTTCACGCGTGGAGGCGCCAGCTCGCGTCGCCGCCCGCCACCGTCTTCTCCGGCCGTTACCAGTGCGAGGAATGCCGTTGGACAGGCGTTACGAGCGGAACAGTCGCCCTTTTGTCTCCCTCGTCCTATAAATGGGACCGAAGATGGGGGGGGGGCCCTTCATCAACACAACCGGGTGAAGGGAATTGGAGTAGGGCGGCGCCGGCCACCGGAGGATCTCGTCCGCGGCTTTGGAGTTCGACTCTGTCACGGTGAGACCCTCTTCCTTCATTTTAAATTCTCAATTAGAGTATTAGAGCGTAGGGAGGTCCGTGAGAGCATCACCGGAGATGGAGGTCTCGGCCGGGATTCCACGGAGCTCCGGCGAGCAATTGATGAGCTGGAGATGGCTCGAAGAGGCAACTGAGAAGCCTGGATAGTTCCCCAGGCTGTGGTGATGCTCAGCAAGCGGCAGTAGGCGATGAGGTTCACCGACGGCGAGCAGGACATTTCCGGCGATCTCTCCGACGTGTGTGGCCGGGAGAGAAGAGAGAGGAGAAAAAAAAAAAGAAATTTGATAAAATAGAATAATAAACAAAAGTTATTATTTTGATTAAACAGTAACTTAAGGGTTTAATTAATCAATTAGAATAACTTAGTTAGTGTGACACCTAATTGATTTATTGATAAAATAATTATATAGCAATAGCTAGTATAATTTTTGTTAATAGTGACTAGATAGTGTGACACATCCATAATTATTTAACTATGGATATAGTCTCAAATGATTTTTAGACTATAGAGTGTGACAAATTATTAGCATGATTAATAATTTGAAAACTATAGTGAGACATAGTTAAAAGGGCTAATTGGTTAAATGAAATTGATTAAAGTTTGGAAAATGCGACACATGCTCAAATAATCGAATAAAGTGTTTAGTTCCATTGATAATAAAACTTAGGTTTCGTGATGATTATTAGGTTATGAAATTTTTATTCATAATTTAATAATTATGAAACATAAGGTTTTGATAGGGGATTAAAACCTTGGTTCGGTAATTAAATTAATATTGTCTCTATTAATAGTATTGAAACTATTAATCAAATAGTTGAAAAATTAGACAACTATATGGAACTGTGAATATGTGACATAATAATTAATTAATAATTATTATGAAATATTGAATCGGGATAAATAGAAATTAATTAGTTAATTTCGTAGATTCGGATAAATTGACTATGTGATGGAAAATATTTAGTAAAGAAGCATGATAAATTCAAAAAGGACTATTTAGCCCTAAACGAGATAGACCTTAGGGTCATAAACTACCAAATGACCAAAAAGCCCTTCACGGGACTAAGGTCAACTTAAATGGTGCAATGGGCTTGAAATGGGTCCAACTCAACTAGAGTTGACTAGGTTAGACCAAGGTGAATCTACAAGTCAACTAAAAGGACAATGGAACGGGAATAAGGGCCAGTAACCCGAGAGAAGGTCCCTAGGACCCGTTAGTGGGCCTAAGCCCAACAAGGACGTTAGGCGTGTATGGATATTTAGTAAGAAGGAAATTATTGGAACAATAATTCTAATTAACCGTTATATGCCAGATACTCTCAGGGGAGGACGTAAGGCATTTTAAAGGAGACCAGGAAGACATTTAGTCTCTCTAGAGGTAAGTACACTTGCCTAGTTCTCACCCGGTTTCAGGTTTTCTTGAACTTGCTGTGTAATCTTGATATATGCACTGTTGATGCCATACATGCTGTTCTTATCTGTTCTTGAATCCTGTTAAGCATGTATGCTTGTTTACGGGACGTTGGTCCCTGTTTGCTATGTTCTACTGCCCGGACTCGGTGGAGCTAGGGAAGCTCCAATATAGGAGATGTTCAGGGTTAGGACCCCCTGACCTTCCTGACAGCCTTGCCAGAGAAGCAAATCTTTGGAGGTCTTACCTGTCAGTGGGCATGGTATACTGACCGTGTTAACACGTAGAAGAGGTAGTTCTACCGACCTTTTGACTGGAGGGTCAAACGACCATCTAGGTCGTATTTATATCCAAAAGCTGGACATACTGGCCGGGAGTAAACCTTGAGTTCTCCTAGAACTCACTACAGAGCCCAAGGGCTTCCGTACCAGGGGTCGTACCTTTGACTTGCTTGTGGTAGACTCCTAGGACTTTATTGTTGATGCTATGATCCGGTTGATTGTCTTTTCCTATTGATGACACTGTGACCTGCAGGGGTGCTTACTGAGCTTTCCCTTCGAAAGCTCATGTGTTTTCTCTTTCCTCTTCTGCATTCCGAGGTGTAGGAGGGGAGAGAGCTCGGGAGAGGACTCAAGGGCGGAGGTTGTAGGAGTCTCCATTATCTTTTGATTTTATGAACTTTGTTGTTTATAGGACCCGTATAGGGACCTGACTATCTTAGGGCCTATGGACCCTGTTAACTCTATGTTCTTGGGAACACGAGTTTTAATTAATTTATGGAATGTTATCTGCTTATCACATTATTAGGCCTTGTATTCGAGTTGAGTTTATCTCTTCTTTAATACGGCCGGTCTGTTGACGTGCTCGAGGTCCCGGGATCCGGGTCGGGGCGTTACAATTTCTCTCATTAACTCGATCATGGTTATGGAGGGTGCCTCCCCCCTTAAGTCTGGGCCCGCTGCTCATGGCCCCGCAGTACCTGATTGAGCAGGCAGTTCCTGCTCAACCTCCATATCCACTGGGGGTGGGGGACCCTCATTCACCTGAAATTGGGATACCTCTTCTACTGGAGGCTGTGCTACCTCCACACGGCGTGGCCGTCGGCGAGGTCATCCAGACAAACCTCTTCCTCTAACAATGTTAGCTGCGAGATATCAACATACAAATCTATCACTTTCGAATACCGTAATCCAAACACGTATTTTAACCAAATGGTAATAGATTCCAACTATAATTTAAAGCAATAGTCAAATTTTAACATATCAACTTTGGGTGTCAACTGACCCCAACTAACTAACATAGCTCCTGACCCTATTCCAAAATGGAAATAATACTAGTACTACACAGGTAGTGGTTCCCTCTTTCAAAAATGTATCACATAATTACGCTTTTTCCCTGGAGGAATATTCGGACAATTGTTCTTGCGGTGGTCCGTTTTACCACAATGACAACATTTAAGGAGAGGATGTCCATAATCCGCAATCAGACCTTCACAGTGACGACACCACTCGGCCACACAAAGCTCGTCTTCATTATGAGGGGGTCCTCCACAATAGTCACACCTGATCGCGTTCTTATTCTTCCTCGCTGTGGAAATGTAGCGACAACCAAAGTGTTTGTGGCGTTTTCGAACCGTTGATGGCTCCTTCGAGCTCCTAGATACGTTCTTCCTACACATTCTCTCCTTCGGTATTCTCTTCTATCTCCTTCGAGCTCTCTACTTCCACCCCTAACTTTTTTGGGCTTTCCACAACTACTTCATTCTCTCCTATGCTTTCCTCGTCAGACATAATTGACACTATGCTTTCCATGTCAGACATATTTGGTTTTCTGTCAAACAACAACATTATTAGAAAGTTCCGTGAGTGACTTAGTTTTCCTAACTTAACACACAATCTTTCCTAGTTGCCTAAGTCACTAGGGTAACTAGGGTGCCCGTTATCTGCATTTCTCTGATACAATATTAATCTGTCACGCACCGACCCAAATCTAGGGACCTCAGGCACGTGCACTGACCGGCCGTATCCAAGTGGAGACGGGCCCCCGCTTGGATACAAGGCCTAAGTAATTCAGTAACAGATAACAAAATGTAATAAATAAATCAAAATTTATTTATCAGAGATACAACGGAAATAAAAACATAACTTATATACCCTACAAGGGTCCTACAAGTCAGAACTAGTTGAGACCTTCCAACCTCGACAAGCTGTGTTCTGACGCTCCTGAAATCAACTCAGTTAATCCCTCAATCCTGAAAGGAAGGAAAAAGAAAATGGGGTGAGCTTTTGAAAGGAAAGCTCAGTAAGTTCCCCGTAGGGATCACAATGAAATGAAATCATCAACCCGATAAAAGCATATCAAAACCCAACAATCATCAAGTCACACAACTGGGGCCATGCCCCACACAAACAAGGATCTAGGAGACTAGAAAACAAAAGGGACTCCTAGATTAGGAAAATAGTCCTCCGGCTCAACACACTTCTCCGGTCAGTACCCAGCTTCATCTGGAATCGACCTCATTCTCTCGTACGTGTCGACACGGTAAGTGTATCATCCTACTGACAGGTTGGACTACCAGGGTATCGTCCCCCTGGCATGGAACTATCAGAACTTCAGAGTACCCTCAACCCTGAGCGCTCCACTTGAGCATCTTCTCCACTGAACCGGCAGAATAAGAACTCACCTGGCGTACACTTGCCTGGCAAGCACATAAGACCATGGCCTATGATCAAATGTCGGTCACAGGGCGGTGTGCCCAATGAACAAATCAATCATAAAAAATGAAATAAATTTCCAGCAGATTGACCATGCACATACAACGAAGGAAACAAACTTTGTGCACGCATTCGAAAAAAAACAGGCAGACAATAGATATGCTAAAAGAAATAGCAACAATGAAATCAAGGAACCCGTTGACGGGTGGAAACTAGGAAGAGGTAACTTACTTCTATCAATGATCTACTCGAGATCCCCAATTGGCGTGTCTCCACTCTCTACGACGAAATCTTGTAATAAAACCTATATTAACAATGGTAATTATGCGTAAACCCTATATGCACGTGAATGGTTAGCTAGTGGGTCATATTCAAGCCTAATGGGCCTCTGTCAATCCCTTATTAATAATCTTGAACCCCTTCTTTATATAAAAAAAAAACAATGTGCTCTAGAGGTTAGGGGCCTCTAGTGGTAGTTGAGAGGTCATGGGTTCAACTCCCACCTCTTACAACTTTATTTTCTATTTTGTTTTATACTAACCCAATGTCCAATCTGATTGTGTCTAACCATCTCATCCCGATTGAGTCCACCCAATCAAGTGAACTCAACCCAACAACTCAATTGGACCCAAACCAATTTAGTTCAAACCCAAACCCAAATCATAAATTCAGACCAGCCCGGACCCAACCAACTCAATCCGAATTAGACTCAACCTACACCACTTGACTTGACCTAACCAAATCATTTCAAATTTAAATCCCAATTCAATTCAATTTTAAAAATCAACCCATTGAATCAATTTAAATCAATTGAACCCTGTTTGTCAACTAACCCAATCAAACCCAACTTAAATCAATTAAACCCAAGCCCAATTGGTCCAATATAATCAACTAACTCAAACCAGAATTAATCCATTAACATCTCAGACCTGTTAATAATTCTCAACCCGTTAGCCTTGTAAACCAGACCGATTAACCCGTTAGCAGGTGTCATCTTCAACCTTGGACAAAGGCCTCGTCGCAGAAGAGAAAGGCACGCCAGTTGCCGGAGATGTGCGGGTGGCTTGAACGGAGCACTCGAACCTCTCCGGTGCTCTACTGTGCGACAGGGGACAGCAACTGTCCCTAATCCTTCCCTCTCTCTCTCTCTCTCTCTCTCTCTCTCTCTCTCTCTCTCTCTCTCTCTCTCAGATCCCGAACTATGCTATATGCATGCACGATTATCAGCAGAATTGATCAGACGGAAAAGAGCTTACCAGAGATCGTTCGCAGTTTTATCCCGCCGTGAAATTCCCCTGCCGTACCTCTATTTCTTCCTGGAAAAGGATCTTGATCGCGAACGCACCTCATCTCTCTCTTTCTCTCTGTGTTCTCCGCCCACTGTCTCTCGGTCTCTCATGGTAAAGTAGATGCTTCACGGCTGCTCTCCGACGATCTCCAGCGGCCAAGGAGTTCCTTCTTATATATAGATGCCACAAAATCTTATCTGATCATGTATTTTTGGTTTATCTCGAATTCTAATTTTTATTTTATCTCTGTTTACAGGTTGGATAATCCTCACGGCGGCGTACGGGGAGGCGATGCGTTGGAGAAGACTGCTGGTGCTGCCTCACGATCGAGTGATCTCCATCGGACGGTGGTTGATCGCGCACAGCGATCCAACGGCCATGGCGCCATCACGGTGCCTCGGATCCATCTCTTTCTCTGATCGACGGTCACAATTATTTCATGACGGACCGTTGGATTAATTCCAATTGCCTCGAACTTACTCTGATCTCACGGATGAGTGGTTCTGGATTCATCCGCACCGTAGTAGCACACTCACTGTTATTTCAGTGAATGGACTGAACAGCTAGATTGAGCCTCGCGATTGGCTCCAACCCATGATCGTTAGATCCCAGCCGTTGGTACCTCACTAAGACAACCTCACTTGCATGAGTTCACGTGAAAGTTTGCAAATAGGTCCTCTCTCTTTAGTTATCTACATGCAGGTCCTCCTCCAAGAGAGAGATTAACAAATTCTCATTTTGTCAATGAGTCTTATAAATTTACAACTAGGTCCTTGATCTAGAGAGGGACACATTATTCTTCAGTCACTGATCTTTTCCAAAATTATCATTAGGTCCTTAATGACCCCAATTAATCTAAATCATGAATTTAATTATTTTAAATCCTTCTTTTAAGTTCATAATTCGTTTCCTTGTCTAATTATTATCCCGTATTTAAAACTATATGTTAGAAAGTATCCTCTTATTTAATCACTCTCCTATCCTTATCTCATCAATAAATATATTGAGAGATACCCTCTAGATTAAATAAATACAGAGTTTGATTTTAAATCTTAACTTCACCCTTAACCACAAGTAAGATAACTATAATTAAATTTTAAGATTTGGAATACTATTCATATTCAAATAAAAGAAAAAACTAGAAGGCTTTATTCCGAATAACGAAAATCCTTATTCTCTAACAACTATCGAAATTAATTAAAAACCTAATAACATGAATTCCTAAAAATATCCTGGGCTTCACATAACATCTAGAGTATCATAATTTTAAAAAAAATTTGTCATCACATCAAGTCAGATCTCTGGTTTATTCTTTCTAATTGTTATTTTAAAATATAAAAAAATAAAATAAATTAAAATAAACTGTTGATCTACTCTGCCTTATCTCCGTTTGATTCTTTCAAGTTGTTATTTTAAAATATAAAATAATAATAAAAAAAAAATAAACTGCTGATCTTGTCACGCCCTGACCTGTACTATAGGGCCTTGGGCACATGCACTGACCGGCCGTACCCAAGCAGAGGTGTACCTCACTCGAATACAAGGCGTAGGGAATACAAGAACAGATAACAAAAATTTCAAATAATATCAATATTAACTCAAAGTCATATAGCGGAATTTAAAACTTCACTATACAAGTTATGGCCCTACAAGGGTCCTAAACATAATATAATTTCTTACACAAGAAGTTCTGAGGACCTCGAACCTCTACTAAGTTATTCCCTTCCCACGCGCAGCTCCTGAATCCGAAACAACTATTCTTTAGAACCTGAAAAAGGGAAGGGAAGCAAGTGGAATGAGCTTCCAAAGGGAAAGCTCAGTAAGTACCCCCGTAGGGGAAACAATGAAACCAAAAAGGTTAATCAAGAACTAGTGATCCAACAAGACATAAACATATCAGAAACAAGAACAAATACAAGGATCACTATCCGATTATAATTACATAACAAAGAGTATAACAAGCGACAAACAAGGAAACTTTCATTTCATCTCCGGCGCTCATCGACCCAAGCCGATCACCAATCTTAAACACATCCAGACCCTAGAGTCTTGTAGCGCTCCTACGTGCACATATACGGTCAGGGTATCATCCCACTGACGGGTGGATATCCAGAGTTTCCTCCCCATGGTAGGCCTGTAGGACGTTCATAGTATCCTCCCCCTGAGCGCCTGCAACTTATCTGCACCTAGTGGGAGAATCTTCAACACAAGAAGAGCTAAAAAACCAACCCGGACGGAGCACAGGCTCACGTGTTTCCACAGCCATGTGCCGATCAACGGGAAGGTATATTCAGCAACAAGAACAACTGACACACACACATCCGGACGGAGTACAGGCTCCCATGTTTCCACGGCTATGTACCGATCAACGGGAAAGCATGTTCAGCGAACACAAGCATATCCAAACCATGTCAACACATCAACATGTATACACTAACATGGAATTCAACAAAGCAGGAGAACAAACATGTGTATGCAAATCCAAAAAAAAGATACCAAAACATGATAACATCAAAAGCCAATAAGTACTCAAGCAGTGAAGCAAAATAAAAAATACAAAGCCAATAAATCCAAACCTGGGGGGGAACTAGGCAGGAGTAAGTTACATAAAAGAGCAACGACAAAATCAAGAAAACCCATCGCTGGGTGGAAACTAGGCAAAGATACTTACAAGCATGAAATCAAGAAGGCAACCAGCCAATAAATAAGGTACTAGGCAAGAGTACTTACCCCAACTGATAAACCAACCGACTGACCCGTATCCCTCTTGACGTAGCTCAGCGCTCTACGTTGATAGCTGGTAACGATAACTACAACTTAGTACCATTACCAAAACAAAATGGTCTATTAATATTAACAATAATATTAATAATATTATTAATGCAGAATTCCTGAATTTGTTGCGCAGTCCTAAAGAATAGCTCACAACTTTTGATCCAGGGATCGAATCGAGTTGATTTAATGTTCGTTGGAAAGATCTCTTCCTCATCTTTGTAACGGTATATTATACACCTCTATTGGAAAATCACAGGTTGCCCAGCTATCCCTCGAAGGGGACAGCCAGTCTGTAGGCCCCTCATCATACTTTCAAACTCAAACATCTATTCACACTCATAACTTCACTAAGAAGCCCAAACACTCTCTCAATTAAATAACCACTGTTCATGTTACCCTCCAGATGTGAATCCATCACTCAATACTACAAATATTCATAGCACCCTGAAACTAATATCTTAAGTTCTCACGCGCCACTGTCTTTTCAAAACCCCAAACCCAGCTACCTTTACATCTTATCCTTTTTGACTAAATACCCATCAGCACCACACTCATTCCCTCCATGAACCTAAGCCTTAGATTTTGTTCATAGAAATTTAGTGAACATACCCTCATACACAACCCATCAACCACAAATCCATCTCTTGCCCATCCACTTCCAAAATGAAAATATCGAAGAAACTAAACCCATGCAACACCTCCTTGTCTCTTCCCAAGGATACCACTCTTGCACGGAATAATAAATACAAACCTCTAATCATACACACTTAGACAAGAACAGCACTAGACCAATACAATTTCAAAAGTCCCATGAAACATGCCAGTGCCCACAAAACCCCATTACTCACATAAAATAACAAAGATTCAAACTCCTCTAAACCTCCATCCAAAGACCACAGCCACCTGGGCCTACCTTCTATTCCATAAATATTAACCTTAGAAGGATCTTTAGAGCTGAATCACTATCAACTAAACTCAAAATCACCAGCCCCTAATTCTTCAACTTGAACCCTCATCTTCACTAGTAAATAACATGCATGTATTACCACACAGACCACCATACACCCATTCTTTGAACCCAAACAAAGACACCTTAATGATGGGAACCCTTGAATAACATTCATGCATGTTAAACAACCCACTATTTAGCTCTTAAAGCTCCCACAGTTACTGAACTTAAAAGCCAACCAACCATGCATCCATCTAAGAGTATACAACACCGACATATCAACCTTTATACTAAGTGCTCAAACACCCGCAGAAAGAAAACCAATATCATCTTCTTCTTTGACTTCAAAATTACAATGGACATGCAAGTATAACATCTGAATGTTTCCAAGTAATTCTAGCTATCAGGCTATCACACATCTGAACAACTAAATGGGATTTCAGGGATAAGAGGACTCACCATAGAAACAACAGCGCGTGTCGCATCCAGAAGACGGTTCCGGCAGCTCTTGGCGGTGATGCTCCCTACACTGCTCCTTCGTGACTCTCTCACAAACAACGGAGGCTACTGTCCAAGGTCTACAACAAGCGAACCACTCAGACTGGTGGAGGAGAATCGAGAGAAATAAGGGGGCGAAGGAGGAGGAAGCAACGTTAGGGTTTAAGGGATCACCTCTCTTTATATAGGCATTCGAATGAGATCTCCAACGCAATCGCAATCACCAAAAGCGGAATCACGCAAGATTCACGATGGGCTCATTCCCTATCCGATTGTTTCCAAACACGGAGAAATAGCTCACTGGTGCGTGCGCTGGAGGGTGATGAGTTGTGGCATGGCTTCAAAACCGTCAGATTAACCATTTTGCAATAACACCCTCATCCCATTTAAAGTTTACATGATGGTCCTTGATAACTTTAATTTAAGAGAGGCAAAATTCCCTTTCAAGTTCTCCAATCACCCTTAATTACCAAAAAAAAATAAATCCTTGGAAGCCTCCATTCACTTAATTAATATTTTAAATTCAATTAATCCCTCATTTCCAACCCTTCACTGTAGCCATTCCCGTCATTCAAAGGAAATTCCAATTGCAGCCATGATATGTATTACTTTATTATTATTATTATTTTTTTTTTGAATTTCAAAACAATCCCATCCACACACACACACACACACACACACACATATATATATATATATATATATATATATATATATATCGAATCATGATATCAATCTCTTTGATTTTATTTTATTTCTCTCACTTGAATATATATATATATATATATATATATATATATATATATATATATATATATATATATATAATGATGAAAAGGTAGGGTCGGCCGGAAACACTGTTCATTTGCCGTCGCCTCCCATTTCGCCACCTGGAGCATGTTTGAAAGATTTCCAACCATATGGGTGGAAAGAACATTGAAAAATAAGCTAGCATGTCAATTTTCATACAATTGGGGAACTTGTAGGGTCTTCATCTTAACGGGTGAAAATTTATAGAAATCTTACCGGTTCAAAATTTTACCCCGTTAAGATGAAGATCCTACAAGTTCCCAAATTGTATGAAAATTGACATTAGCTTATTTTTTGATGTTCTTTCCATCCATAAGGTTGGATTCCCTCAAAACACTGTGCAAGTGGGCCAAAAAGAGGCGACCACTCTTGCACAGTAATAAGGCTGGCCGCATAATATCATGACCCTATATATATATATATATATATATATATAATCGAGTTATCCCTAAATTATGAAAGTCTTCGAATCGAATGTAGGGCTTGAGTCAATTACTAAATTTCATGCCCATCCGGGTCGACTATCGCTGATCTTAAGCAGACCTTAAGCTATAGGATAGGATTTGACTCCGAGTATATATATATAATTCTCATGGAATCATTGCAAAATTTAAAGTCTGTATATAGAATTATTTATCAAATCAATTTATGATTTGATTCATATCCTAACCACCAATAAAATATTTATTTATTTATACATATATACTAATACTTGTATATAAATAAATCCATTCAATCTAAGTTTGGGGAATCTTTTTAACTACTTAATCATCTAATTATTTAAAGAGCAATTAGGGAACAATTATTTAGAAAACAAAATTGTCATTAGATCTAACCTTGAGGACTTTTTTTTTATTAACCAAAGATTTTAGGAAAAATAATTAAAAAATTAATAACCTAAAATATTCAGATTTTACAGATCTACTGCCTTATCTTAAAAAAAAAAAAGAACAGTTGTGTAGATTTGAACATAATTTTAAGTTGTTATTTTAAAATATATATCGAAGTTGTTTAGATTTGAACATACTTTCCAGTTATTATTTTTAAAATATATCTAAAAGAAAAAGAAAAACTGTAGCTGTTTAGATTCGAACACAAGATCTTACAGTCCAAAACAATAAACCCTAACCACCTAGATAACTTTCTACTAAAATTTATATGCCATTTATATTTCCCTGAAATTTTCCAGCAATTCTACTTTATTTATACTTGTCTTGTTTTAATTTTTGCGGTCACACTAGTTGCCTCATAACCTTGATTTTCACACACCTATACACAATATCTGGTGCACAATCTGATACCTCCTGCCGAATTGAAAAATTCGATGGCAAGATAAACTTTAAGAGGTGGAAAACCCAAGCCAAATTTTGGCTTTTCACTATAGGACTTTAAACCACCTTGTCACCAGTCCCTGATTCTGACTCCTCTAAATTTGGGTCCAATGCCCTGTGTAGACTATCAATCTCTTATGACCCAACCGAGCCTTCTAGTAAGAGCTTTGAGGAGATAGACTTCCACTGCCATCATAGAATCCTCAGCATTTTTTCTATCCGTCTTTATGACAAATATTTTGATTTCAAGACTGCTAAAGATATATGGCTTGCCCTAGAGAAAGAATATGGACCTTATAATGCAACTAGGATTAGTAACCTAAGCATAGAATTTGAAAACTTTAAGATGGTAGACGGAATAAATATGGGTAAGAAAATCCATACATTCTAGGACTATTTAAGTGCAATAGGAAAATGTGGCAACGTTTATAACGAGAGCCACATCGTATCTATAATCTTAAACAAGCTCCCTCCATCTTGGTCTGGTTTCGCAAACAACCTTAGATATAAAATAGACACTCTAGACCTTTTGGGTGTCTACAACACCATTAAGATTGAGGGGGCAAACCGATTGTTCTCTGAGAACGCCGAACCTCATAAGGGAAAAGCTTATCTGACAGAACATAGTGAAAACCTAAGAGTTCTAAGAGTTCTAAGAAATCTCATCAATTTTCTCCTAAAAGGAAATCCTTTAAGGCTAAGGCAAACCTCCCCAGACTCATCCTAAAAAATATCAGCAACCCAAACCCTCTTCTTTTAAATCTTCCGGGAAAAACCTTAAACATTGTTTTGTCTGTGGCAGGACAAACCATGTTGCCCATGATTGTTTCTTCCGAAAGACTGCACCTGTCCAAAAGAATTCCGGTCCACCCAAACCACAAGTGAATGTACTTGAAATGGGTCCACCTTCCTCTGAAACCCACTTTAGGTTAGTTTCCTTCATTCCTTCTGTTCATCTAGCTTACCAAAATTTAGAGTGGTTTCTTGATTCTGGTGCTAACATCTACGTATGCGCTGATCGTTTCTGGTTCTCCACTTATTAGGTCTCAAGTGGAGGAAGTGTGACTTTAGGAAATGGATCAATTGTGCACATGCTGAGAGAGGACGAATTGACTTGAAGATGACATCTGGGAAAGTCCTTACCCTATTGGATGTTCAGCATGTACCCGACATTAGGAAGAATCTTGTTAGTGGTTCTTTTCTTATCCAGTGTGGTTATAAAGTTGTATTAGAGTCAAATAGTCTGTAATTTCCAAGGGAAACCTTTTTATTGGTAAAGGCTTTATATTTGGTAGTTTGTTTCGACTTAATGTTTGTGAACCTTCAGATTTGTCTTTTAATAAAAAAATTCTGATTCTTCTTCTTCTGTTGTGTTGAGTGTTGAATCCTCTGATGTTTTGCATGGAAGATTGAGTCATGTGAATTTTGGAACCATTAGAAGGTTAATGAACCTTTATTTGATTCCCAAATCCAAGATTGATCAAGGTTCTAAGTGTCAGATCTATGTCCAAGCCAAACTGCCTAAGAAACCTTTCCAACACATCAACCAAAACAATGACTTACTTGATTTGATCCATAGTGATATTTATGATTCCTGTAGAACTCCCACTAGAGCTGGAAACCAATACTTTATTACCTTCATTGATGATTAATCAAAATTTTGCTATACCTACCTGATTAAATCCAGAGATGAAGCCCTTATCAAGTTCATGATTGTCAAAGCTGAGTCTGAGAATCAGTTAGGAAAAACCATTAAGATCCTAAGATCTAATAGAAGTGTAGAGTAAACCTCTAATGCAATGCCTTTTTTTGTGAACAAAATGGCATTGTACGTGTGTTAACTGCTCCTTATACACATGAGTCAAATAGGGTTGTTGAAAGGAAAAAACAGGACTTTAATGGGCATGGTAAATGCCATGCTATTAGGTTCGGGTGTACCCGAGAACTTGTGGGGGGAGGCATTGCTCTCAGCCTGTTTCATTCTGAATAGAATACCTTTTAAGGACCGTAGCACAACACCCTATGAACTTTGGAAAGGAAGAGCCCCTCAACTCAACTACTTCAAAGTGTGGGGTGTTTGGCCAAGGTAAAAGATTCCTGACTTCACGATAAGAAAGAAAGGTCCCAAAACTCTTAATGCAGTATTTGTAGGGTATGCTTTAGATAGCAATGCGGGAAGATTCCTATTTATTAACTCAGATGTGAGTGAAATAGCCAGGAACACCATCCTTGAAGCTAGAGATGTTGTCTACTTTGAGAACATATTTCCCTTGAAATCAGTAGTATGTCTCACTCCGTATGTGCCTCTAACCCCTCACTCTCCTTCTGGATCAGTTCTCTCTCCTATAGAGGAACCCGGAAGAAGTAAGAGGAGTAGAATTGAAAAGAACCTTGGTGATGATTTTATCACTTTTATGATAGAGGATACTCCTAGTACTTTCCAGGAAGCTATGGCTTCTGCTGACTCAATTTTCTGGAAAGAAGCTATAGATGATGAGTATCACTCAATCATGAGCAACAATACCTGGATTTTGACTTCTCTGCCCCCTGGGAATAAACCAGGGGTTTGTAAATGGGTCTTCAGGAAGAAATTGAGGCCTAATGGATCTATTGAGAAGTTCAAGGCTAGGTTAGTTGCAAAAGGGTTCAAGTAGAAGGAAGGATTATATTATTTTGACATCTACTCGCCTGTAGCTCACACCACCACCATAGGATCCTTATTGCGATTGCATCTACCTTCAGTCTTGAAATCCATCAAATGGATGTAAAGACTGCCTTCTTGAATGGTGATTTAGAGGCAAAAATTTACATGGAGCAACCAGAAGGCTTTGTTGTCCTTGGATAAGAGCATAAGGTTTGCAAACTTGTAAAATCTCTGTATAGACTTAAGCAAGCCCCTAAACAGTGGCATGCTAAATTTGACTCTACGATCATCTCATATGGCTTTGTTATAAACAACTATGACAAGTGCATTTACAGCAAAGTGGTAGATGAAGGTTGTGTGTTTTTGTACTTGTATGTTGATGATTTGTTGATCTTTGCTACTGATTTGCATCTTGTAACTGTTGTTAAGAGTTTTCTGAGTAGTAAGTTTGATATGAAAGATCTTAGAGAAGCTAATGTGATCCTAGGTATCAAGCTTACTAGGTCTGTTTCTGGCATCACTTTATCCCAGTCTCACTATACTGAGAAAGTGTTGGAGAAATATAGATATCTTGATTGCAAGAATGTTGCTACACCTTTGTCACGACCCGACCCGGATTCCGGGACCTCGAGCATGTACACAGACTGGCCGTACCTAAGTGGAGACGAGCCCCTCTCAGATACGAGGCCTATATAAGTATAGCAGATAACACATAAGTTTAAAATAACTCAAAAGTCATAATCAAATATCAGAGTCTAACAATAGAAATAAAATCAAGGGTTCAACAAATCAAGGGTTCAGGGACCCTAAACAACAAGGCCTTACATGGGTCCTAAAAACAGTACTCTCACTCATGAGAAAAAGAAAGCTGAGATCCTCCGACCTCGTCAAATAATCTCCTCCCCTCATCTCTCGCACGACCTCTGAGTCTCCTACTGCTCAGAACCTGAAAGAGAGAAAGGAAAACAAGTGCATGAGCTTTCTAATGGAAAGCCCGGTAAGTACCCTGCAACAATCTCAAAGGTACAATAAACCAAACATGATCAAGTATTATCAAGAAACCTAGGAGTATACCACAAACATCAAGGTACAACTCCTATCCAAGTCAGCCCTCGGGCTCAAGAAGAAGATCTCAAACTTATCAAGCTATCCCCCGGACAGTTACAAGAACAACAATCCGTTATGCGCGACCAACCTATCACATCTCGGTAGCGCCACCTCTCGTACATGTAGACATGGCCAGTGTATCAATCCCGCTGACAGGCAGGACAGCAAGAGTATCCTCCCTCTGGCATGAAATGCAGGAACGTCAGGGTTGTCTCGTCCCCGAACGTTCATACCGGAGCCTCCATGCTCCACTATGCGGGGCAAAAGAACTGTCTCAGTTAGTACATACCTCCCGGCCAACACACAAGACCATGTGCCCATAATCAAGTGTCGGCCCACGGGTAGGTATGGCCAACTCACGTGTCAATAATAGGTAGAGCTATACCCTACATATAGCATATCAACCATGCACATACAAGGAACAAGAGGCAAACAGCAAGTAGGAATGTGCATAAAACCAATAACAGGTCATATCAAGGAAATACATGCTAAACTGATAGTATACATCAAGTCAAGAAACCCAAAGATGGGTGATAACTAGTTATGAGTAACTTACCTGAAGTCACGAAGCCTGGTGTCCCAAGAAACCAAGTCCCTTCGCATTTACGTCAACCCTGATAATAAATCCTATATCAGTCATTTGTAACATCGTATGATTCTAGATGCGTATGCAAGATGCCTAAATTGGGCCCAACCCAACTTAATGGGCCTTCCTTTCTACCCTTAAATTCTTATACTTGTTTATTTATGCAAGAGGGCCTAGGTGGCGTGGTGGTTAAGGCCCACCACCCCGTTCTAAAAGGTTCCTAATTCAAATCCTCTCATTTGCCTTTTATTCTCCTTTTATTTCCTTTTATAGCTTTACCTATTCAAACTTGGCTCTATATATCACAAGTATAATAGTGTCCTGGTAGTTAAGGCCCACTAAGCTCGTGTGAGAAGTCTTGGGTTCAAACCCCCCTCTCTTACACCCTTTTCTCCTTTTTACTTATTTTATTTCTTTTAACTTGGTTAGACTCAATCAATTTCACTTGATTAATCTTTCTCTAACCACCCATTAATTTAATTACTCCTCCACTTAAGCCGATTAAACTTATACCCTAATTCAATTAATTGGTTACACCTAATTAGTCATTTACAATCCAACCCATGTTGATCACTGGATCCAGGCTCATTTACTTGTTTGAGCCCAACCAATCTATTTGGCTAGCTCTTAATTAATTTACTTCTTACTAATTGATTAAACCCAATTAATTACAGTTTAGCTCACATTAATCAATTGAGCCCAAGCCCAATTCTGGTTAAACCCAACCAATTAGTTTCCTTTGATCCACCAAGTTTAATTCCATTTGGGTCCTTTCTTATCTGGTTTGATCCAAACAACTAGGTTTAAAAATCAGATCCGGACCTAAGTCAAAGTAACTAACCCATTGGTCCGAAACCAACTATTTCAAGTTGATTATCCTTAATCAACTAGCCATGTTAAATTATCTAACCCATTTTAATTGACCAGCCCTAGTCGATTTAAATCATTAAATCTAAACATTATAGATTAATTATTTAATCAGCATCTATTAACCAAACTTTATCAATTAATTTATTTAATCAAAATTTAAAATCCAAACCTTATCAATTAATTTATTTAATCAAAATCCATTAACTAAACTTTATCAATTAATCAAAATCTATTAACTAAACTTTATCAATTAATTTAATTAATTATAACCAATTAACTTTCTCTCTCTCTCTCCTTTCCCGCCTCCCTCTCTTTCTCCCTCACTCTCTCTTTCTTGCAGGCCGTCGGGGAAGATGAGCGCCCAGCTCTGCACAGTGGTGCCGCCTGCGCATGGAGGCTGGAGCCATCTCCACCCTTGGTCCTCGCCGCTCGAAGGTCGCCGGTATGCTGCGAGCATCTCCTGAAAAGGGCAGACAAGCTTTTTTCCTCTCCCTTCGGTCCGCCTGCGCCACCCTTGGCCGGAAAACACTCATCTCTCTCTCTCTCTCTCTCTCTCTCTCTCTCTCTCTCTCTCTAGTTCCATTATCATGCATGCACGAGTAAGCATTGGAAAGACAGGGAGGAAGACGCGGCTTACCTTCGCGTCTGGTGGTTGACAGTGCCCTCGCGATAACTTCGGCGAGGTGTGAGACAGTCGGTCCGAGCTCCTCAACCATGTCGCGCTCCTCCACGTGAACTCCCGGCGGCTTCTTCACGATCTCAAGAGACCGTTGGCTCTGTTCCTCGACCTGACTCGCCCAGTTGGCAAAGGTCACCAAGAGGGAGAAGGTGGAGAAAAGGAGAGGTGTGCTCTCTCCAAACTCCACTCAAGGCTTTTTATAGAGGACCGAGCTATATGTGGAGACGATGGAAATCCTTTGATTGAGATTTGTCATGCAAATCATCTTCAATCTTTCCAAACAGGTTACTTCCATACTCGGGGAGGCTAGGGTTTCTCCCTTGCGGCCACGCGCGCGGGTGCTGGTGGAGAAGAAGGAGGTGATTTCCTCGTGATCAGTCCATGATCTAATGAACGACCACGATTGCATAGAGATGAATTCCATTCTAATGCATGACTCTCGTGGCCTTTTTAGTAAGTAACCCCTATCTTTTGTCAATTTTCATTGTGGTCCCCCAAATCTTTTAATTCTTTACATGCAGGTCCTTGGCTGTGAGATGAACACAAATTTCACTAAAGCCCTTGTAAATTCTTGAATTTACGAAATAGTACCAAATTTGGTAACTTAACCAATTATCCCTTCTTTCCTTTAGATCACCAATCTTTCCTTTAATTTATTAAATCAATTACTAATCAATCAATATGAATTTATTCCAAAAATTCCTCTATTCCTCTTTAAGGTTTCCAATCAACCTCTAATTACCAATTTACCCTTGGTAACCACATTTAATTCCAATTGAAGTCCTTACACTTTGAATAAATAAATTCATTCACCAAAATAATAAATAAAAATATTTATTTATTCCAAGGAAAAGTAAAATCTCAGATTTCACAACCTTATGACCCCAGTGTACATCTTAAGAAAAATAAAGGGCAATCTGTTGGTCAGGATCTCTATGCTCAAATCATAGGATCCTTGATATACTTGGCTAACAGAACCAAACCTGATATTGCTTATGCAGTATCTAGATTGAGTAGATATACTAGTAACCCAAATCGATAACACTAGACTACTCTTGAGAGGGTTCTCAGATTTCTGAAGGGCACCATGTCTTTTGGACTGAGGTATACTGGATTCCCTAGTGTAGTAGAGGGATATACAAATACCAACTGGATATCTGACTCAGTTGATCTGAAATCAACCTCAGGCCAAGTATTCCTACTTGGTGGAGGACCTATCCAATGGAAATCTTCTAAGCAGAAGTTCAATGCAAGGAGCACCATGGAAGCTGAATTGATTGCTCTTGATTCTATTTGTACTGAATGGATTAGAAATTTATTGTCTGAAATTCCAAACATGCCTTCTCTTATGCCTCCTATTGCTATATACTGTGATTCTAAATTTGCTTTTGAGTTGTGTAGACATGAAAGTATAAATGATAAAATGAACAGGCACATGCGAATCCAGCACAAGTTAGTGTGGAGATACTTGAAGCACAACGTTGTGAGCATTAATTGTGTGAAGTCAAAGCTAAATCCTGCGGATTGCCTGATTAAAGGCTATCGAGACAAATGATAGCCGAAGCGTCGAGGGGATTGGGGCTTAGCCCATAAAGGTCAATAACAGTAGTTGCCTTACTTCTTTGAGTGGAGATCCGATGATAGAAGTTAAAAGGGAAGCTATTGATTGGTTGACTGCGAGAGCACCCCACATGTATTTGAGATACATAGATTGTCATTATTATTACCCCATTCTTATGGCACGCGCTCCCATGTAGTGGTTAGAGGTTGAGCATAGCTCTTAATGAGATCAAAGGCACCTAAGTTTAGCGAGATATTACACTACAGATATCTCTAGAGATCTCATCTATGTGGAGATAGCTGTCTGGAGTGTTAGGGCAAACTCTCTAGTAATCTCCATGAAATGGCATCGAGTGTATGGCCAATAATGCGCCACCCTGTTTTGTTCAAGTATCATATAGGATCCTCATTAGAGTGGAATTCTTATTCAAAGGGTTGTAGTTCAAGACCTAGTTAACTACTATCCCTATGAGTTGGAAGCTTTTGTGAAGGGTTAAGGTTCAAGTCTTTAAAGACATCTTAGCTTGATCTTATGAAAACCCAAGGTTGTGTTTTTCCTTGTTTTCTCAGTGTTTTGATCACTAGTTCATAGTTCCATCCTTATGTTTTCTCGTGTGTGAGTCACACTTTTGGCACCTATTTCCTTTTGAAACCTGTTGCTTGAAATTTATTCAAACCCAGTTCGCATTCTTGTATTGTTCATTGTTCAAGCCCAGGTTATGGATGTAGTTGGGGTTTGTTGGATGTTGGTCAGCCAAAGGCCACACCAGTACACCCAAACCTGGTTGGACTTCAAAAAAAATTATTTATATTTATTCTAATCTTATCAATAAGCCTTAAACGTCTATTTTGACTTGTTGGATTTTATCCGTTGGATTATATCAACGATAAGATTTATATCCGTTGGGTTACGATTATATATATATATAACCGTGGAAACCCCAGCCGTAACACACAACGATCCCTTGGCAAGATGCCCACCTCCATTAATGTCTTACTACTCCATTAATGAATGAGTCTTATATATGGAGGTGGACAGAATGCCATTAACCTTTCTGAGAAACTCTTTGAAAAACTAGACATGGATAGAATTGAAACATATATAGAGAAAGATAAGTAGTGCAACATAATGATACCAAGTGAAGATAAAGCTGATATATTATATATATATAAAAAAAAACATTCATCTTTCGATTTGAGGTTTGTTTGGACCAGCGTTGTCTTTTGATTAATTTCAGAGGTCTCTTCTGACTTTAAGACCAAGTTTGACCTTTGCTTAGTCTTAAATTCTTGGCAATGGCCCAACACGACCCCATTTTACACGTTTTTTTATTGTTCAAATAGATAAGACTATCAACAATTTATAGGTTGAGATTCTATCTTTATCTCTTGGAAATTTCCCTTTTTTGGCAAAAAAAAGCAGAAAAAACACAATGGCCTCTTTCCACTCCCTATTTGATAGCATCAAACAAAGTTACTCCCAAAGTGAAAATGAAAAGTGTCAAGGAGGATCTTATCCATATGCCACAAAACCATAATATCAACCAAAAAAAAAAATTAAAAAAAATAAATTGAATAATCTGATTGCCCAAGTCTATCTCAGAAGTCCTTATCAACTATTTATCTTACATTTATAGTGTTTTTTATTAGAATATTTTCCTATCATTTTCCATTGAATGACACTTGATCATATCTTCTTTTTTTCCCTTGAAAAATAAAGAAAAAGTTATAGAATCTCACTTGTCATAGATGTGTCCAAGTCCTCACCTTCCCCTTCTATTCTATGGTACCACAATGTTTACTGTTTTATGATGAACATGGAGTAGAATAATCATCAAATGCAGACATTCTCAAAATTCCTTGAAAAGAAAAGAACCCACTTTATTATCCTAAATTGATCAAGCCATTTGGAGAATAAATGGAATTCACACACTTTGGCCAGCTCAACTCAACAATCAAGTTGTACCTTCAGCTACTGAACCATACTTTAGAATTAATTGAACACTGACATGAAGTCCTTCTTAACAAAAGAAGACATGCATTAAGTATTAAAATTCATCAGTACCAAGAGGCATAAGCTTGATTAATGTATAAATACATACATTCTATCATTATTTTGGATTATATAACATTAAAGATATAAGATTGATGAGTTCTAAATGGATTATAACACTATAACAACTGCTATTTTAAAAAAAAAAAAAATTGCAGAACCTGATATTTAATGGAAATCGGGCGACAAAATCACCAGCGTTCAATTTGAATATCACCAATGTCTACTCCAACAACCTTAATGAAGGTGGAAATTTAAAATTAAAAGCTTGTAAGTCAATGAAGGCTGAAATTTCATTCATGTAAACAACACATGAGAATGAAAAACATCATTTCTCTAAAATAAATACAATGACGGAACATCTCCAAGCTCTTGGGTTACCTTAAAAGCAACATGGTGTTCAATGTTGTTGACGACCTTGAGATTGCAAAATGAGGGCTTCTCAAGCTTAACTTCATCAAAATAGATTAAAAAAATATCAAAATCACAACTTCTTAGAACTGCCACAAAAAAAATTTGAAAAAATCTCTAACTAGAAAGAAAAGAAAAGACAAAAAGGGAAAAGATCATCGATCACAAGGGGAGCTCCTTGGGATGAACCGGATCAAACACCCCAGTAGGTGAAACTTAAGCGGTTCTTCTAGGAATTAGGGCATTGAATCGAGTAAAGGTAAGGTGGATAAAAGATATTGAGAGAGATTTCGAATTAGGACCTTGAGATGCAGGCGAATCAACGCGAAGAAGCTTTCTCAGAGCAAATGGGGTTCCAAGTTCACTAGAGATCGCGACAACAACGGAGCTATGAAATCAACCCACCCAATTGCTTCACTAGAGACCTCTTTCGCGAATCAATTGCTACAATCTCCGGATCCGTGATCGAAAGCCCTAAAAATGAGTAGAACTGCGAATGTGAGCACTCATGAGAGTAAAGTAAAGGGGAAAAACAAGCGCAGCTGCGCGCGCGGGTGAATGAAAATTTGGGCCATTATTTTAGCGAGGGATTACCTAGGGTACTAGTCCCTCGCTAATATCATTATATATACAATGAAATATAATGACATTAGCGAGGGAGTTGTCCGTCGCTAATCTCATTATGTTAAACAATGACTATCTTGATATTAGCGACGGCAAAATCCGTCGCTAATCTCATTATAGACACAATGACAATAATGATCTTAGCGATGGATATTTCCGTCGCTAATCAATTTATATTATACAACAAAATATCTTAATATTTGCGACGGAATAATCCGTCGCTAATATCATTATATACACAATGAAACATAATGAGCTTAGCGACGAATATTTCCATCGCTAATCTCGTTATATTATACAATAAAATATCTTAATATTAGCGACAAACAAATCCATCGCTAATATCATTATGTATCACAATGAAATATAATGACATTAGCGACAGATTTTTTCTATCCCTAACCTCATTATGGTATACAATAGATATTTTGATATTAGCGATGAAAAAATCCGTCACTAATATCATTATATATACAATAAAATATAATGAGGTTAGCGACGGATGTTTCTGTCGCTAATATCATTATACATCACAATGAAATATAATGATATTAGCAACGGATTTTGCCGTCGCTAATATCACTATATTAGACAATGAATATCATGATATTAGCGACGGAAAAATCCTTCACTAATCTCATTATAGACACAATGAAACATAATGAGCTTAGCGACGGATATCCGTCGCTAATCTTGTTATATTATACAATAAATATCTTAATATTAGCGACGGATCAATCCGTCACTAATATCATTATAAATATATTGAATATCTTGATATTAGCGACAGATTATTCCCTTGCTAATTAGCTAGGGAAAAATCCCTCACTAATTTCACGCTAAAGAACGCACCAACATCTTCGCGCGTAACTTTAGCAATGGATGTAGACTTCCCTCGCTATTCCGAAGCTAAATACAACATCTTGCCGTGCAGCTTTAGCAACGGAATGTTTTCCCTCGCTAATCCCTAGCTAATTATGTATCTGTCGCAAATATCTAGCTAATTTGCTGTAACGCCCCAAAATTTTTAGGAATAATAAATTAATTTCTGGAGAAAATTACTGAGATTAATTAGCACATAAAAGAGATTAACTACTTTTAAACCCAATTAAGGGAAAACCGGGAATTAATAAATCTAAAATCCAGCCTCGTAATGAATTGGGCTAGAGAAGGTCGTATTGGGCCAGGCCAATTAGACATGAAATAGTGGAGGTGGATGAACATACGAATTTTGGTTAATTAATTGAGAAATTTATTAAGTGTTAATTAATCTAGATTAATTAATTGGGAATACGAGACAAAAATTAGAGTCCCAATGAAGGTGATCCGACTGAGTCAAAAGCCGGTATTCGCGGATCTAGTCTGACGAGAGACAGACCCCGTGATATTACATAACGGCCGCGATGACTGGAATTATTGACCAAGAACTTTCAGATCTGGGTCAATGAAACATTATAAGGATAAAATTAATTAATGGGGGGCGAGACATAAAGTAGAAAGATAAATATTAAATAAATTATTTGGATTTTAGTGGGAGAAATGATTTAGAGGATAAAATAAATTAATAAATTTTAAAGATAAGTTATTATAATTTAATAAAAATAAGTAAAGTAAGAGAGATAACATGTATGCTTATATGTATATGTTAAGACAACTTAGGTTTGAAAGTGGAATGAGATTTCAATTGAAATCAAGGAGTCATCGTGCCCTAGCCCCCCCTCCATCTCTCTTCTTCTCCCTTGTTTGCGCCGACAGTCAGCTCGCCGGCGGAGTTGCTCGCTGGTCGGCCTTGTCCCTGCAAGTGACTGTTCGCCCCGTCTTGCTCTCTGGCCGCGTGCCCCTTCGCCTGGAAGCGTCGTTGTGGCTGTTGTTCACCTCCGCGCGCCTCCGCCGGAGCTGGTCGCGCCCAAGCTCCGCTGCTACCAGGCCCCTTTCAGCCCCCCCGCCATGTGCAGAAGCCCGCCAGCCTCCCTCCGACGCCATTACTCTCTGCTCGCGACGCCCTCCGGTAAACTGCCGCCGCCCGAGCTGAGTCCCGCACCAGCCGTGAGCTGCGCCTTGACAGCCACCGCCTTCTCGGTCGTCTCTACGCGTGTTCCGACAAACGGGGTTGCCTGCGCGCCATTCGATGTCCATGTTCCGGCCGCCACTAGTTCAGCTCCATCAGCCCTATTCCTTGCTCGCTGTCCGGAACTGCAGCCATGTCATTCCGCCCTGAGTACTCCATCGAGAGAGGATTTCAGGGTACTAGAGGCCTCATCCCCGTTTTCTCGATGAGATATCCTTCAGCCAACGACCTCTCTTTCTC
Source organism: Dioscorea zingiberensis (assembly GCA_026586065.1). Lineage (NCBI taxonomy): Eukaryota > Viridiplantae > Streptophyta > Magnoliopsida > Dioscoreales > Dioscoreaceae > Dioscorea > Dioscorea zingiberensis. The sequence continues at coordinate 42,657,066 of CM048819.1, read as the reverse complement.
CCTATTCATCCCTCTATCTTCCACGCACAGTCACACTCTTCCTCCCTGAACGCAGCGACTAACAAAGCGGTGCTCAAGGGCTGAAATCTGAGGAAATCGGACCAGATCTGAGGAACTGTTTGGCAAATCTAGACGACTTAACCTCGGACAACCAATTAAGGTCGATACTAATAGTTTGGTGGTGCTTAATAATTATGATTGTTGTGGATGAATTAGTGATGAATGGATCGAGTTGTTGGTGATGTAGAGACGTAGAGATAAACTGGATAATGGATGCCATGAAGTGCATGTCTAATCTATGAGTTTAATTCTAGTTAGATTGATAACTGTTTGTAGTATTTTCGGGGCGCTCCAAATAGAGGAGGTGCTGCCAAATTTTCTTAGAAATCTTAAAATAGATTATAGTTGATTGAATTGCGATGATCATGCTTAACTTTGATTCATGTTCAAGGGCATGTTAGAGATTATTTGATAGTTATAGTTAATTAGAGTTTAACTCTCTCAATTAGGGGAAACTTTCGTATTATGATTCCTTAGAAATACGAAGTCCATGTTAGGGGAAAACATACTCCATGTAATTGATGGTATTATTGTGCTCTAATGGGATAGAATAAGAATGTCTTAAGAATACGATTTCCGTATTCCTAAAAGCTTGTATTTTTATTTTAAGGATAAGAGAAGGGCAAAGGCAAGGCCGCTGCTGTGGAAGGACCTAGCCAGCCTTAGGAACTACTAGACTAAGGTGAGGGAACATAACTGTAAATTTATCGTATTTCTCTCGTATTTTATCGTATTGATTTCCTGGAGAATTCATGTTATGGAAATACTAATTTACATGGAATGCTTCAAGCTTTCAAATATGATTTGTTGATTTATTTCAGAGATTGAAATTATGTTTATGAAAAGCATGTGAAAACATATACACATTTTAGAAATTGCAATGATAGACATATTAGTGCATTGCACCATGCTCGCATATATGCCTGCGCCAGACGTGGCTCTACGATAGAGCCAGAGAATACGATACTAGGTAGAGAAGGGGTGGTTTTATATAATTTTGTTTTTACTTGTCCAACTATCTGTTTTTCAAACCCTTCTGATTTCAAGAAAACAAAACCCCCTCCCCGTACCCGTCGGGTGCTTAGTATACGTATATACTCTTATAGCTCACGGTCGATGAGTTGATCCGACCGGAGAGATATCGAGTGTTGGTTTATTCCACTCTGGTGTCGTTGTATGAAAGTAGAGGTGTAGATGACACTAATATGAGAGATGACGAGGATTTGATTCCACAGCTTGTCACTCCACGGTTGGTAATACGGTCCAACCTGGGAGGACCATGACATGTGTGGAATTGTTCTATTTCCCCAAGACGAGGAGTTGTTTCCATAGCTTGTCACCCCACGGTTGTTGATACGGTCCAACCTGGGAGGACCATGACATGTGTGGAATTCATCTCCCGTTCTGATGATAAAAGATTAAAGAAATGCTATGAGTATATCATTTGATTTAATTGGATATTGCCATGACTCTTATTATGATCAGCATGTTGTTTTCCATGTTTTAAATATCGTTTAGTCTTGTTTTTCATCTTGTCGATATTTTTATTATCTACAATTGAAGGAAAACAAGTATGTTAAACCTGACAGTAGTGTTATTATCTCACTGAGCTCCTGTAGCTCACCCTGGTGTTGAATGATCTTTTGTAGGTAGTAAGCAGGGTCATGGCTCTGCTTAGAGTAGAAGATAGGGTCTGGATTTTCTTAGTTGGCTCTGACCACCTGGCCTATTTTGTGTATTTCATTTCATGTTTTCTGATTTGAGGAGTATTGTTATCTCCTATCTAGACTTGTGTGTATTTTTAAGACATTATGGTTTGTATTAGTATTGTATCTGACTTCATGTTTCCTAATATTAGCGTTGATTATGAATAATTAATTGTTTTATACAGCCTTAGGCGGGGGTTCGCTCCTTGACCTGGCTGGTGTGACACCTGAGTCCTGAAAAGGATAAGGGTGTTACATTTGCAATGAAATTTTTCCCTCGCTAATATCCGTCGCTATTTTACAGTTTTCTTGTAGTGAACCTTGGACGATATTTGAAAGCCTCTCGTTGCCGAACGTGATAGGCGAAGAGACGATCTAGTTGTTGTGGGTTTGAGTATCTTAGCACATGGTGTGAAGCAAGAAATCCTGCACGAGGGAGGCTAAAACTGTGTTAAGGCAGTGCTTTGCATGCCAATCCAAGACCAGATCTTTCTAACTCAATAATCTTTATCTTTACTCAAGTTTCTTGTGTTTTATTAAATTTGTTGAATTTGGGCTGATTATTATTGCATGCTTTTAAGTGAATTATTTTTCATGCTTTTGACTGTTTTTCCTAACACAAAGAACATGAACATGAATGTAGAGCAAGACAAAACATATAGAGCACACATGTAAAACCCAAGGATTTTATCGGTAATTTGGATTTTTTATTCATATTTAAAAATCCTTGTTAATTGGGAAAATTCCATAATTTTGATTCAATTAGAAATGATGGGAATTTTCTTGGATCTATTTTCTATTGGAGAAAAGAGGGAATAAAAGAAAATGAAGTCCTTGAGGATTAAAGGAAATTAATCTGGTTTAATTTTATTTAATGATAATTGCAAGTTTTTGGGGCTGCCAAGGACTGGTTTGCGAATTTAATAAAGTATGGGGATTGGAAAGGAGTTTTCCACACTAATACAGAATGAACTGCAGGAAGATAAGCGAAACTAGAGGGGCTTAAGGGCAAAAGTGCATGAAAACTCATGCACGTGAGGCTAATGTGAGAATGGATGGTGGATATCGGCCCATGATTTTAATTAAAATAGAACCAGCGGCCAAGATCAAGCGAGGGAGTATAATGCCTTGATCGGACGGTCGAGGTTAATCTGGGAACAAAGGCAGCGAGTCGCAAGGCGGTGGGGAGGGACGACGCGCCACCGTTCCTCTCGCGTGAGAGCTCGACGTGGCCCCGCTGGCTCCGCGTTTGTTGGGCCATTCAACTGACTACGCCAGCCGTTCCGTGGTTCGCAGGATAGGACCATCATATCCGCGGTCAAGGCTCTCTTTGAGGGCTTAAGAGAATCAAATTCCAAAACCTAGTCAGCCGCCACTGCTGAGGAGAGGGAGGGACGGCCTTGGAGAGGAGCCTTGGTTTCCTTCTGGTCTTGAGCGCGCAGCAGTAGGTGTCTGAGGTTGGTAGCGAACCATCTATGGGAGCCCAGTAAACTGTGGATCGAACTAAGGATATCATCGTCTCTGGTGAGTCTTTTGCCCCCCTGTAATAGAGTGTTTGAGTTAAATCTCTTGACAGCATGCTAGAACCAGCACTAACAGTCTAGAGTAATTGGTAATGGTTGTTTGAGAATCCTGTCAATTATTTTGTTTTTGAGTGGCTGTGGTTTGGATCAAAAGCATGAGTGTTCTTGTTTTCATGGTCTATATGAATTGGAATCTTAGTTTGTTGAGGCTTCAGGGATCTTGATGAGAATAAAGGTATAGGAATAGAAGTATTGCTACTTGATGTTTAATGGATCTGATTTAAGGTTTAGAGAAGTCGTGAATGACTAGCAGTGAGGTTAGAGAGTCTTGATGGCAGTGGTGTTCTAGATAGAGGAAAAGCCATGAGAGGTGCTGCCAAGATTGATTTGTTTTAATTTGTATAAAGTATAAGATGATTATAAAGGCTGGGGGATAATGAAGAGAAGGAGGTGTTTGTAAGTTGGAGGGGATGACTTATGTCTTTGTAGATCTTTTGATCTTTGTGGTGGATCTGTGAGAATATGAGTATGATTGAGGATTTGGTAATTGAGAGTTTGCATGTGTGCATTGTTGTTAATTTGCAGATGATGTAGAGATCTTAAGGATGATAGTTAAAGAAAATATTGTGATTTTATGTGAGATGATATTATGGAGGGTCTGTGCATGGTTACAGGATTTTTATGGGTTTTGGTAAATGGGATTTATGAAATCGATTGTGTTGATGGGATTTATGGGTTTTGGTACATGGTTATAGAGCTGGTTCTCATTGTAAATGGGATTTATGAAATCGATTGTGTTGATTTGGTGGCAGGGAAATGGTGTAGTTGCTAATGGATTTCTTTTGATAAATGTGTTAGTTTAGAAGGTTCAGGTGCTGGCTTTGGTGAGTGAACCGGGCATAGTGTGAATTGTGTGAAGTTTGCTGGAGATTAATCTAGTATACTTGGCTGTGAAGTTTTGGAGAAGTCATATGTGGTTTAAGTACCTTGATTTTTGGTAATAGTTTCATAATTATACAAGCTTGCTTGAGATTAGTGGGCTTTTGGTCTAAGTCTATTGAGTATATGGGCTAGTTGTAGTTTGAATGAGATAAATTAAAGGAAGATGATCTTTTTGGTTGGTGTGAAAGAATTTCAGTAATTGATTTATTTCCTCTTTTTGTTTTGTTGATGACGTGGAGGATGTAGTGCTAGATGAGATGGGAAGAGTGCAGATGTGGCACATCATGATTATTTAATAAGTGTGACCATTTCTAATAGTGATACTCACCTAATATTTTGTTAATTTATCGGTGGCATTGGAGTGTAGAAAGTATTAATATTTCTGAGGAGGAACTCATGAACAGGCAGGCTATGATTAAGAGTAAGTAGGGACATGTGCGAGAGATCCTCTAGAGTGTGTATAGGCTGTTGAGTTGGAGATTTTAATTTGTTCTTAGGACCAAGCTGGCTATGATTTTATGTAATGGTTTTAGTGAGATTTAAATTGAAATACTCTTATGTTTAGTGGACCTTCTGATCCTTGGATTGGTTGTGTGAGCACAATGGTTTTGTGGAGGATTTCATATTGGTAGATTTTTGTATTGTGGTCCTTTGTGGGCAGAACTGGAGAGAGTGCTGGGTTTGAGAAAATAAACAGTTTAATAAAAGTTCAGGAGCCATCTTCTGGGTTTATAAAAAACATATTAATGGCTTGATTAATTTTTGTGAAATCTGTTAAGGGAAAAAGAAAGCACGGTTAGTCATATTTATAGATGCATGGATAATGCATTAAAATACTTTTATGGAATTCACAAATAAAAGAATGGCTTGATTTTCTTAGATTGTGATGGAAAGGGGGTTAATTGTGATGGGCCGGACTTGTGGGCCCAATTAAAGGGAATTTTCTTATTTGTATAATTAATTAAGTGATTAACTTATTAAATGGGTCGAGTTGGGTTACCTATGAGTCGGACCCATTTAGTTTCGCATGCGTTATAGATGGCACTATTCGGAGCACGTGTGCGTGTACTGAGTATAGATCTGTGTATTCAGATATTGTCGAAGAGCGTGAAGCTTCAACGGGACAGATTCGGAGCGATCAGTTGGATAGCGATCAGAGGTAAGTACACTTGCCTCGTTCCCACCCGGCTCCGGGTTTTCTCGGATTTGTTTTTCGATTTATGATTCTTGATATTATTTTTGATATGTTTTGGATACAAGCATGTCTTTTATGAGTTGCTTGGATTCTGGTGCATGTATGTTAGTTTTCGGGATGTTGGCATCCCTAGCTTGTGTTTGTCTTCCGCCCGGATTCAGTGGAGCAGGTGAGCTCTGGATTTTGCGAGAGCGTTGGGGACGGGACACCCTGATGTTCCGGCATTCCTAGCCAGAGGGACGATACTCTGGTTGTCCCTGCCAGTCAGTGGGGTCGATTACTGACCATGTCGACATGAGAGAGAGGTGGCGCTACCGTGGTGGCGGATGTGGGCATAACCGGGATGATCTTTTAGAGGGACACAGATAGAATAGGGGTTTTACCATTGACTTTGCCTTTGTGGTAGACCCCTAGGATTCCAGGATACGGGACGTTGGTCCCATTGTTTGTTGACTGTATGGTGATATGTTTGTTCATATCTCATTCTTTGTGTTCCTTGCAGGGTGCTTACTGAGCTTTCTTTTCGAAAGCTCATTTTCTTGTTTCCCTCTTTTTTTCAGGTCCTCAGGAGCAGGAGGGGTGATCTAGAGGGGTTGCACAAGGGCAGGGTATTGCTGAGGTTGAAGATCTCTTCCTTTATTTTTCATTGTGAGTGAGGCATTGTAGGACTTGTTGTCCAGATATTGTAGGGCATGTGTACCCAGACTCATTTATTCCGCGACTCTGATTTTATTTATACTTATTATGGATTTGTTTATGTTATCTGCTTATATTACTTAGGCCTTGTATCCGAGCAGGGCTCGTCTCCACTCGGGTACGGCCGATCTGTTTACGTGCCTGAGGTCCCGGGATCCGGGTCGGGGCGTTACAACACATCTTACCTATGTATACTCTATTGGTTGAAATTGATTCAAGGCGTTCAATGGCAACCTCCAATAACATGTCCATGGCCAACTGGATATATCCATACCTGGTGAATGCCACATAGCATCTAGAACATGGGCTTCGAACATAATTGTGCATATATATATATATATAGAGGCCTGATATTATCAGGCCGGCTGCACAATTGATTTTGCGGTCGAGCTGATGTGTCGGGCTGACGTGTCATAGCATTAAATGTCGGGGCTGATGTGTCGGGGCATTAAAAAGAAAAATGATTCCTTTCTCTATCTCCCTCGCGTATCGACTATCGAGCCCTTTCCCTCGTCTCCCTCGCGTGCTTCTTTCTCTCCCGTTGCGAAACCAAACCTAGATCTGAGAAGGAGAACGAACCCCGTCGGAGATACGTATGATAGCCGCTCGGTATGATGTACTTCACCATAATATATTGATGATTGATTGACATTCGGAATAGAATTCTAATTTCAATTGATATTAATTATATACTGATTTATTAAAAATAGATATCATTGGGTTTAGCCTTAAGCCGATTGTACCCAAAAAATTAATAGTCTTTTATTTTAATTGAAGAGTGTGACCGTAAGTACTGGCATGCAGATCAAGCAGCTAGTCCGATAACTGGCATGCAGATCAAGCAGCTTGTCTAATTGTTCTACAGTTTTTATTTGGAGATTTTATTTTATTTTTATTTCTTGATTTATAGAGGATTTGTCAGAGTTCTTTATTTTCTGGGATTGCATTTTTCAGTTTCAATGTCGACCCATGCAAATTTCTGCTTAATTTGTTCAACCAATTATGCTAACTAATAAAGAAAGAAAACTAAAAATCAAAGAAGAAGAAACATCTTATCTTATATTATATATGATCTCACTGAAACATTCAGCAAATTGGAAAGCATACAATTGAAGCAACTGCAAGACATGCAAGTCCATTAAAAGATTAACAAAGGGATCGATCGATGGGTGGTGAACTATCAAATTAACAAGCATTTCATAGACACCATATATATATGCAATATGCATCCATCCACTTGAACCATGCATGCATCTTATTCGATCAATAAAACTATATATATATATATATATCGATCTCTATATATCTCTTATTAATTTCCAGCAGCACGCACTACCTTAATTAATTTCTCTCCTCCATGCGAGATCATGCACTTGGAGGTGGAGGAACAATGTAACCTGCATCCCAAATCAACCACACATATAAACGTCAACTACTAATATAGTATATATATATATTTAATAAACAGCTTAATTAGATCATTTGTAGAGATATAGATGGAGAAGAGAGAGATAGGATTATACTTGCGCATTGGGTGCCAGGGGGGAGGGGTCTGCCACATTGCTGAGCAATATAGCTGAGCTTCTGCAAGATGATGCCCCTCTCAATCCTTCCAAAGCAGCTGCAAATGTTTGTAATGTTTGCGTTCTGGAGTGCAATGCAACAGTCCTTGGTGGGAGGCTCAGGCTCATCATCAAACGGCTGACACTTGTTCATCAGATCCCGGAGAGGTGGGCCTCCACAGTCATTTCCAGGCTCCTGCCCGGAGACCAGTTCCACTGGGGCCATGATCACATTCACCACCAAGGTCACCAGTACCACGTACCCAACAACTTGTTGTACGCTGATCACCATCTCTTTCTCTCTTCTCTTAATTTCTCTATAAATCTTTTCAACTGATCAGGGATATATATTTATATATATATAGGTTATATATAATGGTAAGGTGGAGCTATATATGCATATTTATATATATGTACAAACAGAAAGAGAAGGAGAGGATTGGATTAGGAAAGTAATCACATTTGATGCACTCAGGATTTGATCATTAATGAATATATATCATTAAAAGTATTTTCAAGTTGTCATTGATATGCAAAATCTCAAGTTTCATATATGAAACGCATTCAAATATATTATAATTTACATCAAATATCTATTTATGAAATCTTTATGAAAAAATATTTATTTTAATTGATACTAATTTTGTTAGCTTTGGTAAACTCATTTTAAGATTTTTAGTCATTACCAATTTCAATAAAGTTAAATTCCAAATTGCACTTTAAGCCAACTTTTACAAAATATTAAAGTTGTTAAATTAAGATGCATATCATGCTCTCTTGTTATTAAATATCTTAGTTATAAATAGACTTCACACAAATGGTTATTCTATGAGGCGGAGGATCGACGTAAAGGCAGGAAGTGATCGAGTCAGCCCGATTTGGATAATTTTGAATGTTGTTCGGTATTTCGGCTATAACTTTAGTTATAGATGTCGGATTCGTGCGCTCAACCCCAATTCGAAAAGTTCATCTCGACACACACGTGTGATTTGGTGGATGACCTTTTCATCCCAAAATTCAGTCATTTTCCCCGCTAAATCTTTGATTTTGTTATTTTTAGTAATAATTCAAATGTCGATTTGAGATATGATTTGATTATGATTTTCTCTGCCTTTTTTGTTTGATTTGAATTTTCAATTTTTAATAATTTCAGATTTTGTCATTTTTGGGTAAAATTATTGAATTTAAGAGATTCTAGGGTTTTGAGACTATATGTCCGGTTTGTGGACTAGTTTTGTTTTTCAATCTTGTTTTGAATGAAATTTGTTTGAATTTTAGATGTATTCCCTGGTTCTTTTTGATTCTTTGGTGTTCTTTCTCGTGATCCCCTTAGTTCCAACTAATCCGCGGGTTAGTTACTATCCCGCCTAGGGTCACCCACCCTGCACTTCACATTACTCGTTGCTTCTTTAATGTCATTGACCGTTTTATTTATTCATTTAATAAATGTGTTGGTTTTAACTTTTTTTATGTTCCTTCTCCTTGAATAATGCAACTTAATTAGTTTCCAATAAAAGTTTCCAAAACTTATCAAAATTCAAAAAGAAGATCATGATTCATGTAGAGATTCAAACGTAATAAACCTAGGTTAAAAAAAAAAAGAAAAAAAAAAGAAAACTTGTTATAATGGCTCAGTGCCCGAATTTGATAAATATTGGAATACCTTTACGTGTTGGAATTTGATGCTTTATAACTTCAACTGCATGCAGAAGTAGAACCATTTGGTTGGCTGGATGGAGAGTTACAGTGATAGGTAATCCTCCATCGAATACTTTTTACTTTTGGTTATTTGGTTGGTTTTCTAAAACTGGATTCGGGTTTGGCCATTCAAAAAAATTGGATAAGGAGTTACGGTAAAAAACGACCGGATGGGGAGTTATATCCAGCCAGTTGAAAGCTCTCATCCATTATATATATTATATTATATAATAATATATAATAATAATAATAATAATAATAATAATAATAATAATAATAATAATAATAATAATAATCTTATATATTTAATAAAAAATATTATAAATTTTTTGAAAATTATTTAACTATAAACAAGTTGAAAAAAAATTATACCTAGTTTTTCATAAAATAATTATATATATGTATTAAATTAAAATATCTTAATTTTAAATATTTTAAATTAATCAAAATATTTTAATTAAAATTCAACATTTAAATCAATTAATTTGTTTTAAAAGATTTGAAATTATCTTACTATTAATTTTTCTCTTAAAAATATTTAAATATCTATAATGTTTCAAAAATTGGTAACCTCACCACTCACAAAGATGAGTAAATATATCCCTCCATCTAATTATCTTTTATTATAAATAAACATAAAAAGTGTACATCCACTTTCTACATCCATTACTTTTAAACAACCAAACACAAAAAATATCCATCACTTTTAACTCTTCATTCGGTAACCCCCATCCTTGTAACTCTCCATCCAACCAACCAAACGGGACATCAGAGGTAGCAAATGGACAAAAAAAAAGAAAGGTGGCCTCTTAATAAACAACATATAAAGAGAGGAATACAACCAAAATAGGGAAAGAGAAATTAATAATATTAGAATACAACCAAAAGGGCCGCCTCTTAATAAATAACATAAGAATGAATTAGGCTCATTTCTTCCGGTTAATCCGCTTGGTAGGAACATACCATTACCATCCATCTTTATTAGGGTTTTTTTTAAAGAATTTTAAAGGGTTTTTAAAAGAAAAAAATTTAAAATTAAATTGATTATTCATTGATCTAATTTATTTGACTGTTTTCATTCATATATGATGATGTTTTATTTGAATATAATGGTTTCATATTAGTGAGACTATTGCTCTCTCAAAACTACTAGAATTTTGGTTTTCAATGGAAATGTTGGATGTGGGTTTAGAGAACTGAGAAAAAACCCTAGTTGCCACTCTAAAAAAGTTTCAGAATTTTCATTGTTTTTCTTCTTCTTTCATTTATGCTCCTTTCTTTTCAGTCGTTTGGTCATAACTTTGGCTACGAGTGTCGAAATCACACGTTTAACCCAATTTGGAAAGCTCGTTTTTGCGCGCATCACATGGCCATCTGGTTTAGGCCCAGTGGATGTCGTTTTAGTCGCCAAAATCAGCTGTTTCCCCCCTTAAATATTCGTTTTAGGCATTTTTTATTCCTATTTTTGGTAATACTTCAAATACCCAAGTAAGGCATGATTTGATCTCGATTTGTTCTAGAATTTAGGCTACTTGTTTAGTTTGATATGAGTTTTAAATTTGAATAATTTTAAATTTTCCCATTTTTGACAAAATAACCGAAAATGTCCGATTCTAGAGTTTCAAGGTTATTTAGTCCGGCCTATAGACTAACTTTTGATTTGGCCTTTGATTATTGATATTTCTTTTAATTTCAGAGATATTTCCCTAGTTTTTCTTTGTTCTTCATTTGTTCTTCCTTACAATCCTTGGTTCCGGCTAACCCATGTGATAATCATTACCCCGCCCAGCGTCATTTTCTTACGATTTTGGTACCGCTCCACGAAACGCTCCAAGTCATGTTCTTAGCAGGAACTGTATTGGTTGAATCCTTGCGTAATATTCCCGATATAACCCTTACACGAAAGGTAGGAATACACCTTAAGACAACGATAATAATATTAATATTTATTGTTTTAATTCATAAATTCTATTTTCCACTAGTATGCTTAAGTAATGTTATTTAAGTATTTTCTATGGAAAACATTTTCACTAGTGATTTTTCAACTTTTTGGGCTGTTTGATTGCCAAAATTTTCCTTAGAAAACTTTTCCACAAACCCTATCACGTGACCATATTTTCCTTCAAATGTGTGGAAAACTTTTCCTGTCTCCACACTAGAAAAAGTTTTCCAAGGAAAACAGAGGGGGTTTTTTATAAAAAAAAAACAAAAACCAAAAAGGCTCAGCTCGCAACACCCACCCGAAACGCGAAAACCCTAGTTCCTTTTTGTCCCTCTCTGCGGCGCTCATCGAACCTTCCCACCACCGAGCTTCCTACCCATCGAACCTCCGGCGAGCTTCAAACCGCTCAGGTTAGCGTTCCTCTCTCTCCATATTCCTTTCTCTCCCTCTCTGCTCACACCACTCAAGCGAGCTTCACAAAATTTGTGTTTTTTTTTTGTGTGTGAAAATTTGCTTCTTCCTTTCTTGTGATTTTGTGCGAAAATCTTGTTTTAGATCTATTTTTTCATTCAATCTGTGTTTTTTCCCGGTTATTTTTGGTTTGTTTTAGTGAAGAACTCCATCAATTTTGAAATCAAATTGTATTCCTCCTAGCCGGTTATTCCTGAGACGTAATCACCCATTTTGAAATTTTTGTTGTCTGAATCAATAACTTTAGCCACCCCAAAACCTTCTATGACCTTCATAAGACAAAAGATAAAGAAAACAATTCAAGCATAAGGTTCAACTTATCAGATTACAATTATTTAAATAGGATTTAAATTAGAAGATGCACATTTATGATTTAGAGAAATTTCTTGATTTCAGAGAGGTTAATAGTTTGATTGATGTTGAGTATTTTAATTATTGGTTTGTTATTGAAGTTGAGTATATGTTTTTTTTCATTGTTATAGTTGAAGTTAATTTCTGTGTAAGATTTTCACTATTTTTTTCCCCTATTGTACTCCTTTTTTTGGATTCTTACTGATTGGTATTATACATGAGTAGATTGATGGATTTGATCTCTGATCTTCGGGAATTTGGTAATTCTATTACTTATGATCTATAGTTTCAAATTGGTTTTTTAGGGTTTCTTTGTGGAGATCCCTTTGGGTTTGATTGAAAATGGGGAATCAAGATGAATATGTTGTGGAATTCACCTTCGTTTCAAATTCTGGATTTCTATCAGTCTCTGTTTATTTCTGTGTATATGTTTCCTATTTAAGAAAATGCATGAAAAAACTTTGAATTATGAAATCGAGCAGTTAAAGAAACTTCAATGATGAATGGGGTTTTCTTTGAAAAATTTTTGGGAGCAAATTATTCCTATCAATCTAAGAAAGCTGAAGTGTATTAATTTGTTCTCTTGTGGATGTGAAATGGTTGAAATTACTTTCAAATTCTGCTCTATACTTGGACAACTTTGATTGGTGAGCACATATATAAATTCCTTTTAGTATTTTTGGATGATGTCTTTTGTGTATATGATTCTTTTGTACCCCATATTATCTTATTTCTAGCAGAATATATGTTCAACTGATATATGTCTTGGGAGATTTTGTTTTTTTTTCATTTATAATAGATCTTTGTAAATTGTTACAATAGATCTTTGTAAGGATTTTGGATATTCACTAAATTCACATATTTGTGGTTTCCTTTTATTTGCATTCATACAGAAGATACAAAGGCAGGTGGGTTTTTCTTTTTCATTATTTTGGTTTGTTATTTAAGCATCTTGGTCCAAGGTTTCTATTTTCACCTTGTTGAAGATGAGCATTCTGCTTCTCATTGATATAATTGCACTTATTTAAGCATCTTGGTCCATGGTTTATATTAAGCATCTTGGTCCAAGGTTTTTTAATAAAATGTTAGCCACTGGTTATAGTCAAAGAAATATATGGCCCAAATTACAGTGTGCTAAATTAATGGAAGATGTAATTCTTATTTTTTTTCTTTGATTTGTAATACAGGTGAGGCTATCCTTTGACTTGAAGTGGTACTTTTCTATTCCATCTTGTAACGAGGCAGTCACAACTTTGATAATGCTCTCTTCTTTGTTGTTTCATCTCTTTATGAAGATCATTTTCTATTATTTATTTTTCTTCTCCTATCATATGAATTCTTTGTTAATTGGATTGGTTCATTCTGTTCATTAAATATACATATTTATCTAATGTGTGCTTTACTTTTAAAATTGAGTCTCAATTCTGTGTCTACAAGTGTGCTGGCATCACTTTATTGTTTTTATTCTCGGATTTTATAAATTGTTTCTGATACTGAAGTAAATATATAGGAGAAATATATAAAGACTGGAGTTGCAGTAGATCTTTGGTTTTGTTTTATCTCCATAATATGATATTCATTGTGATTACAGAGATATTTTGTTAGGTGCCTGAAATCTCCCTTTGGTTGGAACAACATGTGTGACTTTTATGTTATGTTTTTTTTTTTTTGGTAGAGAAAGAGCTAATGGTAAGCTAACTGTTAACAAAACATGGTGTGCTAACACCCATCACAAAAATCTGCAGCTTGACAATTTCTGATCTGAGCCACTCAGGCATTGTTTCCACATTGGTAAATTGATCTTCAGTACTCAGTCTTGTAGCGTATGTTGCCAGTCCATCAGGGCCTTGGTTCTTTTCTCTTGGGATCCATTTGATATTCCATCTGTCTAGAGTTTTGAGCATGTCTTTGCACTGGCTAACATGGGCCTGACATCTCTCATTTGGGTCAGTTCTCATAGAATTGATCCACCTTTGAGCTAGGAGGGAATCAGTGTGAATCTGTCCTTCTTTGGCACCCATTTGTAGTAGTCTCCTTATCCCTTCCTTGACAGCAACTAGCTCTCCTTCATATGCCGAATCGGCTTCGCATTGTTTGTATCCTACAAAGGAAATCATTCCTGTATTAGTTATAATGATAATACCAATGCCAGCACGTACCTCTCCTTCCTTCCATGCAGCATCAACAAACAGGTGGTGGCTAAAGTTTTGCAGTTCCCATCGCGTTACTGTTTGATCCTCCATCTCCTTTATGCTACTTATCCCCTGCTTTTGTTCCACAATCATGGCTAAGGATTGGTGGGCAGTTCTCTTTGGATCCATCTCCCAGTCTCTAAACACCTTGTTGCATCATTGTTTCCATATGAGCCAGAGGCTTGTGGCAATTACTTCTACTTCATCAGCAGAAATATGATGGGTGCCCAGCTTCCTCCTTTCAAGCCAGTTGCCCAGTGAAAGATCATCATAGTTGTCCCATCTACAAAGGAAGCCCTCCTTCTTGCAGCAGTCCCAAACCTGTTTAGCAAAATAGCATTCTTGAAACAAATGAAGGTTAGTTTCTGGCAAGAGGTTACACATTGGGCATGGGTTGTCAGGTCCAATGCCCAAGCGAAATAAGTAAGCATTGGTTGGGAGCCTCCCATGGAAAAATTTCCAAAGGAATATAGCTATTTTTGGCATCACATTGAGCCTCCACAACTTCCTCCAACCAGGCCAAGGATTGGGCTGATCTTTCAATCTATACTCATCATAGATCGCAGCAGTTATGGACCTACCATTAAAATTGTGTGCCCACCTCCATCTATTTTTCAATTCCTCATGATTTAGCTTTTTTGTCATGATAAGGTCAGCCACCCATTGTGGCCAAATGTGAGTCAGGATGTCATAGTCCCATATTCTGTTTACAAGCATATCCCCTACCTGCATTGATGTAATATCCCTTTCCATGTTGATGAAGGTAGGTTTTAAATTAAGAGGGATATTAAATAACCAAGGATCATACCAGATTGAGCAGTTGGGAGAGGTTTCCACCTGCGAGACCTCAGCTCTAATCTCTCTCGCAGTATTAATCAGACCTCTATAAGTCCAAGAGATTTTTGCAGGTTTATTGTTTTGCCACATATCCAAACTCCCATATTTATTTAATATGAGTTTAGTCCATGTTTTATCTCCCTGATTTAGTATTTCCATTACTTGTTTGGATAAGAGGGCCCTTTTCATTAACCTTAGATCTTTTATACCCAACCCACCCTCAGACTTTTGGGTGAGGCGATTACTCGACCAATTAGATGGGTTCCATTGCCACTTGACCAAATGAATTTTCTAACTAGCTTAGTGATGCTGTCAAGTATTGAATTAGGAATTGCATATGTGCTGAGGCCAAACAGAGGTATAGACATGATGGTAGCAATGGCCAAGGTGACTCTACCAGCCATAGATAGATGCATAGTCTTCTAGTGAGCCAGTTTATCTTCAACTCTTGTAATCAGTGCCTTGAAGTAGTCCACTGGAATCCTAAAAGGGGAGATCCAACATCCAAGGTACTTGAATGGGAAAGGGCTTTGTTTAATGTTCATTATCTGGAGGATTGACTTCTTAATTCTACTATTTACCCAAGATGGGAGGAATATATCTGATTTTAGCATGTTTGGTCTCTGACCAGTGATTGTTTTGTACATGTCTAAGCACATCTTAATAGATCTGGCATTCTTTCTGGAAGCATAGCCACATATCAACAAATCATCGGCATAAAGAGTATGGTTAATGTGTAAATTCTCATTGATCTTAATACCATTAATTAATTTTAAGGCTTCAGCTCTATTGAGGATGTTAGTAAGGACTTGGGAGACCATAATGAACAAATAAGGAGACAAAGGGTCTCCTTGCCTAAGGCCAGCCTTTGGCTTGAACCAACTCCCAGAGCATCCATTGATAAGGAATGCCATGGAAGTTGTTTGAATACAAGTCTTAACCCATTGTATCCACTCATTTGGGAAAGACATTTTAGTTAAGACAGCAGTGACAACATCCCATCTGATTATGTCATAGGCTTTTTCCATATCAAGTTTGATTAGCATCATAGGATGGGATTGGGTATCATGCTCTAATGAATGGGCCAATTCCTGGGCAAGGAGGATATTGTCAAATATGCTCCTGCCAGCCACGAATGCTGATTGCTCTCTCCCAATCAGGTCAGGTAGGATCATTCTAATCCTATTGGCCATGATTTTAGCAATGACTTTATAATTGATGTTACACAGTGATATAGGCCTAAAGTCATTTGTACTAATTGGATTCTCTTTCTTAGGGACAAGGCATAGATGGGTCTGGTTCCAGCTGTGGGGAATGATTCCCTTTTCAAAAAAATGGATTATGGCCTTAGTGAATTCTCTACCAATATTGGGCCAATATGCTCTTAAAAATTCACTGTTTATTCCATTGGGTCCAGGAGCTTTTCCTCTATGCATGGCTTTAACTGTTTGGAAAACCTCAAAACTGGTGACAGGTTTGATTAACAAACTCCTATGTTCCCTAGTGATTTTTGGGAGATCATCTGGTAAAGATTGAATAATTTGCTCAATTGTCATTGTGGAGTTGTTTTGCCATAACTTAGTGTAATGATCAATAAAGTTCTCTTCAATTTCACCAGGGTCAGACAATATCCTCCCTCTACTATCTTTCAACTGTATGATTCTATTCTTATTTCTATGGTTTCTAGTCATTTGATGGAAGAATTTTGAATTACAATCCCCATTTTGGAGCCACTGCATACGTGATTTTTGTGCCCAATAATTGGTATTCTGCCTCAAAAGTGCCTGATGTTTTTTATACAATGGTCTAATCGAGCTCCAATTTTGTTGCCTTCCTATATTGTTGTATTCATTAGCCTCTAGAGATCTAATTTCCTCCTCAATTTGTTTAATTTGATTCTCAATTTTTTGTGAATAACCTCTGCACTTCTTGTTTAAATCCAATTTAAGGTTATGAAATCTATAGGAGATATCATGCATGGGGTTTCCAGATCCACTAGGCCTCCATATGTTTGCAACACTATTCTTGCATTCATCTAGATGAATCCAGTTGTTATCAAATCTAAAGGGTTTCCTTTTAACTGGATCTTGGTTTCTCACTTGGAGAAATAAAGGGGAATGATCCGATTGGCAACGGGCTAAATGAGTGACCTGATAGGAGGGAGCTTCATCAAGCCAATCCGGGTTAGCAAGGATCCTATCTAGCCTTGCCCAGATTCTAGAGGAACCTCCCTGATTGTTACACCATGTAAAAAGAGACCCCGAGAATCTAAGCTCAGATAGATTATTGCGGGAAATGAAAGAGTTGAAGAGTTGTGATTTCATACCAGACTTCCAGTTAGCATGGCCTCCCACACGTTCATTTGAAGATCGGGTAGCGTTGAAATCCCATAGGATTAACCAGGGGCCAGGTAGAAACCCAATTTTGTTTAGTTCTCTCCAAGCTTCTTTTTGTCCCTCAGTGAGTTGACTATTATAAACCACGGAGACAATCCATGGTTTGGAGGATGCTCCGGATATGACCATGTGGATGACGTACCTGATGTTGCATATCGGGGTTACTCTAATGTATCTTTCCTCCATAAGACGATGATACCACCTGAATATCCCTGTGCTGGCACTGCTGCCCATTCCCAATGCCTTCGGAATTTGTGGCAAAACCTTCTAATTCTATTCTCATCCGCCCGAGATTCCACTAGGCATACCATAGTTAGATTCATAGTTTTAATCAAAGTGATAATACGACTTACAGTGTCCCTGCCGGAGACCCCCCTGCAATTCCATAGGAGGACGTTCATGGGGAACATTTATCAAGGGGGTTTTGTGGCGCCGCAATGCACCGGTTTTGCTTCGTGGAGCAGCTGGTCTCCTTTGGGCTAGCCTCCTGACCTTCCATTGTATGTATATGTTGTACCTCTTCTTCTAAATATTTGCCCCTGTCTGGTGGAGCATCCACATCTATTTCATCCTCTTCACCTCCAGATGCCGTCGGTTCATTCGCCAGAGCTTGCGACAACCTATGGACCAGGCTCCTGTGAGAAGAGGACAAAGGGGTTAGGGCAACAACTTTACCTTTGTTCTTCGGATCGAGGTTGGGATGTGGCTGTTCCCGGTTCAACTCTTCATCAAGGGAAGTGAGCATTAGATTATTGCCATGTATCCCTCCAATAGGTTCTGGTGAAGCCCCTCTCTCAAGACCCACATCAATATGGGCTGATCTTCCATGGGATCCAAAGTTTGATCCCCTTGGCGGAGATTGTGAGCTTTGGCATCGATCTGGACGGTGATTTGATCTGGATCGAGTGCGCCTGCCATGTGATCCTTCTGCACTCCTCTCTCTTGATGTCCTATCTCTTACAAAGGCTATCAGCCTGTCATCACCTGCTCCCCTCATGAGACCGCCTCGTTTGCTCCGCCCAACGGGTCTCCCACGAGGAGGAGACTTCTGTGAAATCAGTTCAACAGTGGGTATAGGGTCCTGAGTTGACACGTGGCTTATCTCCATCTGTTCCATAGGGACCTGGCTCACATCCAACGGTTGGTTACTGGGGTTGTTTGGCACGTGCAGCACCTCGACTAGAGCATCAGGATTCCGAGTAAGCACGTGCTTCTCCTTCCTCGCCTGACTTTTATGTTATGTTATCTCTATAATGTTATCTCTTGACTGTGCTTTCCCATAGCTTTGGTTGCATTTCTGCTGTCCCTCTGGACTATGCTTTTGCATTGTGTTATATATGATTTCTATATCTATTCAATCTACTGCATATAAACACTGCCTCATTTGTATGATTGTATCCATACCTTGCTCCCTATCTTAATTTTATCCTCGTGAGTTTCCGTTTTATATTTTTTTCCACTTTTTAATGATTTTAAGGCCTTGGATAGTCAATGGCTGCTACAAGATATCGTAGAACATGGTTCACAAATTCTCCATCTATGATATTATTTATCAAGCCAACTTGATGATTTAACTGTCCAATGTATTTGGTTTATCTAAATCTGTGTTTATATATAAGATTAAAGATAATGTATTAAGGGGCTGTTTGGTTTGATGTAAGTAGCTGCATTGTAAAAAGTTTTACATGTAAAACTTACTTTTGGGTGTTTGGTTTGATGTAAAAAGGTGAAAATGCAGTAAAACTTTTTACATATGGGCCTATTATGCAGTAAAAGTGGATGCATTCCAGATAGTTATGGATGAAACAAAAGAGTTTAGGTTTGATAATCTAAATTGGTAGAGACACTTATCTAATTAAGATTTTTTGTCCATCTCTTTACTTAAGCTTTCTTTTTTCAGGTTCCTCACTTAAGACTTGCTGAGTACAAGAGGTGCAGATTATCTACAAATCAGAGGATTGTTTGTATTTTTTGAGCTTGTTTGTAATAAATTCATTCATTATATGAGTGTGGACTAATCTACCATGTATTTTATCTATTTTTTTTGTTTGTGGGTGTCCATTGTCATGGACCCCATCATACATTTGGTTTACAATGATGGGAATGAAATTTGGGAGGTAATTTTGTTTTTTATTTATTTATGTTTGATTGGTGTTTCAAATTTATGTTTGAAATCTATGCTTTATATATATATATATATATATGAAATTTCTTGTGTAAAGGTTAAATAGCATTTAAGTAGTGACAAAAAATAGGTAAATGTGTTTTTTCCATGGAGAAAGTCAAAAATTTTCCATGGCAAATTTTTTTTTTTCGGGAAAAATTGATGCAATAAAACAACAAATTTGACATTTTCTATGAAAAATGATAGATTTTCCATTGAAAATAAGAGTAATCAAACAGCGAAACATGAATTTTTCTTGGAAAATGTAGCTGGAAAATACTGACAATCAAACAATTATTTTTTTGTTTTCCACAAAAAAAAATTTCATGGAAAAGTTTTCTTTTCCACCCATTTTCCATCTTGCAATCAAACACAGCTTTAGTTCTTCTCATTTGTTTTTATAGGGAAAGAATCAAAGAAACAATTTTGTAAGTACATTTATTTTTAATTTCAATGTTCATTTAATTTTATAATTATAAACAATTATATATAGTGCATGAAAATTTTTGTTCTAACATTCTTTTGGTTTTGGCTCTTTTGCAACCACTTCTTTTGATTTAACCGAAGCAAGTGTGTATTCACTTGTATAATTCATAATTTATTTTGTGCACTCCATTAATATTGTTGATATTGTAATAATCCATTATTTCTTGGGATCGGAACGGATCTTGACCAACAAAAGAGATGACTTGAAAATTGTGGGAATTCTTATCCTAATTTTAAGGAAAGATCGACCATGATTGATGATCCTCCTTCTTTTTCCCATCACATTACTGGATCAAGAACTCCTTCCAGCATCAGCCTTTACAAAGCCAACCTATGTTGAAAGCGGAGAGAATCGTGGAAGAGAAGGGACCCGAGCACTAGCTCATGCTCAAGAGGAAACTATGACAATCAAGTCAAAACTCAAGGAGAAGGAGAGAGAGAGACTTCAGAGAAGAGATTTTGTCCCTTTACCAATGGGTTGACAATCTCCTTTTATAACTTTGTAGACCTGATTGACCGGATCTTGGCACCTTTGGAGATTCATCCGCCGTCGTCAGATGATCAAGTATCCAAATCTCTGACTTCGTAGTTTGGATCATGTCACATGTTCATTGATATTTTTCTTGATCATACTTGCCCCCCAATTCTCCAGGGTGATATGCTTTTATCCAAGTTCGGCCTGAGAAATTGGGTCTTAGGTCAGAACATGATTGCATCGGAAAAATCTCTTTCGTTGCCTTCCGAACACAATTGTGCATATATACCGTATGATAGCCGCTCGGTATGATGTACTTCACCATAATATGTTGATGATTGATTGACATTCGGAATAGAATTCTAATTTCAATTGATATTAATTATATACTGATTTATTAAAAATAGATATCATTGGGTTTAGCCTTAAGCCGATTGTACCCAAAAAAATTAATAGTCTTTTATTTTAATTGAAGAGTGTGACCGTAAGTACTGGCATGCAGATCAAGCAGCTAGTCCGATAACTGGCATGCAGATCAAGCAGCTTGTCTAATTGTTCTACACTTTTTATTTGGAGATTTTATTTTTTTGATTTCTTGATTTATAGGGGATTTGTCAGAGTTCTTTATTTTCTGGGATTGCATTTTTCAGTTTCAATGTGGACCGATGCAAATTTCTGCTTAATTTGTTCAACCAATTATGCTAACTAATAAAGAAAGAAAACGAAAAATCAAAGAAGAAGAAGAAGAAGAAGAAACATCTTATCTTATATTATATATGATCTCACTGAAACATTCAGCAAATTGGAAAGCATGCAATTGAAGCAACTGCAAGACATGCAAGTCCATTAAAAGATTAACAAATTAAGGGATCGATCGATGGGTGGTGAACTATCAAATTAACAAGTATTTCATAGACACCATATATATATATGCAATATGCATCCATCCACTTGAACCATGCATGCATCTTATTCGATCAATAAAACTATATATATATTATATATATATATACTTGAGATTAACATTGGGTGCCAGGGGGGAGGGGTCTGCCACACTGCTGAGCAATATAGGTGAGCTTCCGCAAGATGATGCCCCTCTCAATCCTTCCAAAGCAGCTGCAAATGGTTGTAATGTTTGCTTTCTGGAGTGCAATGCAACAGTCCTTGGAGGGAGGCTCAGGCTCATCATCTTCCTCTATGATCATCGCAAACGGCTGACACTTATTCATCAGATCCGGGAGAGCAGGGCCTCCGCAGTCATTTCCAGGTGGCGGTATCACTGGCTCCCGCCCGGAGACCACCACTAGGGCCATCACCACCACCAAGGTTACCAGTACCAAGTACCCAAGATTAACTTGTACTCTCACCATCTTTCTCTCTTCTCTTAATTTCTCTACATATTTTCAACTGATCAGGGATATATATATATATATATATATATTGTTAATTTGTATGTGCCCCTAAGCTATGTGGGTCCAAGCACACTATGCACTTTACGGATTCTGGTGGCATTTTAAACAAGAAAAAGTCTTTTAGAAACCCAAGATGAGCATCAAAGAGTAAGCCCTAAGATTGTAAACAAAAAAGGAGAAAACGTGAGCATCTCTTCGAGTTAGAGATTAATCAAGAAAGAAGAAGGGTTAATTTTGGCTGTAGATTTCTTTGAGTACTGGTGAAACAAGAAGAAATATAGCTAGCTAGGTGCTATATATCTCCCTTAATTAATTCTCCTCACATCTCTATTCATCTAGGTATAAAGGAATTTTCTCAATTTCCTTTATGGGTAATAATCAGATTGCTTGACGCGTTAGAACTTGTGATAGTTGGATAAATTATTTCCTTTGAGTCTAATACTCTCCATATAGCTGCTGAGTATATATTGAGCCAAAGGTGTAATAGCCGAGCAACAAGGTCCCTTGCACATGAGATGAAGACCACGGTTCGAATCTCCTCTGTGACTGGGTGAGTGCCCAAGGCATGGGTCACCCGGTGGGTGTGGCCCATGCACACTGGAATAAATTACACATGAGTTTGGTAGTCACGGGCGGTAAAAGATACACCCCGGAGTGAAACCCGTGATAGTCCAATCCTTGTGTACGTCCTATCTTAGTACGTAAGAATGGGGTTTATCCCCTTGTCCAAAAAAAAAAAAAAAATACATATATATATATATATATATATATATATATATATTTATATATATATTGATGTTTGTATGTATGTCTGTTGTAACTCTCCATAATGAATTACTATATATGTTGCTGCCCCGTGGATGTAGGCATAAAATTGATCTTGTGTGAGCTTTAATTTCTTTGTTTTGCAACTTTGATTGTGGTTTGTTTTGCACAACAATGTTAAGGTGGAGTTATACATATATATATCTACACACGGAAAGAGAAAGAGAGAATTGGATTAGGAAAGTAATCACATTTGATTCACTCAGGATTTGATCATTAATGAATATATATCATTAAAAGTATTTTCAAGTTGTCATTGATATGCAAAATATCAAATTTCATGAAACGCATTCAAATATATTATAATTTACATCAAATATCTATTTATGATTAATGTCATAATGTCATTAGAGAACATTTGATATCTTTATGATATATGTATGTAGTTAATTAAATTAATATTTTATAAATAATAATGGTTGATTAGAAAAATATTTATTTTAATTGATACTAATTTAGTTAACTTTGGTAAACTCATTTTAAGATTTTTACTCATGACCAAATTCATAAAAGTTAAATTCCAAATTGCACTTTAGCCAACTTTTACAAAATATTAAAGTTGTTAAAATTAAGATGCATATGCATGCTCTCTTGTTATTAAATATCTTAGTTATAAATAAATAGACTTCACACAAATGCGTTGGGACGGGACATATCCCACCCTGCACTTCACGTTACTCGTTGCTTCTTGCCTTCTTTCCTGTCATTGGCCGTTTTCTTTATGCATTCAATAAATGTGTTGGTTTTTTATGTTCCTTCTTCTGCTTGAATAATGCAATTTAGTTTCCAATAAAAATTTCCAAAACTTATCCAAAATTCAAAAAGAAGATCATGTAGAGATCCAAACGTAAATAAATCTAGTTAAAAAAAAAGACGAAAACTTGTTATAATGGTTCAGTGCCCTGAATAGATAAATATTGGAATACTTTTATGTGTTGGAAATTGATGCTTTAATATTGCTTCAACTGCATGCAGAAGTAGTAGAACCATTCAGAGGTAGAAAACCGAGAGAAAAAAAAGAAGAAGGTGCGGGCTCTTAATAAACAAAAGAAGAGAGGAATACAAGAGTATAAATTAAAGCGGTCCACACAACCAAAATAGGAAAAGAGAAATTATTAATATTAGAATATCACTAGTACATTCTAACTTGAAAGAATGAATTAGGCTCATTTCTTCCGGTTATTCGGCTTGGTAGGAACATACCATTACCATCCATCTTTATTAGGGGTTTCTTTGTTAGAACTTTAAAAGGTTTTTTTAAAATATAAAAATTAAAAATTAAATTGATTATTCATTGTTTTAATTCATTTGACGGTTTTGATTTGTATGATGATGTTTTAATTGAATATGATGGTTTTCATAGTAGTGTGACCATTGCTCTCCCAAAACTAGTAGAATTTTGGATTTAAACAAAAAGGATAGATGTGGGTTAATTTGGAGAACTAAGTGAGGAAAAACACTAGTCGTCTTTCCGAAAGAGTTTCAGAATTTTCATCGTTTCTTGTTCTTGGATTTATGCTCCTTTCTTTTAGTTTGGTTCTTTTACAATTTTGGTACCGCTTAACGAAATGCTCCAAGTCATGTTCTTTGGAGGGACTATCCATCGGTCGAATCCTTGGGGAGTATTTCCGGCAAAACCCTTACACGAAAGATAGGAATATGCCTTAAGACAACGATAATATCACGCTTCCGGTATTAATATTTATTGTTTTCACTCATAAATTCTATTTGTTCTTCTCACTTGTTTTGTAGGGAAAGAGTCAAAGAAACGGTTATGTAAGTACATTTGTTTTCAATTCCAATGTTCATTTAATTTCATAATTATAAATAATTATATATAGTACATGAAAGTTTTTTTCTAACATTCTTTTGGTTTTGGCTCTTTTGCAACCACTTCTTTTGGTTTAACCAAAGTGTGTATTCGCTTGTATAATTCATAATTTAATTATTTTGTGCACTCTATAAATATTGTTGACATTGTAATAATCCACTCTTTCTTGGGATTGGAACAGATCTTGATCAATGAAAGAGATGACTTGAAAATTGTCGGAATTCTTTCGTGGATTTGAAGGAGAGGTCGACCATGATTGTTGATGATCCTCCTTCTTCCTGTCACATTACTGGATCAAGAACTCTTTCCAGCATCGACCTTTACAAATCCAACCTATGTTGAATGCAGGGAGAACCGTGGAAGAGAAGGGACCCGAGCGCTCATGCTCAAGAGGAGACTCCGACAATCAAGTCAATACTCAAAGAGAATGAGAGAGAGAGGGAGAGACTTAAGAGAAGAGATTTCATCCCTTTACCAATGGGTTGACAATCTCTTTTTATAGCTTGCTGACCTGATTCACCGGATCTTGGCGTCTTTGAGATTCATCCGCCATCTTTGGATGACCGAATATCCAAGTCTTTGACTTAGCCGTCTCGATCATGTCACATGTTCATTGATATTTTTCCCCATCATACTTGCCCCCAATTCTCTAGGGCGACATGCTTTTATCTAAAGTTCGACCTGAGGAATTTGGTGTTAGGTCGGAGCGTGATCATATCAAAAAAGCCTCTTCGGTTACGAGATCATGAGTTTTTTTTCAAAGTGAAATTTTTCTCATAGGGTCGCTGCTTAGTAACGGCATCAACTGACGGATCACGATTCTCAATGGACATGACAATTTAATTTTAGAAGTGTCTTCAATTGAAAAGTAATGACACAAGTCGAGGGAGGAGATGATGGGTGTGGCTTCCCACAAGATCACTTGGAGGAGTGACAGATATAGTGACATATGTGCCACTTATACGTCAGTGCATTTGTTTGGCGAGTCGCTTAGGTCATAGGCCTTTAATTAATTACTTCTTGGAAACCACGTTTGCGGACACTGTCTATAAATAGGCCCACACAGGGATAAGGTTCCACTTTCGTTATCTTTACTTTTAATTTTTAGATCCCTTGCCACCGTTTGAAAAATCCTTTTAAATTCTCGTCGAGCAACCTTTCTTTGTCCTCCAAAGCCAAGATAAAGGAAGTTCCCCCCTTTAACGACTAGGAATCAACCTCAGTAGATTGAAAGAGTATCTACTAGCATCGAGTCGGTAGCTTATACCCCTAGTTTCTTTAAGCTCATCCGAAAAGATGACGGCTTTGATTTACAGTCTCTCTTTAGAGTTAGGCTTCCAAACTATAGGGAACGGACTTGTTCTCCTTAACATGGGGAGTTGGCTTGGTATGTTGAGTCTTTTAAGGTCAGTTTGCACTTTCCTCTTCACCCACTTTTTTTGTGAGATCTTTTCTTTCCACAATCTAGTTCCTACCCAACTTGTCCCTTAGATTTTAGCTCTAATACCCAATTTAGTCCCTCTATTATACCGAACTGGCCCTTTTAGTTCATCCATTATAAATTGAGCCTTTTTGGTTCCTATATTTTCAAAATTAAGAAATGTCAGTCCCTTCCACAGGACTTTTTTCTCCCTTACATATGCCTTTCAGGCATTTTTGGTCCCTGTACATATGCCTTTAGGGACTGGATTTTAACAATCATGAAAGTAGAGGGACTAAAAAGGCTCAATTTATAATGTGGGGACAAAAAAGGTCGGTTCGGTATAATAAAGGTACTAAATTGGGTATTAGACCTAGATTTTACCCTAAATGTGGGGTATGTTATTTAGTTGGTAAGTACTCAATTTAGCCCTCATCTTTATAGAAATTTTTTTATAGTTTTGACTATTTAATATTTTTACACACAAGTCCCAAAAATCTCTCAACCCTTCCATGTAAATCCTTGTTTATAATTTCTTTTTCAATTGAACCCACTTTTAATAATATAATCCCACTATAGTTTTGGTTATTTTATTTATTTATTTATTTATTTTTGATTAAATTCGATAAATCACATTCATTTATTGATTAAGTTTTAGTTACTTAATATATTATTATTTTTTTAATATAATTCTCTTTATCTATTTATTTATATTCTTAATCCTTATAATGAATTAATTAATCTCATTTTCATCTATTTAATTCTTTTAAATCCTCGTCATAACTTAAATAACCTATTTAGGAGAATGACTTTAGGAGAACCCATGGAGGAGGGATAGATGGCTATTACAATTGTATCAAAGAAATGGCGGGTGAAAGACGAGCAGTTCCCCAACACCCACACACTACTGGGCGGCGAACATGGCAGGGAATTTGGCAAAGGACACAAAGAGGATGGGCACGCAAACAGTGAGGAAGATAGTGCAAATATGGCAACAACGACGGCCGTTGGAAGAAAGAAGAGGACTCAACTATGAGCCGGCACCGGAGCAGCACCAGAGACCCCAAAAAATGACAGCAATACTAGCTGCTCGCCTAAGCCCTAGGCGACCTGGAGTCTCTTATGCGAGGGTGGTCAAATGATCCGCCCCAAAGCAAAGCGAGGTAGAGGAGAATCTCATAACATCCGACCTAATGGAGGAAGGAGACTGGCAGAAGATGCGGGGTAAGAGACACCACTGCTCCAGTCCGGTGCCCCCTACAGTGCGCCAGCCAGAACAAAGACGAGGGTCATCGCTCATCCACACATCGGCCGGACCTACCGCAGTGTGCGGTCAATGCCTACAACGAGGACATATGGTGAAGGAATGCCGACGAGCTATCACTTGTAGGAACTGCGGAGAAGTTGGACACCGGGGAAGTAGTTGTGAGGCATGACCCAAGCAGCAAGGAAGCAAAGAAATAACAACAAAAGACTCAAGAATAACCTCTGAAACTGAAGGGAAGGCTACAACATCAAAACCACCCCTCCAATCCCGAATTCCATCACCCCCACCACCACTATCGGAAGCACCACCACCTGACGTACCGCAGGAGGAAGCAGAAGATGAAGAAATGCATCACCTATCCCTAGCTCTGAACAAAGAAATGATTCAAGAGAAGGAGAAGCTAGAGAAATTCACCATTGTAACGATTTAGAAGAAAAAAGAAGGCTTCTTCGAATCTTCGACTTTCGTCAGATCACAGCGACCTTCAAGCTATCCTGAGACGAGGACTAGGAATGGACAACCAAACTATTCCGAGATGGACGATACATCACCGCATGTCCCTCCCCAAAGGTCGTACGACAACCGGAAAACATGAACACCATCGAATTCCCGGAGGTAACCTTCCGATGTTCACCGTGGACACCAGACCTATGGAACCAGCTGAGCGTGGATGGCGCTACCCACTGGATAGAGGTACAAAAACTTCCCCTATTCTGCAGGAAACGTGAGACGATCAATAGAATTCTCAAACCGGTAGGGGAAGTGATAAATGTGGACGGCCGTGGAGGGATGTACGCCAACGATGACCGGGTAATGCTATGAATCAGAAGCGAAAGAACATTTCCATGCACCATTGCCTGTGACATCGGGAGTAGGAAGCACATAATGAGGGTATTACTTGAGCGCGGCCAAGAAGGGTTGCCATGGGGTCGCCGGAGAAAGACGAAGAGAAAATGGGGATCCAATGTCTACAGGGTACGGATGCCAGAACAAGAAGGAGAACAACATGTTACCATGGAGACAAACAGAGAAGAGAAAGAGAGGAAATGAAAAGGCAAAGTGAGTGAAGAATCAAAAAGCTCACCGGAGACGATGATTGGAGAATGGCGAGCCACCGGGATAGTGATCAGAGAGGCATCCGAAGGAACGAATGGACCAACGAGTAAAGAAAATGATACTCGGTCGAAAGCTAGGGACCCCCTCTGGGACCGCCGTTCCAAGGCGCCAAAGGGGTTGCAGGGGTACCACCTGTAGGGTATGACAGCCTCTGACAAGACCGAAACAGCTGGAACGCCGGTATCCAGACGAGGACACGTTTCTCTTAGGGAATGGGGACCCATCCATTCGGTTGACTTGACCAAAGAGCACGATTGCAAGGTGAAGCTGGTAGAAGACACGGTGATCCCTGAAGACACGTGGATTCATAAAATGGGCAGGATTATCGGACCTGATCAAATAGGGGCCTGTCAATCAGATGGACACGGATAAGATGGGAACCAATGGGAAGCAAGCACAGGTAATGGGTGGGCCCCACCAGCAAACAACACTTACTCCACCTGAAGAAGGGGTTGACTGGGTACCGGGCCTGTACAGGCCCGACCGCCAATTCAATAGTACGGCCCAGCAAGAGATAGGCCTACCAATTCTCCCTGAGCCCCATGATCACAACATTGTAACTGGAGATTTTCAAGACCCAGAATCAGCTGTAATCCCTGAAGCCTATCAAACAATGAAAAAGCTCAGTTCAACCTACATTGAGTTATCAACTTAATAACCATCTAAGGTTACTATCACTAAATAAACTCAATGACATAGGAGTGGCTAGCCAAAGCCCACTAACCCAAAGCAACACTAAAAAGCCACTAGAACATGACATAACTAATGCAAATCAAGCCCATCACATAGGAGATACTCATCCAAATAACAATCCGAACTTCAAAACAAACCCAATAGACAAGACCCAGCCCAACCAGAACCACAACAAACAACATACATTAGACCCACTAACCCAAAACAACACCCAAAAGACAACAGAACATGACAACAACAATTCCCAACATATTTAAAAACCTCATCCAAATAACAATCAGAAAACCAAAACAAACTCAATAGCCCAAGCCCAGCCAACCCCGAAACACATCAAGCTACATACAGAAGATCCTTAGCTAAATAACCTTATAGACAAAGGAATCGAGATGGGGTTTTGAGGTCAACAAAATTGCGCTAAGACCCATCAACGGATTCACATGGATCGTGATAAGGCCAATCCCTGGCTAGAGCATGCTATATGAGTGGAGGTCTTTGCGAACCCTAACGCTGCCATCTAGTAAGAGAGGGAGACCAAGAGATAGGGTAGTGGAGACGCCAATCTACTCGAGCGCCGAAGGAAGACGGCGAGCGACTGGAACATCAGAGGAGGAGGACGTTGAGCCTCTCATCGCCGGAGTTTCCCCACTTCCACGGTGAGCCTCTAGATCCCTGTGATATTATGTAAAGTTTTATACATCTGCATGCAAACATGAAAGAGGTTTTAGTGTGAAAAGATTCAAGCAAGTGTGGGGTCCCTGAATGTATATATATGCTTGGTCATGGGTGATTATGAGGGAGAGCATGAATTATTCTGATGGAATAATTGATTAATAGGCTAGTTATGATGTGTGTTTGAATAGTTTCAGAACCTAAAAAGGGAGTTATAGACAAGTGTGAGTTGTTAACAAACTAATGCCCACATGTGAGAATGAGGTTGAGGGTAATCTTTTGGGTTTACTTGAGGTTGTAGTTGCTGCCTATTAAGAAGTATTTAACTGATATAGTTGTGCTTGGTTCTAGGTTTAATTCATGAATGTCGAATTGTAAGGTTGTTAAACATTTATATGCGCTCAGGTCTCTTGACAACTTGGTTTCATCCTTAATGGAAGTGTGATGGTTTGTATGAGTTATAATAAGTTCACTGTTAGGACTTACAAAGCATGATTAAGTATTTGATTCTAGTTTGGTTCATTGAAAAAGTGAAAATTAGAAGTTATACACAGTGGGCAGAGATATATTGGTATGATATATTTGTGATGCAGATGAGTTTTGGTTAGAATGGAGGATAGAACTTTTGATGGACAGCGAACTGGTTATTATATGCATAGAGGAATGAGAAGGTTGATGTTAGGCTTTGTTAACTAATGGTATTAAAATTGCTAGGCATGGGTGTTCAGAAAAATGTATCTGGAAATTCTGTAATGGCAATACAATGGATATTGAAAGGTAACATAAGCAGTAGGTAGTGAGGGGTTTTAATTGGTGTTTGAGTATTAATTTGGAGATTGTATAAGTGTGTGCAGGTGTTGAGATTGTGTTGCTTGGGTGCTGGATTTCGAGGTTTGATAGTGGTATGGGCTTGGGTCAGTTGATTATAATCTGACTTGGTTAGTCAAGCTTGATTGAACAAGTTAGTTAAGTTGAAAACATGGGAGGGGTCTGCAGTTTGGCTGTCCTCTTCAAGGGACAGCTGGGCAGCCTTTTGTTACCCGATGGGGTTATGTAATATACCGTTAGAAAGATGGGGAATAGATCTTTCCAACAAGCCTTAGATCACCTCGATCGGATTTTTGGATCAAAAGTTATGAGCAGTTCTTGGGACTGTGCAGTGGGTTCAGGAATTCTACATTAAAATTGTTGTCAATATTAATGAATTATTGTACGGATAGTGAGGATACTAAGTTAAACTTGTGTTCATTAGATATCGATGTGGATGCGTCAGGAGGAGGTTCCTTGGGACACTAGACTCCGTGATTACAGGTAAGTACACTTGCCTAGTTCCCACCCGGTTTCGGGTTTTCTTGGGCTTACTTTTGTTTTTGCTTGGTTATGCATGATTTTGTTGATATCATGCTTTATTGATGATTTGGATACATGCATGTCTATTCCGTTATTTATTTGGATTCTGGTGCATGTATAATTATTTTCGGGATGTTGGCATCCCTAGTGCTAGCTAGTTTTCGCCCCGGATCAGAGGAGCAGGTGAGCCCCGGTTTAAGAGAGAACGTTCGGGGACGGGACACCCTGACGTTCCGGCATTCCATGCCAGAGGGGTGATACTCTGGTTGTCCGGCATGTCAGCGGGATTGATACGCTGGCCATGTTGACATGTGAGAGAGGTGGTGCTACCGAGGAGTGACAGGTTAGTCGTTGGTAGCAGATGCTGTTTGATGCTGACTGGGGGATGTTCGTTGAGTTCTTTTCCAGAGCCTGAGGGATATTACGAGATTAGGAGTCCCTACCGTTTGTTAGGTCTTTATGGTAGGTTTGAGACCCTAGGCTGTGATGACATGGGGAGTTGTTCCCATCTGTTTATTGATGTGTTGATTGATATGTTGCTTATCATATCTGCTGCCTTGCGATCCCTACGGGGTACTTACTGAGCTTTCCCTTCAAAAGCTCATGACTTGTTTCCCTCTTTTTCAGGACCTGAGGAGCTGGGGGCTTGATCTCAAAAGACATACGAGGGCTGGGACACTAGCTGTAGTTGAGGATCTCATTGGTTATTATTTTATGTGAGAGTTGATGTTTTCTTAGGACCCTGGTAGGGCCTGGACCTGTGTAGGGTATTTTGGACCCTTGTATTTATTTTGGTTATACTCTGATTTTTATTTTGAGATATTATGGATTATTTGTTGTCTGTTGTACTTACTTAGGCCTTGTATCTGAGTGGGGCTTGTCTCTGCTTGGGTATGGCCGATCTGTTTACGTGCTCGAGGTTACGGAATCTAGGTCGGGGCGTGACAAAAGAGCAAGGAAACATGACTTCTGGGAAGAGCTTAGAAACATTAGGAACATATGGCAGGGACCATGGCTGATAGGAGGGGACTTCAACTCCACCCGGGGAAACTATGACCGAAACACTCGCACAGCCTCACACGGTGACCAAGAAGAAGTCAACAACATCCCCCGCTCATAGGATGAAAGTACACTTGATCGAATGGCAAGGCAGATCCAACCCTAGCCAGACTTGAAGGATTTCTCTTAAGTGCGGAATAGATGAGAGACTTCCCTAGGTTAACCCAAGAAGCCCTGCCAAAAATCCGATCCGACCATACTCCAATAAAACTAGAATGTGGCAACCAGAAACCGAAAAGATACCCATTTCGCTTCAACAGAGACTCGGCAAAAAGAGAGGGCTTCTGGGAGATGGTGAAACAATGGTGGTAAAGCAGCGACTACTAAGATACAATAGCATATAAACTGGCGAAGAAACTGACCCTAATCAAAAGAGAGCTCTAGAAATGGAGTAAAGGGCTAGCAGTCAACCAAATACAAAGAAAAGAAGACCTACTCAAAGCCATCAATGAAGCATATATAAAAGCAGAATCACACTCATTATCTACAGAGGAAATAGAAACAACTATGGCCCATACCAGAAATACAAAAATCTTATTCGAGCAGAGGAATCGTTGTGGCGTCAGCGGTTGCGCATCACATGATTGAAAGAAGGAGACAAAAATACCAAGTTTTTCCATGCGATCACCAATCAGAGGAAAAACAGGAATTAGATCAACGAGATACACAATCAAGGAAGAAGAATAACGGAACAAGGGGAAATAACCAGTGTAGTCAAAGAACACTTCAAAAGACTCTTTGGAACGCCACTAGATCAAAGACTGACTGCAAACTGGGGAACTCTCTTTGAGCACCGGGAACCAGCCGACCTCTCCAATCTGGAAGATCCATTCACGGAGGAGGAGATTAATAGGGCTATAAAGGATTTAAACAAAGACAAAGCACCGGGTCCAAATGGATTCCCCATGACCGTCTACCAACAGGGATGGAGCTTCATCAAAGAAGACATGTGCCAACTGTTCCAGGAATTTTACCAAGGAAGAATCAACCTAGAACAGCTAAATTGGGTACACATACTACTCATCCCGAAAACGGAAGCCCTGCAGGAGGTAACCGACTACAGGCCTATAAGTATGGTTAACTGCTTAATGAAAATCATTACAAAGGTCCTCGGCAATAGCCTCCAAGAGTTGATAGCACAACTGGTTAGCGCAAACCAGTCGGCGTTCATCAAAGAGAGATGTATACAAGACAACATTGTCGTCGCAGATGAGCTAATCCACAAGATGAAACACAGAAGGGGCAATGGAACACTTATGAAGGTAGACTTGAAGAAGGCCTTCGACATGGTAGACTGGGACACCCTGCTGGAAAATATGCGGGCTCGAGGATTTGGGGAAAATGGATTGGATGGATTAAAGCCATCCTCCAGTCATCTAAGGCCAATTTCCTCATTAATGGGTCCCCCACCGGGTATGTGAAGCAAAGGAGAGGGTTGCGACAAGGTGACCTCCTATCCCCACTTCTATTCGTACTGGTCACGGATGTGTTTACTACAATACTATCCAAAGCAGAAGAGGCAAACATGTTCAATGGAATATCTGGAAGACCAGGGACATCAGAGACTGTATCCTCCCTACAATATGTAGATGATTTGCTAATACTCTGCTCAGGTGGCACCGAGCAATTCCAAACACTCAAGTTCATCTTCTATCTATTCGAAGGTCTGATAGGGCTCCGAGTAAACTACAACAAACGCTTCATCATCCCAATATAGGCGGTAAGACACACACCGAAAATATTGGGGAAAATTTTGAGTTGTGAAATCTGGAAGCTCCCAATAAACTATCTTGGAATACCAATAGCTCGGGCCAAACCCTAGAACATGGACGGATTTAGAGTGGGGGCAGTGGAGGCAACTGCCCCCACTGAAATTTGAGAGATTTACTAGTATTAAATAAATTTTTTTATATTTTCAATTTGCCCCCACTAAGCTTAAAAAATAAAACATATACAAAAGCAATTAAAGAATTTTCTAAGGAATTATATGAAAAAATTATTTTAGAAAGTTTTATTCCCATTTTCGATTTCCCATTTCCTATTTCCCAACTCCATCTCTGCGACTATGTTCCTTTCTAGCTCTTTTTCTTTTACTCATTTCTCACCTTGGTTCTCAGCTGTTAGGTCGGGCCACCTTCGGCCTTTCCCTGTTGGTAATCAGGTTAGTGTCAAGTCCTTATTCCTTGTTCCTATCTCTCATTGTTAGTCTTTTTTCATGGTTTTTTACAGGGATTTTTTTTTTTTGTTTATTTGGCTTCGAATTGGTGTAGGGCAATAGGTGGGTAGATAAGTAGTATTGATTACATATATAAAAAATATATATTTTGTATTATTGATAATGAAAAATATCCTGCAACGCTTTCAAACTATGAAAAGATAGAGAACAATTGTAAATTTGTAATATGTTACTTTTATATGAAAAAGCTTTTGATGTGCTTATGTTTCATTATATATATATTTTTATATTTTATATTTTATATTAGTATGCCCCCACTGAGCAAAAATCCTGGATCCATCCCTGCCCAAGAAGGCGAAATGGCAAGGACTCATT
This sequence comes from Dioscorea zingiberensis, assembly GCA_026586065.1. Taxonomy (NCBI): domain Eukaryota; kingdom Viridiplantae; phylum Streptophyta; class Magnoliopsida; order Dioscoreales; family Dioscoreaceae; genus Dioscorea; species Dioscorea zingiberensis. The sequence goes on along the minus strand of CM048819.1, from coordinate 42,622,177 downwards.
GATCGGATCCACAAAAGAGTAGCCATATGGAAAGAGAGACTGCTATCAATGGGTGGAAAGATGACCCTCCTCAATGTAGTCTTAACCACCATCCCAACATACTTGATGTCGAGATACAAGCTACCGGAATGGGTGACAAACAACATTGAGCTCATTCGAAGAGACTTCCTTTGGAGAGAGGCGGAACAAAACCAGAAAGCATATCACCTAGTAAATTGGAAGAGAATCTGCAGACCCAAAGAATAGGGGGGATGGGGCATCATTAACATCAAAGTTTTCAATTATGCGCTGCTGGGAAAATAGTGGTGGAGAATATTGGGAAAGGGGGCTGATCTATGCAAAAAAGTGTTAGCAACAATCTATTCACACGACTCCAATATAGATCCCTTCCAAGTTCAAGCACGGAGGAAATCACCATTCTGGAATGACATTATGGAGCAAAAGGAATGCACACTACTAAACACAACGGTGGACGTCGGCAATGGAACACATACCATTTGTTGGTTCGAAAAATGGACAGACAGACAGGCTCCGATTAACGCCTTATAATTAATTACCAGACCTCCCATGGATGATTCTAAATGAGCACCTGACAATAGTTGAAGCACATTGTCTACTTCAAGAGGGTCAACCAATCATCAAGCCAGGACCAATCACTGAAGAAGGGGCGCAACGCATGCACATAATCACACAGAGAATACTGAGTTGGGAGGAGACGAGAGCAGATAAATGCTACTGGACATTAAATGGAAATGGGACTTTTACTGTCAAATCACTATACTCTTTCAAAGTGGATGAAGGACTAAGATGCCCACTTGGAAATGACTTTAGAAAGACTCTGTGCTCGACAAAGATTAAATGTTTTTCCTAGTTAGCCTGGGATGACAAAATCCTCACGTTACAAAACCTAGTAAAGAAAAAATGGAGAGAGGAGAGGACCAGATGCTATCTATGCAACCACGAAGATGAAACAACAAGCCATATATTAACGACATGCCCCTATACAACCAAAATATGGGAGCACTTCCTCCAACTCCCAGGGAGGCCGGAAATCCCCGGGGAAGAGAATCTTTCTCCAATCTAATGGAGAAGAAAGTCAGACCAGGATGGAGGCTGCTGGAAATGGCAATCACCTGGACAGTATGAATGGAACGGAATAGGAGATGCTTCCAATTCAAACAACTTGTTTTCAAGAAACTTATCCGCGTCATCGATTTCCTAATACTCTCCTGGGTGGAAGCAGCAAACCACTCTAAGAAGCCAGAACTACTCCCGGTAGAGCAACTAGCAAAACAAAGTCTAAAAATTACACGAGAAGCCAAGGGGGACCAACAACGTCCACCAAATGCAGACTTCAAGGAGGAAGGAGAGGACACGACGCCACCAAAGGCTCGGGAGGGCAGGAGGGCAAGAGGGCAGGAGATGAAGGATGTTACCAAAGACAATCCGCATCTACATACTACATACACATGTATGCCACACCAGTATAACAATGCCAACACCTATGTGAAATCATACATCTGTGTAATATCTATAATATCTTAAACATTATTAATGAATGGGGTTTATCCACCTTTTCACAAAAAAACAACTTAAATAACCTATTTTACTTTTATTAAATTTATTTTCTAGTTTTTCCGAAAATTGGGTAAAGGGTGTCGGGCGAGAGTGAGTAAGGGTGATGGCATGGATTCGGATCCATTCATTTTGATCTGAAACCATGAAATATTTTACTTTTTTTTTTTTCTTTTTTTAATAAAAAAAATATCACGTCAGCTAAGTCGAACGATAAATGTGACGGTCGTTATATGGTGCACTAGAATTGCCTAAAATGATAAAATAAGAAGACCAAAAAGGCTAGAATTATAATTGAGGGACTAAAAGGGTGTGTTGCGAATAATAGAGGGACCATTTAGATATTTAAATCCAAAACTAAAGAATAATTAGACAATTAACTCTTTTTATAATTTAAAACTAATAAGAAAACTAAAAAATAAGTTGATAATTAACTTTTAAATTATTAAATATATTCACCGTACAAAAGATCTCAAAGTTTTCAAGTAAATTATTATTATATGATTTATTTATTTTTTTATAAATAAATTATTAAATATATTCACGGTACAAAAGATCTCATATAAAGAAATTATTGTTTTTATTTATAAATATGAACAAATCAATATTATTTTCCATGATTTAATAATTTATTATTGTATGATTTCTCTGACACTATTTGGCATTGTTTCTCATTTAAAATATATACACCAAAAATATTATTACACTACAAATACTATTACATTACACCTCTGCCCACCCCCAATCTGCACAAACCCCCCAAAGACCATGATAAAAAGAAAATAAATAAATAAATAAATAAAAAACAGTGCCAGCTTTTTTGTGAAAGAGAAGACAACCCTAATCTCCAAACAACAAAAAAACGTAACTACCACTTCTTTATCATTTCTGATGATTGAATTTGATTTTTAGATCTTAAATATTAATTTAATATTTTTATATTAATTTATATTTAAATTTAAGAATATTCTGATCATTCTATTATTTCTAAAATCATACTATATTGTTTAAAATGAACACCAACAGCTTATTAATAATGATAAGCTACCGTAAATATTTTCAAACATAATAAACAGTAAATACAATACTTACTACAGCGTACCAAACATTACTAGCCCATAACCGCCCCTCGGCCCAAGTAAAACAAAAACATTCCGGACACTTGCTAACCCTGTGTCTCCTGGTTGAGCCGCGCGGCCGCCGCAACTGTGTCGGCAACGCCTCCTGGGTGTGTGACCATGGCCGGGTTGTTCCTCAACTCGGCTCCTACCACCTTCTCGGCGTCCTCCCTCGTCGCATCTTTATCTCCTCGTAGCTTCAATGTTGCGTCCTTTCATTTCATGTACATATATCCCAATTAATCACATGCATTTATTTAATTTGCGCTAGCTAGCTTTTTAATTCAAACAAATTAATTAATCCTACATATTTCTCCAGATATATACAACTTTAATGTCGACAGCATGGATAAAAATCAAGAATATTTAAAGCTCTCTAATTACCTACAAGTAATTAATTATGTAAAGATGTAAAGCAATGACCACGAACAAGAAATATATAAATAAATATATAATAAATTTTTGGTTGATTGTGAAGCCATTATATTCTAGCAGCAGGAATTAAGCAGTGTTTGAAGATTGATAGAAACATACGGAGAGAACGTCGGAGAGCTTGGTCTTGTCTTCATCACGCATGACCAACTCGTTAGCTGCGGCAGCCGCCTGAGCTTCAGCGGCGAGGCCACCAGTGGCCGAGACAGGACCGCCGATGACTCGGGCCTCGGCTGCCTGGATGGCGGCAGCGTCGCTCCTCGAGACGGGCTTATCCCCTGCCGTCAGTGCAGCAGCCTCCAATGCCTCTCCAATTGAGATCACGTCTCTCATGCTCATCTTTGGAGCTCCTTTTGGCGATGGTGGCGTCGCTGATGGGTACTGCGCAACCACCTGCATGCAAGAATATTGCATAAATGTCTATGTCTATGTTTATGCATATCTTTTACTTGTAAAGCTTAAAGGGTGAGAGAGATCTAGGGACCTGGCCGGCGACGGACTCAGTGACGAGGTGGCGGCCGGGGATATGTGACTCGGAGACGGAGACGCCGAGATCAGCCACCATATCACTGGCTTCATCGGGGGAGACAAGTCCGGCGCGCTCGTTCTCCTCGGCGGCCGACTGTATGACGGCGGCAGCCCCTCCGGGCTGAGTGTGGCCCAGGATGGTGGACTCGGCGGACTGCATCATGGCCGCGTCCTCCGGTGCAACGGCCTGCTCGGCCAACACGCCGCTCACCTCGAACACGTCCCCATACGTTATCGGCTGATTCGGCTCCGGCTCTGGGACTCCGACTGGGACCTCGCGCCGCCGTTGTTGGCCTTGGCTCATGGGTTCGCTTTTTGGTAGTACGAGTATTGTTAACTTATTTCTGCTGCTTTTGCTCAAGTTTATGGATTTTAATGTAGAAGAGTGCAGCTAGCGGATCTTGGCACGTGTGGGAGTGATTTCCGTTGGGCTTGGCACGTGTGTGTTTTTGAAGGATCTGGAGGCTGAACACGTGTGGGCTATCTGGCTTGCGGTGCTTCAGCGGTCGTGAAAAAAATATTTTTCTACAAATATAATATTTGTTTTTGATAAATATATGCAGCGCACCTTCTCGACATGTGTGCTTTGTTTTTATCTCAGCAGACACGTTGAAGTATGTGGGGATTTGTTCTAAGAGATCAATTTCGTGTCAAAGTTCGCTTTTTAGAGATGGATGAACCTGCCATCTCATGACATGTACAATAAAATATGTGTTGCTGATTAGATTTAAAATTTTATATCATGATTATAATATAACTTAAGAGTAGGATTTGTATTATAATCTAAAAATAATTTAATTTTCTTTCTAATTTATTGTATTGTAAATAAAGTTGTAAACGGGCCAAACTTAGGTGGATCTAGTTTGAGCTCCACTCAAAATTGACTAACTCGACTTTAAATTAATTAATTTAAACTCAAATTTAAAATTAATTCAATGGGTTTGTATGAATTTGCTCCATTTTAATTTTGAAAATTTAACTTGAAATTAAAATTAAATTGATAAACTAAAATCCATTTTAATTTAGTTAAAAATTTAAAGATTATTTTTTTATTTTTATATAATAGAAATATAAATTGTATAATTTTATAATAAATAAAATTTAATTTGATATTTTTTTCAAAATATATTTTTAAAATTAAATTTGATTATAGGTATCAAACACGAGCGACACGACCCAGCACACTCCGAGCCGTGCTTGGCACACGTGGCACTATAACAGCTAGGACATGCCTAGGCATGGTCTGGAGGTGTGCTCGTGTTAGGATGGCTCCCCATGCACGGCACGAGCCATGTGCCGACCCGCCATGAGCCTGATCGCGCATAGGCTTGTGGTTTTTAACTTCTAACTTTTAATAAAAAAAAAATATTATTTATCATTTTTTGTTTTTTGTTGGGTTAAAAAAACCTTCTCTTTTTTCCAAGAGAGCATGCTACAACTTTCCACATGGCTGGTGCTTCTCTTTCTCTTTCGATCTAGTTTCCAAGGGGTTTCAAAGAAGAATGGGATGAGAGCTCTGGTAGAGGGAGATTAAGATGTGTTAGAAGCCCATGTAGTTTTGGGCTTTCTTATGGGTTTCAAAACATTTATATAAAATGGAACTTCTTTAGTACCATATTGGATATTCACAACCATACATCCTCCTTTTATATAATCCACTCTAGAAGATTGTTAGGTTTCATTAGTGGACATGCTCTCTTACGTGCGTGCACAGTGGGGTTGTAAATCTGGGTTCACTTGCCTTGAAAACTAATGCTTCTCTTCATTGATTTGTTTTGAACTGATGCTTTAAATTGTTGTGTCCCTTTGGATTTCACTCTATAAAAAGGACCAATTAGCACGAATCTGAGTATGAAGACTATTGTATCCTAGGAGAACGTCGCCACTGTTATCCTACTGCACCGAGTTAAACACTTAGAGGAGGTGAAATTGTTTTTAATATCATTGCAATCTGCACGCCTCAATTACACTGTTCAAAACACTTCCTCCAACAATTTCCAACAAGATGTTCTTTTTCATAGTGGTACTTGAGCAACAAGCAAGGAGGGTGATCAACCACTATGGATCAATTGTGGATCGAGAAGGTTTTGAACGCCGAGAAGGAGATGAGTTGGGATTTTAGGGTTCATTGATATTTGATATTCTCATTTTCATGTGTTTCAAATATTTTTTTTTTCTTCTTGTACGTATTATAGGGAGAATTGCAATTAAATATATTATTGGTTATAATTTTATTTTGTTTTATTTCAGAATTTTATATTTTTTCTTTTCTTATTTTTTTATTAAATTTTAGATTTTCTTATTTTTTTTAAAATTTTGTATGAGTTATATATATATATATATTTTAATAATTTTTTATGAGTAGTTTTATATAATTTTTTTAATAAAGCTAGGCTGTGCCCCATGCTAGGCTGGCCCAAGGTTGCCGGTTGTGCTGGCATGGGTACAAACAGTGCCCATGCTAAGGTGGGCTCAAGTTTTGCTATGCGGGCCGGCCCATATGACACGTTGGATCCAAATAAATTTTGAGCTTGAATTTCAAATTTAAGGTTGATACTGTAATTAATTTTTTATTAAGATTTTATATGTTTTTTTATATATAAACATAAAAAAGCTGAATCCTAAAAAAACGGAATAACCTAACCCGCGAAGCCTGACGCCGCACTTCCTCTTTATCGATCGGATACGATGGATACCATGAGTCGAGGGCCAGCGATGTCGCCGGAGTCAGCGACCCGCTTTGGCGAGGGGATTGCCCTAGTTCTAGCCCGGTGGACGGCGCTACAGATGGCTGTCCAGAACGGGTGGGGTGGTAGGGATTCTCGCCGCAAGGAGGATGAGTTCGCATCTTCTGTTCTTTCTTGGTTCACAAACACCAATGGTTTGTGTTCTAGTAGTCACTTGCTTCTCATCTATTTATATGTACTTATTTATTTTTTTATTTTGCAATTGAATATTGTGTTATTGTTGCCGAGTTTGCAGATAATTCAAAAAGCAAAACAGAATTTGATTAGTTTACACGTGATGCTATTACAAATCTTTGTATGTTCTTAATTTAGTCTCAAATATTGTTGCTCTGATGATGATGATGATGATGATGTGGTTTTTGTTTTGCTGCTTACAACATTAGAATACAGATCAAGGAAATTCCATTAGTTCTCATTGTAAATAATTTGTCAAAATCATTTAACAATCAGTATGTCTCCTTCTTGTTGCATGTGTCTAACCAAGTTTTGGGTAATTTTCTTAAGATGCATCTCTTGGAGAACCTTTGGTTTACTGTAAATCTTTTTTTGTTTTTCCTAAATGGCCAACTGGGGCCCAAATTTTTTAGGATGAGGCAAGCTAAAGTATATATTCTTAGGAATATTATTATTAGGTCTCCAAAAAATCAATATCTAGTGTTAATTTTTAGTATTTAAAGTTTATTTCATTGTGAAAATCTATGCTATATATAATTCCCAGTTTTGAGGGTTAGGATGAACTCTTGTTATTCATTTTCTGCTGCAACTGTTTTGACTGCAATAGATTTTCTTTAGGGCGATTTTCTGGAAAAAAAAATTTCTTTTGTTTACAGTTCCTTTTTTAATCTTTCATTTGATAATGATCTTTTTTCCCGATTGGATCCCTTGTGCATAAAAATTAGAAAATGCCTCTCTCTTAAACAAGTTATATAGTTATGCTTTTTTTTTATTCGTGAGATTTGAACCCTGCTTCTACTCATGTGCTATTGTGATTTCCAGAAATTTTATTTATGTTTGATGTCAGAACTATTCTTTTAATATTCCTTCTATTATTGCAGCTCCACTTTACATAGAAGATTTGGAAAACATATTGGATGAGAACATGGTGCTTTGCTTCAATACTGAAATTGAGGATGGCAGTGTCGAAGAGGTTTGCTTCCATCTCCCACTGTTCTCCTTGTTTGACTCTCAAGTTAGAAACTCATGACAAGGTTTTTCAATGCTGTTGGACAAATTATGGCTTTTTATGTTTTCTGGTATGAGGACCATAGACCAATATGCTCACAGTGGGTAAAACATATACTGTGGCCTATGGACAAGATCTTCTTTTGCTACCTTAATTTGTTGTCTGAGCTTCCATGTACCCTTTTTTTTTTCTTGCTTCTACCTGTCCAATCTCAAACCTCTTTCACTTCACATTCATTTATTGCCTTTGTATGGGTAGATCAGCTTTTGAGAAGGAGTTGGTCAATGTAATTTTTGTTATCTTTATTTTCTAAATCTAATTTTGAATCTTATATTTCTTAAAATCCACTGAACAGGTTGCTGAGCAATTGATGATTATGCACGAGGATTGTCTACAGGATAATTTTGAATCAATTGAGAAATTAAGGAACTCAACGCCCACAAAAAATGCTGCTTCTCAGAGTAGACAGGTAATTTCTTTGCATTATCTAGTTTGAAAGGTATTTGTTCAATTAGTTACAGCAATTTTCTTTAGTTGGGTGTGAACTGGAGATATTTCTAGTTTCTAAGAGCTTTGCAATGTTAGAATACATTTTGCTTGACTAAAGTTTGATGGTCAATTATTAGCTGCATTGCAAAATGCTATTTCAGTAATTGAACTTGATCCAACTCTTTCTTTGGCATTCCTCATCAAAGAGCAAACATTGGCAGGAACTTCGAATTTTTAACTAAGAGAACTGGCCAGCCTATCTCTAAGCCTGTCTTTTGAATGCTTATATCATGTGTCTCCTGGACAGCCTTGTTTATTTCTCTCTTTAGTTATAAGCGCAAGTGTTGATTTCCCATAAAAATGACTTGACTATCAGCTTTTGTATGATGCTGATGTTCATGAGTAACTAATTACAGGTGGCTAATGAAAATGAGGGTGAGAGTTCAAATGAAGAGTCAGATGAGGAGGCAGAGGAGGAGGTGTCAGAAATGATGATTGATGAGCCAAAACCAAAGGAGGAAATTGTTTCAAAAGAGCCAAAACCTAAAGAAACCACCCCTGATGAAGAGGGATGGTTTGTTGTTTCTACCAAGCGAAATCGAGGGAAGCGGTGGGCCTAATTCATTGTGTGCCAATATACTATTTTCCTATTTTTGGTTTGTGGATCCCCTTAATTTACGCTATTGTTTGTATTCACCCCTGCTGTTGTTTATGTGGTTTTCTTGCTTTGAATTATTTTACTTCCATGTTACAGTATAGAACATCAAAAGTTCGCCTTCCACGGGTGTAAATTTTTACAAAATTCCTTTTGTTTAGTTCTGAAAATTGCCAACTGTTCATGGTGTATTGGCATAGGCTGTGGATGTCAAAAAGATCAAATGAGTATTGCAATACCATATAGATATATTCCCACTTTACAATATCTTGTGAGAAAATACACTAACAGGCCCCCCTCTTTTATACCCTTCACATACACACTTCTAGCCATTTACCATTTTATTCACATCTTCCTAAGTAGTTACATATGTAGGTTTTTATCTAATTTTTTGTTTTTTTCAAATTATTAACCATTTATAAAATAAAATTATGCTTCTAAAATAACATCTCACCCTACAATTCTTAAATTTATAAACTTAATAAAGATATTTATAAGATTAAAATTTTCCAAATATCTTAAACATTTTTCTGAGTCAATTTGGTTAACAAGAAAGAAACTAAATGAATAAATAAATAAATAAATAAATAAAAACAGCAAACAAAGGGAGATGATTAGCCTCCTCCGTCCCTGATGACCAACAAAGGGCTGAATGTATAAACTGCCCAACTCATAATAGGCAAATTCAGCCAATTCATTGATTCAATTCCAACGCTTAGCACAGCAACAAATAAAAATCCAATAGTCTGCTTGAGATATTATCACAAACTTCCCCTCATGTTTAAATCTTTGACAACCAAACTGCTATATATACTATTACATTTTTCGAGCTCAAAGCCTCCGCAGGGCATATCTTTCTATGGGTACTGTTAAAATGAAGGTTAAGAAAAATCGGTGATGAGTGTGCAAACCAATGAAAATTTGGTGAGCGCAAGCTAAACATCTGTCAAAACTAGAGAAGCTACAATGATAACATAAGCAAGAAAGAGGAAAGTCACAATCTGAGCAAAGAACTTCGGATTTTCCCTCAAGTTTGGACTGGTAACCGATCTGCAAGATAAAAACACAATTCCCTGAAGCATTTGGCCAATGGCAAAGGACGGATAAAGACATAAACATTAAAAGGTTATGTCGAGCAGAAGAAAGCCTAATAACATATGAAAAGACCAGTTAGTGGATGAGCATACCTGGCTATTCGCTGAGAGAGTCTGTGGAAAGGCAGACTCTGAACAAAGACAACGCCAGGGCCTGTTAGCACGGCTGTTAACTGGTTCTGGCTTTCACTCTGCAATAGAAAAGCAAATAAATTTATAAAGCTTTAGAAAAAAAAACAGAAATTGGATGTTGGCAAGGTGCCAAACCATGAACTATCTATCACTTAATTTAAGCAAGAAGGGTTTAACGTTGAAATTATGAAGATAATTAATAGTAACCCTTTTTTAAAAAAAAAATAGTAAAAAAAATTACATATCAGTATCACAGGAAAATGTTGAAATACTTAAATCTAGAACATTTGACAGCCAGGACACTGGAATCAAAAGCCTCAAAACTTTAGTCAATGTTCAAGATATTGGTGAGATTTGTTAAGTATCCAGAGCTTCAGCTTAATAGACAGAGTTGTACATGTATATTATATGCTAGTAAAGTAGAGAAAAAGGTGAACTCACCCCAAATACAATCCTTCTTGTAGGATTGGAATGCTTTAGCTGGAAGCTAATGGTGGTTGTCATGGCAACTATGCCAGCAGCATCAACTACCAATACTTCATCAACATCAAGAATTTTCTGTACAACTAACAAGAGAATATGCCACAAGAAGACTCAGATCAGCATATACAAAAATCACGAATCAAACATAACAAGGCTTTGCTATCACAATGTTAGAAATTATTTTACGCTTTCAAGGATATATATTGAATACCATATAGAATAGTAACCATGGATGTGTTGGAAACACTTATTTCATATTCATCGTGAATATAAAATCTCTGCAAGATAGATGCAGGTTGCATCTGAGTTGGGCACAAGAGAATTGTTCTCTCAAAGATAAAATATCAGCCAGATAAATACAAGAGGATTATATTCCAATCTAGATAATTTGGAAACTGAAATCATAGAAAACTGGTCTGGTAACTGTCTGAAATATTATACAAGGTACAATACTGAAAAAGCTAATCATTTATTTTTATTTTTTGATAAATGTGGATAAACCACCATAAGCGTGTTTCAGATGTGATTCAAACCCCATCATCCCCTTGTGAGAGGAACGTGCTAACCAACTCTCCTTGTGAAAGTTTTTTATAAATGCGGACAAGCCACTGGAAGCACGCCACATACATGATTTGAACACTCAACCTCTCCTTGTGAGAGGGAATGTACTAGCTAATTTTCCTTGTGAAAGTTGGTTTTTGCAAAAACTAATCATTTACTCAGCTGAATCTGAATTACTTTATTCAAGATTTTTAGTTTCAAATTTTGATAAAAGAAGAATCTGATTAAATTTGGATGATTACTCATATAATACTCCCTTATTTTGCCCAATTTCAGATTTTAATGCGTAAATTTAGGCAAACTCTGCTCCTAATTATTTGAATGATAGGACAAAGGAAATATCAGACTAATCAGGAAATTATTTTAATAAGGTATATCTATATTTGGAAGTAGTTTCTACGCCCAGGACCAATGCATAACTTATTTCACTTCAATCATTCTGACAATCAAATGTAGGATTAGCAACATTCGATAAACTAGTCCAGATTAAAAGGTTTGACATTTTAAACATGAAACCCCATGAAGCTAGCCCTGATCCCCTGACACCTCCGTCAATGGCATCCATGTAAAATGCTCTTATCATCCTCCCTTGTGGAATTTAACACTCAACTTTAACTGGGCTAATGGTGCTTATGAGGTATCTATAGTAGGTCAAAAGTAGTAGATAGACGTCTTGAAATACATACTTGATATATTCATTTTTATGGAGTATTGAAGGATATAATGTTACATATACAATCTCATTGTAATAGCATCAGATATAGCACCAAATTTTGATGCCACAAATAATAGCATGCATAAATAGCATAACTTGAAACCAGAGAATGAATGATACCAGATCCACCAGCGACAAGAAATGCAAGACCCTGGCCTGCCAGCTTTTGTTTCAAAATTATCTATAACAACATAAAGGTCATGTAAAAGAGTGCAAAAGCAGAAGTAAAATCCAACCCATGAAGATTTTAGAAGAAACGATGGCAGATGTACTAAAAAATACCAGAGAATCAAGATACATGGATAAATGGAAAAAAGAACATCCAACTATGTCTTACCTCTGTACCAAACACGACATTGCGGGGCCTCTGTTCAGATGTGCTGGTAACAGTGACATCATTGACAGAGCAAAGAAATGCATCTGGCTAAAGAATCCAATTCAATGCAATCATTATTATCACTACTTTGATATATATTGATGACAAGAATATTTACAAAATAAGCTAGGAGCATTTTCCAGAGGCGTTATTATACATAATTGCAAAAGCCATGAGAATGTTCAAATACATCAATTCATAAGTGTGTGTGTGTGTGTGTGGGTGTGGGTGTGGGTGTGGGTGTGGGTGTGGGTGTGGGGGTATGGGTGTGGGTGTTTATACATATTCATTTATGGAAATGGCATATAGACAAACCAAAATGAATAAATTAGATTATTACAGATGTGAAAAGTAACAGTTTTAGTTCAATGCAGAAGAACTTGATGTTTCCAAGAGAAAGAAAAACTTAGAAAAAATTTGTGTGAAGCACAAGAATGGATAATACTACTTTCAAGCTAATATTGAAATTGAAAATATGGTACTCAAAGGGGTGGATAACCCCCAAGAACAGCTTGAAAAGAAACTAGTACCAGCTTCAGGATGTGCGACAGACTCTCAGACTAGGCCCAGTTTCAGGCAAGGACCATGGCCAAGCTCACTTGCCAAGTAGGCTCAATTCAAAGCCCAGTTGTCCTTGCCAAACTTCACATAAATGGGCATATCTATAGGATTCTCCCAAGCATGGCTAAAAAAACTTCAATCCCTACACAGCCAATTGACCACTGCAAAACTCTCAATAGAGAAGCACAATCCATGTTAAATTATTAATTAATTTTGGGACATGCAAACATAATTTTTAAAGGAAGTGACTTGCAAGCCATGTTTAGAATGGGGATAATCCCATATAATCCCCATATTCCTATCAAAACACCAAACCCCAAGGTTAATCAACTAATTTTCATCTTAACTTCCAATGTAATAATTTAATAAACACTATGGAAATGACCTAGATGCCCTTATATATTAAAAACCAACAACCGCCATAAATAAATCAACCATTTACTCCCACTTAACATTCATTAACATAGAAAATTAATCACTGATCATGAAATTAACCCTAATCCCATCCCAAACTACGATTACAAATGAGAAATTACTGAAAACCCTGTTCAGCACTTGAAGTGTCGTCTAAGTAAATCAGTACTTTAAAAAAAATGATTACAACTCCTTACACCCTATATGCAAGCTTAAAGGACAGGAAGGTCATTTCACACATGAAAATGCCTCTAAAATCATTAACCATCAGTAATATAAACATATACTCTTTATTTACTCTTTCCCTAATAACCCCAAATAGTGTTTTAACCCCCATTCCATCCAAACACCACCAGAAGGCATTATTTTTCTTTAAGACCATCTTATTAACCACAACAACAAAGCCTTAATCCCATATTAGATGGGGTTGGCTATATGGATTCTCTATCTCCATATCGCTCTATCAAAGACAAGATTCGGCTCAATATCTAATATACGTAGGTCCTTAAACACCATCTTTCTCCACGTAATCCTAAGTCTACCTCTACCCTTCTTCTTACCTTCTATTAAAATTAAAAATAAATTTCTAAAGTTAATGATTATTGATAGATACAACTATAGGCAATAAATATTTTCAATTATACCAAATAATATAAACAAAAATAAACTTTCTAATGAAAATATGCTTCTATGATATATTATATAGAATACATAATATGAAAATATTTTATTAATATATTTTAATATATATTAATATATATAATTTCGAGATTACAAGCTAAGCTCAACTCAAAATTAATTTTGCGCTCAAGCCGAACTAAAGCTCAAGTTGACATTTCGAGCTGAACTCGAGTTTTACATAACTAAGTTCGAGTTGCTTACGAATAGCTTGATCATTTGACAACCGTAGATATATTTGGTAGGGTTGGTCTCACTAATGAAAAGATTACCACTATCCCTTTTGAATAATATTGAACTTTCTCATGACAATGGTACACTTTTGGATAATCAAACTGGTTATCAAAAAGTTGTTGGCTCTTTAATGCATCTTATCATTACTTATTTATGTGAAAATCTTGCTTGTTGCAACGCACCAAAATGACCATCTTCAACCATCTGTATCCTTAACATATTACAACCATTGAAGTTGATATTTTCACAAAAACCCTATCCCTAACATATATACATATAATATGAAAAATCATTTTTTTCTATTTTTATTTGTGTACAAAAATATTTTTCCACCATATATATTGTGAACAATTAAAAAAAAATTAAATTTATGATTTTATGTATTATATATGAATATATTTATATTCTGAGGGGGTATATATAAAATATACATAATCTAATACCAGTGCTGGGTGCCCTGCACAATGGTCCGAGCAAGATTTTCCCCTAGTCTTGATCTAGAGATTACTAAGAATATTATTAGTCAATTCAATTCTGCTCCCCACACCACTCATTAGACAATTATTCAGGTTCTTTGATACTATTAAGACATACATCATTATGGATTATTGTATATTTCATCTTTGTGTGCCTTTGTGAAGCATAACAACCAAGAAAGATCACATATTGCTCCACAATTGATTAGTAAGGTGTTTTGATTTTTTTGAAAGTAAGAAACAAGAGGTTGTGGTTGAATATCACTCATAACAACTCAGGGTTATTTGTGTCAAATCATTTATTAGACGTTTATCATAGTTCAACTAAAAGAAAAGATATTAATGTCGTTTAGGGTAATGTTGATAACACTAATCTTTTTGCTCTCCTTATAAGACAATGATAACCTCTAATTTATAATCTGTAGACTTTTTTCGTTTTTTCCCTTTTTCGTTTTGAGTTTCCAGTTCTATAATTAGATTTCTAGTTCTATTTTTCTTTAACTTGTTGATTGTTTTAGGATTATAATGTTTTCTATTCTTCACACATTAGATGCAAATCAAACCATGTAATAAATGAAAAAAAGGGAGCTAGAGACCTATCGATAGATCTAGAAACCCAAAATAAAAAAAATAAATAAATAATAAAACGCTTTCAAATTACAAAATAGAGGTCCACATTCCAATAAAGAGAACAGATAGATTAGGATTAACATTTATCAACATGGCCCAAAAGACATTATTGCCGTTTTTAAACTAAACTAAGATAAACACCTAGGTTTATAGTCCACATGTAAAAGAGGTCTTCCAAAAGCCTTAAGGTGATATATGTTTTAGCCCAATATTGTCAAAAGGTAAGCCTTGTAAGTCCTTGTCAAACGTAGGTCTCAATCATAATGCCTCAAACCACTGAAAAGGTTGGATGCTGCACGCATGATCTAACTATGAAACCAAAAAGTAATGCTATCTGATCCACAATGAGGCAAACAACCATATAATTTTTGTTGCTTTAAGCATTAGAAACTAGCATGGGATGAATGTTGACTCAGTTGTACCAATGTAGTAAAAATCAGTTAAATCAAAGTCATGCTTGCATAAATAATATACAGTTAAGAAAGCCTACCTGGCAAATTATTTCTCCACCAAATTTCGCCAAGTCAATCTATAAAAGAATAAACCACATCATGACATGAAAAGTAATGCGAATTGAGGAAAGATGATTGTATAGATAATTCTGCAACATAAGGTTTCATAAATCTACAAGTACATTGTTCATACTTTAGAGTTCAGAGTAAAACAAGGAATTCAGAGAACCTGTATCTCTTTTCAGCTTTCTAATGTTCTAATTTTCATGGTCTGGAGAGAGAACTTTCTCCTTCTCTTTAGACCAAGTACAAAGTAAAGATTAGTGGATCCAGTATCAATTGTTATTCTCCACCAATGGCTTTACATCAGGAAACTTTTCAAGACCATGGAAAACTCATGTTCATTTCTACACATGAGAATCAATACAAAATTTCTACACAAGATAAAGAACATTTCAGGAAAAAGAAAATAGAATGGCAGTTACAAGAAACTAACCGGGAGTATTCGAGCAGGGAATGGTGCCGCAATTCCAACAAATCCAATATCAGGACCAGAATTAAAGAACACTATACTAGTCAAACTCTTGCCAAAAATCCATTGCCATAAACCCCCTTCATTGTCAGGGGCATAAATGTTGTCCATTTGAATGGACCCAGACATGTAGCACATTGTACCTAAAAATGAATTGCAATTAGGAGATTAAAACTCATTCAAAAATATAACTAATTGATGCAGATACTATTAGTATTGCTGTGAAATATACCCAAGGAAAAATCAATATGAAGAGATAAAGCACTTTTATTTATATTAAGCAAGAGGTAAATTTTGTGAATGAAGAATTGGATACTACATTGCTTCATATTTTCTAAACACAATTAACATAGATGTGCAAATCACAAGCTAAAAATGCAAGAAAGTGGAGCACACATCAAGAAAGGTGTTATTTTTCGGCATAAAAAAGAATTTAGACAATCAACTTAACAGGATTGCTATTAATGAAATATGCTTAAAAGACATACTGCCAAGGAAAATAATAATGCCTTTCAGCCAGGTTAAGGGTTAAAACAAGAATGCATGAGATGCACAAATCACAACATCATAACTCATAGGGGTGAAATCAGGTAGGCACATGGCCTCCAATCAGTCTTCCAGATCAGTTCTCCAAAACGGTCTTCCAAAATGAGGAAGAGCCACGAGCCATCATTCGCTCAACTTAAGAAACAGTCTTCCAAAACAGTCATCCAAAACGGTCTTCCAAAACGAGAAAGAGTCATGAGCCATCATTCGCTCAACTTAAGAAACGGTCTTCCAGTAAACTAAGCATGCAAAAGAAGAAGAGAGTGCGTTTAGAAGCATCTAGCACCCTCAACCAAACATGGAGGAGAAGCTTCAGGAATCCTCAGGAAACTTGGCAAAGCCTCTAGAAAGATTCCAGCTGGCAACTTAGCTGGCCAACTAGCAGTATAGCTGGAGTCTAGCTGACATCTAGTTGGCACCCAACTGGCACATGGACGAAACTTTGACACCAAGCAACCGGAGACTATAAATAGAGAGGGGGACAACCATTTCAAAAGAGAATTTCTCTTTCCTCTCTATCCATTAAGATCCCCTCACCCTCTTTTCTATAACTCCAAGTCATTGTAAAATGAGCACTGCATAGTGTATTTGCTCGAACTAAAGAGCACCATGTTTTTCCTGATTTCTTAGGGTTTTTCACATAAAATTTGGTGTTCTTCCTTCTTGATTGACTTTGATTACCCTTTTCTCTTGATTCAATACCCCCAAAACCAAATACATTTAACCGTTAGTGAGGAATTAGGTTCAATCCTGATTTTTGAACTAACAAGAACCGTCAGCATTCCACACCAAATAACAAGTATGAAGTGAAGCGGACACTTACCAGGCTTAGCAGTAACCTTGTCTTGTGATTTCAACATTATCTGAAGATGGAAAAACGAGGAAAGGTTGTCAATTTACTAGCTCTTAAGTAACTGTTTGATGTGGATAAGAGGGGTCACAATGGCTATCTGCAAACTAAATACCTGAACTATCTGAGATTCTCCACCCAATATTTGAAAAGGTGTCACAGTTGTTTGTGGACTCTGTAATGCAAAATATTGGGATAGATCAATAAGTCTAATTGCATAGGGAAAAAAACCAACAAAAGAGATTGTCAATTGTACAGTAGTATCCTAGAAGCACATCAAATAACAAAATGGGAAAGATGAAACTGCAATGAAAGAAGAACTTCAAAATTCTGATAAGCAGGCAATTTTCCTCCACCTGCATCTGAAAAGTAACATATTTGGACTTCATATTTTCCAGCAGAAACATAAAGACAGAAACTTTATCTTACTAGTATCATCTAAAACCCCCTAAAAAATACTCTCATTTCAAAAATACCAACCAATTGCTATATAATTGCATTTTAACATTACAAAAAAAAAAGAAGATCCATTCATTCAATGGATGTTAAAGAAAGAAAGGATTTCATTTATCCATGTCTTTTCAACCCATAAACATCGGAAGCTCAAAAGCAACTCCTCACCACGAAAACAAAATCGCCCAGAACAGGTGAAAGGTTAAAAGACATTCGTAATAGCCAGCATCTCAGTTAAAAGCAATTACCTCACAACTACGATGAAACAAATCAAGAAAAAGGAATCTCAATTGAAACATAATAATTCAACAAGAAAATGGAAATTGAGAGCAAAAGCACTTTATATCCAACCAAATAATGTATGAAAACAACCAATCTCACAAGATGTTTCATGCATTCAAAAGACCACAAACCAAAACCCTACAAGGAAATGGAAATATTTGAAAAGCAGAGACGCAACAAAGAGGGATAGGAAGCAAAGATTACTTGGTAGATATAGGGCTGGAAAGGCGTAGAGAAGAAGGGGGCGGCCATGGCGATCGATCTGGCGAGTATTCGTCTTTCAGTTGAAACCCAGAGAAGGATCTCGAAACGCCATCGCCCAGTACCACCACGAAATTATACAATGAAGGCCCCAAAGAACCTAATTATTATTTGCTACAATAATTTAAAGGTCCTCGTCTTAATTCTCTTCCTTATTAGTCCCTCAATTAATTCCTCTCGTGCTTTTATTTTTTAATTAAAACCTCACTTATTTCCTTTATTTTTATTTAAACTCCACCATTTAATGCCTTGATATTGCTATTGATTTTTCTATTGCTCTAAAATTTTCCAATTTAATAAATTGTTCAGCTTCTTAATTATTAAAGCATTGGACTCTTTTTATTGTTTTAAGTTGATTTTTTTTCCAGAATTGTACTAGTTTATTATTAGTATTCCTTAACTAAGTTAATTTTATTGAAAGATGTGTTATTTGAAAAATTGAATAAATCATATTTATTTAAGAGTATGAGAGTAAGTTATAGCAAACTCATCTAGAGAGTAATAAAAAAAAAAACAATCTCCAAGTGAGCGCCACTATTCTAGCTGAGATGATGATGACTCAGGGCATCCCTCGATCTGTTGTCATATCGTCTTCAAAGACCTTGTTGTCCCCTTCAGTCCGTGGTGGTGTGTCAAGGCACTTCTTTGCTGAGTTATGCGCCACCTCCAATTTTGGTATTTTTTACTATAGAGCTGCATCCAATCAAGATAGTATAATTGTATAAAGAAAGAGATATCATGAATAATTTTTAAGAAAACATGTTATTTATCACAGTATTTGTGAGTAAGATATAATTCTATTGTTTATTTGTTGGGGAAGTAATTTTCTTTTCCTTTTTACAATATGATCACTGACTTCATATTTTTGTTAACATTATTCTGTCTTGTTGTTTTGAACCTTTACCTCCTCTAAAGCCAAATGTCATTCATTTAATTACTCTATATGCTACTTTTCTCTTGGAATATATACAGTCATACAGAAATTTCATTTTCTCATGTCCTTAGTAGTAGTCAGTTGAAATGGATTCTTCCAAGTTAATTTATTGTGGATACCATTAAAAGCGCAATCATCAAAGCTGAAAATAAAAACATTAGTGGCACATTAAGAAAACAAAGAATCATGGATTACAAGATGTGAGGAATCTCTATATACTGAAACTCTGAATTCATCTCCAAAATGGTCAAGCAATATAGTGATTTGTTGGAGATCTTCTATTTAATTGCTTGGCACTACACTACCAGGCTGTTAATGGCCAAAGAACAACTGTGATAGATTGCCAATTAGGTTAATCTGGGATTAGTGACTACTAGTTAACTAGCTCAATGCCTAATCACCAACTAAGGACACAACATCTATGAACAAGTCAAAGTGATATTTCAACAGGTATCTATGAACAGCAATTGAGAAACACTGCTGAAAGAAATAATAACTTGAATTGTATTTACTGGTTTCTTATGAGTTCAAATTTATAGTGAATATCAGCAAAACTAGTACCAATTTTGAGCTTCCAACAGAGCATTTACCTCCTGGCATGTTTTCCTTCACTTCTTTTACAAGGACAAGACATGGTGGGTGCCAAAAGAATTCCTCTCTTCTTTTTGTAGATTGGTTCAGAATCTCTAACTAGTTTCTCAGCAAGTGAAGTAGTTGAATGGATCACAGAACCACATTTAGAACTCTTCATTCCATGTCAATGGCAAAAGTATCGAAAGAATGGCACATCGATCTGGTACAATTTTGATTATGGTGCCTCTATGTATATGGTTCTTAAATGAATTCCTGATTGAAATCAATGAGAACTTGTCAACTTTACTTTATCAAATAATGGTCGCCTTACTCTTTTATCTGCAACTGAGCTTGTTGAATGGTTCACCAAGCCACATTTAGAGCTCTTCCTTACATGTTCAATGGCAAAAATATCAAAAGTATCTCTCCTTGCCTCAGTCCAGTTATGCTAAATGAGATCAACTAGAACTTCCCGACTTTAAACCAACTATCACAAGGGAAGTTGGTTTGTGCATTCCCTCTTAGAAGAAGATGTTGATGGTTCAAACCACGGTCTATGGTGTGTTTCCAGTGGCTTGCCCGCATTTACCAAAAAAAGAAAAAGAGCTTCTCGTCTGTATCGTCTTACCAGGTCTTTACTTTCATGAATTTTTCATTGCACTTCTTACCATTTCTTGCCTTGCACCATGAACAATCTTTATTTCTCATTGGCACATCTATTCCAATTCATGTATTCCTTCCCTTGTTTACCCAATATTATATCTCACAAGTCAAACTAGATTTGATAATTTGATCCATCTATTTTTAATAGCAGAACAAGTATGTTAGGCAGTCCTAGTTTATATTTATATAAAAGACAGCTTTAGTATTTTTTTTGGGTGTCTCAGTGTTAATGGATGTTCTCTCTTGCTGATTGATGTTGTTTCCTTCGATGTCTTCTCCTCCTTCCTGTAAATACCAAATCTGTTGGGAATTTGTTTCATATGAAAACTATGTGTTAAGTTTCTGAAGTTCTGAATGACAAAGATCAGAGAAGACTTAACAGAGCAAGGGTAAAGCACTTGTCAAGTTTAACCAAATTGGTACAACACTTACATCACAATATATAAAAGTACATAGACAACTACCCATGTTCATGCTATGCATGAGACAATGATAGCACGTACTGAATAAAAACTGACCACTAATACAAAGTGCCTACTAAGACACATAACTTTAGATTCATCTGTCTTGACGCCCAGTCTTCTCACATACTTGCAGTCCATGCTGACTGCCACATGTGATCCTTCTAATCATTTTCAACACATCCTCTTGATTCGACGCTGCAAACACCCAACATCAGTCTAAAATATTCATGCTTTGGAACAGCTTCTTCATGCCAAACATGTGGTTAGAATACCCACTGTCCACGAGCCTAATGCTACAAGTTGCGTCACTTGGTTTACTATAAGCCATGAAAAGTTGACCCACCTCATGCTCTTGATTGACCTCATGCTCTTCAACTATATCCTCTTCAGTCATATTTACTCCCTCGTCCTTGAAACAACACTCGGCCTTTACATGCCCGGACTTTTTACAGTTGTGGCATTGTCTATGACCTTTGTGTTGTCTGAATGTTACTTGACGCTCTGAACTCAGTCCACGGCCTCTGCCTTGAAACCTTCCTCTGAATATACATCTTCCTTGACCTCTGCTAAAGTTCTTGTCACCTTTTCTTGAAACTAATGCTTCACCTTACATGTGAAACACTTGTGCTTTAGATTTTTCTATATACCGGAAGTCTTGCCTCGTGCGCTTGCAAAGATCCACTGAGCTTATTAATAGTGAAGGTATTTACATCTTTTGATTCTTCTATGGCTGCTACAACGTGATCAAACTGTAAAGTCCAAGAATTTCTATGTTTTAAGGGTTGATCTTTAGGGGTTTATGTTTTCTTTTTAAGAATTAATTAGTTATTTTTATTTGTTTAAGAGAATAAGGGAGAGTCTCCCAAGTTTCGAAATGTTTGAATTATTACTTGAATAAAAATTATCTTTAGTAGATCTCTTTGTTTAATTTGCAAATTGAGAAGCTCATCATAATTTTGGAATTATGAGGTAGAGGGATTTAAATGATTAAACTTTTAATTAGTGATAATTGGGCCTAACAAGGACCTAATCATAATTTACAGAAAGTCTGAGGACTGAAACATGGTTTTGTCTCTCTCTGGTGAGGGACCGAGATAGAAATATGTTAAAGAGGAGGGTTTATTAGCAAAGAGGAAACTAAATTCCTCTCAGCCATGCACGTAGGAAAAGAATGGACGGCTAGGATTTAAAAGATCATAGTGAACTAATCCCGAAGAAAAGATCCGACCGCACATCCCGGTTGGCTATATCAGGGTGTGCACGTTTCCACCATGCGGGTTTTTCTTGAACCGATCATCTCTGGATTTCGTCAAGCGCGAGGCAGAAGATCTAATCGGAACCGCTCGTAATGCTTTATCCGCCAGGAGTAATCGCAGCCATTCATCTGAAGGGGGCGAGTAAGTTCGAGGCAAGAGGGTGATATCCCACCGCTCGCTCTCGTCCGATCAGAGTCGTTGATCTAAGGTGGTGTCAAATACGAGACACCAGGATCGAGTGAAGATCGTCGGATCGTTAACGTCTAATCTAGACCGTCTACCAGGAAAATTCGATCACGAGACAAGGGAAATGATCCCGTCCGTCCGTCCGGCGCGAGATGGCTCCATTATCTTCACGCTATGTCGCCGCCGCGTACGTCGCCGCGCGATGCTATCTGATCCTGTAATTATTTAAAAAGGAATTTAAACGAAAAGATAAAGCTTATCCGAGTAGGAATATGTCATCTAGAAGCTCCCTGCGGGGTTCTATATAAGGAGGCCCTGTGATCGCTGAGGAGAATGGTGGTGTTACTCTCCCTGTGTGACAACTAAGAGGCAGAGAGATAGGAAGGAGAAGGAGAGGAGCATTGGTAGACCATCGTTGGCCAGACGTCGGGGTTTCGAGTAGAAGTTTAAACATAGTAGAGCAGCACTGTGAGTAATTCGTCGGAGGCGCAACCATCATCTCCGGTGAGTCCCTCTCTGTCTTGATTATATTCTTGAAAGGCATGCATACATATAGGATAGTGATGACTCCCGGAAAGAGAGGGAGAGAGTGATAGACTCTCCGCTATTCTCTGTCGAGGGACTGAGCACCGGAGGATGGAGCTCCGGCGAGGGTAAAAGAACTCAGGGAACCCTCACGATGTGCAGGTGGCCTCCGATGGTCAAAAACCTTGGGACGGAGACAACTCCGGTCATCCAAGCAACACCGGTGACCACCGAGCCCTTCTCCTCGCCTGCGAGGCGACCTGGACGGAGGAGATGAATAGTGACCCGTTTTCACTAGTTAATAGGTTTGGTTTGGTTAATTAATTTGATTTGATCAGGTGTGGCTTTTGAATTAGACAATGGGTTAGCCAAGTCTTAAGTTGGGTTTTAAAATTTCGTTGGGTCAAGTCTAAATTGATTTGGGTCTGAGTTAAGGTGAATTGATTAAGATTAGTTGATTTGTGAATTGATTGGATTTAATTTGTGAGTTTGAGTTAGGTTTGATTAAACCAGCTTAGTTAATTAAGAGATTAGGGATCAAGTTTAAAAGCAAACCAATTTAGAGAAATAACTGGGTTGGGTTTGATCAGAATTTCAATTTGGGCTTAGTCAAAATTGTTTAATAAGTTAGGTATGTTCTATGATGGGTTTTGGGCGTGATCAATTAAGTCGGGTGCACCAGATATTAAGAGGTTGAGACCAAACATGTTAGAACCAGGCTTATCAAAACAAAAATCTACAAAAAGAAGGGGTAAAGAAGGGGGATTGAACTAAAGACCTCCTACTTGGGCTTGGTGGGCCTTAACCACCAAGCTATGCAACTCTTTTGGAATGAGTAGAGAAAAGTCTATTATTATAGAGGCAGAAGGCCCATAAGTCAGACTTGGGCCAAATTAGGGCATCATGCATGTTTATTAGAATTTTTCTTTTAGAAAAATGTTGCTGTTATTAATTTAGACCTTGCTGCCACATACCGACATAGAGACTTATCAGGAGTAAGGGTCTGGGAAGGGTTTCGGATATCGCAAACAGAGGTCAGTTACCTCTACCTAGTTTCCCACCCATCATCGGGTTTCTTGGTTTTACTGTTGCTATTTCTTTTAGCATATCTTGTTGCCTTTCTATTGATTGGAATACGTGCACATACCTGTTGTTTGCTTTCCTTCTTTGTATGTGCATGGTTGATGTGCTAGAATTTTCTTTCATTGCCTGTTGTTCGGTTTGTTAGTTGGGCACATTGCCCTATGACCGACATTTGATCATGGACCCATGGTCTTATGTGTTGGCCAGGTAGGTGTGTGCCAGATGGTTCGTTATTCTGCCGGTTTAGTGGAGCAGATGCTCAAGTGGAGCGCTCAGGGCTGAGGACACCCTGACGTTCTGATAGTTCCATGTGAGGGGGAGGATACCCTAGCAGTCCAACCTGCCAGTGGGACGATATACTGACCGTATCGACACGTACAAGAGACCGAGGTCGATTCTAGATGGGCTGGGTGTTGACCGGAGAAGTTTATAGAGCCTTAGAGTTGCTGTTCAATCTAGGAGTTTCTTTTTCTTTCTAGTCTCCTAGATCTTTGTTTGTGCGGGGCATGGCCCCAGTTGTTTGGCTTGTTGACTGTTGGATTATGAGATTCTTATATCAGTTTTGATTTCGTTGTAATCCCTGCGAAGAACTTACTAAGCTTTCCTTCCGGAAGCTCACCCCATTTGCTCTCCTTTTTGTTACAGGTAGCTATTCAGTTACAGGAGCGGCGTGAGAGGATCAGAATACAGTTTGTCTAGGTTGGAAGATCTCAACTAGTTCTGACTTGTAGGACCCCTATAGGACTTGATTATTGTAGGGTGTATGAACTCTATTTTTTTTTAAAATTCCGTTGTAACTCTGATAAAAAAATTTTGAGTTATTTTCATATTTGTTATTTGTTTCTGATTTACTCAGGCCTTGTATTCGAGCGGGGCCCGTCTCCACTTGGATACGGCAGGTTTGTGCACATGCTCGAGGTCCCGGGAACCGGGTCAGGGCGTGACACAAACCTTGGTGTTAAACTCCTTAACACCTTTACAACAATAGTTTGATCAGTGATGAGATCTCCATAGGTTCTCATTTGGTTGACAACTCTTGCCATCTTGGTTAAAAACCTTGTACTAAATCATTTGGTTTCATTTGTAAAGTTTTAAACTCGTGCCAAAGAGTCTACAACTTTACTACGATCACTTTGGAAGTTCCTTGGAACTCTGTCTTTAGTATTTTCCATATTTCCTTAGACATTGTTGTTGCTGCTATTCAAGAGAACTCACTCTCATATAATGCCTGCTGAATAAACGACAAAGTATTATGATGCGATGCGTAATGCTATCCGCAAGTGCATGGAGTCACTCAAGTAGTAAAGTACCCTAAAGGTAGGGTAGTTGAATTCGTAGGGACCGACAGAGCTAGTACTACTTCAAATCCTATTATCTAGCCTAAAAATATAGGTGGTATTCTAATCCTAACTAAAGATCTAAAAAGAACTAGACTAGAGTGAATAGTTGGCAATCTAGAGTTATCAGTTAAGAGAACATGGCATCATGGATCTCTATCCCCTTAAGAATCCCTTGTGATTAATTTCCTAATACAGGCTACCTAGTTGATACATTCTTGGACCGTGAAGAACCCTAAATTAGTTTGATCTCGATCTCTCGTAACAACCAAACCCTAGTCCCATATAGCGAATTTGTCGTACGACTGCATTATGCTAATTATGAGCGTAGGATCTGTGGTTTGCACTATTAGGTTTTACCCTAATTCGCAGAGTGAGTTGATGTTGCGTGACAACACAGAGACCACCCGATCTCTTGGTGTGCGCCCTCCCCTTATTTTCTATGTTTGGATCTAGCTTGACCGCAATTTCTTGTCATGCATCAAGCAATTCTAATTATGCGGCCTGCGCTTTTGCACTAACCAACCAAAAGAATTCAACAAACACAAATAATTCACAAGAATAATAAAAAAAGAAACCTAATATTAAAAAGTGAAAATAATAAAAAAATTCATCCTAAGGTTCAAGAACCCAAGGCGCCACAGAAGGTTTAGTCTCTCATACTAATAATAAACACGTACAAAACTAGAGAGGAAGAGATAATAATAATCATAAACTTCCTGGCTCGATGTCTCCTCCGCCTTCAGCCTCTCTTCGAAACCCTAACCGTCAATAGAAGATTCGCAAAATGTCCCCTTGCAAAATAGATCTGACGGCTTTTTATAGAGCTTGATTTTACGTCATACGGCCGTGTCTGAGGGTGTGTGTGTGTGAGCGTTTGCCTCTTTGGAGTCTTATGGAATCACTTTAACGTGTTTTCGATGTGTACACGGTCACACACACACACACACACACACACACACACTCAAACACACATATTTACTGGTTTCCATATCCCGAGTACACGGTCATACACCCCCCTTCACACACACACACCCTCACTCACACACACGGCTGTGTCATCTGATACACGGCCGGGTCAGTGAAATTTGAGCGCGATCTTTAGTTAATCCTCTTTTAAATCTACACGCTCATGGACACTTCCTTGTTGATGGCCATGTCACTCTCTATTTCGACCCTTTTCACTATGAATTACTCCAAAATTTGCTTCTTTTCTCCTGAGTACTTGATTATCTGTCCAACCACACAAAACACCCTAACAGAGCACACAAGTGGAAGAAAGCCATGCAAAAAGATATGTAAAGTGCTTGTAAATGTGATGTGAAAATATGTATATTTATGCACTCATTATAATTCCCTCACACTTAAAAGAAAACACTATCCCTAAAAGGAAGATGAGTGCATGATCTCCGATCTCAAAACAGTTGGGGGTCCCTTTGGTGTCCAGGAAAACACAGTGTTAAGTGCCATGAAGGTTTTTATGGAAAATAGGTCTTACATTAAACTTAGGCTACCCACATGTGTGTGTGTAGCCCTTCCTATGGTGCTACTTACTAACTCAAGCCTGGCCTAGCTAGTCTAAACTATCACGCCCTGAACCTAGATCCGGGCACATTGGTAGAGCGGTAGCACCCAAACAGTAACAAGCCCCTGCCTGGATGCAAGGCATTAGGTTTCCTGGTACAGATTAGAGTAAAATATAACCCAACAGAATTTAATAATAAAACACACAACCCATAGAAGGATCCAGATATGTCACCCCTAGAGTCAATGACAAATACATAAAACAAGTCCAAGTCTCAAACACATATCAGAAATATAAGGTACATAGACCTCAGAGACAGAAGTGAATTAAAGCAGCAGCTAGCAAGGAACCCATCCTACGCCCCGATCCTAAACCTTATCGTCACCTGGAAAACATTAACCAAGTGCATGAGCAAAAAGAGACACCCACTAGGATCACATGAGAAGTAATAATGGCGTAAGGCCAGTTCCATATAAGTAAATCGAAGCTCAAATAGTGCGAAAATAGAATATCACAATCAAAGCAGCAGATCTGAACATAGCAGATCAGAAAATATATAGATAAGAATCCAAAGACACATCTTCCTAGCAAGTACATCATAATATATATCATCCTTCCAGTGACGACATCAACCCAATGTCGACATCTGCTCAGTGCCGGCATCGTCCCAGTGACAGCATCGACCCAGTGTTGGCATCGACCCAGTGCCGGAGTGAAGTACTAGCATGGGAGACGTGTTCGAAGCAAAACAATCAATTAGGAATATAGAATAGAGTGTGTGTATACAAGGAAATAAATCCATCTCGAATGCACCGTAAAAAAATCTCAGAGAATACAGAGATAGAGCAGAAATCAAGGATGGATCCCATAATCCATCTACAGAACAGAAACAAAGGATGGACTCCAAACTCTATCAAGCAAAACAGAGATCAATAGAGGACTATGAGTTAGAAATACTCACAGCACCAGTGAGAGAGCCTACCTTTATAGAGTGTTAATTAGAATCCAAATCCCGTCGCATCTCTGCGCTCTAAACAGGGATCTGATAGACAGAGTGTAATCTCAGTGTCTTTACTCGTGTATAATATGTGTATACCCACAATCGGGTTTATTTACGCTAGTCATGCATAAAATATGTTGTAATGATGTAATGGTATTCATCTAATTAAACCAATGCATCTGCAAACCATGGTTGGGTTCAACCCATTTGATGCTAGTTGAACTTATGTCACTAGTCATAGTTTGTTTATTCTCATGAAGTTGGTCGTTGCAGACTAACTTATTCTAACCCAATTAAATCATGAATTCTTTCATCAAACACATGCCTATTTATTACGCTATCTAGCACCCTAGCTTTCATAAATTTTAATGGAGCTTTCTTTACTCTCATGAAGTGGGTCGTGGCCCATTTACTTATTCTATCCCAAGTGACTCATGGATTGTTTCATTAAACACACATGCACTTTTATTATGCTTATTCACTCATTTACGCATCCATCCAACCTCTAACAATTTCACACTCTTTCTTAAATTTAGCCCATGATGCTAACTTATTTGACAATATTAAGACATGATAGAGTATATGTACAAGTATGGTAAAGATGTTCATGAGTCTCTAGCATCTTGCATATCAATTCCAAGGTCACAGTTTTCTTAGGCTTAAGAAGTCTAAGTGTACATATATAAATATATACTTATGGGAGTATTGGTTCAATACTAAGTGGCATGCTTGTAAAAATGGGGTAGATTGGCGGTTTTTCAATACATGCATTTAGCCTTCATTATAACAAAATGAAGTTTAGCACAATCCCACACCACTCATGCAATCACTTGGCTTGTCATTAACCATGAATAACTTTTATACTTAATCTTTGGATGGTTCTTAGTTCTTATGAGTATGCATGTGGACCCTATCTCCACATCGAAACAAGATAAGCTACTTACCACTCATGCACTTGGGTGTCATTAACCATGAATTAATAACCATTACTCTCAACCTAATATTTATTAAATTAGTCATAACACTATTAAAATAACTTCTATCATCTTAGATTCAATCATTATTCCATCCCACATTGCCTGGAGGGATTTCTATTCAAGACAAAGCTTATACTACACCAGGTCCATGTACTTCTTCCAATTCCACACATTTAGACAAAAGACATATTGTTAGAAGACTACAAGCTAGGCTGACACTTAATCAACAATTGGCAGACAGAACCACACCAATTCGGGCATCAATAATTTCTTCAAGCCCAAGGTTAGCATCACTTTAGACCCAAACCCTCATTTTCCTTGACCCACTGGTTCAAGTTTAATTGTGGCAATAACTTCATTAACTTACAAAGCTCTACTGGTCAAATTAGCCCCACTACTAGCTACCTGTACATGCCTAACATATGGTTTTCAGAAATGTACATTTGGTGGTTAAAGTGGGAGTGTGGGATGGTAAGCTAATTATTTATTGCAAAAAGCCATTTTTGGTCCTTGTATTATGGTATATTGTTCATTTTGGTCCCTATACAATGAAAATATTCAATACAGTCCCTGTACTTTGGAGTTTTAACAATTACGGTCCCTAGGGCTGACATGGCAACCAGCTGACATACTGGTTGAATATAGACTTTCTTTTATTATGATGTAGCAACTTATGTGGCATGCTGACATGACATATAACTGAACTTTCAATATATTTATTTTTTAATACTGATGTGGCATGCCACATAAGCATAACATGTCATCATGCTGACGTGGCATGCCATGTGGAAATTTTTTTTAAAAAACTGGCAGTTGGATTTTTTCCTAATTTTTTCATATTATTTTTATCTTTTTGTTGCCACATCAACATGCTGACATGGCAAGCCACATCAGCACTCCATGTCATCATTAAGGGATTAATATATTGAATGCCCATTTATAATGCCATGTCTGCATGTCACGTCAGCATAATCCAGCCATATAGGCTGCCACATCATAATTAAAAAATGGTTGTATTCAACCTGTATACCAGTTGGCTGCTACATCAGCCCTAGGGACCGTAATTGCAAAAACCCCCAAAGTATTGAACATTTTCATTATACAGAGACCAAAATAAACAATATACCATAATACAGAGACCAAAAAAACATTTTCGCCATTATTTATTCAGTATGCCTAAAAGTCCCTTAGGAATTGAAGAATCATAGATTTTAGAACAGGCGAAAGGTACAAAAAAAAAACCCCTCGTACTTTTCACAAATGTACACATAAGTCCTTATGGTGGTCAATTGCTCAAAAATCATGTTGTGGTTCTCGAAATAGGGTACAAATAGGCCCTCAGAAGTAACACTGTTAACTTGCCATTAGGGTTTTGGGTCTATTTACACCCTTTTGAGCACCTCATGGTAATTTTTGAGCCATTAAAATGAAAAAAAATAATAAATAAACAAAATAAAAGTTTTTTTCCTCTTCCTTTTATTTCATTCCAACCCGAGAAGTCGCAGGAGATCTCTGGTCGCCACCTGGTCAACGAACACATTGCTTCTTCTGAAGAAGTTAGGAAGGGGAAAGCCCTAGGCGTCGGGGCGGACACAAAGAAACCAGATCTAGCATAGACCTCTCCAGGCATCCGATCCTCCATCTGAATCTGCCCCGGGATCAACTCTGTCTTCAGATCTAAACTTAGCCGTTTGATCTCGGACATGGCATTGTCCAGCTCCCGGAACGCATCCAGATGCTGACCTCACCGAAGGATAGTGACTTGCCTAATAAGGCGAAGGATCTCGGTTCCTATTCTCTCCTCTATTTGATTTTCAACTTATACAATTTGATTCTCTCTCTCTCGCTCTCTCTCGCTCTCTCTCTCTCTCTCTCTCTCTCTCTCTCTCTCTCTCTAATGCTGAGATGAGGAAATTAACAGTATTCGACATTTGAAATCATAATTAAGCACAAAACCAAGAAAAACTCACTCTGAAGTTGGAGTTTATTAGGGTTTATATAAGAAAATATGCTCCAGACACCACCACCTTCACCAATGATACAAATATACACTACTGACCGTGAACAGAAACTGGAACAATTACTGTGTACTAAGGTGCGTTGGTTCCTCACTGTTGCATTCCTTGATAGTTTGCAGTCAAAGATGGGTAGATCAAAGGGCTTACCTCTGTCCAATTCATATTCGGTGAAGTCAATGAAAGGCTTCCGTTGTTCCCTTCGGCCATGTTCATTGTTGCGAAGAAGCAATCTAGTGCTTCTAGCTTCACTGAGTTCAAATAGAACATCTCATCGAGCTTGGTCGGGTAACTATTAGGGCTCAAAAATGAAAAAAATAATAAATAAACATAATTCAAAAATTATATTGTACCTCACATTGTTTACAAATGTATAAGGGTTTAAAAATCACCCCCGAGGTGCTCAAAAAGGTGTAAATAGACCCAAACCCTAATGGCAAGTTAACGATGTTACTTCAGAGGGCCTATTTGTACCCTTTTCAAGAACCACATGGTAATTTTTGAGCCATTGACCACCATAAGTAGTACTTATGTGTACATTTGTGAAAAGTACAAGGGGTTTTTTGTACCTCCGCCTTTAGAATATGATATTTGTTAGTAATAGATGGTTATTAATGTCAGTACTTCCTATAATGATATGCTCATTGTTTGGTTTCAGGCACTGTTACTTCTAGCCTAAAACTCAGGTTTTCATAATAAAACTGCAACCATCACTCTTCAGTTAAATCTATACATACAAACACATATCCAGATCATAGTTCCAGGCTTAGTTTCTAATCAGTTTAATCTTGCAGTTTAATATTCTAGGTTACTTCTTAGTACTATTTGCATGTTTAACAACATACTCTAAACACAACATCACTGTTATACATAGGAACAAAGACTCACCTAGGGTGTTTCAGCAACTATGTTGGTCTATTGAGCTCTTATCCTTTCCCCGGCTAACTTGTTATGTGTCCAGCTGCCCTTTGCCACAACCCTCTTTGCCTCAACAGAAGGATACCTGAAGGAATGGGGGGTTCTGGAGATATAATGAAGGGAATAACATAGTTTGAGATGGGAGCTCTCTAAGACTAGTTGAAGATGAAAGGATATGCTTAACTTGAAGCTAAGAAGTTTCCAAATGAAAGTTTGAGGAAATGATGGGGTAAGGAGGCTGCTGGCTTCTAGAAAATTCAGTAAAGAGTCTCAATAAACTGCAGATCTGTTAGGAAATATCAAGGTTCAGTGCTGGCTTCTCTACAACTCATTTAAGTTCTTCAAAAAAATGCAGACCTGCTGAGAATGCCAAGTTCAATGCTATAAATGGTTGCAGGGCTTCTAGGTGGAGAGGATGAAAGTGTAACAAAGAGGAAATAGAACTTCCCCTCTTTGGCTGTTCTTAAAATAAACTCAGTGAGAGAGAGAAAAAGAGAGGGGGGCCGGTTAGTCATTGTTTAACTCTCCCTTATCTAATCCTCTATCCTTGCTTTTGAGGAGAAAGTCAGGAGGTCTCTTTCTAGATGCCCAAACCTATCTCTTAGGTTTTGACAACATTCAATAGCTCATAAGACCTTGTTTGGACTTGGTGTCCAGTCATATAACCAACTTTTCTTGAGCTGGTTAGGGTGAATTATTGGGGTTGCTCACGAATTAATCACTATGGCCATTGACCAAGGTAAAACTAAAAATAACCAAGGTTTAATTAAAACCAATCCCATGCTATAATTGAACTCTAATCCATTATCAAGATTTGTTATTTCATGTGATGTTAAACTTTTCATTTCAGCGCGCTCCTTAGTTTATTTTAACTTAGAGTCTTCTCATTTATCCATATACGTCCCTCTTTCAATCCATTATTTCATGATGGCCCACTAATAGTCTCATTTGCACTTAAGCCCTCTACTTAGGCATTTATTTAGAATAATCCGGAAGTTTAAACAGGTACAATTCTTCAAAGGGGTGGCCTTTACATAAACCTAGCTTATTCGCTAAACTACTTTTCTCAACTATTTTAACTGGGAGTAGTAGCTTCGTACATCCAATGAGGTAACCTTTCCCCCCAGTAGGTCATCAAGTGAACAGTTGTGATGCGCATTATTCGACTACTCAAGGGCGGCTTTCACTCTTCAAAGGTGATAGCTCTCTCTACCATCTTTTCTATACCCGTAGGGCATCCCTAATGGATTCGACTTTTCGGTCAGTAGGGCATCTTTGACGGATCCAACTTTTCGGTTATTCCAACAATTCTAATCTATTTTTTTTATTTTTCTTTTATTATTTTTCTTTTTTTAATTTCTTTTTCTCTTTTTTTAATAATAAGAAAATATCAACACTTCTCTGATAGTTAAAGTATTTGGAGTCCAAACCTAAGCAGTCAAGTGACAACAAAGTCAAGGTTTGTACTCAAAATTTTTTGTGAGGTGTCAAGTATAGGCAAGACTAAATATATATATATTTGAAAAAAATAGACACCTAATGATAATATCGACCTAGATTAAAAAAGGACTCCTAATTGTTAACTATTATAGATCATCTTAAATCAACACTTATCACAAGTAATATAAGCATAGCTAATCCCTCCTCCACACTTAAATTGTACATTGTCACCAATGTACTCAATACATGCAATAAAAAGATATGACATGGAGAACAAAAGGGAAAAAGGGATTAGTGGGAAATAACTAAATATATGATAAGCTGCTGGTCTCGTTGTGTTTCCCTATCTATGTTTCGAAGTTATACAATTCCAAATACCCTATAACCATGAAGGCACACAAGTGATGCTCAAAAGGAGATATATAGATAAGGCTAAGCCACGGGTTCCTCGGCATTTGAAAATTAAAGAAAAATACAAAATTGGTGAAAAGTAAAATAAAAACTGATGATGATCAGTCGCCGTGCTTCTCCTCCTTATCTATGGCGGTCTCGAAGTCGTCACCGGCATCTACCCCCATATCTCTCGTGGTGAGCATAGGAGCTAGTGCTGGAGGTGGGTACTCAGTCCCATCGCACTGTAGGAGAAGATGTACCACCCCTGCCAGCCAGTCTAAGAGTACATCCCGCTCAGCTGGAGTCTGGCCTGAAGCTGGTGTAGGAGCTACTGGTGGTGGTGATGGTAGAGGTAATGGTGCAATACTCGGCCCTACTCCTGCTGCTGTGTCCTCTGGCTCTTGGTGCTCCTAGGACTCACTGGGGATTGCGGCTCGATATATGGTACCTCGTGCTATACGAACTGGACGCACCAACCCCATGATATCCGGTGATCCTCCTACCATCCTCATCCTCGCCGTAATGCCTCCTGCTAATAGACTTATCCCTCTAGCGAGTCTCGTGATGTACAGGCAACCAAAAATGATTTGGATCCGAGCATAGGTGGCCTGGTGAAGTAGAAACTGTGCAACGACCTACCTCAAGTGAATCGGGAAACTCTCATCTATGCTCGATAGAACTTGGAAATCTCTCGTGCTGACTATTCTTGTGCAATCGCCCCGCCATGTGATGGAGTGACTAAGGACATAGTGTATGTACCTTAGGGTGGGGGATCGGAGTGTAGTGGTCTTCAACCTCGTGTGGCCTATGGATACTGATGGCGTCGTACTCAGGAGTGCTGGTGAATGCCTCGTCATATAGTCCCAGGTAGAGGGTGAACTGGGTGTAACTCATCTGGTACATCATACCCCCAACTGGAATTGAATCTGATCGGTCTTGTGCCAGGAGACTAATCCTCGGATGATCATGATGGTGGTGAGGACCTCCAACGTCAGCTCCTGGTATGTCATCTTGTCGATGGTTAGCAATCGCTGCCATTCTTCCATCAACAGTAACTGACGGACATCTTCGCCGAACCTCTTTTGCCTCAAGAGTGCCCATCTCTCATTCAGAATCAGAGTCCCAAAGACGGGTACCTACGGTTCTTGCGAGCTCCCTTCTCCTCTACTTCTCTTGGGTGGCCTTACCAAGCATTGCTTCTTCAAACCCATGATCTTGCAGGAGAAGACGGTAAACACGGCCGTGTGAAGTGTGGACGCGGGCATGTGAGGAAGAGAGGTGATGAACGGAGGCCTCAATGGTGTGCGGTGGAGCTACACTGCTGATTTGGGTCAGAAATTATGTGGATCGGGTCGCTGGAGTGTGGATTGAGAGAGGGGAGTCGAAGGGATTGAAGACGGCGACCCGAAATTCAGTTTTTAAAACCCTAGGTTTTTATCCTATATACCATGTTCGTATGGTGGCGCGATGTTCTACGTGAATCCACGTTGGAAGGACATCATACAAAAGCTGTACAATTAGGACCTCGATATGGTTCTATTCTATTCATAGTCTTGGAGGTTATGTTCCTTTTTCCTTTTTTCTGGGCTTCTTCTCATTCTTCTTTGGCACCTACAGTAGAGATCGGAGGTATTTGGCCCCCAAAAGGGATGGGGTTTTAGATCCTTGGGAAATTCCTTTTCTTAATACCCCTATTCTTCCTTCATCCGGAGCTGCCGTAACTTGGGCTCATCATGCTATACTCGCGGGGAAGGTACTGCAGGTGATGGTGAGCCCCTATCTTTCTTGACTTCCACTTCGTCCACCACAGTTTCTTCCACTTTGCAGGAGGAGTCAACTGCGCTTGCTCGGGGTCTTCCTCTTTTTCCTTCTCCTCCCTAGGTGGTAGTTCATCCGAAAAAAGATCTTCCAGTTGATCCTTCATTAGCTTGTCCTGCACAAAATTATAAACGTAATCATAAATTTGATCAACAAAGTAACAAGAATCATCAAAGTCCATAGGGTGTACCATAGCCTCTTTTAGTCTAAATTCGACTTTGTCAGTTCCAACTCTCAGTATCATCTATCCATCCTTGATGTCAAACAGCGCTTGTGTCATTTTCAGGAACGATCTCTTAAGGATGAGGGGTACTTCCACTTGATTGTCCACGTCTAATATAATGAAGTCCACCAGAATGATGAACTTATCTTCTTTGACCAGTATGTTTTTGACGACTCCTTGGGGATGACAGATTGATCTGTCATCCATCTAAAGTGTCACCTTGGTTAGCTTTGGCTCTCCAAGTGCTAACTTCAGTAAAATCTTGTATGATATGAGGTTGACACTTGCTCCAATGTCTACTAAAGCCCTCTCATCCACCAAGCCTCCAATGGTGCGGGGTATTATGTAACCCCTGGATTTTTTTCCTTCTTCGGGAGCTTATTGGTGAGGATCGCGGAATATTATTCACTGAAGGTTGCCTTGGACACCTCCTTCAGTTTCCTATTGTTTGTGAGTAGCTCCTTTAAAAATTTAGCATATCTTGGCATCTATGAAAAGGCTTCCACAAACGGAACAATGATGTGTAGTACCTTGATCATCTCCAGAAACTTCCAGAATTGCTCCTCTCGTTGATCCTTCTTAACCTTGGCTAGGTATGGTAGCTTTGGTTTCTATTCTGGTATTGTGGATGCTTCTTTCTCTTTACTTTTTCCTGGTGTTTCTGTAATGGCTGACCTCTTCTCCTTTGGTCCTTCGCCTTCATTCTCTTCAATAGGCACCTCTTCTTGATCCTTGGCATAAAGTGGAAGTAACTCAATTCCACTCCTGAGGGTGATGGCCTTCACTGATTCCCTTGGGGACTTCTGAGTTGCTTGGAAAGATGCCGAGTGGTCGTTCGCCAGTGATTTAGCAATCTGGGCCACCTGGTGCTCAAGGTTCTGCAATGACATCTGTTGATTTCTTATGAGTTCCTCGTTTCTTTTGAGGCGTTCATCATTGGTATGAATATAGTATGTGATGATGCTCTCCAAATGCGAACCTTTCTTTTCTTGTATGGGTTGTTGGAACCCTGGTGATTGATTCTGCCTTGGTTGACCTTGACCTTGACCTTGCCCCGGGGTGCTCCATGAAAATTTAGGTGATTCCTTCATCCGGGGTTATAGGTTGAACTGTAGGGATTGTTCTGAAATCTATTCTGGCTGCCCACAAAGTCGACCTGCTCAACTAGCACCGCTGTGTCTTCTGTGGTCGGGTATATGGCACCCAATTGATCTCCATATATTCCGCAGTTCATTACCGCTGTCTGTTGCTAAATAGTCATGTCGTCCAGTTGTTTACTTATTGTATCCACCTTGGCTCCCAAGCTTGTTAGCACATCCATTTCATAAATCCCTACAGCTCGACTTAGTCAGAGGTTATTCCTTTCAAAGCTCCATCGGTACCCATTAATTGTCATTTCCTTAATCAGTTCCTTGGCTGCATCTGGCTCCTTGTTACATAGAGAACTACTAGCTGTTTCGTGTACTATTTGCTTGGTGGCCACATTCAATCCATTGTAGAAAGTCTGATCTTTCATCAAGTCCATTATTAGATCAAAGCCATTTTTGGTCCATATACTTTGACCTAATGTTCACTTTCATCCTTGTACTTTAAAAATCTTCGATATGGTCCCTATACTTTGGGGTTTTTTGTTCAAATACATCTCTGGTGCTGACGTGGCAGCACAGGTGGCATACGAACTGAATACGGTTACTTTTTTTATTCCAGGTGGCATGCCACGTCAGCATGCCACATCATTATTTAAAAAATTAGTTTATTCAAAATCTATTTTGTCATGCCAAGTCAGCATGGCATGTCATCTTAACCTTGCAATGTAAAGTGCTACATCAGAAATAATAGCCACATGTTCCGCCACATTAGTACTAGGGACGTATTCGAACAAAAACCCTAAAGTACAGGGATGGAAATAAACATTGGGTCAAACTACAGGGACCAAAATTGGGGTTTATACATCCATTATTCTATTCTATGAGCACTTCTTGATTAGTTCCTTGTACCTCTCCCATGTATCGTATAGAGTTTCTGATTCTAGTTGTCATAAGGAAGAGATGTCACTTGTCAACTTTGTGATCTTGGCCAATGGCAAAATACCTTGTCATAAATTTTTCAGCCAATTACACCCATGTGGTGATGGAACCAGGCGGTAACAAATTTAGCCACTACTTAGCTCAGCCTCTGATTGAGAATAGGAATAACCTAAGGAGGACCACGTCAACAGGTACTCCGTTTACTGTGATCATGTCATTGATTTCCAAGAAGCTCATTAGGTGTGCACAAGATTGTAGGATTATCTAGATAATGTGTGGCTTTAACTCAAAGTTGTGTCTATTGATAGGTGGAGGATTGATGCTTGAGCAGATTCCCTTGAGGGTCGTCTTGGAAAAGTCCGCAATAGAACGGGCTGGTACCGCCATTGCTGCTGGTTGATTCACTTCCGTACTACTCTCCAATGTTGTTGCCTTTTTTAGAAGGGTCTCTCTTAATTGGGGACGAAGATAATGTTCAAAGTTTGGATCAGGTATTTCTACTGGATATGGAACCTTACTTCTGGTCATCCACTGGTACCTTCACAAAAAAAAAGAATAGAGCAACCTGAAAGAGATTGGAAAAATAAAAATAGGATAAAAATAAACCTAAGATGACTCGAATAATAAAATCCTAATGTTCCTAGAACGCCGGGCCCCGGCAAAGGTACCAAAAACTTGATGTGATGTGTAATGTTATCCACAAGTGCACGGAGTCGCTCAAGTAGTAAAGTACTTTGAAGGTAGGGTAGTCGAATCCACAGGGACCACTAAAGCTAGTACTACTTCGAATCCTATTATCTAGCCTAAAAATATAGGTGGTGTTCTAATCATAACTTAAGATCTAAAGAGAACTAGACTAAAGTGAACATATGGCAATCAAGGGTAATCAGTCAAGATAACATAGCACCGGCCTAGATCTCTATCCCCCTAAGAATCCCTTGTGATTAATTTCCTAATACAGGCTACCTAGTTGATATATTCCTGACAGTGGAGAACCCTAAATGAGTTTGACCTCGATCTCTCGTGATAGCCAAATCCTAGTCCCATAGATCGACTTTGTCATATGACTGTATTATGCTAATTATGAGAGTAGTTTCTGTGGTTCCCAATATTAGGTTCTACCTTAATCCAGAGAATGAGTTGGTATTGCGTGACAATATAACTACCACACGATCTCTCAGCGTGCGCCCTCCCCCTATTATCTATGCGTAGATCTAGCTTGACTGCGATTTCTCATTATGCATCAAGCAATTCTAATTATGTGGCCGGCACTTTCGTACTAAAAAACTACAAGAATTCAGTACACATAGATAATTTACAAGAATAATAAAAAAGGAAACCTAATATTAAAAAGATGAAATATTCAAAAGTTCATCCTAAGGTTCAAGGACCTGAGACACCACAGAAGGTTTAGCCTCTCATACTAACAATAAACATCACAAAAACTAGAGAGGAAGACATAATTAAAATCATAAACTTCATGGCCCGATGCCTTCTCCGCCTTTAGCCTCTCTTTGAAACCCTAGTCATCAGTAGAAGACTCACCAAATGTTCCCTTGCAAAATAGATCCAACAGCCTTTTATAGAGCTTGATTTTACGTCACATGGCCATGTCTGAGGGTGTGTGTATGAGCGTGTACCTCTGTGGAGTCTTCTGGAATCACTTTAACGCATTTTAGATAAGTACACAGTCTTATACACAACCGCCACACACCCATGTCATCTGACACACGACCATGCCAATGAAATTTGAGCGCGATCTTTAGTTAATCCTATTTCAAATCCACACTCTCATGGACACGCCCTTGTTGATGACCGTGTCACTCTCTGTTTCGGCCCTTTTCGCTTCGAATAGCTCTAGAATTTGCTTCTTTTCTTCCAAGTACCTGATTATCTTTCCAACCACACAAAATACCCCAACAGAGCACAAAAGGTAGAAGAAACCATGCAAAAATATATGCAAAGTGCATGTAAATATGATATGAAAATATGTATATTTATGCACTCATCATCTTAGTATCCTTCTTCTTATTGTCCTACAAACGTGTTTCCTCATCAGGATCAGCAAACCCATTCTCCACTAACTCCCAAAGATCTTGGGACTGAAACAAAGTCCTTATCTAGATGCTTTAATATGCATAGTTTTATCCCGTGAATATAGGTAGAGAGGGCTGGGATATACTCATTGAAGTGTTGTTAATGGTTGCCATGTCGAGATGATAGGTTGTAGTAGCTCTGATACCACTGTTAAGTTTCTGATGTTCTGAATCACGAAGATCAGAGAAGACTTAACAGAGGAAGGGTAAAACACTTGTTAGCTTTAACCAAATTGGTACAACACTTACATCACAATATATAAAAGTACACAGACAACTACCCATATTCATGCTATACATGAGACCATAACAGGTACTGAATAAAAACTGCCCACTAATACACATAACTTCAGATTCATCTAACTATCTTGATGCCTAGTCTTTTCACATACTTGTAATCCACACTGACTGCCACATGTGCAGCTTCTAATCATTTTCAACAAACTATACAAAGTCCAAGCAAGTATAATATTCTTGAGACCACACTTACACTTCCTTGGTATTATGTTCTAAAGAAATGTTCACACACACACACACACACACACACACACACACTTGGGCTATCATTCTTCTAATGATCTGAATTAACCATCCTAACACTAATTTACATTCTTATTGTTGGACTTCATGTTCATTTTTGTTGTGAATAAATGACAATGCTCAAGTTTGAGGCATGAATAGCAATACATTAACAAATAAAAAAGAAAGGAAAAAACCAAAGATGATAGCGTTGAAGGCATTGGAATTAACACAAGGCTTATGTTGATATCTTGTAAAATTTTGATTATGTTGTTTGAATTTGAAGAACGAAGGGGAATACAAATAAGTTGGTGAAAAGAAAGAAAATTAATTGGAAATTCTTGTTTTCCTTACCTAACCGAACACAAGAGAACAATTTGTTTTCTTTTCTTTTCCTTTATCTTCCTTCAATCTAAAACACTAAGGAATCACTTTGAAGAGTCCTGCATGAGTTTATGTTGAAACTCAAATTTTGCATTGTAGTATTTGTATTTTTGCTTCATGGAAATGTTTGTGGGAATGACCTTGAACATTATGTCAAGAAAGAGAGATATGATGTCAATCCTTACAAACTTATTGCACTTTGAGACCCACAAGTAGATAGTAATCCCAAAGATCCAAGAAATCAAGAAGAACAAACAATCAAGCACCACAGTGGCAGTAAGATTTACGTGGAAAACCCAAAGAGGGAAATATCATTGGCACGAACAGATTCACTATGTAATAAGGGTGTGTTTGGTGATGCAATCCCAAATGCGTAGGATTTTCAGTTATGATATATTCATAAATACTTGGTTTTTAAAATGCAACACATACAAATACGTAGGATTTTTAGTTACGATAAATAATTGGAAATCCATATTATAAAATTTTGTGTTTGGTTGGAAGGATTTGAAAATCAAAATTTTGAAAACTAGTGTTTGGTTGGATATATTTAAGGGATATGGTCACCATCTCTTGCGTGGGTGAGCTTACCCTATAATATATACCCTTGTTATGTATATATGTTTTTAGATATACTTGGGCATACACTGCAAACCTTATAAAACAGATTGGGTCGATTATCTATGCTAAAAACTTGATGAATTTGGGTATATACAACATCTCCTTTAGATCTGCTTGGACTTTATAAGTAGCAATTTCCTATCAAAGGGGAAACCCATTAATGATGAACATAAGCAAGAACACTTGAATTGAAAATTGTTATTTCATAGTGAAACTTATAGTCAAAGCAATGTGCATCCTGGATACCTGTTATCACTACTAGACAATAACAAAGATCTTAAATCTATTGTTTTGTACGTCTTCACAAACAGTTTAATAGAGTTTAAAGAATAAAAACATTTATCCCATGAAATAACATTTGGAAGATTCTCAAGGACTTTTTTATTTTATCATTTCCATCCCCTTACACTTGGCATATTTATGAAACATAGATAGGCTAGCAGTAAGATCTGAATTTGTTAAATGTACAAAGTACAACTCATATCAATTGAAAAAAAAGAAAGACATCCACCATGATAGCACTTCTAGAGCTTTGATATAAATCTTTTACTCTTAGTTTTTATTTTTATTTTTTTTTCAGGAGTGACATACAAAACTTTAAGTTCTCCTTTCGCTCTATCTAATACCTTATAAATGATTTCTTTATCTTCCTTGTTAGTTGTTGAAGTTAACATGTATGCTGAAATGCCCAAAGCGGTAAGTCCTATAACCTAAAATAAGATGCACTTCTTAGGGAAGAAACATCAAGTTATAGACATGTGTAATGTTAATATAATGATTAAAGCACTTGAGGTTGAATTAGAGAAAGCATGGGGCTAACAACCAAAGCAATCCCATCACGAAGAACAACAAGAAGTCGATAGCAAAAGCTTTTGCCACACCCTGCATCCATTATAGCCAATACATCTTTTTCACTCAAGACAACATAAATAATCTACAAAAATATAAATTTGATAAGTTAAAAAAAATGATGATACATTAACTAAGGATTAAGAAATGCTATGCTTGGGTCACATGTTTTTTTTATAGAAATGCTTCCAAAAATCAAAGTATCATAAATTGGATGCAAGTATTGATTGTAGAAGTCAATACTGTGCCTATCAAAAATTCAAAAGCCAATTAAAAACATAAATTTAAAAAACAAGAAGACAACAATTATTGAAGTTTTTGCTGAAGAAATCAAAAATAAAATAAAAATAATAAAAATAAAAATAAAAAGTCCTATGAAGATTTCAATATGCAACTGCCAACAACACCCAAGTCAGTGATTGATCAGCAACACTGGGAAATTTCATTGAATATAGTAGTAGCTATAACAAAAAGGCAAGTTGTGCTTTTAGTCAGTACTTCCATATACAAATTATTCCATTCTCAACAAAAACCATTAGCATATCTCACTACTAGATGTAGTTATGCTTGATAGTCTCTCAAACACCATTAAATCATTCACTTTCCAGTTGGAAAATACTAAAGACTTAGGACTTGGTCTACTTGACTTATTTACAAAGTTATAATTTCCACCAACTGAAAAGCGAAGAAGAAAGTCATGCAACTTATATACACATCTTGCATACCATCTGAATTTTCTACTAACTCACAGGATTCAAACTTAGCTATAGAGTTTAAATAATTGTTGCAACAAGAATTACACTTGCTTTCCATTTATCTTGTCATCAACCTAGAATGAAATGGGAGCAAAAAGATGTTGCAAAGTAACAAGATATGAAGATGTTTGATTACTATAGACAAAAAATTAAAATAGAGTGTAGCGATTTCCAAGTCAAACACACAAGCTAAGAAGAAAGTCATTCACTTGCATGCCTAGCTATAGAGTTTAAATAATTGCTTCAACAAGTATATACATTGGCTTTCCATTTATCCTATAATTAGCCTGCAATGAAGTGGAGGCAAACACATGTTGCAAAAGTAACAAGATATCAAGATGTCTAATTACTATAGGCAGAAAAATAAAACAGAGTGCAAGGAATAGAACACAACCAAGAACACAAGAAATAAAACTAAGTCTTAACAACAAGACAAGAATGGAGAAAAATATGTCCATGGAATACAAGAAATCCAACTGTAACACCCCGGATTTTCTTAATAAATAATCAGATAATTCTCAAGTATTTAATGAGATTAATTAGCACAAAAAATAAATTAATCATTTTAAACCTCAATTAATGGACCTAAAATCCAGCCTTGCAACTATTTGGCACAGGAGAAGGCCTTATTGTGCCAGACCACTTTTACTTGAAATAGTTGAAGGTGGATAGATTATATAACCCCGGTTAATTAAACGAGAAAGTTGATAGGTATTAATTAATCTAGATTAATTAAGTGGGAGATACCGGACAAAAGTTAGAGTCCTGGTAAAATAGATCTGGTCGGGTCAAAGCCGAGAATATCCGATCTGGTCTGG
This sequence comes from Dioscorea zingiberensis, assembly GCA_026586065.1. Taxonomy (NCBI): domain Eukaryota; kingdom Viridiplantae; phylum Streptophyta; class Magnoliopsida; order Dioscoreales; family Dioscoreaceae; genus Dioscorea; species Dioscorea zingiberensis. Next base: position 42,578,321 of record CM048819.1, on the reverse strand, counting down.
TATGGAGACAAGCCCCGTGATGTTACAGTGTACCGTGATATTGAGGTCATTTGTGAAATCCAAGGGATTTTAGGGATTATTTTGTTTAGTGTTTCTTTTGAGAATAAATGTGTTCCTGTTAGTATTTAATTAGTTTATTTCTTTGGTTAGATGGCTATCAAAAGTCCTTAAGGGAGGATGTAATCATATTTTCATTTGAATAAAAACCTTATAGTTGATTTCTTTAAATTATTTGGATAATAATAAAAGGAAAATCCAAGGGTTAGATTTGGTGGAATTTTTATTTAGGAGCTTCAATGGATTAATTTTTCTAATTATTTTCAGTCAGAATTTATTTGAATTAGTAAGAAGGTTAAAATAAATTAGTTAATGAATGAAATTTATATATATATATATATATATATATATATATATATATATATATATGTAATGATTTGGACGGGTACTACCATATAAATTTTATATGTGTATATGAATTCATGATTTAGATAAGGTTTGAGGGATTGGCAATTTATATATTTAAATATTATAGATATACATATGAGATAGGTATGTGATAAGATAATGAGATATTGGTTTGAATTCAAATGTAATGAAAGAGAGGAAATGAGAGAGAGAAAGGTGCATTGTTTGTAAGGAATTAGGGACCCACATGGCTTAAGTTGGGAAAATAGGGGTTTAAATGTGAAATGGCATGGGCTTCTAGATATGAAATATGAAAATAATAAATATGTAAAGGGGTCTCAATGCAAAGAATCAACACATAATAAAAGAAGCAGCCATCTGCATCCATGCACGTGAATAAGAGGTGCAATGATGTTTTATATTTAAACATTTTAAATATATAGACATAGAGAGATAAGGAGATATATATATATATATATATATATATATATATATATATATATATATATATAGAGAGAGAGAGAGAGAGAGAGAGAGAGAGAGAGAGAGAGAGATATCTAGAGAGAGAAATTGAGATCCAAGCTCACCGCCTCCGTCGAACTCGAGCCAACCACCTGCAAAACGAAATTTAAACGAAGAGATAAAGATTATCCGCTGATTTGCAATCTTATCTGAATCCCCTCTGTGAGCCTATAAATAGAACAGTAGCTCTCAAACCCTAGTTGCTATTATATATACCTCTTGTCCAGGATCAACGCCGTTGTTATCAGCCTAGAAGAGGAGAAAAGAAAGAGAGCAGAGCGACCTCATCGGAGCCAGCGAGCACCGAACAACAGAGCGGAGAAGGCGTGTCCTCCGGCGACTGCTGTACTGGTGAAGCTCTTCCGAGCACTCAGTTAACTATTGTTCCAACTCATGTAAGCCTTTAACTTTGAAGATAAGTTTATAAGCTTTGAACGTACAGACACGAGTTAAGTTCATAACTTATAGATTGTTCGAGTTTAGGTTTAAGTGCATACATAGTCCTGGGAAAGAAATTGCATGGGCATTATTTGAGATTCACCTTCTCTAAACATGGTGATCAAACTAGGTTGATAGGTTAATGAAGGTTTCATGGAAACCTCTTGGAGGGGATAACTTGGCTTTGTTTTGCTTTAAATGACACTTGATGCCCACCGGATTAACTAAGGGGTTAGGAATTGCAGAGGCTCTAAGATGATGGAGTGCAAGGGTGTGAACGTCACATAAGAGTCAAAGCAGGGGACAAAGAAGATAAAATTTTGATGTGTTAGTCTCTGTAATGATGTTTAGATGACAAGCATGCATGGTTTCTCTTCATGTATTATAGAGTTGTTGTAGCCTCTAGATAGAAATTCAGGTGGGGGGCTGATGTGTAGTTAAAGTTGTGTTTGTTGATTTAATCATGGTACAGGTTCAATAATAAGATGATTGTGTTTGGTGGATTCTATGGCTAGTTATAGTATTCAATGGTGCAGAAGAAGGATGGTCAGGAAATATATATACATAGGGAGGTCTCACTTATATTAGAAGGGGTTTAGTTGTTGATTTAAAATTAAAGCAAGGTTTACAATGATTCTTATACCCATTTACTTTAATTACACTAACTTTAAACTCAAGGTATGTAGTGGTCTGGCTTTTAATAGTGTGTTAATAGAAGATGAGAGTATGATTGATTCTGGATGAAATACTTGGTATATGAACTATTAGTCATGCATGAGTTTAAGGATTGGTGATTAAAGTTTCATATTAAGTGATATGCATAGTAAATATATAAAGATTGGGCTTGTTAGTTGGGCCTTTGGGCCGGTTTGAGCTTGAGTGAGTTTGAAGATGGGTTGAATTGATTTAGTAAATTTTTGTAAATTAAGGGTTGAAAATAATTTGTCAAATGGTGCAATAGCATGGCTGGTGTTAGTTAGGAGTTGGCTTATTCAAATAGTTGGATTAAATTGGTTCATTATGAAGCCAGGTCGACTTGGTCGAGTCTAGTTAGAAGTTGGATGATTAGTGGGTCGGGCCCAATGTAGATGTGCATACGCTATAGAAGTAATTATTCCTAAATACGAGTACATATTTTGAGAATGGAAATGTGGTTGCCAGATATCAGCGTGGATGCGTCAGGAGGATATTCCGTGGAACACTAGACTACATGATTATAGAGGTAAGTTACCTTCGCCTCGATTCCCGCCCATCTTTGGGTTTTTCTTTGTGTTTATTAATGCTATTTCTTTTAGCATGTGCCATTGAACTTCTGTTTTTGGATGCATACACGTACCTATGTTTGTTTGTTTCCTTCTTTTGTACGTGCATGGTTGAGAGCTAGAGTAGAGTGTTTTTTATTGCTTGTTATGCTCGTTGGACACGCTGGCCCGTGGGCCGACACTTGACCGTGGAAACATGGCCTCGTGTGCTGGCCGGGTAAGCGTGCTCCGGACGTGTTCGTTTCCGGTTCAGTGGAGCAAATGCTCCAGTGGAGCGCTCAGGGCTGAGGACACCCTGATGTTCTGATAGTTCCATGCCAGGGGGAGGATACCCTGGTAGTCCAACCTGTCAGTGGGACGATACACTGACCGTGTTAACACGTAAGAGAGAGGTGGCGCTACCGAGGTACGACCGGAGGGTCGATTTCCAGCAGAGGCTGGGGATTGACCGGGAAACTTTGCTGTCATTGATTCTTGGAATTCCGTTCCGGGCCTGAGGGCCAGTGCTTAAGACTAGGAGTCCTTGCTTTGATTATTTTTGATAGACTCCTAGGTTCTTGATTGTGCGGGCGTAGTCCCGGTTGCTTGTATTTATGCTTACTGGTTATCTTGCTTATTGACTGGCTTTGTTGAGATCTCTGCGGGGAACTTACTGAGCTTTCCTTTCGAAAGCTCATCCTTCTTGTCTTCCTTTTCTTTTCAGGATTAAAGGAACAATGGGTACAGGTACAGGAGCTACGCGTAGAGGTTCGAAGAGTACATGGTTTTTGTACGAACCATTGTATTTTGTTTGGGACCCTTGTAGGGCCATGACTTGTACTTTTAAGTTTTTAATTTCCGCTGTGTAACTCATTGTTATTAATGGAAATAATGTTATCTGTTCATGATTACTAGGCCTTGTATCCGAGCGGAGCCCGTCTCCACTTGGGTACGGCCGGTCTGTGCACGTGCCTGAGGTCCCGGGATTCGGGTCGGGGCGTGACATCATCTGAGCCAGATTTTCTGGATATGGGTATAGGATGGGGACAAGCCAATTAATTGATTCGTCACCCACGTGTCGGCAGAGTGAAAAGATAATATTAAATAAGTTAAATTGGTTTTTAGTAGAGAGATAGTTTAAAAGATAAGTTAGATTAATTAAAGTTATAAAGATAAGATTGTTTAATCGATTAGAATAATATTTTAATAAAATATTAATTAATTTAATATCTTTAAGTTTTATAAAATTAGAGGATGAGAGAAGAGAGAGAGAATCAATTCTCTCATCTCTCTCAATCTCATCCGAACCATAGCCCCCCCCCCCTTCTCCTCTTTCCTTTCTTCTTTCTCTACCCGAGCATGTCGGCCGGCTGTTTATGCCGCAGCTCAACTGGCCGTCGTTCCCCCGCCTGTAGCCTCTCGGCGCCGCCCTGAGCCTGCGCGCCTAACAGCCGTGACCTGTCGCGCCCTAGCTACATCCCGCTGCCCTGTCTCCACCCGGCCAGCTCTCCGCCTCGAGCTGCCTCTTTTGCGCGCCGACACCACCAGCTTGCAGCCCCCGCACATCGCCCCTTCTTGGGGAAAACCCTACTCTAAACAATTGATTGGTTGCTTGAATTTAATTAAAACCTATACTTGATGAATGGACTGAATTGGGGGGCTTAATTGGATGAATTAGGGTGGGGGTAGGCAGTGGATGAAAGCATGAATGTTTGAGATATCAATTAGGGTTTTTGGTTGTTAAATGATTTTATTTCTAGATATAAGATTGAATGTTTATATTGTATTATTAAGGGCTGTGTGAATTATGAGGTGTATAATTAGTTATATGATTGTTATATGGATAAATTGATGCTATTAATATGCATGTATGTATATTTTGGAAGCCCTAAAATAAGAGTTGCTGCCCAATTTTTATTAGAAATTATGGGCATTAATCCCCTTCAAGTTTTCATACTTCATTACTACATGATTACATGCCGTAGAAGAGTTTAACTTTGCTAGATAGGCATATTGTAGTTATCGTATTTTAAAGCTATAGAACTAAAGTTATAGAATTACAACTCTCGTATTTATCTAGTTACTATTATTAATTCTTGGAAAAGGTATAGGCCCCGCAAGAGCAACGGAAGGGCCGAGTCAGCCTTAAGCTTAGAGAAGGACTTTATGTGAGTGATTACACTATACTTGGATGTTTTATGATCGGGTTTTATCACCGGATTTGTTTATGTGAGATTTATATTTCGGTTTGTGAATGCCGATAGTTTTACCGCTATAGTAGTATAGTGGATTTCATGCTTGTTATATGCTATATGATTGAAATAGCATAAATTATATAAGAGATACCTTAATTGGTAGAGATTAACATGTGTATCGTAGGTTGCACCCTTTTTTAGATTTACTGAATGATCCAGCAAGGGGCTTAGGATAGAGCCCAAAAAAGATATATACGATATCGGGTCAGAGGAGAAATTTGTTTTAAATCGTTCCTTACTAACAAATATTTTTCAAAAATCATTTTTTATATAAAACCCTTCCCAACTTTTGAGTGGTCGTATCGAATACGAGATGCATGCTTGACGACGCTACAGGTTCAATAGAGGGCATACCACTGTACACAGATCAGGTTTGATAGAGGGCATATCACTGATGAGGGCTGGTGTTCATTCTGAGGTACTAGAACTAGGGGTACTGCTTAGCGATATGAGGCCTATGCATATTTATGAGTATGATATGCCATGTGTTGATTGAGATTGTATATGTGCTTTATCTCGGGTTTTTTGAAATACTTGGCATGTTAAAGTGATTAGAAGATAATGCATATGATTAGCATTATTTCAGTATTCGTATATTTCAGTTCATATACACATTTCCTTGTATAGTGATTCTCACTCAAGTGAAATGTGCAAGTGATCGAGATTGAGTAGTCATATAGATGGCTCTAGCGTACCCTAGTTTGTATTTGTATTTGTATTAATTAAAAGACTTGTTATGTATTTATGTCTTCCACTATATTTGGGGCCATTTTGCCAAAACAGTATATGTGTTATACTTCATATTGACTTCGGTCATGTTTAGACTTCCTGCCTTAATCGGGTTATGTTTATGAATAATTGAAGTATTTGAAGTACTGATGCAGGAGAGCCCGAGTCAGATGATGCTAAACTATTTGATTTCACCATGAGAGCTTTGGCATACCACGACTTGGTGGACCGACGTAAAGGCGGAAGGTAATCGAGCCAAGTTCGGAATTGGGGAGCACTTTGGACACGTTTCGGTATTTTGGCCATAACTTTGGCTACCGATATCGGATTCGCGCGCTCAACCCCAATTCGGAAAGCTCGTCTCGACGTTCACGTGGGTTCCATTGAGATTTTTTCTATGAACCCTTACTTCATCCTCAAATTCCACTGTTTTCCCCGTCATTTCTTCATTTTTTTGGTGTTTTTTTCCATTTTTGGTAATACTTCGTATGCCAATTTAGGATAGGATATGAATTTGATTTAAACTCAGATTTTAAGGAGTTATCTATTTTGTTTAGTTATTTTAGAATTAGACAAATTTTTCTATTGAACCAAAATTTGCCGATTTGGGCAAATTTGGATAAGAAGATAGAATTTCTAGATTATCTAGGTTAGTTTTTTTTAGCTATTTAAACCCGGCTTGTGCGTTGAATTTTATTCATTGATTATTGAGTTATATTTTTCCTTTGAAGTTTCAGAGACTTTTCTTCTCTGTTTGTCCTCCCTTTTCTTGCTCTTTTGTCAATCCCCCTGGTTACCACCGCCCACAGGTTAATCACTACCCTGCCCGCGTTAGTTGGTATCAGAGAGCATCTTCTTCTTGTAGCCTTGGCATCAATGGCTGGGGATTGTGATGGCCGTGGTGGTCGTCGTGGTGGACATGTTCCGGCAGAGGAAGGTCCGTCTAGAGACCCAATCGCCTTGGAAGCGATGAACGAGGATGTACAGAGACAAGTAGCGGAGTTGACCCAATGGTTGGCGGCGTGAGATTTGGGGGATCGCGAGGTTTCAGACCACGACTCTGAGTCCACCTTCGTTAACCCCTATTCCCGGCGTGGGCAATCCAAAGAGCACCGTGCCAGAGAGGAGCGTCACGGAGATCTTGGCTTTCTGGTGGAGTTGCCCGAATTTACTGGAACCCTACATGATGAAGTCTTCATCGACTGGCTGAACGAGGTCGAGAGGATATTTGAGTATAAGGAGGTCCCTGATCATCTGAAGGTGAAGCTAGTTACCATAAAGTTGAAGGGCCGAGCATCTGCGTGGTGGGAGCAGCTGTGGCGTTCACGAGATCGGCAAGGCAAACCAAAGATTGCAGATTGGGACAAAATGAAGAAGAAGATGAAGGGGCACTTCCTCCCCTTCGGCTACACCCAAACCTTGTTTCAACGCCTTCATACGTTGAGACAGGGCGCAAGATCAGTAGATGAGTATACAGAGGACTTCTACCAATTGATCGCGCGGAACAACTTATCCAAGACAGAGAATAAACTGGTGACTCGATATCTGGGAGGTCTCGCTAACCACTGCAGGACGTTCTCAGTCTACACACACTGTGGACTGTTTCGGAGGCATACCAGCGCACCCTCACTGTTGAAAAACAGCAAAATAGAAGACCACCAATCAGAAGCGATCAGAGTATCCAGACAGCTCGCCCTTAGGCACCCCGCCCAGACCAGCAAGCACCATCAGGTAGTTCTAACTCTGTCGTTCATTGTTATAGATGTGATGAGCAGGGGCATAAATTACCCGAGTGTCAGAAACCTGCTAGTCAGAAGTGCAAGAACCTAATTATTGAAGAGATCGAGGTATGCGAGGCTGAGGAGGCTGAGGAACCAGTTTATGATGATTATGGAGATGATGATGAGCCTGGTGACGTGCTGATTGGGGATGGCCATGAAACCCTTAATTGTTGTTCGTAAGAGTCTGTTGGCACCCAAGGATGAATCAAGGGATGACTGGCTGAGAAACAACATCTTCCACACCACTTGCACAGTAGCCCACAAGGTTTGCAAGGTGATCAGCGGTAGTTATGAGAACGTGGTATCTGAAGACGCTATCCAGAAGTTGCAGTTAAAGACGGAGCGACATCCAAAGCCCTACAATCTATCATGGCTGAGCAAAGGCACCGAGGTAAAAGTAGATCGGCGATGTCTCGTGTCTTTCTCCATTGGGTAGAGGTACTTTGACAATGCATGGTGTGACGTTGTGTCAATGGATGCATGTCACCTACTACTGGGGCGACTATGGCAGTATGCTTGGAGTGTAGTTCACGATGGAAGGAAGAATACTTATTCGCTCAACATCAAGGGAAAAAGGATCGTGTTGGCACCTCGCAGAGAAGAAAAGCATCCTACCCCGGTAACCAATACTAACCTACTTTCTATGTCCAGCTTTTTAAGCGGGATCAAGCAGGGCGATGTAGTCTATGCACTGCTACCTTGTATGCATAGTACCACATACATGGATCCAGATTTGCCAATACAGGTGTAGTAGTTGCTCCTGGAGTTCACGGACTTGATGCCAGAGGAACTTCCCCCAGGACTCTCACCTATGAGGGACATCCAACACTAGATAGATCTTGTCCTAGGATCAAGCTTATCGAACTGACCAGCATACCGCCTCAGAAGAGTGAAGTCTTTAAGATTAATCCCTCGTTGTTCCACTTTGTAAGACACATACAAGGTTGTCTTATCTTTTGTTATTGTGTGTGCTTTTCTAATGTGTATGAAGAGTCTCTCTTCATCGACTACTGATTATGACTGTCATCTTCCACTCAATATACTGTATACAACTAGTTAACCCCTCTCCCATCTCCAATACCAACATGGTAGTGTGCCATGCTGATGGGGTGAACAATTACTCGGAGGCCTGCAATCACTCACTTTTGAGTGGCCTCTTAACAACCCGCTATTGCTACTCCCAGGAACCATGGAAGCTCCTGCCAGAAAGACAAATCATCTCCCTCTCTCTAAACCAAAAACACCATGCACTTCTTATCTATCACCAACTCTCCCTCCTGAGTTTCTGTATCCGAAAAGGGGCTAGAATAGCCTTGCCCTGACTAGATCCTGCTTCTAAATTCGATCAAACTCCTGGTTGTAAGTCATCAACCCCTTCTCAGCTATTGTCAACTCTATGCCACTTTGACTGCAATTTTGTTAGGAGCTAACACCAACCCCTTCTCCCTCAATTTAACAGCAACTACAAAAACTTCTAACGACAGAATATAAGATAGACTTTGAAGCATTCGAAGGTAGGTGGAAACATGCAAGAGACATCTCCACCTACGAGAATGAACTCGAGAAATATAAGTATCTCTACATAAAAGTGAGAAGGGATAAGTCGCGCACGCTACGATCCAGGAACAAAGTGATATCACAAGTTTATTTACTGATGTGTAGAAAATTCGGGGACGAGATTTCTTAAGGGTGAGAGAAATGTACGCCCCGGATTTTTCTTCAATAAACATCATTTAATTATCGATATCTCGTTGAGGTTACCATTAATTAATGAAGAATTTTAATTAATCAAATCAACCAAGGATGAATGGGCTTTGATTTAGTCCATGGGCAAATGAAATATATGAAGGCCTTAGTGGGTCGGGCCTCATTCCTTATTCAATAATTAATTGATCAAGTGATAACGGAAGGGATCAATAGATGATTAACTAAATGAAACACTAAGACCATTGGGCCAACTTTAGAGAGGAAATATGTCTTAGAAATGGGTTGGGGCCAATTGGAACATTAAACTTTAGGCTTTTAGAAGAATTTGGATAATGAATTGTTTAATTAAACTAAACCAATTTAATTGCATTAATTGAGACCTTGGTCACAACTAAAGTTCGGATTAATACAAAAAATGCCTTTTTCTCTCTCTCGTTCATCCACAAGAGAGACAAAACCCCCTGTGTTGCGATGGAGACAAGCGCGTGACAATCGGCGAGGAAGGTGGATCTTGTCGCGCATAGGGCTGTCAAACGATCAAGCTGTTCGTGAGTAGCTCGGGATCGGCTCAGTAAAAGCTCGAGTTCGGCTCAAAATTTCGAGCTTTCGAGCCGAGCTCGAGCTTCAATTTCGAGCCGAGCTCGGTCGAGCTCAGCTCAAAAGCTCAAAATTTAATATTAATATATTAATATATAATATAAATATTATTAAAAAAATCAATAAAAATTAATAAAATTAGTAAAAACTAATAAATATTATAATATATGAATAAAATATTTAATATTTAGTATTGACATATAATATATAATATAAAAAAATTAACTTATAAATAAGTTTTTAATTTCAAACTAAATCTGAGATTTAAAAATTATAATTAAGTTCTTAATTTTAAGCTTTCGAGCCGAGCTCGAGCAAACTTATTCGAGTTAATCTCGAGCTCGAAATGCAGCTTATTTTGAGTAGAATTTGAGTCAGCCACTCATCAAGTTCTACTCGTTTACAGCCCTAGTCGAACACATCGTCCGTGAGTCCAAACAGGGCTTGTGAATGCACAGGGGGAGAGAGGGATCGGAGTGAATTAAAAAGAGAAGCTTCCCCACTTCCTTTCCATTTTCTCCACCCTTTCCTTCTCAGTCCGCAAAGCACCAGCGAACTCCGGCGACGGTCATAACCGGAAGGGACACACGCGAGTCCCTGCCTTCCTCGTGGAACCCTATCTTGAGCCACCCCTTCCTTCCTCCGATGAGCAACCGCGAAGCCGCTTCTCTCCTTCTTTCCCTCGAGCGGAGCCGAGCTCCGGCGACCCGCGAAACGACGATTCCACTTTGGCAAGCGGCAAGAGCGGTCGACCGCCTATCTGTTTCCTCACGCACGCACGCCTGCGCCAGAGAGCGCCGTTTTCCCCTCCGTCCGGCGGGATCTGAAGGGCGATCAGAGGTTCGCAACAGGCTTCTCCAACACTGATTTTCTCCGGCCAGCAACGGAAAGCTGGCAGCTGAGCCACCGCTTACGATCAACTCCGGTGAGCTGCGGAAGGTCTAGGAAATCCTCCGGTTGGTTGGATCTGGGGAGAGGATTAACTGATGGTTCTAAGATGAAATTGTTTGAAAATTTGATATTAAAATCTGTGAATTGAAAGTTTATTCTGCAATGTTTGAATGTTTGTAGAAATTTGGGATTCAATGAACTACCATGTGTTGAATCCAGTTGTTTAAGAGTGCACAACAACTGTTTGTGTAAATGCCTTAGTGAAAGCAAGGGGTTTTAGCTAGTGAAAAGTCTTATTTTATTAGTTGATTAATGAAATCCTTGATGTTGGGGAAATGACTGCATAGTAGTATGTATGTTTCTATGATTTGTGAAGGTAAGGGGCAGCTCTATTATTGATCATATCGTAGATTAAAGTTGCATGTTAATTGCTTGATGAAATGCCACAAGGAAATGGTAGTTACAAATAGAGTCTATGTATGAAAGCATGAGATTAGTATTGAGATTTATACATGTTTGTATTAGATGAAATCTAGATAAACAAGCTATCATGTTTTAGTGTGGGAGATGAACATGCCACATGGTGTGTGATATATCATCTCAATGAGAACTTAATAAGTTGTTGAGAGAAAGGGACTGCAGCTTCATTTTTTAATCTGGCTGTCCCTTTCGAGGGGCAGCTGGGTAATTTGTACTACTCCGATCGTAGAGTGTAATTGTTGTTGGAAAGGTATTGAAATTACCTTTCTAACGAGTCTTAGATCGGAGAAATCTCCGATCTCTGGATTAGAAGATATGACCATTTCTTTTCGACTGTGCATAACCGATAGGATTCTGCCAACCTATTGAATGTTTGTATTGAGTTTAATTTGACGGGGTTATAGAGAAAGATTGGGAATTATTGTTGTGGTTTCATAGTGTTGTGTTTTATTTGTGAGACTCTCCTCTATGGTTGTGCTTAAGTTTATGTTATGATGCTTTAAATTTATGTCTCCAGATCTAGTATGATAGTTCATTGTTTAACAGCCTTAGGCTCAGGACACCCTCCTGGGCTGGCTGGTATGGCATCCTTCTCAGTAGGGAGATGGGTGTTACGAAAGCATGGGGTTTAAGATGCTCCATAAAATTGATAAGGAAATAAGAGAAGACAGTAAAAACCCATTATAGACAAATGAGGGTAACAAACAGAAAACTAGGTAAATCTAACAACTTATTATCAATGAGAAATCTTGGTATTTTTCAGACTAATTGAACAATTTTTTTTTTCTTCAAAATATCCTGATTTCAATCACAGGCCATGGTTGTTCAAAATAGGAAGCATGAGCTTCTTAGGTACTCCTACGAGGATGGCTATAAACATATCTCGTCCTTGGCCTTGTCGATCGACGTCGTCCTTCCCGTCCACGGATCGGCCGCAGGGAGCAAGCTAGGCCGTGCAGCTTCGTGAGGCGGAGAAGAGGGGAGGAGGGATAGCCGGTCTTCATGCAAATCGAGGAGGTGGAGAAGAGGGGGCTCGTGATGCGGCGGGTTCGCACAACGTGGAGCGATGGAGATAAAAGGGGAATGAGGCAGGATATCAGATCTTATAGGGAAGGTGGAGAAGAGAGTGCTCAAGATACGACACGAACGTGCACAGATTGGGGCGATGGAGAAAAGGGGAAGAAGATGAAGGTTAGGTTTTGGATTGATGGTGGCAGTTGGATGGAACCCGTGTTTAATTTTGTTTAGAAAATACGTTAGTAAGTTAGGTCAGCTTCAAATAAAAATATTTAAAACATATTTATAAATATCTTGTATAGAAATATTTTAAAATATACATATTTATAGCATATATATATATTGTTATAAATAAATAAATATTTTAATATAAATATATTTATAGCATATTTATAAATATGTGGATAATAAATATTTTAGAATAAACATATTGATAATTATTTGTAAACCAATATATTAGAATAAACGTATTTATAAATATTTATAAATAAATATCTTAGAATAAACATATCTAAAACATATTTGTAAAAATTTATAAACCAATATTTTAGAATAAACATATTTAAAATATATTTATAAAAATGTTATAAATATATATTTTAAAATAAAACATATCTATTAATATTTTTTAAATATGTATTTTAGAATAAACGTATTTATAAATAAGTTATTAATAAATATTTTAAAAAACATATCTAAAACATTTATATATTGGTAGAATAAACCAATATTTTAGAATAAATATATTTTAAAAAATATGTTTATAAATATTTATAAATCCAAATTTTAGAATGAAAATATCACCACCAATATTTAATGGCAATTAATCTTCAAGAAGGCCCTCATCCATCCATTATTAGGACTAATTAATAGTAATTGAACTGAATAATGACACCATTCCACATACAAACATAATTAAATATTATAAGAATTTGTTTATGTGGCCACTCAAATTAAAAGCAAGAACAAGGGCAATTTAGTCAATTGTAAAAGTGGGTAGATACTATCAACGGCCATTAATATATACATGAACACATGGCTGATGATGGCGTTAAACACTAAATTTTTATTTAGCTTTTTTGGCTCTTTTTCGTGCTTTGGAACCTGTGCCGAGAGATTAATATGGAGATATCCCTCAACCAAACATAGCCATTAGGAATAAAAGAACCCATAAAACAAAAACAAAAGGATATTTGTAATTCGATTTGTTACCCGGTGTCTCCTTCATAGGCATGACCCCACAATTGCCCTTCTTTAGTCATATTCAGAGTAATTAATAATTACGAGTACTTCACTTTTTCGCCTTAAAAAATATAGAAATAATCCTTAAAAAATATAGGAATAATCTACTTTTTCGCCTTAAAAAATATAGGAATAATCTACTTTTTCGCCTTAAAAAATATAGGAATAATCTATTGCTTTGTGACAGAAGTACTAGTATGGAGAATGCTGTACTTCTATTAGTGGAGTAAAACATAATTTTTTATCTTTAATTAGACTATAAATTTAATTAACTCCTCAAGACATGACTGTCCCACAACAACCATTAATAGTAAGTTGACAATTTCATACAAAAATTGATTTATATTAATTGAAAAGCTCATGGTACTTCTTCACCCTTAATTACGTAAAACAAATGGAAGTTAAGAAGATATATACTTCCTGTCCTTATCATTGACTCAGCTAGCTTCGAAACAAAGACATCACAGAAGACAAGCCGCGTAATTACACAAACCGTGTTCGTATCGCTGCTTTCCAGTTGACCAACTCCACACTTCTCTCCCTTGTATGTGTGTATATATATATATGAACATACCTTAGTCTCTACATCCACACCCTCACTACTGACTTTGAAAGATGGAAAAGAAGAAGACAACACTGAGGCTGAGCAGGCGTGCATGGAGATTCCTCCGTTTAGCCTTACTATGGCCTCGAAAAGGAGGCTCATTCAAGCGAAGCATTCTCCTCTCTCTCAATCATTCCTTCAAGACTCTCCCTGGCGGCGCCGACCACCACAACAGGCTTCACAACTTTGAACGTGAGTTCTCCTTCGACGAGACCCCCTCCTTCCGTTTCAAGCTCCACCGTCCCCGAATTCCATGCATCAACACGGAGGATGTGGACAATGACGCCATCATCTTCTTCAATGGATACATTAATGCTGGTGATCTCAATGTCAAGAAGGATAACACTAATGACGAGAAAGAATTAGAAGAGCAGTGTGTGAGTACTGTTGGTGGTGATGAAGATGAGCAAGTAGAGAGAGGGATTGACAGCAAGGCGGAGGATTTCATTGCTAAGTTTTATAAAGAGATGAAGCTCCAACGCCAAGTCTCTTTGATTCAGTACAATGAGATGCTCCATAGAAGTATATGATTTTGATCATTCGCTTATAATGATCGCATTGGTTATTTTGTTTTCTTTTTCTTTTCTTCGTTTCCTTTCTGTATTCACAGAGTTATTTTTATTATTTGATTTTATAGGGCTGTGAATTATATGGATTGTTTTCATTAAATAGCATATTTATAATGCCTCTTGGGTATGCAGAAATTTATTTCTAGAGTGCCAAGGTATTTTTTTGTTGTTTTTTTAAATGAGTGATTGGATGCTAATAATAAAATTTTGGGGCTTTTGAAGTGTACCCTTGAAAAATATCAAAATTTTATATATACTCTTGAAAAAAACATAATTACTTGTATACCCCAGATATCTGGTTATATTGTGTATATATCTTTGCGGTTAAAAATCAATTGGTCAACCCTGAGTTAACAACCTGTGGTTATGCGATCGCTATACCCTTTGTATATATACCCTGAAAAGTTCATTTGATTATAAATTTACAAATACTATCTCTCAATATCAATCAAATCATAATTTTTTCACTTCTTTAAAAATCTAAAATTTAAAATAGTTGAAATATATTATATTTACAATTGTGCTATAAGAGAATAAGAGAAATTACCATTTGTACTTGCAAATATACCACAAAATTTTAATTTTCATAAAACTTATTTATAAAAAATAAAACCAACTGAAGAACCTAAAACCATTTTAATTTTCATAAAAACTTAAATTATAAATATACCCTTGAATAAATTGAATCAAAATATATACATTCACAATTGTAAATTTTTATGCATACTAAAATCAAAGTTAGAAAAACCTTATCAAATATCGTGGTTCTCGTAAATCTAAAATTGTCAAACAGAGCAAGAGAGTGAAAGAGTAAGAGGAAGAGATTAAAGATTAAAGAGAATGAAAATATAAAATTCAACTTTTCAAAACAAATCCAAGAACAGTAAATATTGATATTGAAAAAAAAATTATAACAAGTATTTCCTAACTTCATAGGTTAAATTTAATTATAGTTAAGGTACTCTGTTTAATAGCAGTTAACAGATCCTAACAGTAGGAGTATACACGCAATATTACAAGATACCTGGCGTACATACACAATTATGTTTTTTCTATGGGTATATATGTAATTACCATAGTTTTGAGGGGTACACATGCAATTTTCTCTAAAAAAAAATTTATAGCTATTGTTAGGAAGATTTTTATATATCCTACAAAATTTTATGATTACATATATATACCTATGAAAGTCATATTTGTATATATACTCATAAAATACTTATATTTGCATATATATATATATATATATAGATAGCTGTGATAAGATACGATCGGCCTTATCACTATGCAAATGAGATCGCTTCTCATTTTGACCTTTGGAGCATGTTTAAAGGATTTTCAACCGTACAGATGGGAAGATCATCAAAAAATAAGCTAGTATGTCCATTTTTATATAATTTGGTGATCGTTTGGGTCTCCCACTTAACGGTTCTTATTTTTTAGAAATATAAACGGTTTAGAATTTCAACCATTAAGTGGGAGGACCAAACGGTCACCAAATTATATGAAAATGGACATACTAGCTTATTTTTCGATGATTTTTTCATCCGTATGGTTGGAAATCCTACAAACATGCTCTAAGGGCCAAAATGGGAGGCGACCGGATCTGCACAGTGGTCCAGCCGACCGCACAGTATGAGGACTATATATATATATATATATATATATATATATATATATATATATATATTCACCGTCGACAAAAAGTTTTGTTGAAATGATTATTTTACTTTTTTCTTGATCAATGTTAATGTATTGTTTATGTTAAACATGATGCAAATATTGATATTTCTTTATGTCCACCAGTATAGGGTAGATTTCCACCTCTATATGGGTATAGCGGAGAATGTTCAAAGAGCCGCTAAATCCTCCCTCGCTAGAGGTTTAGTGGTGGAAAGTACAACCTATAGTGATCGCTATAGTAGGTAGTTGCGCAGGTGATAAAGGATGCAGCTGCATCCCTATAGCGTCAAATATATCGGTGGAAAGTACAACCTATAGTGGTCGCTATATATATATATTTTACAACATATTGGACGTATAATCCTAATTTTAGTTTTTTGTAATTTTTTTTATGAGACACACTCATCTAAACATAGCATTGTATGAACTTGCAACAAATTGTATTTGATTTTCAATTTGTTCTTCATATTATACAACTTTTAAGGAGATTTATTATCTTTGGAAAAATAAACATTTATGTGCATAGTTTTACACCATCAAACAAAAAGAATGTTGTGATGGTCATTGCAACACCAAGTCCTTTGCAATATCTTATTGAATAGAGCATGAGCTTCTTCTCTCATTCCATTACGAGCATATCCATTGATCATAGTCTCCATAGTGTCAAGTCTTCTCCCATTTCATGACAAGCATGTCCTAGAGCGGCGGATATATAATGAAATGCCACTTTCACAAAATGGAAGTTGTTCTGACTTCCCCGCTTATTTCATCTTGCACACAAGCACGTGCACACACACACATACATACTTGACTTTTTTTTGGTGATAAGAGCCTAATCTAAATAAATACTGTCAATTTATAATCACATAACACTAGAATTAACCACTGCAAAACATTTGTTGTATCTCTTAAGGTAGTTCACTGAAGCCTTGATACACCATTGTTGCATTTGATCTACGAGCTACTTTTGCCAACCAATCAACCAAGCGATTTCCTACTCTTGAAATTTTGTTAACCTCCTAACTTGGATTTGCCATCAGTATTTGCTTACATTCATTCAGTATCCCTCATGTTCTCCTATTATGGTCTTCCTCTCCTGACTGCAATAACCTTAGCAACCATGAGTTATCTATGTATATACTTGACGTCCCAGGCTCCTCATCTGTACCAGCCTGTACAAGCCTTCTCTCATAGCTAGTGCTTCTTCAAATGCCGACTTTGCTTCCAAACATCCAACACCTGCAACACAAAACACTCCATTAGTAGTGGTTATTAAGTATCCCATACCTGGTACCTACTCTATTCCCTCGTGCCTCCCTTGACCGATAAACATGGAAAGTATGCTTGAGATTCTTCATCCTCCATCTTCTCTTTGCCTCCTCTCCTTCTTTATCAATCAATCTCCCTTGATGATAGTATTCTTAGGCCAAATCTATTCTCCTCCTAGCCACACATTTGGGATCAAATCTCAAACTTTGAAAGACCACCTTACATCTGTAATTCTATATTTGTCATAGTAAGGTAGCAATCAAAGCTCTCTCCTCCATCTACAGATTGGCACCTTATATATTGGTAAGTCAAATAGCCACGGATGCATTAATAGCCACGGATGCATTAATACAAAATCTATTATATCTACTTTATATAGTGCAATCTGACCTCTAATTTGCAGTGCAACATTCAGAAAAGTTTTGTAACCCATGACGTACCTGCTTTCTTCTGTATTTCCCAAGGCTTCAGCTATCCATATTTGTTATTCATTAAAAGAACCTATATTTTTTCCTTACCATTTACTAGGTCTAGGATGTGCTTTGATAATAAAATTGTTCTCATTAATTTCAAGTCCCTAATCCCCAAACCGCCCTCAAGTTTCGGTTTTGTTATGATTCCCTAACTGATTAGGTGGATTCCACTAAACAATATAAACTTCCTTACTAATTTGTAATATCATTTAAAATGTTACCAAGTATTGCACATGTATTTAGTCCATATAAAGGCATGAACATAACTGCAGAATTTGCAATTGCCACTCTCCCTGCCATTGATAAGCTTAATGATTTCTAGTATGCTAACTTGATCTTTACCCTATCAAGCAGATCATGAAATTTACTCACTAGAATCCTATATGGTGAGATCCAGCTGCCCAAGTACTTGAAGGAAAAACATCCATGTTTTAAGCTAAGAATTAAATTGATGGATTTTTTGAGCTTTGAGTTTAACTATGATGGAAAAAAGATCTTAGACTTATTAAAATTTGCTTACTGGTATTTCCTGTGAAATGCACATTTAATACAAGTAGGCTATTACAGGTATTTATGCGTGAAATCCGCAAGTGTATGGGTCTTATCAAGCAATAGAGGGGACTAAGAAGTCAGGTATCGATCCTTAGGGAGAAGGAAGTACTAGTACCAACTATTCATCTATTATTTAGTCGATCCAAAGATGAGTGATTTAATCTAAACCTAAAGTAAAGAAATTAAAAACTCAAGGTATAGAATCCAGAATTAACCTTGATAACAACCAATTATGAAAAGGGGATACTTGAGCAATGAATCTCCCTTGGATTTCTATTCTATAAGATAGATGAAGATTTCTATGTTGATACTTGGTGGAGTTTTGGCCAAGAGTTCCTAAGATGTTTTCACTCCCTCTCTCTAGGTGAACTACCAACCTAGTGCCCTTACCAATGATGTTCTAGGGAACCAATATCTTGGAAAGATTGTGGGAATAAGACATATTAAAGATTCGCTCTCCTTAGTACCCGAGCTCTTGGTATACTCACAATCTCCTCTATTGGAGTTGGTCTACACACGGAGAGGCGCTCGCTTCTTCCCCCATATGGACTACGATAATCTCTCCAGGCTCTCGCAATGTAGAAAGATTAACACAACAATCAAGACATCCAATAGACTCAATAAGCTAAACCAAGCATTCAAACATAGAAAGCAACATCACATTAATGCAAAATCCAAGGGTTCATCATAACCAAGTATCTACAAAATTAGTTCCCCATGAATGGAGAATAACAATCCAACACAAAGAGAATGTAAATCAAAAGAACCATAATGCAGATACACCGTTAGCGGCTCTAATGATTCCTCCTCTAATTCCTTACCCTTCTCTTCCTCCAAGGGTTGATGGTGGAGCTCTCAATCCCTAATCCAAAGGTTTTCTCTCTCCCAAGCTGGCTCCCCCCTCCAAAGTCCTAATTAGTTGTATTTATACCCACTTTTAGGTTTTGGAATGCCATTTACCATTCTGTCCCTGCCTGGGTTCGCAGCGTCAGGAAAACTTACGCTATACGGGGGTTCATACGGGCCATATGCGGGCCCGTTTAGAACGTAGGTCGACTTATATGACCATATATCAGACTGTATAACACCCCATATGGCTCCATACGGGTTATGTACGGTCTTGGGAGACTAGTACTGCAGAGACCGTCTGAATCTCCAGGTTCATACTGGCCATATGAAAGCCTGTATACCATTGTGCCATCTCCAAAATTGCTTCATTTCGGTCTCAATTTCCCCTTAAAAGCTTCCTTTTTCCCTGTGTATCGATATTATGCCTTGTTCAACGTAATCAACACTTTTTGAGTATAGACGGGCTATAATTCCACCAAAATAGCATGTTAGGCATACATGAATATGGTATAAAATTACGCTGATCAATTGAACACTTATCAGGTTTATAGTAGGGATGTGAAATAATATTTTATTTGCTAGATTCCAATATAGAACGTTGAGACGTGACGAGGTTTGGGACGCATTCCAATATTTCTAAGGTAAAGGACGGGGGAAACAAGTAAAGGATCACACAAGAGGATCCCAGGAGGATTCAGCCTAGCTTAGATAGCTCAGGACCTCAAGTGAGTTGACAACAAATGAACTCCAATATTTTGATTTTAATGCTTGATGTTTATCGATGGATTATGGAACGTATTTTTGATATGTACTTGTATGTGCTCATAGTAGAGCCTACTCTGCATATTTTGAATATCAATCTATACCTACATCATGTATGCAACCGTCGAGATATGCATGTCCGAGCTTAGGTGAGAAACCCTGGGGTCAAAAGGGACCGTACGTCTAGTATTCAGTTTACCGGCTATGTACGGGCTGGTTATATGAGATGTAAGCTTGGCTAGTACTGTTAAGATTGGGTGCACACGGAGTAGGCATGATTGATATTGTTGCTTTGATATGCTAGTCATATTATGATATTGTGATTTACTCGTGTTTGTGAAATGAAAGATTGAGATCCAGTAGCATTTCATCCGAATTATCTTTAACTGGCATGAGACTTTCTGATATGATTGATATGTGCATAGACCACCATGTATACTGTTTTGTTCTGTTATACATGAGTTACATATGTTATATTCTATATATAACCCTGGTGTGATATATATATATTTATATCTCACTGCACTAGTTTTAGCTCACAACTCCCCCAGTATACAGTGTGCAGGGATAGGGCCGCATAGCCAACCGGGTTGACTTGGAGTGGTATAGATCTGGGGATCATAGATCTGCTTAGATGGCTCTAACATACTAGATATTGGTAGAGTCTTGTATTCATGTTATATGTTAGTATTTGAGGCCGCAATTGGCCAGATACATTATGTACGTTATGTACAGACTGACTTGATTTCATATGATTAGGAAATTACATTTGTTATTTTGTTATGATTATATCAGTCTATACAGGATTACTAGGATATCAAATTACACAGGTTTCGGGTTAGGTGCACTTCCAGCTTGGCTGGTGCCACATTTGCTTAGGTCGAGAGGCGCGTGTGACAACATGTCTAATCAAAACTGATTTTCTGAGAAAAGTACACCAGCTTGACAACTCTCTTCTTCACTCGATAGACAGGAACAAGATGAACACTGAGAACACAGAAGCAAAACCAATTGAACACAATGATGAATATGAGAATGGTAACTCTACCCCACCTGTTGGTAGTAGCCTTGCCATATCTATTATTAGAACCTAATGCACAGTTAAGAGAGCTAGGGGGCATAATCAATCAATAGGGGGATAGCTAAGGCAATTAAGAAGCCAACTCATTAGTTTGAGCTCCTATATGAAACGGTGATAGAAGTGAGGGCTTTGATGATTTGGAACTTGAAGGGGGTAATCTATTACTTGGAAGAACATGAGAATGAAGGTAGAAGGTTTAATTTCAATGTGCTTTATTTATGTTAGCATTGCTTCCTAGATTTCTTTAGTTTACTTTTTTGCATGCTACGTCTTTATTTTTTGTTTCTTCATGCTTCTATCTTGTTTATTTTCAAATTTCTAGAACATAGTATTATGTATGACTATATGTTGTTCTTATAACTGTTATGTGTTTTCTTCTTTTATCAACTTTTTTTTTCGTAATTAAAGCCATGATATAATATAAAAAAGATACAATTCTTAGATTTTTATTTCCATAAACATTATTTTGGTATATTTACAGGGTTGTGGACATAATATTTAAACATATCTTTTAAAAATTGTATTTACAGTTCTTTTATTTAAACAATTTATTGGAACTACTCTTTTTTTTTTATGAATTCTAATATTATATAAATATTATTTTAAAAAAATCATGAGCAACACCAGGAAGCTTTGGGGACAAATATATTGGATTTTAGAAGTGAAAAAATTAGTGTTAGATATTTTCTCAATTTTTAAAATTTTCTGTGATTTTTCAGATTTTTTTTTTGAGATTTTTTAAAAATTAGTGCCGGGTTTTAAGACAAATATGTTGGCTTTTAGAAATAATGGGAATAAATAACATATATATAAAAGGGCTTAAATACTTGGAGGAGATCGCGGACGTTGAGACGAGGGCTCCGGGGATTAAAAAGTTATTTAGTTAAAACATATTGCATTTATAGGATTAAAAAGTCAACATTGAAAGCCTTATAGATCTTTCATATTACGTTTCTACGATAGTTACAATAATCAGTCTACATTTGCATTGCTATTTCATCTCTCTTATGAGCACCTACATTACGTTCAGACTTCATTGTGTTAACATCATCTCCATACGTATCATCTCCATCGGGGATAGTAGTTTCTTCAGCTCCAACCCTAATTTCCTCAATGTTATCGGCACCATTGTGGATATGGATGAAATTATGCAAGACACATTCAACAACCACTATATCAATTTAAGAATCTATTGAATGAAAGGTTGCAACTTTGAGTATAGGAAATCTCATCTTTATGACACCGATAATGCGTTCAACATGATTCCTCAACGAAGCATGTCTCAGATTAAATAGTTCTTTATGTTTGCATGGTCTGCATTGCGCCCGTCCTTGCTCTTGTAAATGATAACGCACACCTCGGTATGGAGCAATGAAATTTGGGGTATTTGCATATCCTGCATCCACTAGATAATATTTACCTCTCGGGACGTGGAAGCCTTGGTTGATCGAATGTTGAAGTATCCTAGCATCAGAAGCCAACCCTTCCCAACCAGCTCGGACATATACGAAACGGGAGTTAAAATCACATGCAACCATGACATTCTGGGATAATGTTTGTTTTCTATTTCGGTAAGGATCTTGCAATTCCAAAGAAATGGTGATCGGAATATGAGTTCCATCAATGGCACCAATACAATCCTACAAAAATTAAACCATAATTAAAAAAAAGTTTTTAAATAAATTGAAAATTAATCATAATTTATACTTTCATAACTTGAAATATGGGAAAAATTTGCTATTGTTCTGGATAACTGGTGATGTAATTATTGACAAAGGTTCTATATATGTTCCAGCAAAGTTATAACATTAAGCATTTTACTAAAAAAATGACTAACTGTTTTTGCTGAATGTTGAAAGCGCTCTTGTACGTCACAGTTACTAGCATTATGTGCAAGAATGTACACAAAAATTGCTAGTTGTTCCTTGACTGCAATGCTTTTCAAGTTGTGAAGAAGAGACATTTCCCTTAAACAATTAGCCAATGCTTGGAAAATACGAGGCTCCATATGAAACTCTCTTTTGTAACGTACCTCATGACCTTCAAGGATTTCTCTTACATATGCAGCACCTATAAATATTGAGGTATGACAAGGTCAACTTTCTGAACTTCCAAGAAATAAACTTGGTAAAATGGTGAGTACGAATTCATCATCATCTTCATTAATCTTTCTCCAATGATCCAAATCCAAATTTGAATACGGGGCTTGGAGGTGTGAAAACTTTAGAGGCAAATGGAGATAAACTTACTATTGCAAGAAGAGTGTTTGATATAAATCGGGCAAAATAGTTAACGGCTAGTATATAATGGCTATTTTTTCAATGAATAATTTACAACAGATATTTTTTTAAAAACTCTAACGGCTATTTTTTTGAAAAATTCTATTTTTTTATTATTAAAATTATTTCATAGGAAATTTTTACTGTGAGTAGCCAAATACTCATTCCATATGAATGTTTACTGTAACTTTCCCTATAGGAATTAGAGATGTCAACGGGGCGGGGATTCACCGGGGGATGCATTCCCAGGCCCCGACCCCGATTTTCCACCCCCATACCCGACCCCGGCCCCGACCCCGGGGATGGGGAAAAATCCCCGTCCCCGCGGGGATTGCCCAGGTTCGGGGATTCCCCGTCCCCGAATTTACTTGGTTACTAATACATACTTTGTTTAATACAAAGTAGAATCAAGTTGTCCTAACTTATTAATTGATTAATATTTAATTGATTAATTAGAGTTTAAATTATTTTTATATTTATAATTATGAAACTATAATTATAACAATTATTAGTATATTTATAATAACTTTTTATTTAAATACTTATAATATAAAATATACTATATATATATTTTTTATTTAAATTAAATATTTCGGGGCCGGGGCCGGGGCCGGGGCGGGGAGGGTATTCCCCGGCCCCGATCTCGACCCCGAAAAATCGGCCCCCCCCCCTGACTGGAATCGGGTTCCGCCTGGGGGGCCCATTGACATCCCTAATAGGAATCATGTCCATATACTATGGTCCTTAATTATAAAAATTTCAGAGGTAATTATAAAATAATTTCATATTTTTTTGAGAGTACAGATACAATTTTACCTACATTTTAGGTCCCCCAAGAAATAATTGACTTAGATGAAAAAAAAGGAAAATTGTACTGGGCCAGGTTCCACTCTCCAGCCCAACAACGCAAAAGAAGATCAACGATTTATAAAACGTGACCGGTGTTTCTCATGTTGTGCTCCCCACTACATCCAACGGTCAGAACAGTACCACGAAACCCGCCGAGATCCTCACTGTCCAATCACGAGACCTAGGGCATCCTATGCCAATCGGACGGTTCCCATGTCTCCCCACTCAATAATACAAGGGGCTCTCTAGTAAATATATTGAAAAGTAGTGGCAAATTTAGCTCGTCCCTCTTTGAGTTTCACACGCTATGGGCTCCCAAAGTCCCAATCGAATCAAACCGAGCCCTCAAAAAATAAGTTCCCCAAAACACCCTTCATCATGCTTCCCATTTTAATCACCGAGCTCCCACCCATCCGTTCCTCCATCTCTTCTCCAGGAGATTTAGGGTTAGGGTTAGGTTTTCCTTTTCCTTCGATTTCTCTCTTCCCGAATTAGTGTTTCGATTTTTAACGGTTAGATCTCTAGGTGTTGAAGGAGGAATGAGGGTGTACCCGGCGCCGAAGAGGAGGGGCATCTCGGTGACCGCTGGTGGCATCGGCGGCGTCGCCGGGCGGCAGAAGAAGCTCCGGCGGCTTCCGCACATCTTCAGCAAGGTGCTGGAGCTTCCACTGGGATCGGACGCTGAGGTGGCGGTCCATGAGGGTCCGACGACCTTCCGGTTTACTGCGCCGACGGAGGAGGTGTGGGACGAGGTGCGCGCCCACGCGATCGAGATCCACCCGGGTGTGATGAAGGTGGTCATCAGGGACGTTGCCGACGGTGATCCACACGCCGGCGAGGAGGGCCTCGACGAGCTCGAGCTCGATCGTTGGCGGTTCCGTCTCCCACCCTGTACCCGGCCCGCTCTCGCCACCGCCCACTACGTGGGCGGCCTGCTTATCGTGACTGTTCCTAAGGGGGGTGACGATCTGAACGACGATGTCGATGATGGTGGCCTCGGGATTCGCAACGGCGACCTCGGGATCGGCCGCCTCGTCTTTGTACAGTAGTAATCTCTACTCAATTGCGCTCTCTCTTTCTTTGCTTCTTTGTTTTAGTACTCTCTTATTATCAATTCCAATGCTTTGTTTTGATTCTTGAATCAATCAATCAAGAGAACTTCAGGGGCTGTTTTGTAAATACATAAGGTGGGACTTTTCACCATTAAGTCCTTTTTTTTTTTTTTAAGAATTTTGCTTTTTAGAAAATGTAGAGTGTGTTCCTTGTGTGGATTGTTTCAACTTTCAGTGTGGCCACTAACTAAATATTGGACCTTGCTTCTTTTTGAAGTTGTGGTTGTGCCATCCAACAAAACTACACATAAATTCCTCTATTTATTGTTTGGTTTTTAAATTATAAAATTTCACAAGTTTTTTTTTTGTGAAATTGCACCATTCTGATTTCCATTGCTGTGTGATAACGTGTGAATCCATTTATACTTCAATTTTGATGTCCATTGTGCCTGTGAAGAATGTATTTGCACTCCATATTTGATTTTCAATAAAATTATACAAATACATCTTTTTTTTATATCTGGTTTCTGTTGGGAGTGTGATTATATGTGAATATGGTTATACTCTGGTTTTGATCTGGATTGTGAGTAAATATTTTAGTATTCAGATTTCAATTTTGTTTTTGAGTGAATTTATTTGTACTCTGCATTTTCATTTATATCAAAAAAATTTATAATTTTTTCTTATAATATTGCATCTAATATTCTTATTTTGATTTTGATTGTTAGCTTGATTTTGTGTGCATGTGTTTACATCCCAAAATTGATCTCAATTGTGAGTGGATGTATTTGTAATCAGATTTTGATTTTGAATGTGTGTGAATGTATTTCTATTTTGTATTTAATTTCAATTAAAATTTTATTAATTTCTCCCTGTAAAATTTCTTCCTGTGCTGAATTTGCAGTACTATTTCCATTGTGAATGTACTTCCATTCTAAGCTTGATCTTGATTGTGCGAATGTATTTGTATCCAGATTTCGATTTTGAGTGAATCTATTCATACTCTGTATCTCATTTCGATTTTCATATAATATTTCATCCCATGTCTTTACTGAGAATTCTGTTGTGAGTGCGATTGTTTGAATGCCTTGAAGTTTGATTTTGAATGTATTTGTATTCTGATTTCAATTACCAACTTGTGTGTTTGTTACTCTTTGTTTGATTTGGTAAAACATTTCATAGTTTTTTTTTATAATTCCTTGTCCCATGTTTGTGTAGTGTTTCTATTTATGTTCTAATTTTCACCACGATTGTGATTATTAGGTAGTAGAAGTGTGAGATGTGTTGGATACATAATAATATCGAACAAAAAGTGATTCATGATTATCTATTAGGATTATAATAAGATCTCTAAAAAACATAGGATGGATGGACCAAATAGCTTAATTTCACAGTTACGTTGATTAGAAGAGTTCTTTGTCTAGAAAAGAAGAACAAAAGTTTGGCATCATAATGTCTCCACTATCCATTATTCCTCTATAATTCACTGTTAATCAACACTAAAAAGCCTGGATTTAATTATTGGCAAGTGAGAAGATGCTTGGAATACAACATATCAGGCCGCAATATCGTTGGAAAGTGATGTTTGTGGCCTCATTATGCTTCACAACACCATCACTTGGTCATCAAGCACATTAACAAATAAATTATAATTTAAACTTTTTGTCTTGAATTGTATGCGGTTTTTGTTTAATATATAATTATTAAAAAAAGAAAAAAGAAATCTTTTTAACAATTGAATTGTAGTTGAAGTTTGGCATCCATTAAGAATGAAACCATGCATTGCATGACGCAGTGGAAGAGTGAGTCTAAAGTCTTAAAGATGATTGATTCCCTGCTTTCTTTGACATTCCATGGATATATATAATGAGATAAGATGAGATGAACAAGACACAGGAAGATGAAGCAAAACTTTTCTTTTTGAGAGATGGATCTTGGGACACTTGGATGGCAATGGAAAAGGTGGGGACTATTCTTTCTTTTGTGTTAGACCAACCCATTAATCTTGTTTGCCTTGAATATGTTTCTTAGATCTGAGAAAGTTTGACTTAAATTATATATGTACTGGTCTTATGTAATTTTGTTCATCAATTAAATTCTATTTGTATCTAGGGGTGGCAAAGTTGAATCTAACAAAAAGGTTTAATCCAATAAATTAATACTCAATTTCAATTCATGTTTTTTTTCAGTTTTCTTTGGTTTCTTTGTTTCAGGTTTCTTCCAGTAAAAAATAGTGCTTTGTTAACATTAGGTTTTACCAGGGTTGTCAGACCCGGCCCGGCCCGGCCGGTTGAATCGGAAAAACCGGAACCGGGTGGGGGACCGGGCCGGGTAGGCCCCCAGAACCGGGGGGTGGTTGGTCCGGCCGGAACTGGCTGACCCAGGCGGTTGCACCGGGAAACCGGCCGACCCGGAACCGGCCCGGCCCGGTAAATTTTTTTTTTTAAATTTTTGTAATGGAAAGTGGGGAAAAAAAACATGGATCAACAAAAATCATTGGAGCACGAGGAGCCTGAACTCGACCGACATTCGTGTGCGTATGACGCGCTCGCACATGAGTTTTGGATTTCCAAGTCGATCCGAATTCGACATTTGCACCCCCTGCGCGCGCACGAGAGAGAGCCTTTTCACCAATAAGGACCTATTAGTTGGTAGAATGAAATTATATTTAAAGAGAGTGAAAGTTTTATCCATAAGCAATGTTAGACTAAATACTTCAAAATCTTTGAATATTTGAAACCAATCCATTTTAAAAACAAGCTCATAATAAGGCTCAAAATGAGATGGGCTTTCAAAAAATTGTATTTGTATACTTGAGTAACTATGGTTATATTTTAATTGTGTATTGTAATACTTTTGACTAATTTGTTTTGTTTAATATGTATATGTTTTGAATATGGATTAAATATAAATATCAAATTTAGTTAATCAATCATATTTATTATTATTATTATTATTATTATTATTATATTTTATATCATATTTCATCATTATTAACTATTATAAATTATATTTTAATATTTTATTATTGACCCCGGTTGAACCCTTGACCCCTGACTCCTGGGCTTGGCCGGGTCAATACCCCGGGCCGGGTCCGACAACCTTGGGTTTTACAAGTAAAAATAATCCAAATGAACCAATTGCTTTACTGTTTTCTTTTATCTTCTAATATTTTATTGCAATCAAAATAGAAGTATTACGGACACCTTGGATGAATTATGATGAGAATCCAAGCATGAACTTAATAATTTAAAGTTTTATGCATTATTTGATTTGATGAATGGTATATTATCACAATTAGAGTTATAAACTCAATTGAATATCTAGATTTAATCAGTGAAAAAGTTAAGTCTACTCAATAAAAGGGGGATTTATTTATTTATTATTTTTTATTATAATTTTATAAGGGAAAAAAAACCACATAGTGAACTAAATAAATATGGGTGTTGAAACAGTAGAACTTTCTCTTTCTTCTGGAAAAGTTCTTATTTTAAAAAAAATGTCCAACATATTCCTGGTATGATGGAGAGTCTTGAGTTTGTTAAAAGACCTGATGATCATGGGTTCAAAATTGTATTTTATTCCCCAAAAGTGATCATCTCAAAGATAATATGCATCTTCTAAGTACTAATAAAGTTTTTAATTCTACTTATATTGTTGATGGTTTTAATTTTTGGCTTTATAGATTAGGGCATGATGGTAGTCATCCTATGCAATGTATGATTTCTTAAAACTTAGTCAAAGAAATTCTTCAATTATATCTACTCATACATGCGAATGTTGTGCTCAAGCTAAAATTGCAAAAACACCTTTTAAATATGTTACTAGATCTTCATGTTTTATTACAATTAATTCATTATGATTTATGCAATAACAAAGGTCACCTAACTAGAGGAGGTTAATGTTACTTTATTACTTTTACTGATAACTGTTCAAAAATAAACTTATGTTTATCTACTTAGGTCTAAGTATGAGGTATTCTCAAAATTCAAAATTTTAAAGAGAAAATGAAACAAGTAAAAAGATCAATTAAGAGATTAAGATCATATAGAGATGGAGAATTTATGTCTTTTGAGTTTATCTCATATTATGAACATGTGGAATTGTTTGAGAATTGTTTGCAGCTAATTCACCATCTCAAAATGGTGTTGTAGAAAGAAAAAAATAGAACTTTACTAGAAATGGTAAATGCAATGATTATTCATTCTAAGTTACCATTTCATTATTGGGGTAAAGCCTTATATACTACATGTTATATTATTAATAAAATTTTACATAATGGTTATGACAAAACTCCATATGAACTATTAAATAATTGAAACCTAATATTAGTTATTTTAAAGTATGGGGTTCATTGCATATGTACTCAAAAGAGACAAACTCCGTAGTAAGGCTATCAAATCAATTCTTTTAGGTTATATGGCATGCACAGTGAAGCTTGCAGAATTCTTAATCTACAAACTAACAGTCTTTTTAAGTCTCCACATGCTATCTATTATGAACATTTAAATATTAGAGATGTTGCTAGAACTAAATAAATATTTATCTCATGAGCTACAATTAAATGATTATGAAAATTCAAATTTTTAAATACTTTAAATGTAACACTAATTCAAATATTTCAAATGAGATTGTAGAATTGTTGTTTTTTTTTAATGAAAAAACAAATTGAGAAGTAGAAAAGGAATTCAATCCTAAATAAAAGAAATGCAATAAATACTTTCAGGAAATCTACTTTCATTGAAACACAAAGCATACACTTAAAGAGTTGCAAAAACTGTAATTAGAGATCATGATGATCATGGTCCTCCAATTATGCCTTGACTCAGTAACTTCCTCCTAAAATATTGGAATAACCAAAGCATTAAAAACATGTGGATTTGTTTGCTGTCCTAAGCAATTAACTAACTCCTCCTTGTACTAGAAGCTACAAACTCCCAGTTTTTGTCTTAAAAACTCAAATTTCTAGCTAGTATAGGCTTGGTAAAGATGTCAGCAACTTGATCTTCAGTCTTGCAGTAGAGGAGGTTCACTGCTCTACTCTTTTGCACCCCTCTTAAGAAAAACAGCTTGATATTGAAGTTCTTTGTCTTTCCATGAAATACTAGATTATGAGAAATGGTAATTGATGCTTAATTGTCTACAAAGCGATAAAACTTTAAAACAAAAAGTTACAGGATGCCTTTGACATTATGCAATATAAAAGTATCCCCATAAGCGTCACCACACTCCAATGAGATGAGCCTTCTTCTCTCCAGGAAAACCAGAGAGGAGAGAACCGGACAAGTTTCTTTTATAACATTGTGTTGAAAAGGCCCAAGAGGTTTCTTACGTAACACACCTCATAACCGTGTTGCAATGTTCCTTATGTGTCACTTACCTTAATTTGTTACATAATAGGTCTAGCTGATTAATGAGTTAGTTAAGTTACATTAGGTTGGAAATTGGGACTTCAGGTCCAACAATCTCCCACTTAACTTGACTAACTTGTTGAATGCTATATATCTTTATGTGGAGTGACCACATCCCATTGTTTTTGAAAATACACTTCATTTGTTATAACAATCCTCAAAGACATTAATCATGGTAGTAGTACATTACACATGAATATATGTCCCTTCCATGCATTAAGATAACTAAGATTGAAGTTACAATCAAACACTGTATATAACAAATTATAGTTGAATAAACTTACACAAATGTCATGACACTTGTTTATTCCTTCATTTCCATCCAATGATAGAATATGGGTTCATAAGAAAACTTTAAACAAAATACAAGCAGAGATTATAGACCAAATGTGATACCACATAAAAATTATACAGTGAACAAATCATCAAAAGAATTGGCTAGACCCATATTAAGCACATGTTGTCTTTGTTAGAAGTAGTGCCCATACAAAGCCATGATATAGATTTTTGAGAAATTATTTATGAATCTAATTTTTGAGAAGTTATGCATATACAAGGTTTATTTTTTCAAACTAATATTCACTAGTATGAGATGACTAGTTAAGCACTAGTATGAGATGACTAGTCATATGAGATACAAAAGGATCATGGGTGATCTTGTAGGACATTCACATAGTCACTTAGGATCGATGACTGTGGGAGAACTGAATGACCAGTTCTTGACACCTTAAACTTGTCACAACTTAACCTGGATGGTCTGCTAATATGGTTGTCATAATAGTAGAGGACTATTGGATAGTGATAACCTTTCTCGGTTATATCATGTTAATGCACTCTATTGTTTGGGTGTGTATGACACATTGACAGACCAACCAAGAGAGCATGTCGGTGAAACACACTATCAGGGTAATGACAATGTTCTCTTAGTGCAAACCCTTATTTGAGGGGGTCCATATCTATCTAGTATTGCTATCAAGTACTTTGAGGATAGGTTGTATGGTCAAATCATGCATCACTTTAAGTCTTCCCATGGGTGTTTGTGATTAGTGCTGCAATAATATAGGATGCTCAATAAGGGTTCCACTGCCTCAATTGAGGAGAACATCTAGAGGGAAAAACAAACATTGTGATTAAGGTAAAACCAGCCTAGTTATATGTTAAATGAGATTTGATAATATATGTTGGTGTGATAGAATCTCGCCAATACCTTGATCAGGTTTGATTCACTGTATGGGTACTAGATATGAGTTTTGACAATGTGAAGTTCTCTCCACGATCAATTCAATGTTGTTGTTATAGTAGAGAGCGTTGTACGTACACTAGATAGGGAGATGATCTACAGTATTTTATATTTGTGGAGAGTTACTCAGATGCTGACGTGGCATGCTTACGAGGTAACTTTTTAAAAGAAATTAATAATATAATTAATTATTTAAGAACAAACATAATTAAAAAAATTAAAAAAAGGTGATATGGCATGTCGACGTTAGCAAAATAGGCCACATATAAATAAAAAATTCAAAAAAATATGTTGTATTTCATCCGTATACCACATGTGTTGCCACACCAGCATCAATGATAGTATTGAACAAAATATGCAAAGTATAGTGACCGTATTGAACATTTTCAAAGTACATGGATAAAAATAAACATTTTCAAAGTATAGGGATGAATAGTGGATTCAACCCTATACTTAATCCCCATGTCCATGACATCTTTGGTTTTGTTGTATATGATGAGATTCATATTAAGTTGTTCAGTCATTACTAACTGAAAACATGACCAATAGCTCCGCATATGATTTCCTTACTTGGCCTACTTGGACGTTCTAATATATTACATGTATAAAGGAATTTATTTGGGTTTATGAGTTGTTACTCAACCGGGACCTAAGTGCATCATACACCAAATTGATATTTGAACATATATTAATTTTTGTCAATTTGTTATACTTAATTAATAATTAAGAGATCACAATTGTGGTTTAAGTGATTAAACCAACATGGTCTAATTCATCATGTCATCTGACTTTGGTTAAGCTTGTAGGGGTTGGTATGAGATAAAAAGAGATAATTATAATTTAATTATGATTTAATCTTTGAGTTTGAATTAGATCAACATTTATCTCATAGAGATAATTATAAAATGTTTATGATTTATCTCTATCTCAAATATGGATTAGAATGAGAATAGGGCACTCTCATCTATATAAGGAGAGACATATATAATGAGAAAGATATACAATTTTGTGAGACAAATTGAGTGATTTCTTATGGGGGTTCTTTTCTTTCTAGGTTCCCTCTTTTGTGAGAATCAGTCCAAGTATTAAGAGAAGGAGGTTGCACACATGGGCAACTAGAAGATCATCAATTGAATCCTGAGATGGTCTTCAGAGAGGAAGCCATTCCAAGCAAGTTTTTCTCTTGTTTATTTAATCACACAATATATATGATATATTTAAATTAATTATTAGATGTATTGGGATATATGAAGTAGGTTCTAATTCGCCACTCCGACTTCCTCTTCCTCTCCTGGTTCGACAGTGCATATGCCACCAAAAGAAGCCAATTACAAGCAACGCAAAAACGTCGTCAGACACAACCTAACACTCACCAGGGAGGATGCGGTTCCGAGAACACTGGGAGTGGACTTCAAGGACAAGGAAAGCAATGAGAACATCTCCCTCACGAGACCACCCAATCAGGCAGCTACAGCCGACCCCTTGTGCCCACTTGACCCATCAAGGGATCAGACTTAACAATGTAATAATATAACAACTTATTCACTTTAAATGAATATAGTTTATCCACTTTTCCAATAAAAAAAAAGATATATGAAGTAGGTTAAGAAAAATTTTGAAACCTAACCCTAATATCCACCATTTATTTATTTGTGCATGTGAGTTACTGTGTTTTAACCCATTACTTGCAATAGTCTGTATGACTCGAGTAGAAGTGTCTTTGTAAGAGGGTTAACTATCATTTCTCCAGTATTAATATATTTAATAAGCACCAAATGATCTCCAATCCTCTCTTTCACAAGTAAGTACTTTATCTCTATGTGTTTCAACGCCGTGGAGCTTTTATTGTTGTTAGAGAATTTTACTACGACATTATTATCATAATATATCGACCTCTGGATGGAGTCTACATCTCTTAAATTTGTGATAAATTATGCAACAAGATAGCATGTGTTGATGCTGTAAAAAAAGCTATATATTCAGCTTCCATAGTGGAAGCAATCAATTTCTTTGCTTAAATTGGACAAAGAAATAACCCCTCCATCTAGTAGGAAAATATGTCCAAATGCTGACTTCCTGCTGTCAAGACACCCAGAATAATTTGAGTATGAGAACTCCACAACTTCTAGTTGATCTGATCTTCTATATGTGAGTTTGAGATCCTTTGTTCCTTGTAGGTATCTCATAACCTTCTAGTTGATCTTCTACCCAATAAGCTGGTAGCAAACACAATATCTGGTCAGGTATTAGATTGTATATAATAAAGGTTTCCTATTGTTGATGCATATGGTATGTTCTTCATCGCTTGTTTCTCCAAATTTGTCTTAGGATACTACAAGTTCCTCAATTTATCTCCTTTGACAATGGGTGCATTGCCATCAGCGCAAATTTCCATCCAATATCTCTTTAGCAAGTTAGATGTTTATTGAAATGCCCCCAAAATCCGGAAGCTCCAGATCTGGTGCGTTAATCCAAAACATAACTTAAACATACATAATCCTTACATAATTTATTACATCTCAAGATTAAAATGATCAAAAGTTTAGGAGTTTAGGACACCGGATACAATAATACAAACCCGTATATATAAACAAAATACTAAAAACATAAACATAAGTTCTTGAATACTGTCATGAGTCCTATTACTCAACTCCCTTCCTTAGACTTCTAGTTCACCTGGGGTTGGAAATCACAGAAACAAAGGGGTGAGCTGAAATAGCCCAGTATGGTAAACATGAATTGTGAGAGTAAATGCATGACCTGTGAGAGTAAAGACATGGAAATAACAAAGTCATTGAAGGTATTAAGCATCAAACATAAGAAAAGATATCATGAACCATCTAGACGTCATAAAAAAAAATGTCAGGGCTAACTGCCATGACACCATACTTACTATCCACTGGATTTACCCATTCCAGGGACATGGTTTACCCAATGCATTGGAGGGTTGTATAATTCCGGACCCACCCATCAACATAACATTCGTCCAGACATAAAATCAGAAATGATGCATTTAATCACAAAAGAAAATAAAGGATTTCAAAAATTTCATGGTCATAAGGAGGTAAGAAGAATATAGCCATAAAAGCATACAATAGAGCATACATAAAGAATCCAACCATGGAAAGGCTTCAAGGTTAACTCATAGAATCCAAAAAAGACTTCAAAGAAAAGGGTTAACTTTACCCAAGTCAAGGAAGTAGATCCCTTACCTTTCTTCCTGGCTAAGTTTTTATTGATATCTTGATAACCTCTCTAATGCTCAACTTCGGTTGGACCTTCCTGACACGGTTCTACGCTCTAAGCCAATATCTAGCAGGCGGAAGCTTAATCTTAGTATATTTTCCACATAATTTGTATTATTATTAATATTGATATTTCATTAAATATACCCATGTTATAAATCAATTGTTGGGTTCAATCCTGATTTGGTCCAATGAAATGGGCCCGCAACCCATTTTACCTACCATTTTAATCAACTAAGCCCAACCACGAGTGACAAAATAAAAACGTATGCATGTCCATGATTTCCTTTTATCTTTTCTCTTCCAACTTATCCTTTTATAAATCAAACTTCAAGACTAATTAAAAAATTATCATAATATCAAAGAACCAAAACCAATTTAATAACTTATGCATGCCAGAAAATGGCCATGCATGCCTTGCACGCTCTTCTCCTTCTCTCTCTCTCTCTCTCTCTCTCTCTCTATATATATATATATATATATATATATATATATATATATATATATATATATATATATATCCTTTTGTCATTGTTATTAAACCCAAGAGAACTGAAAAAAAAAACATGTGAAATAATGTTTGTAAACATTCCCTCTCTCTTACTGAAAATCAAAACAGAGATAATAACGAATGCATGCATCCTCCTTTTTCTTTCTAGTTTCCTCACTGTTTCCCTATCTTTTAGTTATGTTTCTTCTTCTCTTTGCTTCTCCTTCATCTTCTCCTTGTTTTGTTCGTAAAAACATAGGTTATATGTTGGTTTATAATCTGAGTTTCTCCCTCACCGTTTCATTGTAACCCTTCTCGGCCTTACATCTTTGTAGAGATGTTAGCCCACTTACCATATAGTTCACAAAGCTTCTTCCTGAGACGTATATATACCTACGGTTAAGAAGGAAAAGAGCTAAGAGAAGAATGAAAGCTCGGTTTTTACCAAACTCCGACGAGGTAGCACGGCCTGCAACGTGTTAGAACACACCTAACTACATCTACAGACGCACATACTCACAAACGCTCACTGGGAATAGAGAGCGACAATCATGCGAAGCGGGTATCTCGGTGGAGCTCCCTCTCCTTTTATAGACATAGAAAGCTCGGGACAAAGCTTCATAGAAGGTGAGAAATGAGGAGGTGGCTGGCGGGCCTCGATTTTTTATTTTCCCTTTTGAACGGTAAGATTATATTCTAGCATGGTGAATCTGTAAGAGTTGGAAGAAAAACATCTCAAACGAACACCAGCACGCCTCGTGGCATCTCCTTCATTTGTCTCCGAAGGTTACTATTTATTATCAATCCACGCGCCCTCACACCGACCATGTGATGTTTGATGAAATCAGAAATCTCGGTCGTTAACTCCATCTTGTACATGAGTCTAAGCCTATTTTGAGAAAACACCAGCCCAAATTTTCTTGATTACGTGAGAGTCCCTTTTTCATTTTAGTCCTCCATTTCCTAGTTATTTGAACTAGACCCCTGGTTAACTATTAATGTGATGATTTTCTGGAATTTCCAACCTTCCAAAATTTAATTAATTTAATAATAATAATAATAATAATAATAATAATAATATTATTATTATTATTATTGTTGTTGTTGTTGTTGTTGTTGTTGTTGTTGTTGTTGTTGTTGTTTTTAATCTCGTCATTAACTCTTACTTAATTAGTTTAATTATAATTTATATTACTCTAAAAATCAGGATATTACATTTCTCCCCACTTGAATAAATTTCATCCTCGAAATTTAAATCATACCTTAAGATTTGAAAAGATGTTGGTATTTTTGTTTCATCGCCTCCTCTGATTCCTAGGTTGCTTCTTCAATAAAATGATTCTTCCATAAGACCTTCACCAAGAATATCTTCTTGGTCCGCAGTACTTGCTTCCTTCGGTCTAGGATCTACACTGGTTGTTCCTCATAGGCTAAGTCTTTATCTAAATGTATCAGTTCCTAACTCAACACGTGTGATGGATATGACATATATTTTTTTTTATCATCAAGACATGAAATATGCTGTGGAGATGTGATAGGCTTGGCGGTAATGCCAAATGATAGGCTACTGCTCCAATTCTCTCGAGTATTTCGTATGGTCCGATGTACCTTGGACTCAGCTTCCCTTTCTTTCCAAACCTCATTACGCCCTTCCAAGGTAATATTTTTATAAGAAGACATGATCACCTACATCGAATTCCAAATCTCTACGTCGATGGTCTACATAACTCTTCTATCTACTTTGGGTTGTCCTCATGTCTTGTTGAATCTTGTGCACCTTCTCTGTTGTTTCTTGTACCAGCTCTAGACCCAATAGTTTCCTCTCTCCTACTTCATCTCAACATGTTGGGGTGTGACACCTTTTCCCATAAAGAGCCTTATATGGAGCCATTTTTA
This sequence comes from Dioscorea zingiberensis, assembly GCA_026586065.1. Classification (NCBI taxonomy): domain Eukaryota; kingdom Viridiplantae; phylum Streptophyta; class Magnoliopsida; order Dioscoreales; family Dioscoreaceae; genus Dioscorea; species Dioscorea zingiberensis. Next base: position 42,540,712 of record CM048819.1, on the reverse strand, counting down.
TGCTAGAGTAGTGAAACTGTTGTTGTAGGAGAATTCTACTAATGGTAGTTGTTGATCCCAACTTCCTTAAAGTCAAGTGACCAAGCTCTCAAAATGTCTTCCAAAGTTTGAATGGTTCGCTCTGATTGACCATCTGTCTGTGGATGATAAGTAGTGCTAAGGTTCAACTTCGTGTTTAAACACGTCTGTATACTCTTTCAGAAGTTTGATATAAATCTTGGATCTCGATCAGAAACAATGGATAGTGACATACCATGCAATTGTACGACTTCCTTGATGTGAAGTCGAGCTAATTGCTCTAAAGGAAAATCCTCTCGTATTGGAATAAAGTAAACCGTCTTTGTTAATCGGTCCACTATTACCCAGATTGCATTATGCTTTTTTGTCGTCTTGGTAGCCCTATGACAAAACCTATTGTCAGATTTTCCCATTTCCACTCGGGTACTGGTAGTGGTTGTAAGGCTCCCTTTGGCAGCTATTGTTCAGCTTTAACTTATAGGCATACTAGATATCTAGATGTGAAATCATCAATCTCTCTCTTCATATTATCCTACGAATAATATTCTCTAAGATCAGTATACATTTTAGTGTTGCCAAGGTGTATAGAGAACGTCGAGTTATGTACCTCTTCTAGCAATTCTCGCTTCAAAAAGGGTGTAGATGGCACACATAATCTCACGCCAAATCTCAGTACGCCATCTTCGTCGATATTGAAGTCAGGAAGTTTGTCGTTTCGTACAACTTCAAATTTCCTTTGTAGACTCGGGTCGTCTTCTTGGGCTTTCTTGATTCGATGTTGAAGTGAAGGTTGGGTGATTATTTGCGCTTAATAGCTTTGTATCCCTGGCTTCACCACCTCCAAGTTCATTTTATTCATGTTTTTTATTATGGACTCCTGCCCAGTTAGCATCATTGCTAGCATTCCAGTATTCTTCCTACTCAGCGCATCGGCTACCTTGTTGGCTTTTCCAAGGCGATAGTGAATAGTACAATCGTAGTCTTTGAGTAGCTCCAACCACCTTCTTTGTCTCATATTCAACTCTTTTTGTGTGAATATATACTTTAGACTTTTATGGTCTGTGTATATATCACATCTTCCTCCATAAAGGTAGTGACACTATATTTTCAGGGCAAAAATTACTGCAGCTAGCTCCAAGTCATGTATAGGATAGTTTTGCTCGTGTGTCTTAAGTTGGTGTGATGCATAAGCTATTACTATATCATTTTGCATCAACACGCAACCAAGACCTTTCTTTGAGGCATTGCTATAGATTACAAACGATCCACTTTTTGAAGGTAATGTTAGCACAGGTGCACTAACAAGACTTTGCTTTAACTCCTTGAAACTTTCTTCACATTCCTCGGTCCACATAAATTTAGCGCCCTTCCGTGTTAATTTTGTTAGTGGGCTAGCCATTCGAGCAAAATTTTCCACGAACCTTCGATAGTAACCCGCAATCCCAAGAAAACTGTGAATCTCCGTCACTGTTGCTGATTTGGTCCATTCCTCAATGGCTTTTGTTTTTGCAGGGTCCACTGCTATCCTTTCACTGGTAACCACATGACCTAGAAACGCCACATGTTGTAGACAAAAATCGCATTTACTAAACTTGGCGTACAACTTCTTTTGAAGTGTCTACAACACAATCCTTAGATGGTCTTCGTACTCCTTTTGCCTCTTCGAGTATATGAGGATATCATCTATAAAGACTACCGCAATCTTGTCTAGGTAGTCATGGAAGACTATTAATTAATTCCATAAATACCGCTAGAGCATTGGTTAGTCCAAAGGGCATCACTATGAACTTATAATGCCGATATCTCGTTCGAAATGTTGTTTTTGGAATATCCTCCTTTTTCACCTTAAGCTACACAAATCTAAGATCAATCTTAGAAAAGTATTGGGCACCCTGAAGTTGATCAAACAAGTCATCTATCCTTGGCAAAGGATAGTTGTTTTCGATTGTGATGCCGTTAAGTTCTCGGTAGTCAATACAGAGTCTCATTGTTCCATCTTTCTTTTTAACAAAGAGGATGGGTGCTCCCCAAGACGACACACTAAGTTGGATGAATCCCTTGTCTATCAATTCTTGTAACTGCTTCTTTAATTCTTCCAACTCCACTGGCGCCATTCGGTATAGACTTTTAGATATCAGCTTGGATCCAAGTATTAACTTTATCGAAAACTCCACTTCTCGATCTGGTGGAGGCCTAGGTAACTCTTCGGGGAACACCTTTGGATATTCTTGTACAACCGACATAATTTCCAGTCTTGCACTCTCCTTTGTTGTATCCGTGATATGTGCGAGATAACCTTCACACCCTTCCTTAGTATTTTTCGTGCCTCAAGGTAAGATATTAGGAGTTCTACTTATCTCCTAACATTTATATACTAGCTTTGGCTGATTTAAGAAGTTGAATAAAACTTCTTTCTTATGACAATCGATGGTTGCCCGATTTGTAGAGAGCCAATCCATGCCAAGAATAACATCAAATTCAACTATCGGAAGTGTCACCAGATCAGCTTGTAATGACCTTCCGCAAATTTTAATAGGGAATGCTCTATAGATTCTTGATATAGTTATAACACTGTCGTTTGGTATTTTCACAGATAGTTTCATGCCCAATTTCTGATGAGACACATCTATATGCTCAGCATACTTGTATAATATAAAAGAATGCGTGGAGCCAGAATCAAATAATGTATAAGCATATTTTGACCATACGGATAAGGTACCTTTCACCACATCATTCACTTGCTACACCTCAGCAGTCGTAATAGCAAACATTCGTACTTGCTCTCTTGGTCGTTGCGATTGCTTTTGTCGATTCCCTCCAGTTGCCTTCAGTTTAGGACATCGGTTGGCATAATGTCCAACCTCATTACAGTTGAACATTTAACTCAAGGTTGTGCATTTTTTAGCTGGTATCGGGGCTTGGTGTTGGTAATTCAGTTGTGGTTCTCCAAGCTTCGCGTCTCCCCGACAATCTCGTGCTCGGTGTCCTCTTTTTCCACATTTGAAACATCTTCCCTAGCCAAGTAAACAGTTGCCAAGGTGTTTCTTTCCATACTATTTGCACATAGGGTGTGCTATCTTTTTCCCCTTGAGCTTACCTTCCTTTGAACTCCCAAACAGGTGTTCCATTTTCCTTTTCTTGTCATTGTGGTTTCAAGATTGCAGGAAGTTAATGTATTCCAGTTCCACCTTTGTCGCACACCTAACAATAGCTTCGTAGTTTGTAAATTTTAACATAGTTAATGAACTTCATATCCCCGGTTTAAGACCTTAGTAGAATCAATGAATTTTCTTCTACTCGGTAGTAAATAAGTGTGGGGCATACCCCCATAGTCTGGTGAAATTTACCTCATACACCGCGACCCTTTCATCTTCCTTTTGCTTGACTCCTAATAATTCATCTTCCATTTTGATTCTCAGTGTCTCGGGAAAGTATTTATTTAGAAATAGTGTCTTGAAATCTTCCCATCCCATGTTGTCGATTTCATCTCTCGCATTTGTATTTTTTATTAGAGTTCACCATTAGTCAGCCTCCCCATCTTGCTGATAGATGGCTAACTTTGCCTTTTGGCGGCTCAAGCATCCTATTACAACAAAGGTTTTCTCCTGTGAGTAAATCCATCCCTCAGCTATAATTGGGTCAGTTGACCTAATGAACGATGGAGGATTTTGCCTCATGAACTGCTCTACCGTGATCATATCCGCTTGTGATAGCATTGGTTGTTCCCTTTGATTCAAGTTTCCAGCCATGGCCTGTGTTAGCTATGTTAAAGCAGCTAGTATATTCTCCATTCCTTCCCCCATCGGTATTGGTCGAACATTCGGAGCCAGCGCAGCTTGAGCTTGACCGTCGATAGATGATTGGTTGTTTTCCATTTCTTCCAAAGACGCAAATGGGTTAGTATATTATCGCATCCTTTCAAATATTAAGAATAATCACTTAAGACCTTAAGCCATTAACCTTAATAAAAGACAATCTAAAAAAATATTTCATTTCAACGTTCTACTTGTATTGTTTGGTCCTAAACTCTAAACTATCTAATTTTTGCTCTGATACCAACTATAACGCCTCCCAAATATGGAAGCTCTAGATCGGGTGAGTTAATCCAAAACATAACTTAAACATACATAATCCTTACATAATTTATTACATCCCAAGATCATAATAATCAAAAGTTTAGGAGTTTAGGACACCAGATACAATAATAAAAACCCTTATACATAAACAAAATACTAAAAACATAAACTTAAGTTCATGAATACTGTCATGAGTCCTATTACACAACTCTCTTCTTTTAACTTCTAGTTCACTTGGGATTGGAACTCAAAGAAATAAATGGGTAAGCTTAAATAGCCCAGTAAGGTAAACATGAATTGTGAGAGTAAAGGCATGAAATGTGAGAGTAAAGACATGGAAATAACAAAGTCACTAAGGGTTTAAGTATCAAACATAAGAATCAAACATAGGAAAAGATATCATGAACCATCTGACCGTCATAAAAAAAATTGTCAGGGCTAACTTCCATGACACCATACAAGCTATCGACTGTATTTACCCATTCCAGGAACATGTTTTACCCAATGCATTAGAGGGTTGTATTATTCCGGACCCACCTATCAACATAGCATTCGTCCAGACATAAAAATTAGAAATGAAGCATTTAATCACAAAAGAACATAAAGGATTTCAAAAATTTCAAGTTCATAACGAGGCAAGAAGAATATAGCCACAAAAGCATACAATAGAGCATACATAAAAAATCCAACCATAGAAAGGCTTCAAGGTTAACCCATAGAATCCAAACAAGACTGCAAAGAAAGGGTTAATTTTACCCCAGTCAAGGAAGTGGATACCTTACCTTCCTTCCTGGCTAAGTCTTTATTGATTACCTGACAACCTCCCTAACGCTCTACTATGGTTGGACCTTCCTGACGCGGCTCTACGCTCTAAACCGATATCTGGTAGGCGGAAGCTTTATCTTAGTATATTTTCCACATAATTTGTATTATTCTTAATATTGATATTTTATTAAATATACCCATGTTATAAATCAATGGTTGGGTTCAATCCTGATTTGGTCCAATGAAATGGGCCCGCAACCCATTTTATCTACCATTTTAATCATAACTAAGCCCAACCACGAGTGACAAAATAAAAATGTATCTGTCAGGTTTTGTAGAAAAACAAAAGCATGTATCATATACATGTCACAATGGAAAAATTAAAATTTTATAAACCCTAAGCCAAACGGATCTCCTTATGTTTATCAAAACACAAGAAAGTAAAGTTGAAGGGCATGTATCTTTTGAAATTTGTACCGAATTACTTTCTCTGAGTCGGAGAAGACGTTGCGTCCACCACAGCAGTCTGTAGACGGAGCACCTCTAACGGTGATCTACGAGAAGATCCGTAGAAGCAACCTCAAAGGCGATGAGGTAATCTTCCACGCAAGGTACTAGCTATGGTGGAAGTTCTTGAGAGGATTTTGGAGAGAAGAGAAAAGGCTATTGATCTTTATCAATTACTAAGAAGTTGTATATCTTTATGGCCTAGAATATCATATATTTATAGGCCTCTCTAATCAGATTAGGTTATGTTTCGGATTGGGACTCTGATTGAAGCCCAAATCAAATTTGTCTCACAATCTAATCAAATTTGTCATATAATCAAATTTGACTTCCAAGCAAATTTGACTTATAATCAAATTCGACATATAATCAAATTTGTCTTGTAATCAAATTCGACTTACAATCAAATTTGACTTATAATCAAATTTGACTTACAATCGTTCTCTTCCCTTTAATTCTCTCGTTTGAGGATCTATTCCTAAAAACCCGTTTTATACCTCATTGATATCTTCTATGCATGTGACCCATTAGGTTCCCGGTTATGTTGGCCATTCATAATCAACCATTGATTACAAATAGATTATGAGTGACATCTAGCAATACATCATGACCCCCAATTGACCAGAAAGTCAGGTGATCTGACTTGGAATCTTTTAGCAGCCAATGTTAGTGTATAATTTGTCTTTTACCATCTTATACCAACTTGGTTCGGAGTATGGTCTATGTGTTAACTGCCACTAGACTGACTATGTCACACCTAGCCCAAGTATTAGTTCCTCGTCCTATGGGATCCATTACTCAAAACTTATGTCATCGAAGACCATCTTCATGACAAGTTACTCTGGCCAAAGATTCTTGAGTAATGACCCGACAAGTGGCCATGGGTATACTCTTCTTCTATTAAGAGTGGTAAATCCTTTGTTGGCTACCCAAATACCTTCGAATACTTTAAAGCTGTACCCAATCACCGTGTAAGTAACCCCTAAAGGGAAATGTAGGAATGACATCAAAGCATAGGATCCATATCCAAGCTAACTTGTGTACCTCAAGTCTATGGATATTTACACCATTGCTGCAATGAGATCTTCACTAACATTTTAATAGGATAACCATGTGAAGACTCATGGTAGGTCATCCAATGAACTTGCTACCCTTAGCAAGCATCCACATGCTCACTCAAAACATCTTCATGCTTACAGCTTGTGAGAACAACTGCTTGATCGGATTAAGGAGCATAACATGTGCTAGTCTTGATGGATCAATGATGTCCCGTCTCATTGATTCTTCGACTAGGGATATTGAGATACATACATAATTACACATGATAGGAATCCCACATTATGATCTCTATCATAATTTTTTTCATGCTATGTGTTGTATCATGGACTTCATTAATTAGATTTAAGATCTCATAACATATTCATAGTAGTGAACATCTAAATAATGAAGAAGCCTTTCATTAAATAAATAAATTTGTACATAAAGTACCAAAGGTGATTGTCTTTAGAACACTTCTCCAACAGTATGCAAGTCCATGATTTCCTTTTATCTTTCTCTCCCAACTTATCCTTTTATAAATCAAACTTCACAACTAATTAACAACTTATCATAACATCAAAGAACCAAAACCAATTTAATAACTTATGCATGGCTGGAAATGGCCATGTATGCCTTGCACGCTCTTCCCTCTCTCTCTCTCTCTCTCTTTCTTTCTCTCTCACATTCCTTATGTCATTGTTATTGAACCCAAGAGAACTAAAAAAAATATGTGAAATAATGCATGTAAATATTCCTTCTCTTACTAAAAATCAAAATAGAGATAATAACGAATGCATGCATCCTCCTTTTTCTTTCTAGTTTCGTCACTAGTTCCCTATCTTTTAGTTATGTTTCTTCTTCTCATTGCTTCTCCTTCATCTTCTCTTTGTTATGTTCATAAAAACTTAGGTTATATGTTGGTTTATATTCTGAGTTTCTCCCTCACCATTTTATTGTAACCCTTTTCGGTCTCACATCTTTGTAGAGATGTTAGCCCACTTACCAGATAGTTCACAGAGCTTCTTCGAGTGCCTCTCAACATCGGCTGCCCAACTTTCACCTAAGATGTAAATATACCTACGGTTAGAAAGGAAAAGAGCGAGGAGAAGAATGAAAGCTCAGTTTTTTCCGAACTCCAGTAAGGTCGCACGGCCTACAACGTGTTAGAACACACCTAACTACCTCTACAGACGCACATACTCACAAAAACTCACTGGGAACAGAGAGCGATTATTACTCGAAGTGGATATCTCGGTGGGGCACCCTCTCCTTTTATAGACGTAGAGAGCTCTGGATGAAGCTTTAAAGAAGGTGAGAAGTGAGGCGGTGGCTGGCGGGTCTCAGTTTTTTATTTTCCCTGATGAACGGCTAGATTATATTCTAGCATGGCGAATCTACAAGAGTTGAAAGAAAAACATCTGCAATGAACACCAGTACACCGCGTGGCATCTCCTTCATTTGTCTTCGAAGGTTACTCTCGTTATCAGGTCACGCACCCTCACACCGGCCGTGTGATGTTTGATGAAATCGGAAATCCAGGCTGTTAACTCCATCTCGTACATGAGTCTCAGCCTATTTTTCAAAAACACCCGCCCAAATTTTCTTGTTTATGTGAGAATCCCTTTTTCGTTTAGTCCTCCATTTCCTGGTTTTTCCAACTAGACCCCTGGTTAATTATTAATGTCACGATTTTCTTGCATTTCTAATCTTCTAATTTTAATTAATTTATTATTATTTTTATTTTTTTAATCTCATCATTAACTTGTACTTAATTATTTTAATTATAATTTATATTACTCCAAAAAATCAAGATATTACATTTATGATCTCTGTGACAACTCGAGCATGCGAAATGATTTATTATGGTGAATCTGTATTCCAGTAACGTAATGAGCTTCACCAAGATCTTTCATATCAAAGTTATAAGATAGAAAATCTTTAGTCTTCCTTAATAAATTAAGGTTGGAGCTTGCAAGGAGAATATCGTCCACATATAGGACATGTTGCACCCACTTTCCTTCAAGTATATACAATTATCAATAATGTTTTCTTTAAACCCAAAGAACTTCATTAGTTCATTGAATTTGAACTACCATTGTTTGGAATCTTGCTTAAGCTCATATATAGATTTCTTTAATTTTCATACCATATGTTCTTTTCCTTTAACTTCAAAACCATGAGGTTGGTACGTGTACACCTTTTCATTTAACTCACAATTCAAAAATGTTGTTTTCACATCCATTTAATATGCTCTAAATAAAAATGAGCTACCAAGGCCATGACTGCTCTAAATATGTCCTTCGATGAAACTGGAGAGAAGGTTTCATAATAGTCAATGCCCTCCCTTTGTGTGAATCCCTTTGCCACAAGCCTAGCCTTATAGTTTGTTGACTTGTTCCTTGGAAACCCTTTTGGTCTTGAAGACACACTTACAACCAACTAGACATTTTCCATAGGGTAAGTCAGCAAGTTCCCAGACTTGGTTGTTATTTGTAGAGTCAACATCTTCTTTTATGTCTTGCGAGCAATTGTGATGCAAGAGGCTAGAGTCAAATGTTGCCGGGTTGGCGGGTTAACGTAAAGACGGGAAGTTATCGAGTCAATTCCAAGATTGGGTCGGTTTTGGGTGTGGTTCAGTATTTTGACCATAACTTTGGCTACCGATATCAGAATCGCGCGTTCGACCCTTATTCAGAAAGCTCTTTGCGGCGCGCACGACATGGGGAGGTCATATTTGAGAAAATTTTAGTTATTTTTTCTATTTTTAGAAAAATTTTATCCACCAAATTAGGGATTTCGGTCTTTTTCTATTATTGGTAATATTTCATCTGCCAAATTAGGATAGGATTTGAATCTGATTCGATCTCGGATTTTTAGGAGTTATCTGATTTGTGTAGAGTTTTAAATTTAGATAAGTTTAGTTTTAAATAATAATTTGTCAATCTGAGCAAATTTGTTTAGATGATAAGGTTCTAGGTTAATCTTTTGAGACTATTTAACTCGGCTTGTGGGTTAGTTTTTCATTATTGAGTTTTGAATAAAAGTATTTTCCTGAATTTCAGAGTATTTTCTTTGGTTCTTTTGGTTCTTCGTTTGTTCTTCCTTGGGATCCCCCTTTGGATCCAGCAAGCCCGCGGGTTAATCGCTACCCTGCCCGTGTCAAATTTTAAGAATTCTTATTATTAATAGCTTCTGAAAATGGCAATGGATCATTAACCTCTTGTCCAATGTCTTCACCGACTAAATATACCACATAATTTCATAAAATAACAAATTTTCTCTGTAAGATAAATCTCCTCAGGGCAATGTTGACCGCCATCTACAAGAGCAAGCACTTGAGCCTCTGCACGCAAGCGTACGTGGTCATAGGTAATAAATTCTGGTGAGTACCAGGTCGAATCCACAGGAAGGCTTTGTAGGTCTAGATGACCACTAACCCACTAAGTTGCTCGATCAGTCAGTCGAACGATAAGTAGAGAGGTTGTCTATGTCTTGAGAAAATAAAAGGAAGTAACAAAGGGTGCATGGGATTTCTCTAGATAATATAATCTCTTGGGTTGTATGTCTCCTATATCTTGTTAATGTTTTTCTCATATGTTTTGTAGAGGTGGTGTTGCTTAGGACAAGGGTTAATCAGTGGTCAGTAGGGTACTTCACGTGCTAAAACTTTTACGCTAATTCCCTATCCCTAGGGAATGCATCACCATCTCTTCCACATATTCCTTTGGGTTGCGAGAATCATTATTGATCCCTACACTATATCCCTTACCGTAGATCATACAGATATATGCCTATGCGGTAATTACCTCGATCTGTTACATTGGACCCCAATGTTCCCAACACTACCAAACACACATATCCCTATGCATAAATAACTATAGATTTATCATCGCCTCAGGGTGTATGATTCAAAACACATGAGACATAGGCACATCCAATTGCAACACACATACAAGATATAGGATAATATAGATCCAGGTCATAGGTTTCATACAACCCTCGAAATAGATATTTAAGCACGCATCATAAATAAAGGATGCACAATATTCAAATTAGAAAATAAACATCCATGTCTAGATACAAAGGAGAGATTTAAACACTACAATACAAGTAGAAATATTTCTCCCCCTTTTGTAGAGCTTCTCCCTGCTAAATTTAGCCTTGAAACCCTCCATATCGCTCATTGAGACCTCAACAGCCACCTCCCATGACGAGATAAGATAAATCCTAAAAACGGGTTCATTTTTATCGAACTCTGCTCAAACATCGCAATGTTTGAAGCAACGTCACGACGTTCGTGAAAGGCTAGGAGTTTTGCCAATCACTCTGATAATTATCTTCGCGGTACTCCAATTAAACATCGTGACATTTTTCAGGAATGTTACGACGTTCTGGTGATTCCAGCCTACACAATCTTCATCAAGCATCCGATAGGATGACCATTTCAACTCTAATTGAGCTAAATTTTAACTAGATATTCTTGACTTTTTATCTTCAATCTGAACTATGGAGATTAGGTTTGAAGTTATGTAGCTCTTCTAATAAACTCCAAATCTCAGCTGCTCATTCAGTATGCTCTCAACCCTCTCTCCTTCTCTCATTTTGCTCTTTCTTCATTGAACACCCTTCTCTTTTGCCCAATGATCATCCCTATCTTGATCCAAATGTCTTGACATCTATAAACATCAATAACAACTTACATTAGTGCATAATTTAATTAATCCATTTAATATTGAAATTCACTAACAAACGTGTGCATGCTAGTTAAGAATAAATTTATACAAATGATCAAAAATTGATCATTAAATACATCATTAAATACCCAATGACTTTATTCTCAATCTAGCATATTGCGAGCTCTAAATAGCTCTCTTTGAGAACTAACAAGCAACCTCTTGATTTTCTTGACCCTGCACAATCGGTGGATTATAAATCAGTTCTTGATGTGATTGTTCATGTGGTTGTTCTTGAGTTGGTGTTGTAGCCTCCAGATTGTTATTAGTTGGGACAATAATTGGAAAATACACTGAGTTTCATCAGCAAGTGTGATATTGCATTCTTAGGCTTGATAAAGATTTTCAACATCATCTTGCGACTCCTTAAAAACAAAATCCCTAAGGACACTAGTCCTTCTAACATAACTATCTTCTAAGAAAGTAGCTCTTTCAGTTTCCACTATCCTCATGATATGAGTTGGGCAGTAAAATCTATAGCCTCTCGACCTTTCTGGATAATCAATGAAGTAGCCACTAGTTGTTCTCAAATCTAATGACTTCTCTTGTATATTATAGATTTTAGCTTCTGCTGGACAGTCCCAAATGTGCATGTCACCCAAAGAGGGGTTCCTACTTCTCCATAACTCATAAGGAGTTTTCTCTACGGATTTAGTAGGAACCCTATTTAGAATATGCTCAGCTGTCTTTAAAGCCTTACTACATAATGACACTAGCAAGGTCAAATGATTCATCATAGCCCTGGCCATTTCCTTAAGTGTTCTATTTCTTCATTCAACAACCCCATTCATGTTAGGTTTGCCTAGAAATGTGTACTAAGGAACTATGCCATGTTTTTTAAGAAACTGTACTAGTGGTTCTGGCTTCTGATCCATCTTAGAATACCTACCATAGTATTCGCCACCTCTATAAGATCTTACAGACTTAATCAACTTTCCTAATTGTTTCTTTATCTCCAACTTGAAGTCTTTAGAAACATGACATACTTCAAATTTTCATAAAGGAGATAAAGATACATGTACCTAGAAAAATCATAAATAAAAGTGACAAAATACTTATGCCTATAAAACATGGGATAAAAGGATTGCATACATTAGTGTGTATCAAATCTAGTGTATTCCTGGATTTTTTTGGCTTTTTTTATGTGTTAGTCTGCTTTACCTTTATGCAGTCAAAACAAGTTTAAAATCGTTGAAATCTAACGATCCCAAATGACCATCTTTTACCCTCTTTTGGGATATATGTCCCAACCTTTTGTGTCATAACATGCTAGAATCATTTCTAATTATATTCCTTTTATTACCAACTAGAGAAACTTCATATTGAATTAAAGAAGAAGAGACATTTAACTGAAATAAACCATCAACAATAGTTGTTTCAAATGAAATAGAACTCCTTATTAAATACATTCATGAATCAGTAAATAAAATACTGCAACTGTATTTAACTAATTAAGAAATATATACTAAGTTCCTGTCAAAAGCTAGAATATAAAAACCGTCTCTTAAAATCGACAATTCTCCAGATGCTAAGGTAATCTTGCAATCTCCCACTGACTTTACATGTGAACGCATCTGATTTCTCGACACCACACACTTTTTGCATTTAGTTGGAGACCTTTTGTTCAGGAAGCCTTACAATGAAGTGGATATGTGTGCAGTACCACCCGAATCAATCCACAAATTAGAATTAAGAACTAAAACTAGATCAGATTCATGACAAGTTACAAGAATTATGTTACTTGAATTCTTTTTCTTTAACCACTTATTTTATCTTTCACATTCTTCCTTTAAATGCATAGCCTTCTTGAAAAAATAACACTTCATTTACTTTATGACCTTTTCAGCCACTCCGCTATGGTGCTTATTTTCAGCATTCCTTTTCTAAGCTTTCTTTGATTTTGCTATATGTTCACCATACTCGTGAGATGCCATATTCACTAGATTTGTCTTTTCACCAGCCAACTTTTCTTCTTCTTGCACATACTTAGCTAAGGTTCATTTATTGACCATTCATCTTTATGTGTGTTTTATAAAATTTTAAATTGGTTATAATCCATTGCCAGTGATTATAGGACTAGTGAACCATAAGTGAATTAGAGATAGTGATTTACAAGTCATTCAATTTTTCTACTAGATCCCTCATTGTTATGATATATTCTCTGATGTTTCCTTTTTCATTATATTTCATGGAGGTAAACTTTTGAATCAAGTCACCTGCTTTGGATTTATCAGACCCAACATATTCTTTTACTATCATATCCAAGTACATTGTCGCTTGGTCTCAGGAGTCACAGGACCCCTAATTTCCCTAAGCACATGTGATAATAGAAATGAAAGAGATTTGAATATTTCCCATTTTTCATAGAAAGCGTTTTCCTCAGTTGTGCTCCATCTATAGGGCAGCTGAAGCTGTTACATGGAAGCACATATCCAAATCATCTAGGCCCAATTGAAACATTGCAACCTCATTCCTTTCAATGAAGTTGGTACCATTTAGCAATAAAACTTTTACTAAATTCCGGTCAATGCACAATATTGCAAAATGTATAGACTCGCATAAATAAGTTTCTAAACATGTCTTTAACATTCATACATGTCTAAATTTAACAATAGCATTATCATAATTCTATGAGGCAGAAAAATAACATGTCAGTAGTTAAAGAAAATTAATATGAAATCAAATTTTCACTTGTGTAAAGGTCTATGTAACATGACATTGTAGAATGATTGGTGTTACAAATTCAATACAACAAGGAAAAATTATTTCACCAATTTAGATATAAGCATAATAATTTCATGTAGGTGAAAGTTTATTAATCTTAGGGTAAATTTTGTTTAACACACCTGAACTTTATCAATTTTGCACTTTGGCACCTCTAGTTTTTTAAGCACATAACATACCCTGCAACTTCTTTTAAGTGCCTAAATAGTACCTATGGTGAATTTCGTTAACATACATCTGTTTAACTAAGTTAATTAAATTCTAATGACAACACTAATTTTTAAAACCCTAATTTTCCCGAAGTGCCTCTCTCGTCTTCCTCAGCTCTTGTGAAAACAAAATTTTCTAGGGTTTCCAGCAACCATCACTGAACCCCAACCCGATCGTCGACACCGCCTATATTCAGTGCAAGGTCCAACACCCGACCATGAAAAACAACTGGTATTAGCAGGCCCTCCCCATCACATCAAGATCCCAAATCCCAGGATTGTTCCCAAGGTTCCGCTTCATTTTACCATCCATTGCTTCACTTGAAGAAGCATTTCTTTTTTTGACAAAGGCGACAAGCGCCAACCCATCAAGGGAGGACAACGTGAGGAACGCACATGCCCTCACCTTGCGGTCGTGGGGTGTTGAACCTGGGATCTCTCCCAACCAATAATACACTATGCAAGGGACCCAATACCAATAGGCCAAGAGGCCATTGGTCACTTGAAGAATCATTTCGATTTCTGAGAATTTTCTTTTTTGGTTTCAGGATCCTGAGCCCCTTTAAATCTCAACTGCTGGCGAGGGGCTTTCCGGCCATCAACGACCACGCACAGAGAAAAACAAGTCTCTACCCTCTTTGCACAGAGAGCTACGAGCTTGTTGCCAAAGAGTTCGAGAAGGCATCCTCCTATTCGAAGCAACCGATGTCGCAATGACTCCAAGCAGTGAGGAGGGAAGTAGAGACTGAGAGGTTTGAAACCTTAGAAAATTTTTGTTTTCCACAGGAGCTGAGGAAGAAGACAGGAGGGGCAAGGGTTTTAAAAATTAGGGTTTTCATTAGGATTTATTTAACTCAGTTAAACAGATATCCGTTAACGAAATTCTCCATAAGTGCTATTTTGGCACTTAAAAAAAGTGTGGGATATGTTATGCACTTAAAAAAATAGAGCTGCCAAAGTACAAAAATGATAAAGTTCAGGTGTGTTAAACAAAATTTACCCTTAATCTTATTTATCTAAATATAATTTGAAACACCAAATTTCTTAAAGAAACAATAAGTTCTTCCTATTTAGTATCACATAGCTGAGATTCTTATAAGCGTTCAACTGATCATATTTTTATACTATTTCCTTATACTCTATGTATTAGATTTGGAGTAATGTTAGCCCATTGATACTTAATTTGTGTTAAATTTCATTTACAAGGCATTGGAAGGTCTTGAGAGCAAAAAGGAAGCGATTTGGCATCATTTGAGGCAAAATCCAAGTTAGATGAGGCCGTGCGGGCAAGCGTGTAGGCGCATGCAACCTCACGAAGCAGAAATCCGGCCACAGTATACGCATGCGCCCACACTGGTCAGTCACGCAATTCTGTAGAGCTGATCCGATTCATACCGAGTAGTGTGTGGACGTTGGTGTGGCCACACAGATGGTTGCATGATTTCCCAGAGGTCTTCCCGAGCGATCTACGAATAAGCACGCACCAACGCGGTAGCCACGCGGTCCAAGCAGCACTCTGTGCGGACACCCGTGCACCAACATAACTACCTACATGGCTCAAAATTCAGGCGCAACCAGAATTATTCTCTTTTTAGATTCGGACTCATGAGAACCCATATGGCACCATATATGTTAAAAACGTATAAGGGACTATAAAAAGCGGGGATTAGGGTTAGAGAATGGGGCTTTTGATCCTTGGATTGTCTTGGAGCTCCTATCCCCTCTCCCACTTAGAGGTTAGGGTTTTGTTGAAGATCTTGGAGCGAAGTACGTGACGGCAAGCATTGAAGGGCTCCATAAACTCTGCCAATTGTCCTCGCCAACGATGGAGTCAACAGTTGAGGGAAGGGTGTTTCACATTATGTTTGATCCCTTTCTCTCATATCTTGTATTGAATGTGTGTTCCCCATTAATGGGGAACTAATTTGCTAAATACTTGGGCATGATGAACCTCTGGATTAGAACTTAAACTTGTTAGTTATGCATTTCTATGATTGAATGAATGCTTTATGTTTTGAGATCTATTGAATGTCATGTATGGTATTGGTCATTGATGAGATGAATCCGCAAGTGCACGGGATGTGATCAAGTAGTAGAGTGAACTATGAGAGTCAAGTGTCGAACCCACGGGGAATAGATTGCTAGTGTGAACTAAGCTTCTATTATCTAGTCTTGTCAAAGATTTGGTCGTTTTTTGAATCTAAATCTAAGGAATTGAAAGATTGGAAACAAAATTTGGAAATCGAGAATTAATTGAGAGAAAACAATAGCATGAGAAGGAGATACTTGGGCATGAGTCCCTTTTGGATTGAAATCTAAAGATACATAAAGAAATCTATGAGGATGATTGGAGATGCTTGTGCCAAGGGTTCCCAAATCATATCCTAGGATTGTCTTAAGCTTAAGGGAACCTATGTCTTGGAAGAGTTGTGGGATTGAATCGTATTAAAGAGTCGCTCTCCGTCTAGTACCCGAATCCCTCAGCGTACTCACAACCCTCTCTAATGGAGTATGTTCCTAATACAAGGAGGCGCTAGCTCTAGCCCTCGTATCGCACCCAAGTAGTCTCTTCGGGCATCCCGCAACGTAGAGAGATTACAATCAATACAAAACATCCAATAGACATTCAAGCATACATCCAATCAATCAAAACATAGAAATCAATATGACATTAATGCAATATCCAAATGTTTCTCATACCCAAGTATCTATAAGATTAGTTCCCCATAAATGGAGAACTCCAATCCAAAATAACAAGAATACAATCAAAACTTGACATAATAGATGATACCGTTGACAGCTTTGCAAGCTTGATCTCCTTCTCTATCTCCTTCCTTCTCTCTCTCTTCAAGATTGTGGGAGAAGACCCCCAATCCCTAATCTCAAGGATAATCTCCTCCAAAGCCAACCTCCCTCGCCTAAACCCTAAAGCCTCCTATTTATACCTCAACTTAGGGTTTTAGGAGTGAAAATTACGCTCATACCCCTGCGTGGGTCCGCAATAAAAAGGGAGGGTTACACCATACGGGCCTGTATACGGCCGTATACCAGCCAGTATGAAGCTCAGTGCCCAGTACATAGCCATATGACAGCCAGTATACAGTGCAGGTGTGAGTATACGGCTGTATAACACCCAATATGAATTCATACGGGGTATATGCCATCCAGGAGGGTTGATGTGTTGGCCGTTCACTCTCGCCAGTAGCATACGGCCGTATGCACCTAGTATGCCTTCCCGTTTGCTCCAAAATAGCGTTAGTTCGGCCTCTTTTTCACCTCAAAATGCTTCCTTTCTCCTGGAGTGGCTTCTATATGCCATGTTTAACAAATATGAAGCTTTTAAGTACCGGAGGGCTATAATTCATCAAAATGGCATGCAAGACATATAGGAAAATGATATGAAAATATGCTCATTTGAACGCTCATCAGTCATCTACATTGCGACAGCTCTAATTACCAATAGGATTCACCAGGGCAAGAAGTGAACGCCTCCCCGTGTGTAGATCTACTTCAATAGAGAAGGTTGTGAATACACCGAGAGATCGGGTATTAAGGTGAGAGACTCCTCCTTTAGATTTCTTATTCCCACAACTCTTCCAAGATATAGGTTCCCTAGAATGCTAATGCAATGAGGGTATTAGGTTAGTAATTCGCCTCCAAGGAAAACATAGTAGGAACTCTTGGTCCATAACCTAGTAATCTTCAAATAGGAATCTATACCTACAATTATTATTAAGGATTCGGAGAGGATTCATTGCCCGAGTATCTCCCTTTCATGATTTATTGTCATCACTACCCATATCAATTTCATATGTGTTGATTTTGAGCCCCTTTAGTTTATTAATTAGATTAGAACTTCACCCCAACTCTTGATAGACTAGGTAAAAGACAATTAGGTAGTACTAGTGTTCTAGGTCCCTGGGGGTTCGATATCCGACTTTCATAGTCCACTTTATTACTTGACACAACTCGTGCACTTGCGGTTGTAAGCATAAGAATTAGGCTCTCATCGGATTCCAAGTCATTCGAACTAAAGCTTCTATTAAGATGTTCATATCTCTTACGCGTTCAAGTAAGAAACTGGTAACTTTAGAACTTCAATTATAATTCACAACTTAATGTTTAACCAGTTTTGTTATAATGGGACAAGTATAACCGATATACTATATATTCAGAAGTGGTTTGAATAAACACAATTATATACCACACACAAATCCAAAAATAAGTTTTATCAGTTTTTTTTTTTTAAATATGCAAAACAACAATGCATTAAGTGAAATAAGTAAACTGCTTAATATGGGGGATCTTTATCTAAACATATCTATCCATCACTTGACTTGAATATCATCAAAACATATCTTTATTTAACCATATCTTGGGGGACCCACATAATTTAAATTTATTTTGTAGTTATTCAAAACAAGAGATAATCTTAATTCGAAAACAAACCCCTTAACCCTCGTCAACAGTCAATTACATGCGATATGGAGTTACCCAACCGCTTTTCATGAGAACAGTAAAATGGTCGGCCTTACTCCTTCTCTCTTTGGGAATTTCACAACAATGCCTAACTGGACGGCCCTTTTCGATGGTAAGCAAATCCAAAGGCTCTTTCCAACGATGACTAGTGCCGAACAAGTCAGTATATCTCCACCTAAAGACCAATCTCCCTCCAGCATTAAGCAAGCCCGGAGACCTCCGTCTGACAGATAGCCATGTTCGTACAAGGAATAGTGACAAGAAGTTTTTGAAGAAAAATGAAAACTTTGTCATCCTTTTGGGGAAGAACCTTCTCAGCTTCCAATTAATAAAACTTTAAAACAAAAACTTACAGGATGCCATTGATATTGCGCATCAGAAAAGTATCCCCACATGTGTCACCTCACTCCAATGCGATAAGCCTTCTTCTCTCTAAAAAAACCAAGGGGAGAGAAACAGAGGAATTTATCTTGTAACGTTGTGTTGAAAAGGCCTAAGTGGTTCCTTATTTAACACACCAAATAATCGTATTACAATGTTCCTCGTGTGCCACTTACCTTAATGTGTTACACAATAGGTCTAACTGGTTACCGAGTTAGTTAAGTCAGATTAGGTTGGAAATTTGGACTTCAGGTCCAACACGAAGATCTTGGTGCTTTCTTCTTGGTCAAAATGAAGGACACTCAAAATCTTTCTTAGTCATATCTCTTGATTTACTACTGCAATTGTTGCTACAAACTCTGCTTCTACAGTTGATTGTGCAACTGTTTCTTTTTTTTTTAACTCCATGAAAAAATACTTGAACATAGACAAAAGAAATAGCCAGATGTTCTTTTCATGTCATCGATTGAACCTTCCTAGTCACTATTTGAAAAACCGAATAGAGTGAAATCTAAACATTTCTTGAACTTTACCACAAAGTTGATTGTTCCCTTGATATATCTTACAATCATTTTTGTAGCTTGTAGATGTGTTTCATTTTCACCATGCATAAATCGAGATAGGATAATTGTAGCTTATAAAATATCAGTCCTAGTTGGTGTCAGGTACATCAAACATCCTATCAAACTTCTGGAATGAGTTTCGTCTATCTTTGCTACTCCATCTTCTCTAATCAGCTTTTCCTTTTGATTCATGGGGGTATTCATAGCCTTACAATTTTCCATTTAAAACTTTTTATGAATTTCTCGTGCATATTTCTTCTGGCAAATGGACACTTCATCCTGACTCTGCAGCTTGACTTCCATTGGAAGAAAGTAAGTCATCAAGCCTAGATCTATCATCTCAAAAACTTTCATCATCTCCATCTTGAATTGATCAATCTGATTTGCATTGTTTCCTGGCACTAAAAGATCATCTACATAGAGAGAAATGATAAGTATGTCACTACTATCATGCTTGACATAGAGAGTAAATTTGGACAAGCTTTTCTTAAATCCTAAGAAGATTAGGTGATCATCTATTTTGTTTTACCATGTCCTTAGTGCTTGTTTTAGTCCATAAAGTACTTTTTTTAGCATATAAATTTTGTATTCTTTTCTCTTTTCTACAAAGCCTTCAGGTTGCTTAACATAAATCTCTTTTTGTAGAATTCCATTCAGAAATGCTAACTTGACATCCAACTGAAAAATGCTCTAATTCTTTTGGGGTGCAAGAGCAAGAAGTAGTTTGATCATGTCGAGCCTTGCCACAGGTACAAATGTATAGGAGTAATCAACTCCAAAAACTTGAGCATATTCCTTGACTACCAACCTTGCTTTATGTTTGCTAATATAGCCATCAACATTTAATTTTTTCCCAAACACCCATTTGACTCCAATTACTTTTCTATCTTGTGGTCCGTCTACAAGCTCCCATGTATTGTTTATTTTGATCATGAGTAGCTCCTCTTGCATTGCATCCATCCATTTTTTATCCTCCTTTGCTTCTTTATACCCTGCAGGCTCACACACAACAACATTACATCTTTGGTAAATATCTTAGAGCAATCTTGTGCCTTTGATTGGAGTATCATCTTGAATCACATTTTGATATGAGTAATGATACTGATCCTTAAGCATTTAGTCAGACAAAATGAACTTAGAGTCACTTTGATTCACCCCTTTGGATTCTCCTAATTCCACTGTCCATTTTAAACAAAGTGGACATCTCTAGTAACAATTATTTTACTAGATTTTGGCTGAAAGACTTTGTAAGCATTTGATATTGTGTTGTATCCCATAAAGATGCCAAGAACAACCCTTTTATCAAGTTTGTCACACATTACCCATGGGACATAGGTAAAACATAGACAACCGAATATTTTAAGAAAGTTTAAGGAGGATTTGTATCTATATCATGCTTCAAATGGGGTTTTATCCTTGACTGCCTTGATGGAGAATTTGTTTTGTAGAAATACTGTTATGTTGGCAGCTTCAGCCCAAAAACTTTTGGACAAATTCTTCTCATGCAGCATGCATCTTGTCATGTCCAAGATGTATCTATTTCTTCTTTCACATACTCCATTTTGCTATGGAGTATAGAGAGCATTACGCTGGTGCTCGATATCTACTTCCTCAAAAAACATATTAAATTTCTTAGAGGTTTACTCCTTCCCATTTTCTGATCTCAGAGTTTGGATCTTGCAACCACTTTGATTCTCAATCTTTTTTCTTGAAGTTCCAAAATACTCCAACAACTACTAATTTTCTTTTCAAAAATAAATTCAACACATTCTTGTTAGATCATCAATATTGAAAACAATGTAATAGAGACTACCTTTTATTGAGGTGTCCTCTAAGGACCTACAAAATTAGTGTGGATTAGTTGTAACTTGTGTGATGCCCTCCACGTTGCTTTAGGAAATGGTTGCCTGCTTTGTTTGCTAAACTGGCATGCTTGGAAGTTTGGAGAATTTTCATCTAGAGCATGTAAGTCTCTAGCCATATTCTTCTTTTGTATCAAAAGGAGTCCCTTGTGATGATAATGACCAAGTTGTTTGTACCAGACTTTGGTGACACTTCCCATAGCTGAGAAAACAGTTTGCTCCTCCTCCATTGGATCAAATGAGAAGCTTTTGCCTCTCTTTCTCACCTTAAATAGTTTTGTTGAGCACGTAAACACACTCACACAAGTCCACGTGTCGTCAAAGTAATAAATTTACCGATAAGTACCGGGTCAGATCACAGTGAGTGGAATACTAGTGAACTAAAACCTACACAAGGAACTACACTAATTCTGTAAATACAGTGATTGTTGATGACAGAGAAATTCTCAAATCAAGTAATTAACAAAGGGAATAATATGGGGAAGACCCTCAATTATGAGAATATAGGGTTGTATGGTCTTCAGACATGATTAATATTTACTCTATTGATTACTGATGGTTTACTTCATTGTCTTGGCAAGGGTACACTCAGAGATGGTCTACGGCACTATGTGCACTCTGGGAGCATCATCCTAATTCCTTATGTCTAAGGAATACGCTTCAACTCATCTTCATATGTGTGTGGTGGTAGAATGAAGCATTGCTAGACCTAATCTCAATCCTGACCGTGGAAGATCACTGCATATGTCTATGCTAGTAGGGTCTATGGGCTGTCACCCCAACTTCCACCATCTGCTACACAATCATTTCGACATTAACCTAAAATTAATGAAGTGTTGATTAGCCGCTGTTTATCGACTAACAGTTATGGGTGATTATGTCACAAGCATACCAATATAAAACTCATAAACCATTAACCCAATACACATTAAAAGATGTTTATGTCTTCACCACCATACAAAAAAAGTTCTACCTTAACAACATGGTGTTCAAAACAAGATAAACATAACATTCGCTAAACAAAGAATTCATGTTCAGTAGTAAGGATAGAACTAAATGATACTAAATGCCAATGTGAATCTTTGTCCTTCTTAGATCTTCCCTCGTCATGAAGTGCTCTTGCCCTCCACATCGTCGATTCTAACGATTGATGAATCCTCCTGAACGCCCTCAAGATGTTTGCTCCATGCCGCTATAGTAGCTCATAAAATCCGAGATGAAAAAGTTGAGAAACCCTAGGTTTCTTTAAAAGCCTCGACCAACGACAGGTCACTCCTTGAGGAGCGACGCGTCGCAAATACTTAACACCAAGCGCCTGTGCCGGTGCAACGCGTCCTTTACAAGTGAAGATCGCGTCGTGAGTTCTTGGCTGATTTGAATTTCTGGTTAGGACGCGTCGCGATTTCTCTGTTGAGATCTGTAGCAAAATAAGGACGCATCATTCAGTAAAGAACGACATGTCATGACTGTAATGAACTCCCGATGTAGCTTTACTTTGGTTGTGGCTCTATTTTTCTTCACACCACGGCTTTCTCCCACCTGTATAGTTCATAATAAAGGACAAGAATTGGCCTTTCCTGCGTTTAACACAATTTACTCGAATTAGTACCTAAACTAATTGAAATTATGCAAAATATAGATAATCCGAGTAAGCTAACACAAGTTTATTAATTTATAAGAATTAATACTAAACATGCACAAATCATGTTGTAAATACACATGTTTGGCCCCAAACATTACGCATATACTTTCTAAAATATTGTTAGCTCAGGGCGCTAACAAGTTCCTACCCAAAAGTATTTGTAATCAAGTAGTATGTTTTCTCAAAAACAACCTTGATGCCCATTTCAAGAAGCTGATTAACGTTTAATAAGTTTTGGTCAATTTCAGGGACATAAAAAGGGCATCTGAGATTGTCTTTGTACCTGAGCAACATGCGACCGCTATGGTCCCTTTATCTTTAACTGCAATATGTTTGCAATTCCCAATTCTGACTTTGGTGATTTTTGTAGGCTCGAGTTCCTTGAATAGATCCTTGTCATAAGTCATAGGTTGGTACAACCACTATTAATCGGGCAACACTTACATGAAACATTGCTTGAAAAACAGGTCGCCGTGAAGAGTTGATCCTCCTCCTCTCCATAAACATTATGAGCAACTTCTTGTTGCTGACACTTTGAGCTTACAAATGACAACTTCATGTCCAAGTTTATTGCATTTATTTCACCTAGCATCAGGCCTTCTCCAATATTTAAAGGGTGGATGACCTTTCTTTCCACAATGCTTGCAAAGAGGATAGTTTCCCTTTGCCTTCCCTTTTTGTTGGTAGGTTTTCATTGTTCTTTTTCTTCTTGTCTTTTCTAGCATCTTGGTACCTAGCTAGCAGAGCTCCCTCAATAGCACCTTCTCACCTCATCAGTATTCTTTGCTACTATGCCTGTAAGGCATTTAACAGCTTTGCCAAGGTAATCTTGGACAAATCTGTAGTATTTTCAAAAGTCATAATTGTTGCTTCATATCTTTCAGGCATTGGTAAAAGGATTTTTCACAATCTTGAATCAGAATGTGTGGATCCAAGTAACCTTTCCTTATTAGCAATGTTGAAAAGCTTGTCTTTGTTGTCTTTTATAGTTTTAGACTCCATTTTTGCAACTCAAATTCCTTGATTATATTTAAAACTTGCATAACTTTTTTCTTTTCATCGCCTTCATATTTCTCCTGAGATAATCCCATATTTCCTTAGCTATCTTAAGGGACATAACTCTGGTGAAGATAGTTGGCAATAAGGCAGCATAAACATTCTTTTGCCTTCGATTTTTTAGTTTTCCTTTCCTTGTGAGATTTGATCTGAGCCATGGTGGGACATTTTTTGGAAAAGATAGGACTTCATAACCTTCTTCCATTGCTTCCATGTGATCCAAAGTATCCAAGTAGGTCTCCATTCTCACAGTCCAAATATGGTAGTTGTCTCCGTCAAACACCGACGAAGCAATTAATGAGAAACTGGCTTTGGCTTTCATAACAGGTTAAAACTCACACAAATCCTTTAAGAAGAGAGCTTTGATATTAATTGTTGGTTTTTTATGAAAAAACAAATTGAGAAGTAGAAAAGGAATTCAATCCCAAATAAGAGAAATGCAAGAAATACTTCTAGGAAATCTATTTTCATTGAAACACAAAGCATACATTTAAAGAATCTTGTAAAAACTGAAATTAGAGATCATGATGATCATGGTCCTACAACTATGCCTTGACTCAACAATTTCCTCCTAAAACATAGGAACAACCAAAACATAAAAAACATGTAGATTTGTTTGCAATCATAAGCAATTAACCTTCTATCACTCAATCAAGGAGAAGTAAAAGACAGAGAGTTGAAAAAGATTTAGGTCCTAAAATGTTCACATATCTGACAAAAGTGGATTCTAAAACATTTAAAGAAGCTACGTCTATGTTAGATGCTCATCTATCGAAAGAAGCCATGAATGATGAAATTAAATCCATAGAAATGAATAATACATGGATGTTAACAAAACTTCCCCCTAATTCAAAAACTATTGGTTGTAAATGGGTTTTAAGGAAGAAATATAACCATGATGGTAGCAATAATAAATATAAAGCTAGATTAGTAGCTAAAGGTTATACTAAAAAAGAAGGTGTTGATTATTTTGAAACTTATGCTCCTATTAAAAAATTACTATAACTATGTTTGCTATAACTTCTTTTCATATTGTAGATGTACATCAGATGAATGTCAAAACAACATTTTTAAATAGTGAATTAGATGAGGAGATGTACATAAATCAACCTGAAGGGTATCTTATCAAAGGAAAGGAGCATGAGGTATGTAAACTTAATAAGTCCTTATATGGTCTTAAACAAGCTCCTAGACAGTGGTATAAAAAGTTTAAGAAAAAATTTAAAAGTTTGGTTTTGTAAGTAGTAAAATAGTATTTTCATTTAGAATACTAATGCATGCAAAGTTTTAATCACCCTTTATGTTGATGATTTACTAATATTTGGTTAAAATATTTATTGTGTAAATGAAACAAAAACTTTTTGTCTCAATCTTTTAATATAAAAGATTTGGGTTATTCTAAAACATTTTAAGTGTTAAAATGATTAGAAAAGATAATGAGTTTATTTTGAACCAATCACACTATATAGAAAATTACTCTTACAATTTAACTATCTTGACTATAAACCTAGTAAAACACCTATTACACCTCATCTTACACTATCATGGAATAATGGTGCACCTGTTAATCAAGAAATGTATGCTAAAATTATTAGTAGCTTAATGTATCTTATGAATTATACAAGGCTTGATATTGCATGTGCAGTTAGCATACTTAGTAGATTTTCTAGTAATCCTATAGTTGATCATTGGAATCAACTTAACAAACTAATGAGATATTTGAAATATACTTTAAATTATGGATTGTATTATAAGTGTGATAATGCTATCTTAGATTGTTATAGTGATGCAAATTGGGCTTATGATAGAGAACCATCTAAGTCTACTAGTTGTTGGTTATTTACTTTAGGAGAATCAATTATTCCATGGTCATCAAAAAGACAATCATGTGTTGCTTTATCATCTATGAAATATGAATTTATTGCTATGTCTTTTGCCAATAAAGATATTCTATGGATTAAGAGATTTATGAGAAGTATTCCTTTTATTGAAATAAACAAAGGACCTTATACATTATATTGTACCGATTAAGTTGCAATATACAATACTTAAAAAAAGAGGATGCTAAAAAATAGCAAGTATATTGCTATGAGATATAATCACATAAGAAGTGTTGTGAAGAAAGGTAAGGTTACATCAAAGTTTCTACCAGCTGACGTCCAAATGTTGGCAGACACACTAACTAAGCCACTAACAAGTGAAAAGATTAAGAAAACCATTGGAGTTATGGGATTATTATCAATCAAAGAAGATAGGCTTGATTGAAATCCACTCTATCACATTAATGTTAATCAAAATGAAAATTATGTGCATAAGAGTTCAAGGAAATTTTGGTCAAATATCTATCTGAGAAATGTCGATGGGAGGTTGCATTCTAGTGCATTCTTATCTTAAGGAATAGTTGGGGTATAATAATAAATAAATAAATTATTATTATTCCTATTAAAATCCCGTATCTTGTTGATGCACTATTAATATCCACAACGGGAAGAATGAATTGTACATACTTAACAAACTTATTACAGTTTTATATTGGGTAATAAAGCGGTTGTGAGCACTCTTGATGAGCCTGTCTTTACAAATAAGGAAGTGAGAGGCTGCTTCCTATGGGTTATCAATAAGACCCTAGCTTGCTAAATAGGATAAGCTCAAGGCACATTAGGAATGGGCAGCTGCTGCAGAACAAAGAACCAATATATGATGCGAGTGTGATCCAATCATGCTCAACCCAAGGTTCAAGTCTTAGTCCACCTTTCGGCAAGCATTATATAAAGCCAATATCTTTTATTTTATTACTTACCTTCTTATTCTTATTAGATAATAATTGGGGGATTATTATATATTATAAATATATTAATATTATCTAATAATAATTTATATTAAAGTCGTCGTAGTTATTTGGATAGTGAGATGATGTGTCTTTTCCCGAAAAGTGTCATCTGGCATCTTTTAACAAAATAAGTGTCTTTTGACATCTTTTAAATAAAGGAGTCAAAGATTGAAAAACATAATCTCTTCTCGGTTCATCTCCTTATCATTTTCTGTTTTTTTTTCCATTGGTTGATTCTCGTTGATCAGTAGAATTGTAATGTAGTAATATTGTTCCTCACATTAGGCATTGTATCCTGGAGTTAGTATTTCCAAAAAGTCATCTTCAATATTATGGGGAAATAACTTATCCAAAATAATATGTTTGGAAACATTTTGCTTGGTATTTTTCTTCTTTTTTATTTTTTCAAAATAATCTTTTGACATCTTATCCGATCCATTTTTTAAATTTTGCCCCAACACAGTCACGAGTAAAGAGACTATAGAATAATATTGTACTGGTTTGTTTCAATTGTAAGGGAACTATTCTCTAATCTCTAAATTGTGCTCAAGCCTCCAAAGCTGATAAGCATTAGCATCCTCGGGACTTTTGAGCCGTGCTTGAAATCTTTGTTAAACAAGGTTGACATTGAGAACTGACACGTGGAATAGAAAGCTATCATAGAGAAGCCTGTTAATTAGGGTGAGTACAGTGAGCTAGTTTGGAAGTAAAATAAATAAATAAATAAATAAATAAATCTTTTTTTTCCTATATATTAGAGCATTTATACCGGACATGCTTTTGCCCGGGTAAAGTGCTGGTTTTGACTGTTTGAAAGAAAAAAATGGAGATCGCGCGTTGAATCGCTCGGGCAAAAAAACTAGACCCATACGATTGGGCAAGCGCTCGGGCAACCTTTGTCCGGGCGCTGAATACGACAAATGGTGAGATAATTATTGGGGCCCATTAATTTTTTTTATTAAAAACAATTCTCAACGGTTCTATGTATATAAAAGAATGCGGTGTCAAGGTGGGGTTCCCTCAGGATGCATGGATGGTGAACTTTTCTTTTGAGACTAATACCGTCCAACTATGCAGTTTGGCCGAATCCGGTTGGTTCATGTATGTGCATGGTTGGAGCTAGGCGGAGTTCAATTACAATGCAAAATACGTAGGGCCTAGGATGCCATTTGTAGGCACCAAAGCTAGCTAATAGTCATGGGTTGTTTTCCCTGCGTGATCTCACACTAAGACTATGATTGTGTAAAGGGGTGCATGATGGAGGTTTATAGGTGTATTAGGGACTGGACAACCTGGGTAACCAAAAATTAAAAAACCTAACCATTCTCTTCGAAATATTTCCAATGAAATCCTTTAAAAGGCTGACATGATTGGAAAGGAATGGAAATGATGACATGCACAATTTTCTCAACTTTTATATATTTTTTTTATGATTTTATTTATGTTTTAACAACAAACTGGAGCAATTGCTTTAGAGTATCAATAAAAGGCTTGAATAAAATCAATTTTCATCATAAATACATGCCCACATGAACAAAAGGATATTATGGAAAATAACAATCAGGTGTAAATGAACAATTGAATTTGACATTTAAGATGCAGTCAGCTAAACTTATGCAAAGGATTTAGGCTGCCTGAGTTTTCGACTATTTCATTCATTTCTACACTGTCCACAAAGTTAAGAGAGAGGAAACAAGAACAATCATATTACAACAATGAACAATCATATTACAACAATCATTCATCCACATTCATCCCAAAATGTATACTGAGAAAAGTTTTAGGGGTTTGTCCAAATCCGTTGGCAATTTTCATCATGTCATGAAGTTTTAATTCCTCATGCTTAATTCGATCAACTCTGGCTAAAACATTGGTGAGAAGTGCATCAGAGTCATTACCATTGAGTAGAGAGAATTGAGTGGCGAGTTTCGATCGGTCTCCATCAAGCTGCTGGTACAAACTGAGAAGAAGATCTTTTTGTGTGAAAAGCTTTTGCTCTGCAAGTCTGAATTCAGATTCCTGAGATTTCTTTAGTTCCTGCAAAACCTTATTTATGTCATCATCAAGCTTCGTAGAGACATTACTATGATCTGCTGTTATGTAGATAGGCGTTTGAGCTCTCGCACCAACTGTACCACTACCATGTGAAGCTTCAATTTCTTTTCTAGAGCCTAAACTCTGTCTCCTGTTTCTTCCAATGTCCAATACCCCTAACATCGTTATCTCGTTTACATTATTGGATATATCCTCTCCTGGGTTTACAAAGTTTTTTTTAACGGTCACCATTAGCCAAGAAAGCAATACAAAGTCGTTAAAAATTTAATGAAACACAAATTTTTAAATGTGGAGTTCTAGGTAATAGCTAACCTGAAGTAAATGCTGAGAAATTGTCTTCCCTTTTCCAGATCTCTTCATGGGACAATCCATGTTTAAGCTGAAATAAACATTATCAAAGTCATGTTGTTGGTGAAGGAATTGCAATTACTTTTAAATCATAAGCTGTTATTCATATTACCTTAGTCACCACTAATTCCATACAACTCTGCAAGTTCTTCGCTCTGATCTGTCTGGAGTCATGCAAGATGGACAAGCCCAAGTTTAACATTTTTTCAGCAACTTCAGAAGAGTTGACAGATTCACATGTCTTGAAGAGCTTGGTCATGTGTTCCATAAGATCAGTTTTACTATCACAGCGTCTGCAATAGTATTCCACATCCAGATTGATGGTTCCCCTCACAGTTCCTGCCAGATAACAGCGAAGTGCACAATCCAAGTGTGCCACGTGCCCACAGATTAATTTTTCATCAACAGATGCCTCACACCTAATACAACTGTAACCTTCATTGGCCCAATCAATGGTTTTGCAACAAAGAATGCAACAGCAATCACGGCAAAAATTTCTTTCACTACAGCAGATATCACAAGCCTTGGCAGCAAAAACATCACTCTTTTCTTTTGATCGCATATAGCAGATCTTATTGCCAGCTTTACAATCTTCAGAAACTGATGATTCAGATCCAGCACGCTCACAACCATTGGTTCGTTTGGAAGAACCTTCTGCTGAATATATGCAAAAAGAATATTGTAAAGGAAAAACTTATGCCCACTATTTTATTTCAGATAAACACGAGGTAGAGACAGCATAATAAATAGTTCAAACAAAGGAAAAAACTACCATCATAAGTCATATTGTTAGGTTAAAAGACAATAATAATATTTGTATGAGCGCAGTATTGAGAACCACTTCCCAATGTCAACAGAAAATATAATAAATGTGAACAAGAAAAAAGGGTCAATATGAGTGGTAGGGGAAGAGTAATGCTATTCTTACATAATAGGTTTCTCTGCTAGACTTCTCAAATGAATGATATTCATTAATTCCTCCTCAAAATTCACAAAACCCCATCTCAAAATTATCATATGGATGACAACTCATTTGGGAAGATTAGTTGGGAAAACTATTATGTAAGAATAGCATTAGTTGTAGATAATAATTGGTATGAATTATGACAAACAGAAAAGATAATGTACAAGTAAAGTGATTCCTATAGGAAAAATGTAGAGATGGAGAGGAACGTCATGAAGTAATAAATACAAATGAGAATAGCCTTATCCAAGAAAATCTACATGGAACAAAACAAAAATTAAAAAAATAATAATAATTCAATGCTGAAAACAGATGGGAAGAAAGTAAAAGCTCATATTTGAAGAGCCAAAAGACAAAGGTTTAAGAATCTCAATCACAAGGTGTATATTGCTTAACAAGTTCTCCGTTGTATCTTGGAGGCAAACAACATAAAAGAAAAATGGATTGGAAGAACCATCTGATAGACCATAGTGGATCATGACTCCATACACAGTGTTTCTCAAGTTAACCAGTTGTAAAGTTATAGAGGAGACTAACCATAAAAATTAAAAGGCAATTTGCAGGTGGGAAAATTGGGATTCACAACATGCTTCAAGGCATGTAATAGATGCAATATGTTCAGTTGTAATGGAGTAATATGATCAATGATATGTTGCAAAAATGCTAGATTTTGAGGGACATTGGCATCAATTTAGTCAATTCTGCAAACACTAAGAAGCGGAATCTCCCTAGGAAGCCCTTTGTCAGATAGAAAAACCTAGATTGTGTGTTTTGGGAAGTTCAGTGCAAGTTAAACGGACTCATGTCAATCTGGACACAAAAAAGCCGAACAAAGTGCAATCAACAATCTTCGACAAAAAGTAGCTGGTAACAATCAAGTCACGCAATAAGAAGCCTGTATTTCCCACATAAAAACAATTTACAACAACTTACACCTAACGGAGGGGGAAGAAGCTATGGAAGTTTTGTGGTTGTTCTATCGTAGTAATATAGAGTACTAAGGATCAGTCCTATGTGAATGGGGAAAAATAGTACATACCCATCTTAAAGTAAAATACCAGAAAAGTAAATAATGAGTAAGGACCACAAGGTGAGAATAAATTACGGTCAAAAGCACTACAGTAACACCTAATAAAGCACTCTAGTTATAGATGGATTAGAAATGATAAAATCATTGCCCAGTAATTAGACAAATAAAAACAACATAAACAATAACTTTGGAGGAAAAGAAACCAAAGAAGTCATGTGAGGTGTTCTGATGATAGTCCAATACTGACGTGGAAAAGTTTGTCTGCAATTAGATAGCATCACATGTCCTCCTGAAAAATATAATGTCCCTTTTGGAAATAAATAAAAAAGGAATATACTTGATCATGATAATATATGCTTGCGATCATTGACAATAAAGGTGGAAGGGAACCCACCTAAAACACCACTGAGAAATAAAATAGCATTAACACTACTAAGCCAACATTATTGTTGAAGTGATGGCAGTGATAACAGTGAAGTATAACTATTAAATGATCTTCCATAACATTTGAGACAGACATTTATTGAAGGTTGAATTGCTGAGTAATATCAAATATCTGCAAAATTGATGATTAGGGTGTGGAAAATCTCTAATCATGCAATGGAGTATGGATGTATCACAGAGAAAGCTGAAATTTCTTGAGTACATTTTCCCTCTCATTCATTCTATCTTGGTTCCTTTTGAAAAAGTTTATTGTTATTGCACTTCTAGCCAAAAGGAAAAAAAAAACATACTATTAAACAACCATTAAAATTAGAAAACATAGGAAATGCTTTCAATGAGAATGTTTAAACAAAAAAAATTTCAAGAAGGATACAAAAATCACACATAATTACAATCTGTTGATTGGATGCCTAGACGTCTAGACAACACAACACACGCACAGTCAGTGAATCTATACCACACAACCAACCTTAGCTTGGTCTAAAGGAATAGAACGATTTAGAAGGACATAATTGCACTATAAATTAAAGGAAGTGTAGGGAGAAAAGGGCAAGTAGTAAAAGGATGAACCTTTTCGTGGAGCATAATCAGCAGCAGGAATCCTCCAGATAAATGAAGCAAAGAACTTCTCAACGTCCGCATCAGGAAATTGCTTCTTAATATACTGCTCAACAGAAACCTTGCTAGAGAATGCCGCCTGCTGAAAACTCTTGGGGGCATAGAGGAACCTATCTACCCAGTGTCCAGAAGTAGTTTTCCTATTTCCTACCCTCCACCTCCATATGTCTCCTGGGTTTGGCCAATTTTCAGGAGCATAGGGCAACCCATCTCCCATTGAACAGCCAGCAACAGGTACTGGGACCAAGGGCTTTTCATTTGAAGAAGGTGACATCTGCTGATTGCTCCTATCAGATGCGCTGGCTTCTGCGGGCTTCTTTCCTTTTACCATTGCTCAATTTGAATCAATTTCCTATATTGACAACAGAGTGTTATTAACAATCAAATGGATTGATTTTGGCCAAGTCATCAATTTGAAGTATTATTTCATTTTATTTCCAGTATTCATTTGGAAAAGAAAAAAGGGTTATTTGCCAATATAGCTTTTTACCAAATATTTTATATTTTGGCCCCACGACCATTTTATTTGTCAAAATGGCATTGGTTGCCAAGTCAACATCCACAATGCTGACTAGGATTAAAAATAATTATATTAAATTTTTTAAGGGTTTAAATGAAAAAAATAACATTTTATAACTAACCCTTGTAACAGTTTTTTGGAGCTTAACGGTCTTTGGAAGACTGTTTAGCTCCAGTTCGAGGGATCTCTGGAGACCATTTAGCTCCAGAGAATAGACCAACAAGATCAAAGGCCGTTTAGCCCCCATGTTAGTGCTCTCTGGAGCCCCTGGAGCTAAATGGCCTTCCAGCTAAGAACTGATTTTAATGCTCTTTGAAGCTAAATAGTGTTTCATAAACCATTTAGCCCCAAGATAGGCCCCCGGAGCTAAACGGTCTTTCAAAGGAAGAAGCTCTATTTATTTATTTATTTATTTTGAATTAAAAAATTGATATTGAAAGAATTTTCAAAAATCAAATAATTAATTTCAGATGGCCAAAACCCTTTGTTGATACATTAGACTTCAGATGGTCAGATCACTTGGTAGCATCAAATGATTAAATGACTCGCGGTATCACACTATTGTAACTTTAAGCACTAGTAGGTTATTGGCTCTAAAGAGCTTGAGACCATACCTGCCAGGTGAAAGTAAATATTGATGAGATAGGAATAGCAAGAATCCCAAATGAAAGCACTATATACCTATAAAATTGGCAAGATAACAACATAAATTACTTGATCAAATCAACATTTTCAGAAGCTATTAATTTCAAAATAGATTAATTGGCAATACTAATAATAGCCATAAAAGTTCGAGCCTGTACAGGACACTTGGTCCTTTCTACCAAATTAGATTGATCCCTATGCTGCAGGTTAGATGAAGCAATAATATGCTTAATCTACAACTGAAGGCCAAATCTGCGAAAAAGGTTTAAGTTTACATATTTCCAGAAAAACAAAAACACCATTGGCAAGCAACCAAGATAAACATTTCAAAATTAAAAAAAAAAAAATTAGTTATATAGTATAATAATAATGTGATAAGCCATCAAAGTTGAATGGAGGACAGGCTTACCAGCACTCATCTGATCATAGAGTGGAGTCAAAGCTTCTCAAGTTTGAATTGGGACAGTTCTGGGGCTCAGATCAGGATGCTGCAAATTTTAGCAGAAACAAGATGGTTGAATTAAGCTATTTAATCATGGTTTAGCATCTTTTGTGGTGAGAAACAATAAATTGATGGAGATGACAACCTCAATCTTAAAAATTGAAGTCTGAAGAACGTAAAAGTATAAGTTAAAAACATTTTAAAATACATTGAGAAGGTTAGATTGAATTAGTGAAAAGCTGATTATTACAATTAAAAAATGTGTTTTGCATATGGGTAGACCAAATTATTTTTATATTTGAATATATACCCCTAAAATATTGTAATTCTTCTATACCACGACAAGCTTTTAGAATTTGCTTGCATAACTTTAACTCAATTTTTTTGTCTAAGACCATTAAATAATCAATTGCAGATGAAAATTCCAAAAATACCAAGCTTCTATAATCCTTATAAATTATTTTATCATATCAGCTGGAAATGTAAAAACCTATCCTTTCTCAATATCAATGAAGGGAATTTTGGTTATTTGTAACTTATGGTTAGTTAAGAAATATGAATATAAAGACACAGTCTGTGACATCAAGATTATACATATAAATTTTATAGGTCCAAATTTATAAGAATGTTACAAGAAATAAAGCATAGAACACAATTCATGGGAGTCATATTTCCAGGGCAATATTTGATGTACACAAGCAGTTACACAGACTCATGAAATGCATCCACAAGTCTAGGAATCTAGAAAAAGAAAATTCCAGAATGAAAATTTACAGAAAAGGGAAAATTTATATTTTCCATACTTCGAAAATTGAATTATTATGAAGGGGAGCCTTGGCGCAACCTTGTGATCAAGAGGTCACGGATTCGAGTTGTGGAAACAGTCTCTTGATTTAAAAGGCAGGGTAAGGCTGCATAATAGACACAAATGGTCCGACGCTTCCCCGGACCCCGCATAATGCGGGAGCTTTGTAGGCTGCCTAAAATTGAATTATTATGCAATTCAAATTTAAAATGTTGACACAATACAACTTGTAGGACCATTTGACCCAAATTAACAAAAAAATAAAAAAAAGTCCATGCTAATAAAATTTGAAATCAAATGACCCAGCTACAATTGATAACTTAAACACTGTTTTGCGAAACTTTGCATGGGGCCGAAGATGCTGATGAGAATTGAACATCAATGTATCTTTCTATTGCCGCATTAAAATAACCTAAAATCCAATAAACTGCATAATACAATGGAAAATTGGAAACTAATACTAAATGTGTAGCCTATATAATGAAGCAATAATCAATTTTCAGCCAAAAAAAGTATTTTCGCCTCTATATTTTTCCAAGTTACAAATCTACCGCTACTTAAAAAACAAATCAAACTACATACCAAGAATTAAAGCTCATAGATTGCACTAACCACAAAGTTCTCCAAAGAAAGTCAATAAAGCGTAGAAAATTATCAAATAATCGCCGTAAAACACAAAATGCTTGAGCTCTTTTTTTTCCTTCTCCATTCTTCAATTGTTAAAACACAACATTTTAGGTGAAAAATAACAAATTTTTAATTTACGAACCCCAATCCAGTGACTAAAATACAAAGTTCGCTTCAGACCAAGATCGAAGAGAAAAAAAAAACAAAAAAGAAGATCATAACATTGAGGAGAAGAGAAAGAGGCGGATTCGAGACTCACTTCTTTCAAATAGCGCGACCTCTCTCGCTCTCAGATGGGAGCCAAGCTTGATCATTCTCAGGATCTCGTCCGCCTTCGTGTTTCGGATTTCTTTTGGTATTTTTACCTTTTTACTCCCTGAAAAGTAATGATATTAGGTATTACGCTACGTAGCTGTTATTTTTTTTGGCTGTAATATTCAAATTAGTCCTTCTATTATACCAAATCACTTCTTTTGATCCTTCTATTATAATTTTAGTATCCTTTACTTTTATGATTGATTTAGTCCCTAAAAGTTATCAAGTGAGAAACTAAACACTCTTTAATCATAAAAATAGAGGGACCTAAGGTTTAAATTATAATATAGTTTAAAAAAAATAAATTTGGTATAATAAAAAGACTAATTTAGATATTAGATCAAAAAATTATATAATTATTTTTAATCCTAATAAAAAGGGCAGCTCGGTGCAATAAAGCTCCCGCATGCGCGCGGGATCCGGGGAAGTGTCAAACCACTTGGTCTATTATACGCAGCCTTACCCTGCTATAAGGTTAGATAATTCAGGATCATTTTAAGAAATAAAGCGATCTTAAGACTAAAACATTAAAATATTTAATAAAAGACTACATTTGTCAAAACAAAAAAAAATCACCATGAGAGCAAAGGCAGATTACAGCTCTAAAACAAAATGAAAGGGAAGTCAAAAACATCCAAAAATACAAATAAATAATTAAAAAATAAGAAAATAATATTATTATTAAGAAAAGAAAGGGAATGGGCATTTTATATATGAGTAATAATGCAGGCTGCGGTAATCAAGCACCTGTAAAACAATGCAAATTAAACTTTTTGGCTATCCTCAAGTCGAATAAACCTAATTTCTGTTAGGATCAGGGGTAGCACGATTTTATTCTTAAGTTTAACCCAAAATACCTTTTTGCTATAGAATGGTTCAACATTTATATGCCCCTTCACTCTTCTCCAATTATCCGATTTAGGACTATGTTTGCAATTCCAACAATCATGTTCTCAAACAAAGGACTACATAATTAGCCTTCTCTCAAGTGAAACACCATCGACACCCTTTGGATATCACTGCATTGGAAAACATGCCTTATATGGAACACTAGGGCCATTACTGGATGTCAAACACATTAACTGCTCAACATCACTGCGTTGGAACATATGGAACAAATGGAACAGATGGAACGACCCACAAATATGTATTACTTATAGAGTTCTAAGAAAGAGAGAAAGGGCATAGTCTTCCTTTATAATCTAGTATTTTCTTTTTTTTTTCTTTTTTTTTTGACAAAAAGGACAAGCGCCTCCGAATGTTAGGGATGTATAATACGACACCTATGCACGCATGCCCTCACTTTGTGATAGTGGGGGTTTGAATTTGTGATTGTCCCAACCAACAAAGTCTTGCGCAAAGGATTCAATACCAAGAGGCCAAAAGAGGCTGTTGGTTAATCAAGTTTTTAATTTCAAAACATAAACCATATAATTTCACCAAAGTTTTATTCTATAATCGCCTCGACAGGATACATAACCATGTGAACAAAAATTCCACGTCTTACAGCTTCAATGGATTTAATGTTACTCTTCGGAGAAAAAAAAAAATGAAATTCAAAAAACCTCAGTGTATAACCAACACAGAGTTACATACAAATCTATGTTTCACCTCCGTTTGATGAATGGTTTAATCAATCCATCTAAATAGGAAATAACAAAAATTATATATATAAAAATGACAAATAATTGTCCAAATGACTATTATAATTTCCTTTTAGCATAGCTTCTAACTTTCCATATTAATAAATTTTATTTATCTAAAAACCGAATAGCAAGGAAAAGAAAAAAGTTTGGACTGCGCAGGAAACTATTTCACGAAATAAATGTGACTTTTGGGATAAAGAAACGCCAATACTCCAAGCAACATGCAGAGTTCAAGAAAAAAAAAAAGGAAAATGTATTTAAATTTATAATCTACTGATATTTCTAACAATCACAGATTTTAATTTTTCTTTTTCTTTGTCCTAAAACTATCGCAATCTCATCTTAATCAGTTGGAGAACTACTTGAAATCCACTCTCAAGTCTTATCTATTAAACCATTCATTTTCACTTTGGAAACAAAATAGTAGTTTTTCCCAAATACTCTTTTTAGGGACAATTATTGTAAGCTCCCTACAGATATGGTCGAATTGTCAAGGATTGTTGAGAGCTCCATTTTGTCAAACTATACGAATTTTCTTGTATGACCTCATCAATGGTTACCTACCTATGTTTAAGAATTCCATTTTTGATAGTTTTTAATATATTTGTACACATTTTAATGTATCCTTAGGGGTTTCAACATATTCTAAGCTATTTAAGTGTATTATTGTGACCCCGTTCTGATTCTATTGTGTTGAACTAAATAATGTGATCATATTGAATAAAAGGAGAGAAAACTCTTCCTTATATATATATACATATATAAACTGTGAGGTCAAATATGTAATTTGCTAAAAATAAAGAGGTGGAGGATTTAGTATTATTGTAGGTTTTACAAAAAATTGTCAATTGCACATCAATCATCAATGATAGAGTTGGGCAAATCCTTATCACCTATATCTTAATGGTTCAACAACTTACCAAAGCTTTCAAGGTTTTTATCAAGTGGGACCATGCATATGATGCATGGCACTAGAGAGGATCAACATGAGAGTTGGTTGAGGTGTCGTCAATTAAGTGATTAACATCACCACGAGAATCTTATCAACTATCTTGATTTCTAATGTCATCTATAGAAACAAGCTTGTGGGACTTCTCATAGACCATGGATGTGGCTGCGATAAAAGGAGAGTGATAGGAACTGCCTTGCCTCCTCAGTGGTCATTATTAACCTTTTCCTTCTTTTTTTTATCCCACCATCTTCTCCTTATCATTTGGGATTAGGCTTGATTAGCAAGAAAAAGATGGGAGTAAAAAGGGAGAAAATTGATGGTGGGAAAAATGGAAAGAAGAAGAAGATGATGGGTTAAGGAGGGCAAAATCCTAAGCTCTATTAATCCCATATGATAAGAAGAAGATAATGAGAGCAAGAAGAGGGGAAATTTGACAATGGGAATAAAATTCTTGAATAGAGAATGAAGGATGTTAAGGAAGTACAACTCGGTTGGGAAGAAGAAGAGGGAGGGTTTATCTATAAGTTAAGAAGAAAGGGACAGAAAGGTCTTTTCCCATGAACCCCGTTTCGTTTAGAGGCAGGTTCAGATTTAAAAGAAATTCATTTAAAATGAATGACGGACTTAATAGTAAGTGAAAAGGTCATAGAAAATATTCAAAACTTTTCAATGGTGTTCTGGTCATATATAAATCAAAGATAAACATAGTAAATGAGAATCAAACAAAGATATAAAAAGATAATGGTTACATGAATTCAGAGGATTTAAGATTGCAAAGTACAAGAAAAGAGGCCTAAGATTCAATTATCTTTGCTACGTCACAAGAGAGAAAAATTGAATAGAAATTTACCCAAGTTCTAAGAAATGGATTTGTTCAAATATTGAATAGAAGACAAGAGCTAGAGCTGTCAATTCGGGTCGGCTTGTCCCGCCAACAAAAATAGGTGGGTTGGTGTCACACCCTGAACCTGGGTCCGGGCATGTCAAAAGACTAGCCACATCCAAACATGGACAAGTCACAAGGCCTCAGATTTCTTGTACAGATAATTAACAGAGCCAATATAACGAAATAAACATAAGCAAGTAAATTTAAGGAGTTTATACAACTCCGTACAATAACAAAATGTTGAATAGTTACTTCTATAGGGTCTTTTGTGTAAAATATCCTTTTATATATAGAGAGGAGGCTGTCAAAAACCCTAATTTTGGCCTACACTTTCTATATGGTATCAGAGCCGCCGACCCCACCCTGATCTCTCAGTCACCGTCCGCCTGATCACTATCTGCAGCAGCTGCCTGTGTTTAGGTGACTGTGGAGATGGAGACCCCAGTCACAACTCAAGATATGAAGGATATTCTCGAGGAACATGAGAGGATGTTCATAGCCAAGAGTGAGGTCGATGCCTCATCCAATCGGGAGATTGTGATACAGCCTGAGATAGTGCAAAGGCTGGAGTTATGCGAAACAATGTGAAACTAGAAGGGACAAAGAACTATTTGAGTTGGTCTCAGAGGGCGAGTCTGATCTTGAGCACAAAAGGGCTTAAGCATTATGTGCAGGAGACCTGTGTTGAGTCTACAGACAAGGGGAGCGCTGAGTGGAGGACCTGACGCACCACTAATTCCCTGGTGGCATAGATGATGAGTTCGATGTCTCCGACCATTGCTGGGATGGTTGAGGCAATCTGTAATGCGACTGATATGTGTAAGATGCTGACTAAGATGTATTCTAGAGCAGGGAGTGTGATACTTATGGTTAAGGTTCAGACAAAAATTGAGAATCTGAAGCAGGGGGAGAAGAGGGTCTTGAAGTATGCTTCTGAGCTGGAACACTCCGATTTGGATCATTATGATCCCTTAACATTCCCAAATACTACATACACAGTTTTGGGCAAGAGTTGGATCGAGCGCAAGAGGGTGACTCTTTTTCTGAAGGGCTTGGATGCAGAGTTTGAGCATAGGAGAGCCACAATATTTCATCAATCCTCCCTTCCCACTATAGAGGAGGCTATTACTGCGATGGCCCAAGAGGAGGTTAGATTGAAGGTAATAACTGGTGATGCATCACCCCCTGTTTTTGGTCTGCATTGGTAGTTCCTGCCCCTATTATTGATGATAGAGAGTGCTACAACTGCGGGAAGAAGGGGCATCTCAGCTTCAGTTGCCTACACCCGCATAATCCTAGTTACGGTCATTCTGGAGGTGGAGACGGAGGGGCCTATAGAGGTGCGCGTAGAGGAGGTCGTGATCGAGGTCGTGCTGGCCTTAGAGCCAACTTAGTAGTTACTGATGAGGGTCAAATTGTTGAGATGTCCACTGTTGATGCTGCTGAGTTGGAGGAGTTGCAACAATTCAAGATGAGGGCTTAGAGCTCCAAGGGCAAGGACCATGCCGCACAGGATCTTGCTATGACCACTACTTTTGATAACTTTGACAACTATGCCCATACGAGCATAGGTATTCAGGCTTAGGTACTTGCATCCATAAAGAACTCATATGTAGCGCATGTAGAATGGATTATAGACTCAAGAGTATCTAGGTATGTCACTGGTGCATGTAGTGAGTTTGCATCATATTCACCATATAGGTATTTTCATAATGAGACCGTCCAAACTGCTTATGGGACTTCTCGACCCATTAGAGGAATTGACTCGGTCAAATGCACTTCATCAATCACGCTCTCATCTGTCTTGCATGTTCCCTCTTTCCCAATTGACCTTCTTTCAGTTAGCTCTATTATTGATCAATTAGACTGCCAAGTTCTTTTTGACCGGGAATCATGTCTTTTCCAGGAGAAATGAACGGAGAGGAGGCTTGGGACTGGCACCAGGCATGATGGATTGTGGTACTTGGATTAGGGGAGTGTTGATGCTGCTCTTGCTACTGTTGTGTGTGGAGGGAGTAAAGGTTGCAGTTCTACTTCAACATTATCGTCTGGGTCACTTATCTTTTGTTAGCTTAAGTTGCAACCAGAATTAATGGATAAAGTAGACAGGAGTAAACTTGTGTGTGATGCTTGTGAGTTTGGCAAGCATACACGTTCTACTTATTCTAGTATTGGCCTTCGAAGTGTGAACCATTTGCTCTTATTCATTCTGATGTATAGGGACCTTGTCCAGTTGTTTCAGTTAGTAGATTTAAGTGGTTTGTGACCTTCATTGATTTTTATTCTCGCATGACTTGGTTTTATTTGATAAAACATAAGAGTGATGTGCTTCAGTGTTTTCAAGACTTCTGTGCCTGTGTGAAGACTTAATTTAATTCGAAGGTTTGAATTGTACGGACTTACAATGGAACTAAGTATGCTAATAAGGATTTTGCATCCTTCTTGTTAACTTAGGGGATCTTACATCAGACATCCTGCCCAGATACGACTGCACAAAATGGGGTAGTTGAGTATAAGAATAGACATCTACTGGAGGTGACATGCTCTATCATGCTCATGATGAATGTGCCAAAGATCTTATAGAGTGAGGCGGTGATGACAACAGCTTATCTAATTAACTGAATGCCTTCACGAGTGCTGGGAATGTAGATACTATGCGAGATGCTCCTGAGTGAGAACAGGTTCATCATTCCTCCTAAGGTGCTGGGTTGCACCTGCCTTGTCAGAGATCATAAGCCTTCAGTGGGGAAGTTGGACCCTTAGGCTGTGAAGTGAATGTTTGTTGGGTACTCTTCTAGCCAGAAGGATTATAGATGCTGGAGACCGATTGAGCGTCGGCTATTTATGAGTATGGATGTGACCTTTATGGAGTCTGAGCCTTTCTATAGTGAGAAGATAAACTTGACATCTTTCTTTGAGGGCTTCTCTCCTAGCACAGAAGTTGCTGGCCGAGAGAGGGGGAATAGTAGAGATGTGGTTGTGGGGCTAATTCCGTGTCATGTGAATGACATGGATCAGGGGGAGCCTCAAGATGGAAATGAAGTGGAAATGATGATAGTGACTTGACACGAGGACATGGAGAATTAAAGGGGAGGCACTTGAGGGGAGCTCAGACAGATGTCTTGAGGGAGCATAGAGAGTAGCAACAGCAACAACTGCAGTAGTAACATTCACGACCACTCCCTGTGATTGAGATTGATGACCAGTCCATGCATGCCTTTGTCCCAGGCCTCTCCTCAGTTCCTTCTTCCTACGGATCTTCCAATGTTGGAAAACTTCCAGCTAGATTTGGCTTTGAGAATGATATTGCTAATTTTGTCTCTTATTCTTCCTTATCTCCTGCAAACAAAACTTTCATTGCATCATTACAGTCAGTACCAATACCGAATGACTAGCGAGTTTCAAAGCAAGATCCTAAGTGGCAGAGTACTATGCAGGAGGAGCTCCAAGCCTCCGAGAAGAATGAGACTTGGGAACTTGTACCTCTCCCAACTAGAAAAAAGGTAGTTGGTTGTAAGTGGGTGTACACTATGAAGCAAACTACTGAAGGGAATATTGATAGGTACAAGGCGAGGCTAGTTGTAAAGGGGTATAGCAAACCTATGAATTGACTATGATGAGACCTTAGGGGGCGTTCATTTGCCCGTAAGGGGGGGGGGGGAGTGGGTGAAGTGAGCCGACTTCAGGATCTTTTTATGTTCATTTGCCCGTAAGTGGGGGAAGTAGCACTTCCCCCACTGCAGTGAGTTCCCCTTTTTAAACTAGGGTGACTCCCCCTTTTTAAAATCTAAAGTCACTGAAGTGGGGGGGATATAAAATCCCACTAGAGCGACTTCGCCCCCCACGAGAGAAGTCGTCCCGAACTCCACGAGCCTGTGAGAAGCGATTGACTAGCTTCGACCGCGACACCACTGGGTGACCGCCCAATCTCCGAGCACAACGCCTCGGTTTCGCCTCTCGATCTTCGAGCCCGACGCCTCCGTTTCGTCACTCGATCTTCGACCGCGACGCCTCCAGATCTCCTCTAATCTTTGACTGTAACACCTCCGGATCTCAATCAGGTACCTCCATCTTCCTGTCTCCCTCTCTCCCTATGTACCTCCATCTATCAGATATGGTGTTTGTTCTTTGGGATTTTTATGGTTTTTAAGATCTTGATTAGGGGTTTCAGGATTTTTAGGGTTCTTTAGCTCTTGATTCCGGTTTCATGATTTTAGTGTGTTTTGATTGTGGATGAGTTGGAATTTTGGTTGTTTGATGAATAGATATGCATGAAGAGTAAGCTCTGAAGTTATTTCCATTCAATTTCTTCTCCCTAATGTATGGTACAATTGATCTCTTTGTTTGTTATATAAGCTCTCCGTTCATGGAATGCATTCTCACTTGTTGGTTTTGTGACAATGGGAAGTTAGTTCTTCATGTTTGATGTTGTTGCTTTCTTTTGCAAGTTTGCTTTGATTTTGCAAGATTTTGGATCCATTATCGGAGAAGTTTATTGAGTAAATGAAAGCATTTTTTATACTAATTAAGTTAGGATTTTGTTTATTTCTGATGGAGTGAAACTGTGAAAGAGTATGTGTTTTTGTTTTTTTTTGAACATGAAAGTTAACAAAGTAAATTTATCATGGTTATATCTAAAAGTGAGCATTCTTTAGCTTTTTTTTTTGTTGTTGTTGTTGTATAATAGTCTTTCTCATGGAGATTTGCAATGAGAGTATGTGGTGGTTGTATTCTAAGAATCAAGATGAGAGAATGATGGTTCTTCATATTTTTAGTGTGTCAATGTTTGTTTCCTTTAAACAACAGAGTATTAAGCTACTAGTGATGGTTGTTAATCAGTGAATCTATTAGCATTGTTTGGTGTTTTGATGACATGTGTGATGGATTGAGTACAACCCCACTATTTATTGGCTCTTTACATGATATTTTTATTTAAATTTATGGAGAAATAGGTGTTGGAATTCCCCAAACAATTTATGGTGAACATGGTATAGCTTTTTTTTATATAGAAAATGGAGGATATGTCATTGATAGAATGAAAGATTAGAGCAAAAATTAATAATAATAATAATAATAAAAACATAAATATCAAGATAGATGGGGAGCTGCATATAGTTGGTCATTCTCCATTTGATGTACTTAAAAAATAAAAACCAACTCAAAGATTATCATACACAACATATATATATATATATATATATATATATATATATATATATATATATATATATATATATATATATGCAGGAGGTTACAATTAAGAAACAAAA
Organism: Dioscorea zingiberensis; assembly: GCA_026586065.1. Classification (NCBI taxonomy): domain Eukaryota; kingdom Viridiplantae; phylum Streptophyta; class Magnoliopsida; order Dioscoreales; family Dioscoreaceae; genus Dioscorea; species Dioscorea zingiberensis. The sequence goes on along the minus strand of CM048819.1, from coordinate 42,496,262 downwards.
TTTGCTGAAAGGTACTGGAATGATATGTGATGAATTGAGTACAAATTGCCACTTTGTGGGAATGAATTGAACAAGTTAATTATGTGGTGTGGTTGGAATGAGGGGAATTGGTAGCTTTTTGTTTCTCTTTTTCACTACATTTTTTGGCTATATTTTTTCCTCTTTGTTTTGATCTCATCGATCTATTTATTTTTATTTTAGGGAATGAGAATAAATGACTTTTAATTTCTTTGATTCCTTGTTTTCTTTCATTTTTTAATTTTGACACCTACCTAGCTTAACATAGCTATATATCTTTCTTAAAAATATTATCAATCATCTAATTTAGCATGAAAAGGATTCTAATGTAGCTACCATTATGTTCTTGTCTGACTTCCTTGTAAATAAATGTTTAATGTCTAGGATGGCTAGGGATAACTTGGATGATGTCATGATCAACGTCAACATATCGGTGGCAATCCTTGTTGTCGTACTTATTATGTTAAGGACATTACGTGAACGAGAGGATACTACTCAAGGTTCAAGAATCCGTGACAAAGTAGTGGAGGATATGTTGCGTGATTACAATTGACGTGTGCACGCTTAGAATTTAAAAAATTATTAGGTTTTCCAAAATGTACTTTAATGAACTAGCTGTTGTGAACCTTCTAACTTTTGACTTTTGCCTGCTACTCTTCAGCTCTTTCCTTGTCGCCTGTTGTTTTATGATGTTGGAAATATGTGTTGATGGGAACCTTTAAAATTAATAGCAAAGTTGAATTCGTAGGGTTATGAATTTGTATGCTCATTAAAGATTACTTACTGTATTGATGTCAAGATTTAGATTAATATTATATTGATGTTGGAAACATATTGATGTTGTTGTGAACCTGGTAACATCAACTTGTAGGATGGCTACGGGTAACTTGGATGAAGTCATGATCGGCATCAATATATTGGTGGTGGTGACTTATGTTGCCGTACTTATCATGTTCAAACGAAGAAAAAGACAACACACATTACGTCGGGAACCTTCAGCAATTAGAGATATCCATAGGATTTCTCATATGTGCAGAATATTGGATAGAGGAGTACATAATTGTGTCGAATATATAAGAATGAGGAAGGACACTTTTCTAAGGCTATGTTATGTTCTACGAGGGCGTGGCCATTTAAATGATACTATCCACGTGTCCGTTGAAGAACAAGTGGCGATTTTCTTGCATATCGTGGGGTACCACTCTAAGAATCGATCAATGAAAATTGATTTCATTAGATCAGGTGCTATGGTGAGCCGGTATTTCAATGTTGTGCTGCAGGCTATATGTGAAATTAGAGATGAATCTGTGAAGCAACCCGACGTTTCACTACATCCGGATATAGAGTCAAACCCACTTTGGTTTCCTTACTTCAAGGTATTATCCCTATATGTCCTTAGTAATTTTGAAAAATTTTAGTTTAAGTGTCTAATAAGTTTTAACTATTTAGGATTGCATTGGTTTCCTTGATGGGACCCATATAGATGCAAGGGTGCTTGTAGCTCTCCAAAGCAAATTCTGTAGGATCAGAGGCCAGAGATCTATCACTAGAGGTGGACGCAACACACGAGCAGTTGAGAGAAAACACACACAGGAACTCAAAGATAATTTTTGTGCAGCTTATTAACCAGCTGGCTTATCTGTTCTTCTTCTCATATATCAAAGAAACTAACAAACCCTATTACAAACCAAGTGGGCCACACAACTCGCCCGATTCTAACTCCAACCATCCACCTTTGTCGCGTCATCCCACAACTAAGTATACTGCGGCCTAGACTTGCGCACACATGCACAACAGATACAACGTGAACTCACACGTCTCTACCTGCATACTGACCAACTGATGTGATTCAATATAGGTCACGACTCCACTACTAAACCATGCACAAGAAAGGAATACAAGTCTCACGTGGAAACTAAAAGGAACAACTAGATTAAATTCTAACAAATCACCTCCTTAATCTGGTTGTTGTGCATTCTTCACGCCAAGCTTCTGTCACATTTCAAGAAACTTGATACGCCCAAGGGCCTTGGTCAGCACTTTTGCACGCTGCTCCTCTGAGCTAACGTGCTCCACTTCCATTTTTCCTGCCTCCACACATTCACGGACAAAATGATACCTCGTGTCAATGTGTTTACTCCTCTCGTGATGAACTGGATTCTTGCACAATGATATGGTTGATTTGTTATCAATTCTCAGCTCAAATTTCTCTGGTTCCTTCTTCAGTAGATCCGCCATCAGACGAGCAAGCCATATGCCCTGGCATGCGGCGGTCGTTGTTGCAATGTATTCTGCCTCGCAAGATGAGAGTGCCACAATCTTTTGCTTCTATGACACCCATGTAATTAAGCTTGAACCAAGGAAGAAGACAGTGCCCATTGTGCTTTTACGGTCATCAACGTCACCCGCTAAATCACTATCACAATAGCCAACTAGCTTTGCCTCTATGCTGCCCATCTTTTCATAGTAACAACCAAAGTTTAAAGTCCCACTGACATACCTTAAGATGTGCTTCACAGCAGCCAAGTGTTGAGTTGTGGGTGACTCCATGAACCTGCTCACAATCCCGACGGCATAAGTGATGTCCGGCCTTGTGTTTATCAAGTACCGCAAGCTTCCTATGATGCTCCGGTATATGGTTGCATCTACAGCAAGTTCTTCACTCTTCTTACTTAGTTTTAGTCAGTTCTCCATGGGTGTTTGGCAAGGGTTACAACCTTTCATACCTGATTGTTCAAGGATCTTTGCTGCATATCCAGATTGGCACAAGGACACACCATGGGCTGATTGCTTGACTTCAATGCCTAAGTAGTAGCTCAGCAGTCCAAGATCACTCATGTTGAAGAGCTTCTTCATTTGATTCTTGAACTCAACAATGTCACTCACGGCTGGGCCTGTGACAATCAAATCATCGACATATACTCCCACCAGTAGTACCAAGCCATGGTGCTCCTTCTTGTACACTGCATGTTCAAGTGGACTCCTCTCAAAACCAAGTGAGATGAGACTCTTGTCCAGCTTGTAGTTCCATGATTGGGGCGCTTGCCGTAGGCCATAGAGTGCCTTCTTTAGCTTCAGCACTAACTGTGGTCTCTTGTCATCTACAAAGCCTGGAGGTGCGATACATATACTTCTTCACTTAGCTCACCATTTAAGAAAGCGGACTTGACATCCATATGATGCACCTCCCAACTTCCATGAGCTGCCATTGCAATGAGCAACCTCACAGTTTCGAGCCGAGCCACCAGCGCAAACACTTCCTCGAAATCAACTCCCTGCCTTTGTGCATAGCCTTTAGCGACGAGTCGAGCTTTATGTTTCACCACCTTGCCTTCAGAGTCTTTCTTCACCTTAAAAACCCATTTGAGACCAATGGGTTTGTGACTTGCAGGCAACCGACCCAGCTCCCAAGTCTTATTCTCTTGGATGGAGTTCATTTCTTCCTCCATGGCTTTCTTCCAGCACTCCTCCTTCAAGGCCTCTTCATGATTTGTTGGTTCCTCGGAGGACAGGAGGCACAAGCCGGAGTACTCCAGCTCATGCACGTCGGTGGTGTCGTAGAGGTTCCTCACTGTGCGGTAGCGTCGTTGCACACCATCTAAGAACGACGAGTCGTTGCTCGGTGGTGATGCCCACTCTCCGCCCACCGGTGCAGCCCGAGTTGCCGTTGAAGATGCCGGTGTTACCAGCGTTGCCGCCGACGATGTCGTTGCCGGTGACGCGACACCATCTGGCACGTCATCATACACCTGTGTTGGTGTTGCCGGATCTTTAGCCTCGTTCTCGTTTTTCACTCCAGGACTTGTGATAGGAGTTGCACCAAGCTCCACAGTGAATATACCACTAAGCTCATTCACTTCCTCTTCTGTTGTATCGTTCCAACTCCATTCCCTCCCTTCATCAAAGACCACGTCACGGCTCACCATCATCCTTCCAGTGCTCGGGTTATAGAACCGGTAAGCTTTTGAACCGGGCTCATAACCTATAAACACCACAGTAACGCTTTTATCTTCAAGTTTCTTGAGGTATGGAATTGCTACCTTGATGTGGGCGACACAGCCGAATACACGTAGGTGATGCACCTTTGGCTTCGTTCGGTACCATGCTTCGTATGGGGTCTTGGCTTCTATGCTTCGTGTCGGCGCTCGGCTCAAGAGGTAGACTGCCGTCGACACTGCTTCACCCCAAAACCTCCCGAGCACCTTCTTGTTCTTAAGCAGGCTCCTCGCTGTCCCGGTGATGGTTTGGTTTCGCCGTTCCGCTACGCCATTTTGCTGTGGGGAGTAGGGCGTAGTGAGGAAGCGCCTCACTCCATGCTCTTCACAGTACGTGTTGAACTCTCTTGACACGAACTCACCTCCTTGGTCGGTTCGCAGGGCCTTCAGCTTGCCATTCACCTCCACTTCTGCTCTTATCTTGATCTTCTTGAAAGCCTCCAATGCTTCATCTTTGCTTTTGATCAAAACCACCCACATGAAACGTGAGTAATCATCAACAACGAGTAGGAAGTACCTGTTACCCGCTGGTGTTGCTGGACTGATCAGACCACACAGGTCTGCATGCACTAGCTCCAAGGGTTTTTCAGCTTGATATGTGGACGTGTGCGGGAATGGACTGAGGTGTTGCTTGCCCGCCAAACATGCCTCACATATTTGCTCCTGATTTTTGATGTGCGGCAAGCCTTCAACCATCTTCATCTGAGATAGATTCTTCAGTGCATGAAAGTTGATGTGTCCATATCGAGCATGCCAGAGCCACTCCTTGTCTTCATACTTTGTCAAAAGACAAATTGGATGTGTGCGGTTTAGCCTGAGAACATACAGTTGGTTCCATGACTTCTTGACTCTGGCCAGCAAGTTCTTCTCTTGATCATAAATGCTCAGGCTGCCATCCTCTAGCACTGTATTGCACCCAAATTCATCAAGCTGACCTAGACTGACTATATTACTACTGAGACGAGGAATGTAGCACACGCCAGTCAATACCTTGTGTTCTCCCGACAGCCCTTTGAGAAGAACTGATCAACACTCGTGTATCTCTACCACGGAGCCATCGCCAAACTTGACTGAGCCCATCACAGACATGTCCATATCAGTGAACACATCTACATAACCGGTCATGTGATTGCTAGCCCCTATGTTTAAGTACCACAACTCGCTGCAACACTTTTCATCGACTCCCAGGTTGGGCTTGACGTTGTCCTCGTTGAGCATCACTACCTCGCCTCTGTGCTCCTCTGTCTTCGAGAGTTCACATGTCTCGATCATTAACAAGGAGGGCTCATCATCTCTGTTCTTCTCTGCAAGGTAAGATTTTTCTCTCTTTGGCTTTGAGAACTCAGAGGCAAAGTGACAGTACTCATTACAGTTGAAACATTTTATTTTGGTCTTGTCAAACTTACGATGTGGCTTCCTCTCGGCATCATCGCCGCACCCGCCGTCTTTCTTCGCGCCACTGCCGGAGCCTTCGCCGCCCTTCTTATCTTTCACGGACAAGGCCTCCCATTGTGCACGCGTGAACATTAGCTGCTCCCCTTCTTCTTTGTGGTGTCACCGCCCCTTTAGACTATCCTCAAACGCCCTCAAGCGCCCTATGGCCTCCGTCACTAGCATCGTTGATATATTTCCCCATTGTTCGATGGTGCCGACGATTGGGAGGAACTTGTTGGGGACGGCGGTGAACAACTTCTCCATGACAGCGTTGTCCTCCACCACAGCTCCAAATGTTAGCATCTTACCCACCATCGTGGTGAGTTTCTATGAGAACTCTATGATAGTATCGGAGTCCCCCATATACATCCTGTCGAATTGTCTCTTCAACACTTGCACACGAGCCTTCTTGACATGATCCTCTCCGACTCGCATTTCCTTGAGTGCATCCCACGCCTCCTTGGCCGTTTCCTTCTCCGCGATGGCCATCATCACGGTGTCCGGCACCGCCTGGGATATTGCGGCTAGAGCACCTTGGTCCTTTTCTTCTTCGACCACTCAGATGCCCTCGATCACCCCCCACACTCCTAACGAGCGCAAGAGAATCTTCATCTTCACGGCCCACAGGCCGTAGTTGGTGTCAGTCAGCATCGGATACTGAATCGGCACACCACCTCTTGCCGTCGCCTTTCCGGACGTTGAGGATTCGATGACGACGTCGCTCACCGGTGTCCTTCGTGGTGGTATCTCCATCGCCTCTGTCACCGTGGCTCTGATACCAAATGTAGGATCAGAGGCCAGAGATCTATCACTAGAGGTGGACGCAACACACGAGCAGTTGAGAGAAAACACACACAGGAACTCAAAGATAATTTTTTGTGCAGCTTATTAACCAGCTGGCTTATCTGTTCTTCTTCTCATATATCAAAGAAACTAACAAACCCTATTACAAACCAAGTGGGCCACACAACTCGCCCGATTCTAACGCCAACCATCCACCTTTGTCGCGTCATCCCACGACTAAGTATACTGCGGCCTAGACTTGCGCACACATGCACAACAGATACAACGTGAACTCACACGTCTCTACCTGCATGCTGACCAACTGATGTGACTCAATATAGGTCACGACTCCACTACTAAACCATGCACAAGAAAGGAATACAAGTCTTACGTGGAAATTAAAAGGAACAACTAGATTAAATTCTAACAAATTCTGGGGACGCAAAGGGATCACACAAAATGTGCTTGCCGCATGTGACCCGGACCTAAAATTTGTATATGTCCCGCTGGTTAGGAAGGCTCAACAAATGATTATCTAGTTCTGAAAGATGCGCTATCCAGCCCAGCGCCGTATGGTCTATCTGTTCCCCTAGGTTTAATTCGATACTCGAAATTGTACACTTTTACCCAATTTTGCAGTTTAGAGTTTTCACTAAAAACTTCTCCATTATTAATGTTAGGTAAATATTACCTCGTTGATAATGGTTACACAACAACGAAAGGGTTCATCTCCCCTTATCGAGGTGTTAGGTATCATCTAAAGGAACAAGTAGGTCACACACTGATAGATGCAAGGGAGCTTTTTAATCTTCGTCATTCTCAACTCAGAACAAGGATAGAGAGAGCTTTCGGAATTCTTAAGAGTCGGTTCAAGATTCTAGATTCGAGGCCATTCTACCCACTTCCTACACAAGTGGACCTTGTCCTTGCTTGTTGCATGTTGCACAATTTCATATAAGATATTGATCCGGGTGGCACTTTCTTGGATGAAGAAGTTCCTACCGAAAAAGTTTTGACACCCGGTAGTCCAATGACATCACGTGAACGAAGGGACATTGGATAAGGTTGGAGACTAATCTGTGATAAAATAGTGGAGGCGATGTGGCATGATTACATTTCACGCGGGCACGCATAGATTTTCAAAGTGTCTAAGGTTTTGCAAAATGTGCTTTTATGAACTTTTACCTTTGTTGCAATATCTTGCATTTTGCACTGCGGGAGTGAAAATGGGGCTGATTACTGGGCTCCAACAAGTTCTTGAGAACCATTATCTTGTTGATCTTTGGCTCTTTTTAGTTCTAATATTGTTCAGTAGATTTAACATGGAAATAGTTATGTTTTTAATGTACAATTAACATTCAAAGAATGCCATGTATCCTGAGGCTGTAGGAAGGTTGAGTTTTTCATTATTCTATGTATATCATGCGCATCATTTCTCTTAATTAGCACCATAATCTAATTTGCAATTCTCTTTATACATATAACTTTCATAGTGCTTTGATTAGAGAATAAGATAATCAGGAATATTCTAGAATTATGAAAATATCAATATGAACTTTTGAGGAAAGTGGCAGAATAAATTTTGATCAAGTCCTAAGTCCTTAAATTCAACTCATCAATTATAAATATTACTCCATGTAGTCTCTTTGAGGCAATCCTAGAAGATGCTCATACTTTTAGAGAGTAGTTCAAATCTCTGTCAGAAATATATATCTTCTTTACCAATGGAACGATAATTATAAGTAATTGTAAAAACATATAGGCCTTGAACAGTTTTATCGTTAAGTAGGATCTAGAAGAAAGATTTAGTAGTTGTGTCAACTCACTACAGATGAAAATTTTACTCTCATTGTTGATCCATGAAGGCAAAAGTTCAACTCTTCTGTGGTACTGATCAGTTCATGATCAATTATATTTTCAATAATGATTACATGAGGAAAAGAGAATGGACATACTTGGACCACAGGGAGTATGTGAATCATTGATTCTCAAATGCAGGTTTGTGAGACCTATGTGGAAACATCTTCCCCATGATTTGGAGTTTTAAGTTGCAATGTCATCTTGAGTGGAGTTTTTGGAGATTACAATTCATAACAAAAGAGAGATATGGAAGGAGACTAATTGTTGATGAATAATGAATAATGAATAATGAATAATGAATAGCTAACAAGTTATTCTATAAAAGTTCAAGTTGCATATTTCCCTCTATACTACCAGAGTGGGATTATTTCTAACTGCTAAGTATTATGGAAAATGATCATTGATAGTTTCTGTAAGGCGAATATACATATCCAAGTTTACTAAAGTGGCTGCAGTAATCAGTAGGAATGCAGTTAATCAGTGAATCTTTTGTTTCTATATTGTATTCCCAGTTTGAAGAGAAGTGTGAGCAATGTAGATAAATGTAACAAATAGTTCTGAGCCCACACCCACATGTTTCTGCATTACATTGCATTGCATTCCCATGTTTCTGCAGCTATCCAGTTTACTGGAATTTCTTTTCTACATTGCTTTTGTATGTCTTTGTTTTAAGAGTAGAATAAATCAGCATTTTGGTTTTGTTTTTTTTCTATGCAATCTTGCAATTGATATAGCTAGCTACTAATCAATCTTGCAATTGAAGTGTTTTAATTATGACACTACTAAAGTCCAATTACTAGCAATTGATATAGCTAGCTACTAATCAATCTCCCTATCCTGATCCATCTGGTTAAAAGAGATGAACTGGATAGCAGTAACTATATATACCAAGGAGGTTGATGATAGAGGGTAGGCTAAGGTTCCAGCAAACTTATCAATCTTTCGTTTTGGTCATTTCCTGTTTTTCTGTTTTTCTGTTGTTATATATGCATTATGCACAGTATGTTTTTTTCTTATTGCAGAGTTAATGGTGTCAGTAAAGTGAAGGGTGCTTGAATTGTTTTCACATAGTAATGCTAATAGATTGATTCTTTTGAGAACAAGGAAATGCAAAGATTCCTAAAATTAAGACACTGACTACAAGCATGAATTTGTTGCAGGAACACAATAAGGATTCAACACCCCTCGATAATGTTGATGGTACCCAACCCTATTCTTCTTCATCAGGCCACAAGCGTAAGGGAACACCAAACAAGAGATAAACTCCAGATATGGATAGTATGTTGATCCCGTGTCTTGTTGAGATGGTGAAGGTAGGGCTGAAGGTTGACAAGTCCTTCAAACGACAGGCCTTCGTTGAAGCTACAAAAGTGGTCAATAATAGGTTTCCATTGGCCAATGTCAATACCGATAATGTGGAAAACCGGTTGCTATCAATAAAGATAAGATATCAGGAAATTAAGAAGATCATGAATCTGAGTGGCGTCGGTAGGAACGATTAACAGAAGATGTTGGTCCTCAAGGACGAAACCAACCAGTCTTTTGTGGAGGTATACAACTAACTTGTTGACTATCTAATCATGAAACTCTTTTTTTTTTCTTAATCCAACTATTAACATCTTTTTATAGGGATATCCCAAGGCGAAGGATTATCTGAACAAGCCGATACCAATGTTTGATGAGCTGCGAATGGTTTGTGGCGACGATCACGTGACGGGTGAATTTACGTTGTCGATCTTCCACCCATTTGGTATCGCAGACCCAGTATCTGAAACATAGCCTGAAGGACTTGATAACATGGAATCAGATCCTGTAGATGACAATGAGCAACAAGAACAACCAGGGTCTTCCACAAGAAATCGCAACAGTAGGCCTCCTCGGGTATCAAGGACCAGCAATGAGGATGTTATAATGACTGACATTGCTCAAGGTATTGGTCAAATAGCTGGTTCACTGAAGGGATTGAGAAAGAAGAATTGGAAGGAGAAATTGACTGATGCTCTAGACACTTTGCAGGGCTACAGTATCCAGGACATGAATCTGTTGTATGTAACTTTGCGCAATAATAGGCGCCTCGCTGAGGACTTCTACCTGAGGACGCAAAGCCTCTGTGAATTTTTTGTCGATGAGTTTCTTGTTGAGAGAAGGGCGTCTAGGCCTTGAGGGAATGGAATAGTATGGACTGGATGATGGACATTATGGTTTTTTTTTTTTTTTTTTGAGTTGTTTTCACGGTTTGTATGAACTGGATGTTGGAGTTTTAGTTAGTACTGAGTTGTTTTAATGGTTTGTATGGACTAGGTGATGGAGTTGTAGTTTTCATTGACTTGCTTTCATAGTTTGTATGGACTTGGTTTGTTGCAGATATGTGTGTGACTTGGTTTTTATTTAATGTGAACTCATACTTTGTATGGACTTCAAAAATGTTTCTATAGCTATTGTCAGGCAGGTAAAAGGAAGCCTTGTTTACATCACTGATGATCCACATCTGCAATGGAATGGATTTTATATACCCTTTTCATTTTCATTTATGCAGCACAACCCAATTGTTACAATACATGAACACACTAATGTTTGATGTGCTAGTATTTTGTGATTAAAGCATGATTAAAAAAATTTAGATGACATAATGTTATTTTTAATCTATAATTTGATCCACTTTACACCTCATGTATTTAAATTAATTTTAAAATAAAATAAAATTCATAAACCAAATATTTTCTAATATACAATTAAATTATACTCATCAATTAGAGAATAATTAAAATTAAATGTAAATAAAAATTTAAATGATTTTTGATTTCCCCCACTTTCGTGGAAATGAACACACTATGGAAGTGTGGCCCGAAGTGGTCTCACTTCCGGTAAAATGAACACAAAAAGTGGGGGAAGTGCCCACTTTGGTGCCCCCTCACTTCCGTGCAAATGAACACAAAAAGTGGCACTTCCCCCAACTTCCTTGAGTTCGGGAAGTGAGACTTCCGCCCACTTCTCACTTCTGGATAGTTACGGGCAAGTGAACGCCCCCTTAGCTCCAGTAGCAAAGATGAGCGCAGTGAGGACTTTGATCTTATGTGCAACCAACTTTAGTTGGCCATTACATCAGTTGGATGTCAAAAATGCCTTCTTGCATGCAGATCTACAAGAGAAGGTGTATATGGACATTCCTCCTAGTTAGCTTTACTACTCGATAGACAGGTGGGAAGGTGTGTAGGTTAAAGAAGTTCTTATATGGGTTGAAGCAATTTCTAAGGGTATGGTTTGACAGGTTTAGACGTGTAGTGTGTGGTATGGGGTATATGGAGTGTAGTGGAGATCACACTATCTTTTACAAACACTCCAAATACCATATCACAATTCTGGCTTTCTATGTACATAAAATCCAAGATTTTTATGAAATAATTGTTCCTAATTATTTTTTAATTATTTAGTTAATTAAAGAAATTCCCCAAATATGGATTTAATTGAATTTTATGAGAAATGGAGGATTAAAATGGTTAATTCCTAAATGGGGTTATCAGGAACCAAGATATAATATTAAAAGAAGGATGGGCTTAGATGCAAAAATAAACCACTCTCTTGTGATGAGAAAACTTCCATATAAAGAGGGCTTGCATGTGATTTTAAAAGAAGTTAAGGTGGTTGCTGCAAAATGTGAATAACAACTATGTAAGACTCTCAACACGTGATGTTGGTTGATAATAGACGGACAGGAATTAAACAAAAGAATCATAGTTGATATCTTGCCGTTCGTTGGTTGACGCGTTAAAATAGACGCGTGAGAGAATGTGTGAGAGGGACACCATTTCATCTTGACACGGGCTCCATCAACCGCAGTGAGAGGTAGGGATTGCCGCCCATCTACAGTGTTGTCTGATCCAAGGCAGCCAGGCGTTATCCTCTTTGCCAGCTGCCACCGTGTGATCACCGGACTGGCTAGCCTTATGAAGATCTAATCCTCTCCATATGACGGCCTGAATCAGTGGAATGGGATCCTTTTCCAAATCCCATCCCTAGCCTGTAAACCCCGCCTCTCGGATTATAAAGGATAGGGACCTCCACTAGAGAACACAACCACTCTCAAGCAATACCTTAGCCTCTTCCGTCTTGAAGAAACCAAAAGAAGACCTCTTCTGCGGCTGGGAAGCGAGTATGAGTACGATGAGGGAGTGGCTTTCGGGTCTCGAATGGTGTTGATGAGGAGGGAGTCGAAGCTCACGAAGCGGCGCCTGATCTCTAGGCAGTGCCACCAAGTGCGCACCCACGCATCATGTGGGAAGGGTAGCCGCCATACCTTCTCAAGATTATCTCTCTCGGCAGGTGAGGGCACTTTTAGGAGCCTCTATCTTCGGTAAGCCTTCTCTTCCCTGAGGAGCTATGTATAAGACCTGTAATCATGAAAACATGCACTATGATCATCTAAACCTATAAAAATACAATGATGCATGTATGCATGAATTGTTTATCATGCCTCTAAAATTATAAAGGGACTGCTAATGAGTCAAGTTCACTGATTTAGTGGAGCCTAGAGATGATGTATACTTCCTCATTGGGTTGCTTGGGTTTTGAGAAGAACCAGAGTTTTAGTAAACATAATAGAAGAGCTCTTGAGCTCTGGTAATATAGGTCTGTAGTGGTTCCAAGTTCTTTTTAGGTAGCTGGGATCTCTAGAATGTAGCAGGGAGGCTTAGTGTAAGCATATAGGAAGACCTCTGCATGATGAGGGAGAGGGAGAGTGTTGGCATGGGTGTTGGAAATCATGTGTTAAGATTGTGTGTGTGCTAAGATCTGTTGGTTGAGGTGGATGATAGTATCTTGAAGTTAACCTAGTGGTCCTTACATGTTGAAAATGTGGTGAATAACATAGGTAGTGGCGCATAACTTCATCTTTGATTATTAGAGGAATGGACATAGCCTTGAGTGTTAAAAAAAGAAACCCATGTGCATGTTAAGATAGTGGATAGAGAGAGAAGACGGATGGTTATATCTATATATATAGTAGTGATATAATCAGGTCGGCTGCAAGTGCGGTCGCCTGATTATATCACTTATATATATTATAATATATATATATATATATATATATATATATATATATATATAATTTTATATTAACTATATATATCCATATTTATTTATGTATATATTTTTTATAATTATTATATATATATATGTAATTATTATATATATATGTATTCTAATGACAAGATATTTTAATAATTACATATATATATATAATAATTATAAAAAATATATACTTAAATAGATATGGATATATATAGTTAATATAAAATATTATGTAATTAGGCGACCGCACTTGCGGCTGGCCTGATTGTATCTTTATTCTATATATATATATATATATATATATATATATATATATATATATATATACGGGCCTAATACTATGCGGCCTGCCTTATCACTATGCAAGTATGGTCGCCTCTATTTGACCCACTTGTATAGTGTTTTGAGGAAATCTAACCGTATGGATGGAAAGAACATCGAAAAATAAGCTATCATGTCAATTTTCATACAATTCAGGAACTTATAGGGTCTTCATCTTAACGAGTAAAATTCTGAACCGCTAGGATTTCTATAAATTTTCACCCGTTAAGATGAAGACCCTACAAGTTCCCAAATTGTATGAAAATTGACATGCTAGCTTATTTTTCAATGTTCTTTTCATCCATACGGTTGGAAATCCTTAAAACATGATCCAAGGGCCAAAATGAGACATTATCGAAATGTTCACCTACCGACAGATCATATATATATATATATATATATATATATATATATATATATATATATATATATGAGTATTCTCCATTCTTAAGCTGTCTTTGGATTTGTATGTTTGTAGACAATAACATTTCTAGTTCTCTTGGGTAAAGGATTGGATCTTCTGGTATCTAAGAAATTTACTTCAATATCTGGAGTATCATATATATATATATATATATATATATATATATATATATATATATATATATATATATATATATATATATATATATATATATTGCATTGAATATGGACCAATCATTAAGCTTTGAAGGATTAAAGGGCTTGAAAGCTCTCAATTTAGCTGGGCCATAAACATTTCATGGGAGCATACTTCTTGTATACCTATATATATATTTACACTAAGAGATGTCACGTCTACCAGATACCGACGTAGAGCGGAGAGACGTGTCAAGAGAGAGTCTCGATTGATTCTAGTCATCTCTGATATATAGGTAAGTTACTCTTGCCTAGTTCCTACTTAGTGATTGAGTACTTATTGGTTTTGCTACTGTTATATTCTAGGATGTTTTCTTGATGATCTTGATTATTGCTATGTTGACTGTATACACATACTAGATATCTTTATTTGTTGGATTGTTTCCATGATTATGTGTTTATGATTAGTATCTATTTATGTGTGATTGTGTTTATTGAACATGCCTGTCCGTTGATCGGCATGTAGCAATAGAAACACGTGAGCTTGTGCTTCATTTGGGTAGGTGTGTGTTAGTTTCTCCATTCTTGTGGATCCTTCCGCCCGGTGTAGTGGAGCGTGGCTCCAGTGGGGCATTCAGGGCTGAGGATACCTTTGCGTTCTGATGGTCCATGCTAAGAGGATGATACTTTGGCTGTCAGCCCGTAAGTGGGATGATACGCTAACCTCGTCGACACGTACTAGAGTTTTCTTTGGATTACTCTTTCAGAGCTTGATATTGCTGATCGGGGGATAGTTGAGAGTTTTCTTTGGATTACTCTTTCAGAGCTTGAGGCTGTAGTTGTGGTTAGGAGTCCCTACCGTTGATAAACCCTTGTGGCAGGTTTGAGACTCCCAGATGTTGGATAGTGCGGGGCATGGGCCCCACTTGCTTGATTGAGTCATGTTGATTGATTGGCTTTAGTTGTTATTGGCTTATTTGTTGTTTATTACGTGACTTCCTTGTGTTCCCTTTGGGGGTGCTTACTGAGCTTTCCTTTCGAAAGCTCATCCACTTGCTCTCACTATTTTTTTCAGATCCTGAGGAGTAGCTGACTCGGACTCAGGAGGGGTATGAGGGTTGGGATACTGTTTCTGAGGTTTGAGAACCTCATATTTCATTTGTGAGTGAGAGTATGTTTTGTAGGACCCTTGTAGGGCCTTGACATTTGCAGGATACCTGTACCCTTATGTTTTATTTTTTGTTATAGACTCTGATCTGTTTTATTATGTTTATTTGGATTTTCCGCTATTTATCTATTGTTTGTTTATGATTACCTAGGCCTTGTATGCGAATGGGGCTCGTTTCAACTTAGGTACGGCCGATCTACTCATGTTCTCGAGGCCCAAGATCTGGGTCGGGGCGTTACAATGTGGATGACATTGTTATTACAGGGGATGATGCTGAGGAGATCTCTTACCTAAAATGAAGGCTGGGTAAATAGTTGAAGTCAAGGATCTGGGTCAACTAAGATATTTCCTTGATATTAAGATTGCACGATCATCTTGAGGAATAATGCTTTTTCAAAGGAAGTATGTTTTGGACTTACTCATTGAAATAGGAATGTTAGGGTGCCGAGTAGCTTCTACTCCGATTGAGCAGAATCATAAGTTGTGTGCCCAATCTGGTGACTTGGTGAGCAAGGAGCTCTATCAAAGGCTTGTTGCCGCTACTTATGCCACATTAGACTCGATATTACATATGTTGTGAGCGTGGTGAGCAGGTATATGCATGATCCCAGGGTTGAGCATGTGGAGGTTGTATATATGATTCTAGGATACTTGAAGGGAATCCCAAGGAAAGGCCTTTGGTTAAGGGGTCATTGGCACTTGGATGTGGAGTGATATTGCGATGCAGATTAGGCAAAATGCTTGGATAACAGGAGGTCCACCTTAGGTTATTGTGTCTTTATTGGAGGTAACCTTGTGTCGTGGTGTAGTAAGAAGCAAGAGGTGGTTGCTCAGTCTACAACTGAGGCTGATTATAGGGCTATGACAGTTAGTCATTATGAGATGCTTTGAATGGAGTTTGTTGTCAGAACTACGAGTATTTAGAGGAGATATATTGAAGCTCTGGTGTGACAACAAATTGGCCATTAGCATTGCTAACAATCCTGTATAGCATGATCGCACAAAGCATGTTGAGATTGATCACTTCTTCACTAAGGAGCGACTGGATGATGGGATTTTGAAGCTGAGTTATGTTCATTCGGGCGAACAACTAGCTAATTGCTTAACTAAAGGATTAAGTCCTAGAGAGTGTATTAAAGCATGTAACAAGATGTGGATGATTGATATCTATCGCCTACCTTGAGGGGGAGTGTTGAATAGTTACTTCTATAAGGTCTTTTGTGTAAAATATCCTTTTATATATACAGGGGGGTTGCCAAAAACCTTAATTTTTGCCTACACTTTCTATACAGAAATACAAAGTCAAGGCTTAAATAGCCCTACAGAAAACAGTATGTCACCCCTAGAGTATTAAAATAGATACATAATACAAATCCAAGTCTCACATACACATCGAATATAATATTTGAGGTTCACAGACCTCCAATAAGTGTAATAGAGTCCAACAGCTACTCAGGGAATCTCCGCCTACGCCCGATTCTAAGTCTACTCGTCACCTGGGGAAAAATCAATAAAGTACATGAGCTAAGGAAAGGCCAAGTAGGATCACAATAAGAATATGTGGCGAAAGACCATAAGCAAAGGAACAACAACTCAGAAACTTAGCAACAAAATATTAGATAAGTGAACAAGTCATAAGGTAAATAATACATCTCATAGGCACTACGATACTGTGGTATACAAAGATGCGGCCATCAGTATAGTGTATACCGTTATCAGCAAAAGCTGGTGCGACTACTCATGCCGGTGGTGCTATTAATACAAACATATATGTGTACATGACCGGTATATCAGCCCATAAGTTCTAGGGTACAAGCCCCTAGCAATGGACCAGACATAGTTTCAGGGTATAAGCCCTCTGGCAATTGGCCTCAAATAAGTATCATGCCAGCTAAATGAGATGCATAACAATATGGAATACACAACAAATATAGAAGTTTAAGAAAACAAATTGTTCTTAAACATGCAATAGTAGGCCTAAAATTCTCAAAAAGGTAGAACAGAAGTAGAATATCAAAATGACCCAAAGTGGTCGAGTTAAAGATATTCAAAGAAGTGGGAGTGTGAGAGCCTACCTTTTTAGGAGTGTTAATTAGATACTAAGTCCGCGCAACTCCATGCTCCGTGCAGAGATCTACTTGGCGAAATAATCTCAATGTCATTACAAACTACAACTTTGTTTGATATCGGAGGAATGCATGCATCACACCATAAAGTAGTAACCACTAAATATTATTATACTATCTTTTCATCATTGTAGTAGAGAACAAACATATGGCTATATATATATATATATATATATATATATATATATATATATATATATGAGGATCTTAAGAAGTCTAACCCACATAAGTGTCGTGGTAGCTTTAACCATCAATCCTGAAATCCATATTCTTATTATGCAAGTGATGGTTTTACATGGGTTGGTAGTTAGCAAGGATCTACCTTAATTAACAACCAATTCTTAGTCATGTCCAGGTATCAAATATAACTAACTTGAAGTCCTTTATATTTAAATGTGTCCAATGGCTCGACTTTAAGTTTAACAATTCTTAAACTCAAGAGACATTGAGGCTTCACTCTTGACCTCTAAACATGTGTAATAGATAATATTTTCAAGTACTGTCTATAGAATTGGTTTAGCTACACAAAACTCAGTAAATCTTCAGGTTGGTGTGAGAACATACTCAGATTTACACTACCCATCTAATACTAGTATAAGGAAAAGCTTAAAAAAGCTCATTGCTCTACTTTTAGTTCATTGAAGCATCTTCACAAACATATGATGTGCATAATCATTCATGCTAATTATCTATAACAAAATAGTCTCCAACCTCTAATTATACATTCATTCACATTTAGAAGGAACTCAACAATCACATACATATACTAAATCAACTCTATTCCTTCTTAGTGGGTGTTTAGGATAGAAATTTAAAAGATATAGTCATATCAAGGCTGTAGTTATTCTCCACAACATCTTAGGATACCCCAATCAAGAGCTTGGATAAGACTCTATCTTGATCTCTTCTAATGCTTATATGTGATTAGGGAAAGCATGCCATTAACAAGAGATTAGGTTTTATTTAACTAACCTTAGTGGTTCTTCAACAATGGGTTCTCAGGTCTGTCACTATCTTGACAAAGCACCGGCTGCAACCATTGTGTAGAACTTAACAACAGATGTTGGGGCTTCAATCTCCAGTCTCTATCCCTAGCTCGAAGTCTCACATTCTTCTATTGGTTTTCCAATGTAGGACTGGACTTCCCTCCCGTGTTTTCTGTCTCCATGCTATGAACTCCAGGCCTTACTTCAGATACTGTAAAGAGGAAGAAGAAGAAGGTGAAGGCCTTGATATTCAAGCAGTAGAGATGATGAAATGGGAGTGAGGAGGTGTTGTTTCAGAAGTTGGTTCTCTCCCTTGTTTTTTTTAAGCAACTAAACCCCCCATCTTTGTTGATTCACAAGCAGCTCCTCATCCTATATGGGGGTTCTGATCAAGCTGGGCTTTTGCAGACCATATCAAGGAATTTTGGATCTCTAAGTGTGTAGCTTATGAGACTTTTGACTCCTTATTCTCTTCCCGGTTTATAGTTGTAAAATGAGGTTAAGCAAAGTCAGAGTTTAAGGGTGGTTGTCACTGCATGTACTATTATTACATGTGCTCCTATTTTATTTATATTAAAACAAATCTTGTGGAAGAGTATGGCAGTACTTCCATGTGATCTCCAATAAATTTAGTAGTTGTCATATGCCCTCTATTATGCTTACATGTGTTAATAGTTCTCTTTATCTATTATTAACTAATGTCTTAGAGTGAGACCATAATGCCATTGTTTTCAATTTAGCCCTTTACAAGTGACAAAATCATTTGAGTCTCCATATTAGCACATGAACCCTCATATTGATATTAATCAAGTGCAAGTTTTTAATAAATACAATTAACTCCTCACTTAATGCATTTATTTAGGATTAGCCAAAATTTGAAATTGGTATAATACTTAGTAGGGGTGGGTTTTACAGTTGGGTTGGTCTTTTGTATGCCCGTTTGGGAGTGGACCTAAACGGGCAGCCCGCTTGGATCACTGGTTTGGGCAGGGAGGGCTGGTTTTGGACGAGCTAGCCTGCCCCTTAATTTATAAAAAAAAAATCTAAAAATTAATACCCTTGCCTAAATCCCTAACTCCTAACTCTCACACTCTCTCTTAGAGAATAGCACTTCCCGCTCTTCGCCCCCGCTCCTAAGCCTTCCCCTACCTTCGATCACCGTGTCTTCTCCGATCTCTGTGGGAAAACAACCGTAGGTGCTGAGGTCCTGAGGACTTGATTCCTATCACCCCTACCGACAAACCTTGATGTTAGGTTCCAATTTTTAGAAATTTTCATTTTATGGATTTTGATTGTTGATCTGCCCAGTTGCATGTGTTTATGAATTTGTTTATGCTATCTCTTTTAGGAATAAATTGTTTTAAATTTGCTAGTTAGTATACATATATAATATATATATATATATATATATATATATATATATATATATATATATATATATATATATATATATTTTTCTTTTAGGATAATAATGGCTAGCACCTTTTGGATCTTCCTTAGCTAGATGGAATTGTTCTTTGTGTGAAATTCTTTCTCATGGAGTTAATTCCTTGGCTCAGTTTTAATGAGTAAGCAAGCTTCTCCTTTCCTAATAATTGATGGCCAATATGCCATACAGTTTTAGATTGAGTTCTGCTAGATCAGAATCACTGAGTTTTCCTTGTTTAGCACACATGTTTAAGTTATAGTTCTTTTAGATTTTAGCACACATGATTCAATTTTAATCTGCTAGATATTTTTATGGTTATGTTGTCCCTTTTTTCCTGAGTTGATAATTTCTTAAGATTGCAGTCTACTTTCCATGATTTTATTTTTTTCCTTTCTACTTTCCATGATTTTATTTTAGCACGCATGATTCAATCTTAATCTACTAGAGCTGTATCGAATCATGTCACGGGATTGATCTAAACCCAAAGGGTTGAAATGGTGAAATGCACATGTTAGTGTTGAAGCTTAGAGTGAAGTAGAATTGCATTTATTTTATAGCCTGAGGTTAAACGCTTATCAATTCTTTAATTTTTCTTTTTGTTTGCTTAAGGACAAGCAAACGCTTAAGTGTGTAGATGTTATGATAAGAGTTCAAATGACATTAACTTTATATCACTTTAATGTACATTCTTGCATACAATATGGAGCAATTATGATCCATTGGTACTCAATTTATGTTAATTTTCATTTACAAGGCATTTGAAGGCATTAAGAGGAAATTGGAAGCATTTCAACATCAAACGAGGAAAAATCCAGTGCAGGACAGATTAGACGGGCGTGTGCGCAATTTTACTCGCCCTTGTGAAATTATGTGGCACTCAAGCGCCCCGTGTGACCAGCCGTGTGGCCTTCCTGAGAAGTACACGGGCGGACACGCGCCCGTGGAGCATCCCGTATAGATAACCCGAGTGCTACGCGGACGCTCAGGCGCCCGACGTGAGCATTTGTTTGCACGACCTGAGGAGTACACGGGCGCTCAGGCGCCCATGGAGCCACTTGTGTGGATCGAGATTTGGGCTAACCTGACTGTAATTCTCAGTATTGGACTCATTGCGAACCCGATTTGACCCAAATCTTTTGGAAACTATAAATACTTTCAATTAGGGTTTTGAGAGGAGTTCCAAGTTCCCAATTCCATAGACCACCCTTGGGAGCTCCTTCTCACCATCAACAATCATCCATTTAGGGCATCATTGGCATAGAAAGGAGTATTGCTTCATCGGAGGAGGATAGGAGGGAATCTCGCCAACGGTCCTCTCCAGTGGTGGAGGCAACGGTGTATCACCATCCTATGCATTCTTTTATTTTCATTATTGTATTGGATTTGTATTCCTATTTGATGGGGAACTAACTTCCAAGGCATTTGGGCATGATAAACCTTCGAGTTATATTTTAATGTTCGACATTGAATGTTAATTGACTATTTGGTTTCTTATTAATCTTGTGATCGATTGAGTATTATTCCATTCAATTGAGTACTTTACATTGCGACAACCCAGATTATTCAATTCAATGCACCGGGGGAAGAAGCGAATGCCTCGCCTTGTGCGGGCATACCTTAATAGAGGGGATTGTGAGTTCGCTGAGAAATCGGTCACTAAGGAGAGCGACTCCTTCATATGCATTGTTCCCATAATCCTTCCAAGCAATAGATTCCCCAGAACATCATCGGTAAAGGTACTAAGTTAGTAATTCGCCTCGAGAGGGGGAACAAAAGCACCTTAGGAATCCTTGGTCCAGTAGATTATAACCATTAGTCTTGCCATTCATTGTCTATCTTATTGAGAACTCGAGGGGGATTCATCGCCCGGATGTCACCTTTTCATGATTGATTGCCTTTGTGATTTTACACTCTCTTGTTCAAATTCAATTTCTCTTGTTAGAATTAGCAATTAGGTTTAAATAGTACTCAATCCACAATCCAAAGTAGACCAGATAATAGGTTAGCAGTTAGTACTAGTACTTCACAAAGTCCCAAAGGATCGGTACCTGACTACTTTAAGTCCACTTTATTACTGGCTGAAGACTCTCTTGTCGAGGACCTAGTGAATATACCACTAGCTGAAGACTCTCTTGGGAAGACGATGCACATTGGCACAAAATTGTTGGCTGAGCTTCAGGAAGAAATGATGAGCTGCTTGCAAAGTAATAAGATCTTTGCTTAGACCCCTGAAGATATGCCCGGGGTAAACCTAAATGTCATTGAGCATCACCTCAACACAGACCCAGGGCCAAGCTCGTAATCCAAAAGCCGCGACACTTTGTTCAGGAGTACTAGTAGGCCGCGGATGAAGAAGTCGAGAAGCTCCTTGGAGCAGGTTTTATTAGAGAAGTCTGTTGTCCCGAGTGGCTCTCTAATGTAGTGCTAAAGAATCCCTCAGGAAAGTAGCGAATGTGTATCGACTTTATCGATTTGAATAAAGCTTGCCCTTAGGACTATTATCGTCTCCCTTTGATCGATGAGCTCTTCGACGCCACCTCTGGTCACCAAATGCTGAGTTTCGTAGATGCCTTCTCCGGATACAACCAAGTCAAGATGGCAAAGACCGAAGAGGAAAAGACCTCTTTCATCACGTCCAATTGTACATACTGCTACAAAGTAATGCCTCTTGGTCTGAAAAATACGGGCGTTACTTTCTAGAGACTTGTGACTAAGTCTTCATGAGGTAGCTCGGGAAGAATGCTGAAGTATACATAAACGACATCCTTGTAAAGAACAGAAAGGCTGATCAACGTATAGCAGACCTACACGAAACTTTTCAGACGCTCGAGCTCATGATATGTGCCTTGACCCCAAGAAGTGTACCTTTGGAGTTCAGTCCAGCATGTTTTTGGGATTCATGGTTACCCAACGTAGTATTGAGGCAAACCGCAAGAAGTACAAGGAAATACAAGAGATGAGCTCCTCGAGGACCATCAGGGAAGTCCATATATTAAATGGGCGTTTAGCTACCCTTGGACGATTTATATCAAGTGTGGTTGAAAAGAACTTGTCATTCTTCCTCGCCCTCCAGAATGCACCGAAGATGGAATAGATCGAGGAATGTGAAGAGGTATTTAAGCAACTGAAATAGTCTAGTTGCCCTCATTACTGACAATGGCCACCAGTTTGATAGTAGGGACTTCAAAAATTTCTGTTCGAAGTTAGGGATCGACATCAGGCGGACATCCGTAACACACCCTCAAGCTAATGGGCAGGTGGAAGTCACCAACCGGACAATCATATCAAGGTTGAAGACCTGGGTAATGCAGGATGGATCCAGCTGGGTAGTCGAGCTCCATAACACCTTATGGGTATATTGCACTACTAGTTGAACGTCCACGGGAGAAACCCCTTTTAGCTTCATATTCTGCGTAGAAACCATCATTCTAGTGGAGATAAGTTTGCGGACACCCCGTACCTCAGAGTTCAGTTAGGAGACGAATGACGAAAGTCTTTGAGCCAAGCTTGATCTGTTAGAAGAGAAGTGGAAGAGTGCTTCTATTAGAGTTGCCGCCTACCGATAAAGGGTCAGATAAACCTACAACTCCAGTGTCAAAGAAGTCATCTTCCAACCCAGAGATATGGTGCTGTGAAAGAACATTTTTCATAGAAATAAAAGCAGGGTCAAAAAGTTCACTCCAAACTGGGAAGTGCCATATATTGTAAAAAAGGTCGTCCTGTTGGGGACCTACTACCTCGCCGACATGGAAGGGCAAAGGCTCCCTAGGCCCTTCCATTCTGAACACCTTACATGGTACTATCAATGAATTTATCCCTCTTAAACCACCGTCTCTCAGGCCTCCCCAAGTAATTCTACCATAGAAGCCAACGATAGACAATAACTCCCTTTTGTTATTTTTCTTTCTAGTGAGTTTGCCTTCTCTAAGTCCCTTCACTATAAGGATCGAGCACTCAAGCTCAGCTTTTTCTTTTAAGTTCTTTCACTATAAGGGCCGAGCTCTCAAGCTCATTATTTCTTCTAAGACCCTGCACTATAAGGGTTGAGCTCTCAAGTTCTTTATTTCTTCTAAGTCCCTTCACTATAAGGATCGAGCTCTCAAGCTCGTTATTTCTTCAAAGTCCTTTCATTATAAAGGTCGAACTCTCAAACTCATTACTTTTCCGAAGTCCCTTTACGGTAAGTACCGAGCCTCAACGCTCGATCTTATCTCTGAATTTGTAGCTCTTCCATGATCTTTGCCTCAACCATACAGGCCTCGCGGTAGGTCGCCCTTTTTAGGGCTGAATTCAGCATCCCTTCTATAGGATTGACCTCGACTCGATATCCCTTCTACTGGATTGGGCTCGACCTCAGCATCCCTTATACGGGATTGGCCTCAACCTCGGCATCCCCTCCTACAGGATTGGCCTTGACTCGGCATCCCTTCTAGGGGATTGGCCTCAACCATGGCATCCCCTCTACAAGATTGACCTCGACCTCGACATCCCTTCTAGGGGAGTGGCCTCGACTCAACTTATTAATATACGTGTTCCCTACATCTCGTCAGCATGGACTCAACCTCAACTGAGGGAATCTAATTTGATCCACCTTGGCCAAGGATCTAATAGGCCTTATGGATAATAGGGGGACAAGTGACCCGACTCAAGAAGCCCTAGGAGATCTTGTCCGAACGCCTTGCTAAAGTAGAGGTTCACTCAAAACTCACCACAAGATAAGGCACATACCATGCTCGGTAAACAAAGAGACCAACATCAGGTAACTTAAAATATATTTCATTAGATAAGTGCCTTTCGGCAGTGGTTACATAAACCAACAAAATCTTCCAAGGAAAAAAAGGTTATAGGGAACAAATACAAAAACGGCTCAAGGTCGAGGTTCATTTGGGGTCGATTTCTCTGTAACATAAGGTTGGGATTCCTTCGGGGTTGGCTCCCCTACTTCATTATCCCCGCTCATCTCCGCGACCACGTCGCTTTCCCCAGGTGAAGCACTCTCCCTTACTCCCCATGTCTCCTTCCTCATCTCCATGAACAACTTCAGAGCATCTACACAGGCAATCTCTTCAAGATTGAGGTTAGGTCGGGTGCGGGCAAGTTTATGGAAAATAGTGAACATGTCCTTTGCCCCCTTCCGAACAGTCCCTATGAATTCCTCGCAAATTCTGAAATTTGCAACCGCTTTCTCCACCCCTATTTTCCTCTCCCTTCGGAGATATTAGAGGAACACAAAGGAATCTAGGTAGTCTTTTATTGCTTTCTTTGCGTCCTGATCCTACCTTATAGATCCTTTGTAATCCACGATGAATTCTTTCAACCTGGCCTTTACTCGCTTGGCAATGACCTCATCCCGTTGAGCCGCTTCGTCATCATACACCTTCTGTACATCTTTTAGAAGGTCACGATTAGCCCTGAGGTCCTTGATGACCTTTGTTTTCTCTTCCTCGAGATGTCCTATCTTTGCACGCAGCTCATCGCCAAGACTCTGCGAGGAGGTCAGCGTCGTAGAACATTTTTCCCACGGAAGTCTGAAGTGATCCTTGTCAAACTTAAAAGTCCCCAGGGCCACCTAGAGATCGTGTGGCTCAGTCTTCGAGCTGGAGACCTCGGCATCACGCTTCTCCAAGAGCTCGCTAACCAGGTTCTCCTTGGCCACCTCCTCGCAAAGGTACCTTACGGTATGGTCCAAGAAAAAACCGACCTATAACGAGATGCGATGAAAGATATAACTAGAAAATTCACGAAAGAGACTCTATCAAATATCAGAATGAGAGACATATTGTCAAGCTGAGCGATAAAAGGTTATTGGCTAATTCATCATTTCTAAGGCTCAACATCTTGGCCCAAATGATATCGGAATGCATCATGGAGAATGCCACGGAAGCGATCGCCACATCAATAGAGAGCTTCGAGATACATCTCTAGGGCCTCCGAGGAGTAGCAGCTCCCTTTTGAGCAGAAGACGCTTTTCGGCACCTCGGGAGCTTTTAGCCTTGTTTCTCGTGTTCCGAGGACTTGCGACCCCAGTTCTCACCATCCCTTGAACTAGCGTTCAACCTCCGCCTGCTTGGCATTAAAGCCTTCTCCTTGTGCTGGCTCGGGACATGTGACCCCGGGAATCTGTGAGGCTGTGGATGGGAGCTTATCAAAATTACATTCTTATTATATTCGGCAACAACAATCGCATGTTAAGAAAGTCGGGGCCGAGGAACCAAGTTTGATGATGGGCCTTCCACCTCGGCTGAAGAGTCACCCCCCTTGGAGTCTTGAGAAAGGGTGACTCGACTCCCCAACCTCTTTCCTGCTTTAAGCCTACCCAACATTTTTCTTTTAGGCCTCACGGACAAGCTTGGGGAAGTAGAGCTGGCCTCAGCCAAACGGGAGTTCACCAAGTCATTGAATTCCATTCCAGGACCTATAGGCACCACACAACATCAATACCTTATCCGACCTGGATCCATGAACTAAGTACACAAGATACTCTACCCATGGGTTGGAAAAGGTTGTTATCCCGGAGGCGCTCTGGAGCGATCAACTTGTCAAGGGGAATATGGGAGGGACCTCGGAGAACCTTCAACAGGGTTGTCTCCTCAACTGTCTTCTTGGTCCCATATGAGGTGTTTAGCTTGGGAGGCTCGCAAGATGTCGGGACTCTCCAAGAACGGTTATAAGTGGCGAAGAAAAATTTATCTTTCCATGCATGAATGGAAGATGGAGCTCGACCTAAGAAGGATTTACCACCTCGAGCGGAGAAATCATACCAACCCGGGGTCAGATGGGACCTCAAGTGATAAAGGAGACAAAACCAATGAATCGTCAGCTCGTAATTGAAGTGTTGAAAGACAAAGACAAACATATAAAGGACCCGCCATGAGTTGGGAACTAATTGGGCCAGACAAAGGTTATGGCATGTCAAAATCTCACCAAACAAAGGAGGAAAAGGAAGACAGAGGCAAGCAACTAAGGAATCTAAATATATTGTGACCCAACCGTCTCTAGGAGAGTTCACTTTCTCAGAAGGAGTAATGGAGAAACAATTGACAATTCGTCGAAGCTCGTTGGAGGTGAGAGCGAAGGTTACTAGAAGACCAGAAGCAGGAAGCAACAAAAATCTTTAGAGAAAGCGAAGGAACGGGATGAAGGAGAGACCACAAGTTCACAAGTCATATCAAATACTTATTCTTACAACCACAAGTTCACAAGTCATGTCAAATAATAAAGTGGACTATGAAAGTCGGATGTCGAACCCATAGGGACCTAGAAGACTACTACTACCTAATTGTCTGTTACCTAGTCTATCAAAGAGTTAGGGTGATGTTCTAATCGAATTACTAAACTGAAGGGGCTCAAAATCAATACGTATGAAATCGATGAGTAGTGATGACAATCAATCATGAAAGGGAGATACTCGGGTAATGAATCCCCTCCGGATCCTTGTGGATAATTGTAGGTATGTATTCCTATTTAAAGATTGCTAGGTTATGGACCAAGAGTTCCTATGATGCTTTTATGCCCTCCATCGAGGTGAATTACTAACCTAATACCCTCATTGCATTAGCATTTTGGGGAACCTATATCTTGGAAGAGTAGTAGGAATAAGAAATCTAAAGGAGTCTCTCGCCTTAGTACTCGATCTCTCGGCGTACTCATAACTCTCTCTATTTAAGTATATCTACACACGGGGAGGCGTTCGCTTCTTCCTACGATGAATCTTATTAGTAATTAGAACTATCTCAACGTAGTGACCAATACCATACATAACATTCAATAGATCTCAAAACATAAAGCATTCATTCAATCATAGAAATCCATAACGAACAAGTTAAAGTTCTAATCCGGAGGTTGATCTTGCCCAAGTATCTAGCAAATTAGTTTCCCATTAAAGGGAAACACAAATTCAATACAAAATATAAGAGAAATGATCAAATATAATATAAAACACCCTTTCCTCCACTGTTAGCTCCATCGTTGGCGAGGACTGTTGGTGGAGTGTATGGAGCCCTTCAATGCTTGTCGTCACGTCCTTCGCTCCAATATTTTCAACAAAACCCTAATCTCCAAATAGGGAGGGGATAGGAACTCCAAAACAATCCAAGGATCAAAAACCCCTTTTCAACATCTGAATCCTCTTTATTTATAGTCCCTCATGCGTTTAGAACATAGGTGGTGTCATCTGAGTTTTCATGAACCCGAATCTGAAATAAAATACAAGTCTTGTCGCACCTGAATCCTGTCATCTGAGTTTTCATGAACCCGAATCTGAAATAAAATACAAGTCTGGTCGCACCTGAATCCCTAGCCGTGCTGGTAGTCACGTGGGTGCGCGAGCGTCTGCACAAAGTGCTACTTAATCCGTGCAGGCTACCGCGCGAGTGAATGCCTGTTCGCAAACCGCTCGGGAGGACCTCTGGTAAATAGTATACATACCTCTCGGTATGATTCAAATAAGTTCTGCAGAATCGCGCGATTGAGTGGTGCGAGCGCACAGGTGTATTGCGGCTGGAGTTTTGTTTGGTGCGATTGCGTGGGCCTGCATGCTTGCCCACACTACCTCAATTAACTTGGACTTTGCCTCAAATGATGCAGAATCGCTTCCTTTTTGCTCTCGAGGCCTTCCAATGCCTTGTAAATGAAATTTAACACAAATTAAGTATCAATGAGCTAAAACTACTCCAAATAACATGCATAGTATACAAGAAAATTGTATAAAAATATGATCAATTGAACGCTTGTCATTGTCATCTTTAAAACACTTCGTATTCACTTCAACGACCCAGATCCACTTCCGAAATGGCGCCTCGGTGAGGATGTGACATATGGCCCCTCAAGGCCACCCCTATCATTACCTCAATAATCACCCAATGATTTTTCAAACGAAGCCTTCAAGAAGCAAGAAGATGTGTCTTCTTATAAATGTTGCACATCGCTTTAAGTCGGTACGTACTCCATCACACATCGTCCGCATCAATTTCTCAGTCCTCACCAACGTTCCAACTCGTCCTTGACTCCTCTGTGGGACAAGCCGAGAGCATATCAAAGCCCTCACTCCGGAGAACCGGCCAAGACCTCGACTTCATCACCTCATCTCGTTTCCAATGATGCACTAAGGTACATTCCCATAACCTCTTCGTGTCGGTCTAGACCCTAGTTACACCACCCCTTCTGTTATGCTCACCAACTCGGCAAGGGTCGGCCCGGATCCCAAGGACCGCCACCCTACTCTTATAGAGGCATGCTTTCTATTACTTCACGGACAAAAAGGGAGTATCTCCACAACAAAGGTAATGATCGCTGGTAAGGCAACAAGGAGCATGTGACAAGGCCTGAATCCCGAGGCTTGCCAAAAGAACAAATAGGAGGTAACCTTGGCTAGTAAGGGGTAATGTGATGCCCTGAGTTTTCAAATTAATATAAATACTAATTAATGAGTAAAACACTAATATTTAATAATTTAAATAATAAGTAAGTAGGGTTAGTACTGGATTAGAAAGTAAAAGAATAAATATCTTAAAGTACAAGGACTAAATTGAAAATAATAATAATAATAATAATAATAATAATAATAATAATAATAATAATATGAATTTTCGTGGAGCCTTCATGGCTTTCTTGATGCTCAAGTCAAGCCCTCTATAAAATCCCAAGCATACTCGTTGCCAGCTACTACTCATAAAGTAGAGATAGGAAGAGAGAAGGCAGGCAGAGAGAAAAGAAAAAAAGAAAAAAAGAGAGGGAGAGAGAGAAGGTAGAAAGAAGAGGTAGGAAGAGAGAAAGTAAGGAAGAAAAGAGAGAGGAAAGAGAAGGGAGAGTGAGGAGAGAGAAAAGAGAGAGAGGAAAAGAAAGAGAGAAGAAGAGAGAAAAGGAAGAAAGCGAGAGAAAGAAAAAGAGGAGAGAGAGGAAAAGGAGAAAGAAAAGAAAGGAAGAGGGAGAGAAGAGAGAGAAAGAGAGAAAGAAAAAGAGAGAGAAGTGAGACGTGTGGTTTTGTTAAAATCACGGTAGGACCATTACAGGACCGTCAGGAGTGTCCAACCAGGTGAGTTGACTGCAAATGAACTCTAATTGATTTTCACATGCTTTATTTATGTTTTTATCGATGAATTTTGAAAGTAGTATTTTCAGTATGTAAGTATATTTGCTCATAGCAGAGCCACTCTGCATGTTTTGTATACCAATCTATGTCACATGTGCACCAGTCGAGATATGCCTACGTTAGGGCTAGGCTGAGGAGTTGTGGGCTAGTTATGTGTATGTAAAATGAGATGTCAGCACGACTAATGCTATTCAGATTGGGTGTATACGAGACTAGCGTTTCTGGATTCTATGGGTTAACTTAGAAGCCTTTCCTTGGTTGGATTCTTTATGCCTTTATTCTCCTTGCCTACTTATGATCATGTAATTTTTGAAATTATTTATGTCCTTTTATGATTAAATGTTTCATTTCTGTGTTTTATGTATGAACAAATCTTATGTCCCCCTGAAGGGGAAATATGTTATGTCCAAAAAGCGGAAATATGCTTGTCCCTCGGGAAGGGGAAATTAATGAATGTTATGTCCCCGAGAAGGGGAAATGAACAAATGATGTGTTGACAGGTGGGCATGTATTTATACAACCCTCCAAGGCATTGGGTAAAGTATATCCCTCTAATGAGTTAATCTAGTGGATAACAGGAATGACCATGACAATTTTTTTTTTTTGTAAGTATGGTGTCATGGCAGTTAACCTCGACAATTTTTATGATATCTAGATTGTTCATGATATCTTTTCTTATATTTGATGTATAAAGTGGGAATTGCCGTCAAGCCTATATTCATGATATCTTTTCTTATGTTTGATGCTTAGGGGGCGTTTGGTACCCGGTTTAGGAATGAGAATAACTCCTTACATAGGTCATTCCCATGTTTGGTGGAGCATGTATGGGAATGGAGGGCGTGTGAAATCCAAGATTTCTATTATCTTGAATAAATGGATTTTTAATATTTTAGAAAATGAAATAATTCGATTTAATTGAAATGGGAAGGTTTATTAAGTAAAACCCCTAATTTTGATTTAATTATAATCACCAAAGGTACTTTGGTAATTCAATGTAATTGAGAAATTGGAAACTTAGAAAGGAATAAACTCATGATGATAGATGGGGAATTGATTTAATCAATAAAAAGAAATCTCCAAGTTTGGAATTTCTTGGACTTGATTTAAAACGGGAATAAATTGATAAATGCTTTGAAATTGATTTATTTAATTAATGGAAATTTGTATGGTTGGAAATTTCTTGGATTTGTTTGAAGAAAAGGGGGTAGTTGATTAAATCCCAAATTTAGAATTAATAGGTGTTGATTGAGAGAGAAGGGAATATTTGGTTAATTTTATGAATTAGAATTATTGGGGCAGCCAAGGACCTCTTTGTAAATTCGTAAAAGATCAAGGACTTGAGTTGAATTTAACTTCTCTCACAAGGAGGGACCTGCATGGGATTGTATGAAAGTGTAGGGGGTTATTTTTCAAATTCCAGCGAAACCATGCAGAGAGAGAGAAATAGTTAAGAGAATCAACGGCAGGGATTGAAGATCAGAGGAAGTGTGGATCGCAAGGCGACGATCCAACCATCCAACGCAACTACTAAGGTGACGGTGCGTGTGCCCTCACAGTGCGGGCCGATCAGAGACGTCCATCTGAGATTGATGATTAAGTTCGAGGCATGAGTTCAGCTTTGAACCGTTCATCGCCAAATAATCCATGACGTCCATCAAACGTGGTGATGGATCCAAGGCAAAATTGAAAAATCCTCTCCCGTCGATTGCCAGCTCGATGATCTCAGCCGCTCGTTGCAGCGAGTTATGATCGCGAGACGATCTTCTTCTCCCTCCTACGTGAGCCTTTCTCCTCCGCTAGCCCGCCGCCGTGCGAGAACCCCAGCTTCTTCGCTGAATATGGAAAGATCTAGATAAGGAAGGTGGATGATTTCTTCCCATGCTAATTATCAATCAAGGAGATCACGATCTCCAATGTTTGAATCCTCGGTTCCCTATATAAACCTGTATAAAGGGACCCTAGAAGTTCACTGAGCGGTGGCGGGTAATCTCACTTGTGAGAATCCGAGAAGGAAGAGGTTGGTACTTCACATCTATGATTGGAATAGAGGGGAGAAGACGAAGAGAGGGCTGCCAGGAACCTTTCTCCAACGTTACTGCTCCACGGTGGCGCAGCTTCAAGACCGGAAAAACTTCTGTAAGTCTCTCTCTCGTCTTTGTCTTTTCTAGTAATGGTCATGCATGCATGTAGTTAAGAAGAGAGAGGGAGAGTAAGGGTGGCTCCTTCGTCATCTTCCGTCGAGTAGATTGATGTCGGAAAGAAGGAGGAGGCCCGGCTGGGAACATTTCTCTTAAACAGGGCAGAGCTGTACGCAGAGGCTGCAGTCTGGGAGGTGTTTCCGACGTGCCAACTACTGTCGGTCGGTGAAGGCGTCGTGACAAAAGCAGCTTCGGCCGCCCGTAAGCCATCGAGGACCGTCATGAAGGACTGGAGCGCCAACGCCTTGCCAGCGAGCGTCTGTCCAGAAGAAGAAGGAGATAGATTAAGAGTTAATTAAAAATCGTTAAGAGATAGTTAGTTAGTTAATTAGATTAGTTAGTCAATAATAATAATAATTAAACTTTAATCAGCATGATAGGTGGTTTAATTAAATTAAGTATGATTAAGTAATTTGTTTGATTCAATCAAGTTTAGATGAACCAAATCATGGTTGGGCTTGATAAAAATGGAATCAGTTTAGATTGGGGCTGATCATTTAGAGAAGATTGGGTTTGGGCTAACCAACTAGCAAGGTTGGGTTGGTTTGGCTCTGGATCAAGTTAACTTGGTTGGGTTTGATCAATTTGGATCTGGATTTGGGTCAGGTCTATTATATTAGATTGGGCCAAGACCTATTTTATAGTTTAGCTGACTAGATCAGATCAACTAACAAAAACAAAAAGAAATAAAAAGGGTGTGAGAAAGGGGGGTTGAACCGGAAACCACTCAAGTGGGCTTGGTGGGCCTTAACCACTAGGGCCTTCTTTCAATTGTGATAAATCAAACTAAG
Organism: Dioscorea zingiberensis; assembly: GCA_026586065.1. NCBI lineage: Eukaryota > Viridiplantae > Streptophyta > Magnoliopsida > Dioscoreales > Dioscoreaceae > Dioscorea > Dioscorea zingiberensis. The sequence goes on along the minus strand of CM048819.1, from coordinate 42,463,438 downwards.
TCTGATTCCATAAATCTATAGAAGGAAATAAAGGGAATAAAAGGCAAGTTGGGGGGAATTGAACCAGGGAACTCTTGAAAGGGAGTGGTGGGCTTTAACCACCAAGCTACCTTGTCTTTGTTGTAGAAATAGTCTAGCTTGGACATTTAAAAGAATGACTTAGAAATTCAGGGAAGGCCCATTAAGTCGGGCTGGGCCCAATTAGAGCATTTTGCATACACATCTAGAATCATACGATGTTGTCATTACTGTTATCGGGATTCACTATCAGGTTTGACGTAGAGGCATAGGGAGTTGGTTCTTTGGGACTCCTGACTTCGTGATTTCAGGTAAGTACGCTTGCCTCGTACCCACTCTTCGGAGTTTCCCTTGACTTTGCTTATATCATGTTATTGATATTATTGCCTTTTTGAGACCATACATGCTTCCTTTATTTGCTTGAAATTCTTTTGAGCATGCTTGGTGTTTCGTGATGTTGGTATCCCTGCTTTGTTGTTTGGTCTTCCGCTCGGATTTAGTGGAGCGTGGGGGGTCCGTTTGGGAAACGACCAGGGACGGGACACCCTGACGTTTCGGCTTGCCATGCAAGAGGGATGATACTCAGGTTGTCCTGCCCGTCAGTGGGGGTGATTCGCTGGCCATGTCGACACATACGAGAGGTGGCTCTACCGACATACGATTTGAGGACCGTACGACCTGAGGGTTGAGATCCAACAAGTTGCTGATGATGCTGACTGGGGGAGATGTCTTGATGAGCTTTCCTTTGGAGCTCATTGCAAAGCTTGAGAGCTGTTATAGATAGGGGTCATACAGTTGTGTTTATTTGTAGTAGACTCCTAGGAAATGTCTTGAGGGGTGTGTCCCTGTAGTTTTGACTTGATTTACCATTCCTGTTGATATCATGATTTTTGAACCCCACAAGGGGTACTTACTGGTTTTCCATTCGAAAGCTCACGCACTTGTTCTTTCTTTTTCAGATCCTGAGGAGTAGGAGATTTGAGCTCAGGAGCCGATCGAGGGTCGGGATATTTTGTAGAGGTCGAAGGATCTCTTTTATTTCTTTGTGTGAGAGACTATTTTTTTTTTTTGTAGGACCCATTTAGGGCCTGGCTTTTGAAGGGCATCTGGACCCACTTATTTATTTTGTTTCCGCTGAGACTTTTATTTTAAGTTAATTGAGATATTTGTCTTGTTTATATGTTATTTGTTGTTACTTACTGAGGCCTTGTAGCCGAGTAAGGTGCGCCTTACTTGGTTACGGCCGGTCTGCTCACGTGCTCGGGTCCCGAAATCCGGGTCGGGGTGTGACAAGGCGGAATACCAAGGAATGACATTCCCCCAAAAATTGGGTGGAATAATCATTCCTTTGTTAGCAAATGTCCAATTTTCCCATGAGAAAAGTCACTCGATAGAGTCGTGCTTCGTGTTGCGAGTCCGCGAGCGTCTCTTGCCGGATCGAAGCTTCTCTAGCGTCTCCTCCGCATAGCCGCTGGCCAGCCTTATCATGGCCTCTTATCCACCGCCGCTGAAGGCGGCATTCGAGCTAGGTGGAATCGTTGGCTATCGAAGGTCTCCGAACCCGCAACGAGGATAATTTCTTGTGGCGTCTCGAAGATCTCTTCATCGGTCTTCCAGAAGCCTCTCCGAGCCACTCCCTCCATGTCGGCGCCATCTGGTTTGTTGGAAATTAAGATTGTTGTTCATGCTGGATTGAGTTTGATTAACTAATTTTTCTCATAATTAAGTGTATTGTTTGATTTCTTACACGAAGTACTCATAGTATGATTCCAATGTTTATTTATTTATTCAGTGATATTGAGTGAAAGTTTGGATTTTTGAAATATTTTGTAGTTTACTCTATACGATTGACGATGATTAATTAATTGGAATTGTTTTCTTGCTTGTTGTTATTAAAGGAGATCATTGTTGTTAGCTTAGCGAGTGGATGATTTTCACTTTTATTTGTTTTGTGTTGTGATTGGTTTCATCTTCATCTATTGTTTAGGGATAAGAGTGGTTTTAGATGGTTTTGGAGATGGATTTGCAAGAACAATTCATAATATTTATTCATAGTAATTTGTTTTTGGCTTTTTTTTTTTAAATTTGCAGCATCTTTGAAGTTGTTCTTCGAATTTGTTTCGTTGATTGTTATTTAATTATTTATAGTAGATTAATTAATTAATTAATTAATTATATTCAATGATATTATTATAAAATTAAATATTTAATTAAAATTAATTAATGTTATTAAACTTAAATATTTATTTATAAGAATTTATTGATTTCAATAATTTTTAAAAATAATTATTTAAATATTTATTCATAATAATTAATTATTTATAATACTTAAATATTTTAAAAAATAGTTATCATTTAACAAACCTATTATTATTATATATAATTTTATTTATTTGCATAAGTGGCATAAAAGTCATTTTATCACATATTTCTTCTTTTACTTTTCTCATTCCCAATAAACTACCATTCAAATCCCTTCCAACCAAACATAGTTTTGTTTCTAATACCTTTCCATTCCCCCTTATTCCCATTCCTCCTCATTTTCATTCTCATTCCCATTCCCATTCCGTGAACAAAACGCCCCTTAATATATTCATGTTTACCTTATGGATGTACCTAATCTTTGAACATCTAAACTTTCGGTCTTTTGGCTTGTAAAATTTAATGAACATTATTATATGACTTAAATAATAAGTCAATTATATGTGCTATAGAAACCTGCGCTGCTACAAGTAAGCTCATTCTTAAATTAAGACTCTTCACTTTATCTTCTTCTCCTACGAGCCTCCCACTAACTTGACCGTTGGAGCGGGATCTGGGCATCAACACCCGTCCCCCTCTTACTGTTCTGTTTGTGCCCCTTTTCAGGTGGATTCTCAAGGAAAACACCTTCATTACAACCCTCAACTTTTGAAGAATTTATCCATTAGCATGAACCAAAATTGACCTCATAACATACACATAGATTTAATTTGCAATGTAAATCTTATACCAAATAAATTGGGTCGTGATAAGTGTTCAAATTAGCATCATTTATATATAAGATTCATGCATATTACTATAAGTTTCGGAGGAACATTGGCCCGCTTGTACTCAAAATGGCTTTGTTTCTGTAAACAGTGCAGAAAATAGAGGTTCTAAGAGAAGGGAAGCGTTTTCAAGAGAATACGGGCCAAAACAGGGGAAACAGAGCAAGAGAACCAGCCCATACGGAGTCCCATACGGACCCGTATGGACCTGGAGAATTCAGATCCAACCTCCCCAGCTGTACGGACCCCTAAACGGACTGACAGGACCCCGTATACGGACCCCTGAGAAACATACGACCCCGTATGGGAGTCCGTATACTGGGTCGTATGTCATAAATCTGCAGCTGCGTTTTGATCGAACCAAGGGTAAAATCAGAAAATACACCCAAAACCTTAGTGGGGGGGTATAAATACAAAGCTTAGTTAGGGTTTTGGGGCATCTTGGAGCAAGGAATCAAGGCTTGGAGGAGTTTTCACCATCTTCTCCTCCACCAAGGAGGAGAGGATTGGAGGAGTTCTTCCCATTCAAAAACTCAAGGAGGAGAAGAAGGGGCAATAGGAGCAGCGAGGAATCCACCAACGGAGCACGTTTAGGGTTTCTTTTTCGTCATGAACTTTGTGATTTCTTTCCCTAATAGCATGGAATGTTGCTCTCCATTGATGGAGAGCTAATTTCTTGATACTTGGGTGTTGATGAACCCTTGGATAATGTTTAATTGAAATTTCTTTTTCTATGTTAATTGCTTGGTTGAATTCATTGTGGTCTATTGGATGTTATGTATGGTAGTATTAATCTCTCTACGTTGCGAGAGCTCGGAGAGGTTTCTATAGTCCACATGGGGGAAGATGCGAGCACCTCCCCATGTGTAGACAATCTCCAATAGAAAGGGCAATGAGTACACCGGGAGCCCGGCTACTAAGGAGAGTGAATCCTTTAGATGTCGTAAGCTCATAGCTCTTCCAAGAGGTAAGTTCCCTAGAACATAATCAATAAGGGCACTAGGTTTAGTAATCACCCTCAAGCGAGGGGATGAAAGCACATTAGGAACCTTTGGCCAATTATTCACCAAGAATTAGCATAGATAGCACTATCCATCTCTAAGAAAATCCAGGGGGGATTCAATAACCCAACTATCCTCTTCACTAATTGATTGTCTCCATGGTCAATTTGCTTGTTAATTTGTGTTGCTAATTTCAGAATTTAGGTTTAGTCACCACCAACCAATCTCGATCGACTAGATAATAGATGAATAGCCACTACTAGTACTTCCTTTCTCCCTGAGGATGAATAACCCGACATTAGTCCACTTTATTACTTGATTCGACCTGTATACTTGTGGATTCAGCGGATCAAGTTTTTGGCGCCGTTGCCGGGGAGATTTAGGACTACTAGAAAAGCTAGGAGTTTATTAAGTTAGTCATTTATTTTCAATTTTTACTTTTTTTTAATAATTGTTTGATCTCTTGAACACTAATTTTTCTCGCAACCTTTTGTGCGAGGGGATCACATGGCAATTCTCAAGGACATAATGTAACGCAAATTAGACCTGCTTGAGCAGTGGATCGAGGAAAAGCTAGCAGATCAGTTGAGAGATTCGCAACGAGATTTGTTTTTTGGAGATGAAGAATGTATTCACATATCAAGAGAAGCATCACCAGAAAGGGTTTGTGATGAAAAACAATGCCATTATCCTGATCATCCAAGGGAAGTTGACTTTACTCAATTTGACACCACAACGTATGAGGAAGAAACTATCTTATCAAGCCCAGGTGCATTGGTTGAAGATCAACAATGGGAGGATCATCAAGTTCTTCAAGTAAAAGGGGATTGTGAGGAAACAAATAAGAGCATGAATAAGTTGGAGCCTTCAATCGAAGAACCCCTGAAGCTTGAATTGAAAGAACTCCCCGATCACCTTGAATATGCATTCTTGGATGAGGGTTTACAGCTCCCAGTCATAATTGCTTCAGGTTTAGCAAGCTCAGAGAAAGAGAAATTGCTACAGGTGCTCAAGAGACTTAAGAGAGCTATTGCATGGAAAGTTTTGGACATCAAGGGTATTAATCCATCCTTTTGCACCCACAAAATCTTGATGGAAGATAATCACCGACCATCAGTGCAACACCAAAGGAGACTGAATCAGAATATGCAAGAGGTTGTAAAAGCAGAAGTCATCAAACTTCTAGATGCGGGGATTATCTACCCTATCTCAGATAGCGCATGGGTTAGCCCAGTAAAAGTAGTCCCAAAGAAAGGAGGAATGACAGTGGTAACGAATGACACGAATGAACTAATTCCCACAAGAACCGTTACCGGATGGAGAGTATGCATTGACTATAGGAAACTGAACGATGCTACAAGGAAGGATCACTTTCCACTACCGTTCATTGATCAAATGTTGGAAAGGCTGGCCGGACACTTGCAATACTGTTTCCTTGATGGTTTTTCGGGATACTTTCAAATCCCCATTGCCTCGGAGGACCAAGAGAAGACTACGTTCACCTGCCTATATGGTATGTTTGCTTACCGTCGTATGCCCTCTGGGCTTTGCAATGACCCAGCCACATTTCAGAGATGCATATTAGCCATTTTCGAATATTTTGTGGAGGATATCATGGAAGTATTTATGGATGACTTTTCAGTTTTGGGGGACTCATTCGATCAGTGTCTTAAAAACCTAGACAAAGTGTTGGGAAGATGCGAAGAAACCAACTTGGTTTTGAGTTGGGAGAAGTGTTACTTCATGGTTCAAGATGGAATTGTATTGGGGCATAATATCTCAAACAAAGGGATTGAGGTGGATAAAGCGAAGGTCGATACTATTGAGAAACTACCACCACCAAATTCTGTGAAAGCCATTCAGAGTTTTTTGGGACACGCCGGGTTCTATAGGTAATTCATTAAGGATTTCTCCAAAATAGCTAAACCTCTCACCAAGTTGTTGGAAAAGGATGCACCATTCAAGTTCAACGAATAATGTTTGAATGCCTTTAATACATTGAAGGACAAACTTGTCCAAGCGCCAATCATGACAGTTCCAGATTGGGAGCTACCTTTTGAGCTTATGTGTGATGCAAGTGATCATACTGTAGGTGCAGTTTTGAGACAGCGGAAGAACAAACATTTCCAACAAATTCATTATGCTAGCAAAACTTTGACAGATACTCAAGCAAACTACACCACCACTGAAAAAGAATTTCTTGCAATAGTCTTCGCATTTGACAAATTCCGTCTCTATCTGATATTGTCTAAAGTGGTGGTCTACACTGATAATTCGGCATTACGTTACTTACTAGCCAAACCGGATGCCAAACCGAGGTTGATTCACTGGATACTCCTCCTCCAAGAGTTTGACTTAGAGATTAAAGACAAGAAGGGCGCTGAAAACTTAGCAGCCGACCATCTATCTCGGTTGGAGAATCCTGGAGGAGAACGTTCGAACGAGGAGGACATTAATGACAACTTCTCGGATGAACACCTGTGCAGTCTTCAAGTAATCTCGGAGGAGTTGAATACTACGGATGAAGCGAAGGAAAACCCTTGGTTTGCCGATATTGCTAACTACCTTGTGGCCGGAATCCTCCCTACTTCCTATGATTATTTACAAAAAAGGAAGTTCTTTGCGGAGTTGAAATACTATACATGGGATGATCCGTATCTATTTCGAGTTTGTGCAGATCAAGTGGTAAGGAGATGTGTCTCAAGAGAGGAAGGATTGCAGATTTTAGAGCATTGTCACGCAGGACCCATAGGGGGATACTACAGTGCAAATAAATCAGCTCGAAAAGTCCTCAATTCGGGCTTTTATTGGCAACGCTATTCCAAGATGCGCTAAAATATGGTCAATCTTGTGATAATTGTCAGCGATCTAGGAACATATCACAACGCGATGAAATGCCGCAAAGTTCGATGCAAGTATGTGAGGTGTTTGACGTGTGGGGAATAGATTTCATGGGACCATTCCCAAATTCTGGTGGCAATAGACTCATTTTAGTGGCAGTCGACTACATCTCCAAATGGGTTGAAGCACAAGCTATGCCCACTAACGATGCCAGAGGAGTGGTTAAATTCCTGAAAAAATTATTCTCTTTGTTTGGAACACCTAGGGCCATAATAAGTAACCGGGGGACACATTTTTGCAATACCCAATTCGCTAAGATACTCAAGAGATACGGCGTTGTACACCGCACATCTACGCCCTAGCATCCTCAAACGAGTGGCCAAGTGGAAGTGTCGAACCGCGAATTGAAGAAAATACTTGAGAAAACAGTTTCGCATAGCAGAAAGGATTGGGCCGATAAACTGGATGACGCACTATGGGCCTATCGCACCACCTACAAAGCGCCAATAGGCAATACTTCTTATAGGCTGGTTTATGGTAAGTCATGCCACCTACCGGTTGAACTCGAGCACAAAGCCTATTGGGCAACGAAGTTCCTTAATTTCGACACAAATCTTGCTGGCAAAGAAAGGAAATTTCAATTAGATGAGCTTGAAGAATGGCGTCTATCGGCATATGAGAATTTGAGGTTGTATAAAGAGCGGATTAAAAGGCGGCATGATCAAACATTGAAGCGGCAGAAGCAGTTCACTAAAGGAGATAGAGTGTTACTATTCAATTCAAGACTCAAATTATTTCCTGGGAAACTGCGATCAAGATGGTCCGGACCCTTTGAAGTAACAAATGTTTTCCCTCAAGGTGCAGTAGAGATCCTTTATCCTGATAGAGGACCATTTAAAGTAAATGGTCATCGTCTCAAGTTGTATCATGATGCATGTTTTAGTGGAAGAGCCGGTGGAAACTTCAAGGTATTTGAGCCCCCATGAGGTAAAATGAAGGTACGTCAAGCTAGTGACGTTAAACAAGCGCTTCTTGGGAGGCAACCCAAGTTCTAAAACTCTCTTTTATTATCTTGTGCGATTTTTCTTTTTGACTAGTTAGTGGTGTTTGGAATAAATGAAAGATGTGTTTTCGTCCAATTCCTTTTGTTCTTGTGCTGGATGTTGTTATTAGAGGTAGAATATTGATTTTTATCAGGTCGTGCAAAGGGAGGGACATGAATGAACCCTGGAAAGGCTATGTAAGCCTCAACCCAGGCGTATACGGGGTCCCATACGGATTGACAGCAGTCCATATAGGGGAGACAGAAGGCCATACGGACTTCACTATAGATTCCATACGACCCCGTATAGGAATCCGTATGAAATCTGAAAAGGGCATGAGTGCGGGCGCTATAAATAGCACCCTATTTCACCCAAAATTTCATTTTCACCTCTTGCCCTACCCACCCCACACCCCTCTTTGCGACGCGACGGCCATCCCTCTTCGAATTAAGGCCTAATCGTCTCTAGGTATGCACTAATCACTCGATCTGTGGATTACCTACATCTTCTCTATGTTTTAAAAACCTAGATTTGTATCAAATCGATTTCGAATGAGGAATGTTGTGAATAGATGAAATTTTGCGCTATTTTTGCTATGCTGCCTCTATTGGATGATAGTAGTATGTTTTGAGGATGTTTTGGATGTGAAAAATGCAAAAATGGGGCCAAGATCCGTCGCGGCCGTCGGCGCGCCCGCGGCCAGGTCCATACGGACCCCCATATGGGGTCCCATATGGACTCGTATAGGGGTCTGTCCCCCGTATACGGACTTCTGACAGTCCGTATACTACCCTGTATAGGGGCTATTTAGGGCCTTTTATTGCAAAATGTTGCCATGCCCCATGAGTTTCATTGACACTAAAATCCCTTATTTAATTGCAGAGATGCAGAGGAAGCTAACAGCGACGAGGAAGCGCCAAAAGGAGGGCAAATCATCATCACCCAGGCCGCACTTCACAGACGAGACACACCGTATCCGACACACCTGCCTCTCCTCCCGCCGATTCGGCCGGACCTGTACCATAGACTGGGGAGCCCTTACTCAGTGCTTGGTATCGCCGATCGAGTCCGGGAGATGATTTCATTTGGCGGCTAGGGGATCAGTTTACTGAGCTCTCGGTGTACATTCGTGGACATGCAGCCTTTACACACCCTTCGCCTTCAGCACCAGCCGATGATGAGCCAGCGCAGGACATTTGAGACACCACTTTCATATTTTATTTCTCTTTAGTTGGATCTGTGTTATTTGAATTTGTTATTTCTTTATTTTCGTGCATTGTGGTACACTGAGCAAGGGCATCGCCCTGCTATTTTACCTCTTATTTTCGTTATGTGGATTATCTTGTTTTGCGTTTTATTGGAGTTGATGCCTTCTCTATTTTCGCAGAATTCAACTTTGGATCCAAAATCCCCGATGAGCAAAGCACTCCTCCACTCCCACGAACCATTCTTGGCAACTACATTTAGGGGAGTATCATTTACCTTTCTTCACTAATTACATGCGCTTAATTTGATTTTCTTGCATTGAGGACAATGCAGAACTTTAGGGTGGGGATGGGTGGCTACCTATTTCTTTTTAGGGTCATTGCAAATCTTTAAGTGTGGAGATAGGTAGCTATTAAGATCATTCATTGCGAATATTTTTGTTCACTATGTTTGATATGCATGATAACCTTGTAGATAGATAAAAGTGACATGAATTTTCTTTCTAGTACACCATCTATGATTTGAAATGTTTCCAATTGAAACACCATGGGCATATAGAGACCATCCTTGTGACAATTATGATTGTGAAGGACAATAGATAACCCATTGCCATTTTCTTTTGACTTGACTAGATAAGCATTGTTTTCAATGACTTCAAGAAATTTCGTAGCACTTGTTCAAATCTGTTAACCCCTTATAATATACATAGTGGACAAGTACAATGAAAATAAAATAGTTTAGCACATAGTGTAAGTTAAGAAAGACAGTGTTCCGCTGCTTATGGTGATGAACTAGTTTGGAGTTTTGGCTCCTAACTAGAGTGTTCTCCATTTCGAAAAATCACGTCCTAGCATGAAAATCTACAGGTAAAGTTGTAACCACCCGAGTAGCTAAGGGTTCGGGTGCCTAATCAGCATGGGTCCTCTGCAAAAGAGGCGGGGGGGATTACACTCTACCTTGATCTCTAGCACGGGAAAGTCGGATCTAACAAAGATGCCCTACCTAAGTTCAAAAAAAAAAAGAAAAAAAAAAAGAAAGAGTATTATTTTTGTACCTGTCCAGTACCGTTCATCTAATAGGGAAGTAACTCTTTTGACCTTAGGCCCTCAAGGACTTTCTAGAGTCCATTGAGGGCATGCTTGCCTTGTTAAGACTTTAGAGCATGGCATGTGGAGTGAACAAGCTTTGTCTAGTACTTTATCGAAAAAGTTACAGGATCAATCTAAGCCCTGGTGTGGAGATAGGAAAACATAATGAGGTGGTGCACTTGGACTAGAATTCATGTATAGTGTGCAGAGCCCAAGGTTGAACACTTATCTTCTTTTGTTAATTTCTTTTCTTTGCTTGAGGACAAGCAAACCTTTAAGTGTGGAGATATGTGATAAGTGTTCAAATGAGCATCATTTATATATAAGATTCATGCATATTACTATAAGTTTCGGAGGAACATTGGCCCGCTTGTACTCAAAATGGCTTTGTTTCTGTAAACATGGCAGAAAATAGAGGTTCCAAGAAAAGGGAAGTGTTTTCAAGAGAATACGGGCCAAAACAGGGGAAACAGAGCAAGAGAACCAGCCCATACGGAGTCCCATACGGACCCGTATGGACTTGGAGAATTCAGATCCAACCTCCCCAGCTATACGGACCCCTAAACGGACTGACAGGACCCTGTATACGGACCCCTGAGAAACATACGATCCCGTATGGGAGTCCGTATACTGGGTCGTATGTCGTAAATCTGCAGCTGAGTTTTGATCGAACGAAGGGTAGAAATCAGAAAATACACCCAAAACCTTAGTGGGGGGTATAAATACAAAGCTTAGTTAGGTTTTTGGGGCATCTTGGAGCAAGGAATCAAGGCTTGGAGGAGTTTTCACCATCTTCTCCACCACCAAGGAGGAGAGGATTGGAGGAGTTCTTCCCAATCAAAAGCTTAAGGAGGAGAAGAAAGGGCAATAGGAGCAGCGAGGAATCCACCAACGGAGCACGATTAGGGTTTCTTTTTCCTCGTAAACTTTGTGATTTCTTTCCTTAATAGCATGGATTGTTGCTCTCCATTTATGGAGAGCTAATTTCTTGATACTTGGGTGTTGATGAACCCTTGGATAATGTTTAATTGAAATTGCTTTTTCTATGTTAATTGCTTGGTTGAATTCATTGTGGTCTATTGGATGTTATGTATGGTAGTATTAATCTCTCTACGTTGCGAGAGCGCGGAGAGGTTTCTATAGTCCACATGGGGGAAGATGCGAGCACCTCCCCATGTGTAGACAATCTCCAATAGAAAGGGCAATGAGTACACCGGGAGCCCGGCTACTAAGGAGAGTGAATCCTTTAGATGTCGTATTCTCATAGCTCTTCCAAGAGGTAGGTTCCCTAGAACATAATCAATAAGGGCACTAGGTTTAGTAATCACCCTCAAGCGTGGGGATGAAAGAACATTAGGAACCTTTGGCCAATTATTCACCAAGAATTAGCATATATTGCACTATCCATCTCTAAGAAAATCCAAGGGGGATTCAATAACCCAAGTATCCCCTTCACCAATTGATTGTCTCCAAGGTCAATTTGCTTGTTAATTTGTGTTGCTAATTTCAGAATTTAGGTTTAGTCACCACCAACCAATCTCGATCGACTAGATAATAGATGAATAGCCACTACTAGTACTTCCTTTCTCCCTGAGGATCAACAACCCGACATTAGTCTACTTTATTACTTGATTCGACCTGTATACTTGCGAATTCAGTGCATTAGGTCACCAAATATTTGCATAAAATAAAAACCAAATAAATTAATAAAAGAGATCATGTTACTTTACGTACACATAAATCTAATTTGCGATGTAAATATTATTCTAAATAATACTAATACATGATACCAATGGTCATAAAGGCTTATTGGTACCGGGTTATTTTGTTAAGGGGTTCGCTCTCTCAGGAAAAACCCAGGATCGAGCCCTCCTTCCTGTAAATACGGGAACTCAAGCGCATCGAATGTGCTTTGTGCCTGGGCCCAATCTTGACATCCCTTGTGAGAATGCTTTTCGCCTTAGTCGAAAAAAAAATACTAATGCATTATGTGAATTTTCATTATACAATATTTTTACTATTAACAGCTTGTATTACTCAATTTAGTTCCTCTATTATACCGATTTGTGACTTTATGTCCCTCTATTATAATTTGAGCCATGGGAGTCCCTATACCTACACGATTGAGAAATGTCCATCCCTCTCTTCGTCAACTTTAGAGGCTAAACAGATTTTTAGACATACATTTAGGGGCTGACATTTCTAAATAATGAAAGTATAGGGACCAAAAAGGCTCAAGTTATAATAGAGGGACCTAAACTAGCAAATCGATATAACAAAGCGACTAAATTTGGTATTACACCTATTTATCTATCATATGTCTATGTATTTTTCTTTACCTAACACATAATCCGTGTGCTAGTGCAAGCAAAATAAATCTACATAATTTACTAAAAAAAAATAAAATAATAAGGGAGGATAGAACACAAAAAACTTATTTTTTAAAATATGAGGGAGCATTGGTTGCACTTTGGGTTATATCTGGTGGATTTCATGAATTAATGCGACAGTACTCGAGAGAGTGTGAAACTTCACAAAATAAACAAATATATAAATAAATAAATAAATAAATAAATAAAATTTAACGACCCTGTTTGTAACGGTTGTTTCAATTTCCCGATTTTAATTTTTTTTTTCTTTTGTATTTGTTTAAAGTACTCATCTTAAAAAATAAAAATGATCCATTAGCCATTTGAGAGGGCCCATCTAAATCACCAGGTTTTCTTTTATCCATCCTTAATGAGCAGCAATCTCCTATAGTAAGAGGAAAGTAACCTTTATAAAGCCACTCAAAAGTTGCTTATCCTAAAAAATTTCTTTATATTTTACATATTTTTAAAAAACCTTTTTTTTAAATAATAGCACAACAGTCCAATAGTCCATTAATAAAGTTAAAAGGATGACTAGAATCATGAGAATACACATTCATTTGAAATATAATTTTTTAATACATGATTAATGGGGGCAAGGTAATTACGAGAATATCTCTCCATCTTTTAATGGATGGGGTATTGGAACTTTGTGCAAAACTGGGTTCTCAGGCAAACGATATCTCCTCCATGCGGTGGAGTTTCCCACATATTATCCCTCAAAAGTGACTCTTTCATCGTTTCTGCATTATTCCCCCCAACTTCACATGTTTTCATTACTTTTCTCCCAAACTTCACAATGTCTAGTTTCCTCACGCCTGCAAGGAAAAGCATCTCTCTGGAGCTTCCAACAACCATTTCCAATTGCTTAGACCTAGGTGAGCTTCTCCTAACTACAAGCTCTTCAATTTTTGGGTTTTACAGTACAATATGTAGTGGTTAAAATTTATTTTAGATTTTAGGGCACAACAAGCATTTTTGGATGCTTTCCATCTTTTGGTTGCAAACAAAGATAGAGATTATGTCCCATTTCCCCATCCTCCTTGGTTTAGATTTTATTTAGATCTTTGTGTTGAAATTATGTGTGTTATTCTCTATTTTCTCTGTAAGAGTTACTGTTCTGGTTGTGACAGTGTGTTTTTATTAGAACAAGTTTGTGTTTATTTTTTTGGCGTTTCTATTTATTTTTTAATGAAAGTGTTTATTGTTATTATTGAAGCTGTTGTTTCAATTACATGTTCAAGCACTTGACTTGTTTGTTCTAATGTGAAGTTTTTTGCAAGATAGTCAGGAAAAAATGCTTCCTCATCAAGCCACTAGCTACCTGGTTTCAAACTATAACAATGATGAGAGAGCTAAAGAGGATAATGGCAAATCGACATTGGGAGATGCTTGAGAAAACTCTATTTTCCTATTTTATAGAGCTGGAGCCCATCATCTAAAAGAGGGGCTCCTGGATTCCCTCTTGATGATGTACAATGTGAAGACAAGAACCTTCAATATTGGTTCTTGCTAGAATTCTGGATAGAGGATCTCGTCATGATCCTTAGCCTTCGCTACCACAGTGTTGCAATAAACTTCAAGACGAAGGCTACAAAGACTGCTTTTGAGTATAGTTTCCTAAGTATAATGGTTGATCCAAATCACTATGCTATTCAAAAAGTTCTCCTCGACCTCGTTGTAAAGGACGAGATTGAGGAGAATTTCGGATATCGTCATATGACTGTATTATCATTATTATTAATAGGTTATGTTGTTCCTACTATTAGGTTTTATCCTAATCCAGAGAGTGTGTTTTGAAATCATCGCGATCACCTAATCTCTCAGTTTGCGTGATCCCCTATTATCTATGCTCGGATCTAGCTTGACCGAGATCTCTCTTCATGCATCAAGCAACTCTAATTATGTGATCGGCGCTTTCGCACTAAAAAACAACAAACTTTAAGCACACATAGACAATCCACAAGAAGAATAAAAAAGAAAAGCCTAATATTAAATAATAAAAAAGAGTCACAAGTTTATCTAAGGGTTCAAGGACACGAGGCACCATAGAAGATTTAGTCTCTCATACTAAAAGAATTCATCACAAAAACTAAGGATGAAGACATAAATAAAGATCATAAACTCCCTTGACCTATTTCCACTCTGCTTTTAATCTCCTATTTGAAACCCTAGCTGTCGACCGAAGAGTCATCAAAAGCCGATCCCCCAAAAGTCTTCTTCCAAATCAAATCCAATGGCCTTTTATAAGCATTAGTTTTATGCCACATGACCGTGCCCAAGCCATGAAGACCCCGTGTATATCATCTGCAATTATCTGGAAATCAATCAACGTGGTTTCTGCTCGGCCCGAGATGTACATGGTCTTGCACACTAGAAACACACTACCTTGTCGTCTCATACACGGCCGTGTCATCAGATACACGACAATGTCTGAGTTAAATTAGGCGTGATCATAGGATTTATTGATTTATTTATGTTTTTGAATTGGCATGCCCATGTAGATGCAGTGCCACTCTTTGTAAAAGTGTGTTGCCAACTTTTTGCGCTCTTAATTGTTCCAGTTTTAACTTCTTTTCTCCTGCGTCCTATTTACATGTCCAATCACAACAAAATACCCAACATAGTACAAAGATAGAGGAAATTATTTAGAAAGATAAACAAAGCACATGCAATTATGATATGAAAATATATATAATTATGCACTCACCAAATACCTTCACACTTAAACCCTTGCTTGTCCTCAGACAAAAATAATACAGACTTATAAAAATTAGATGAGTGTATGATCTTCGATCTCAAAATAGTTGGCCGTCCCTCTGGTGTCCGGGGAAACATAGTACTAAGTGCTATAAAGGTTTTTACAAAAAATAGCTTCTGCCTTGTACTCATTCCCACCACGTGTGTGTGTTTAAACCCTTCTATGGTGCCACTTACCGACTCATGCCCGGCCTAACTAGTTTGAACCTTATTCGCTAAACCACGCTTTTTGGTCTTTTTAATTGTGTCATAGTTGCATACATCCAATGAGATAGCATTTTCCCCTAGTAGGTTATCAAGTGAACATTTGTAATGCCCAAGATCCAACTACCAAAGAGCGGTTTCACTCTTCAAAGATTATAGCTCTTTCTACCTTCTTTTCACTTTTTTCGGTAGGGCATCCCTAATGGATCTGACTTTCCGGATTTCTTTTCCTTTTTTTGCTTTTTTATATTAAGATAATAAATATTAACTCGTGGTTACAAACTAGCTGGAATCCATACCTAAGCAGACAAGTGACAACCCAGTCAAGTTTTGTGCTTTAAATTTTTGTGAGGTGTTTGGTAAAGACAAAATTATGTAATATATGATAAGTATTCAGATGATCATAATTTTATACCATTTCATGTAGATTTTGCATGTGATTGGGAGTAGCTTCAGCTTGCCGATACTTAATTTTTGTTAATTTTTATTTACAGTACATTAGAAGGCCTTACGAGTAAAGAGGATGCAAATCGGAACAATTGGGCGAAAACGAGGCATAATGGAGGTATTTCGAGGGGGAGAAGACTTTCTAAGTTTTTTTGGGGGTAAAAATGTCAATTTAAGAAGCTACGAAGGGTCTACAAATGTTTCCATACATTATGACCAAGTTCTCCGAAGATTTTGAGTGAAAAGGAGAATTTTTGGACCCTCTAAAGGAGCACACAAGCAACCTGTGAGCCCTCGCACACTGTAGCTATATTGTTTAAAGGATGCATTGTAGCTATAGTAAAAAATGAATTACTGTTCACCCGAGAAGTTTCCTAGATATAGTGTCATGCGCCGGTGTACTATAGCACACTGTAGCTACAGTAATTTCAGCAAAGTTCACACACCTGCACGCATCTGCATAGGGCGTATTTCGTTTTGATTTTCATGATTTTTTAGCCTAGATTGGACCAAGACATACCCAACACGTGTCATATACTTCTCTCTCATTGTAAACCCTATAAATACAAATTTTTAGGGTTAGGGAAGACGTCTTGGATATCATTGAACATCTGTTGAAGACCTTGGCAGCTAGAGCTTGAAAGGATATCATCTTGGAAGGCATCAACCATCCGGAAAAGCTGAGATTCGTTGGAGATATGCTACCGGAGCATTGTGGAGGCTAGAAAGGGCTTTTATTGTTTATTTTTATGTCTTTACTTTGTTATTGCTTGGATTTGTGTTCCCCTTCCATGGGGAACTAACTTGTTAGGTATTTAGGCATAATGAACCCTTGAGTTAATGTTTACTCTTGACATTGGATTTTAATTTTTAATTAGGTTCTTGTTTGTTTAATTTGAGATCTATTGAGTGTTATTTATTGAATTGGAAATCTACGTTGCGACAGTCCAGATTTTCCATTTGTGACTCATCGGGGGAAGAAGCGAACTTCTCCCCGTGTGCTGGCATACCTCAATAGAGGGGATTGTGATTACGCCGAGAGATCGGGTAGTAAGGGGAGTGAGTCTTTAAGATGTATTATTCCCATAATCCTTCCAAGATATAGGTTCCCTAGAATGTTCATGCGGTGAGGGTACTAGGTTAGTAATCGCCTCGAGAGAGAGATGGAATACACTATAGGTATCCTACTTCCAGATTTTTGCAATCATTAACCTTAAAATCCTTTGGCTATTTTTATAAAAACTTAAGGGGGATTGATTTCCTGATTACCCCCTTTCTATGATTTATTGCCCCAAGACTTCACCCTATTTTTATTGAGAGCCAATTCTTAGTTCTTCTTTAGTTTAACAATTAGATTAGAATTTCACCAATCTTGGATAGACTAGATAATAGACAAATAGCTAATACAAATATTTCTAGGTCCATGTGGTTTTATACCCAACTTTTCCACAATCCACTCTATTACTTGTTCGACCCGTGCACTTGCGGTTGTAAGCATACACATTAGGCTCATCAATATACTTTTGAAAATTTAGCCCCTTAATACTAGTGCTCACCTAGACTCAAAAAGGACACCCAATAGATACTATCATAGATCATCCTAAATCAACACTCATCATGAATAATATAAGCAATAGCTAACCCGTCCTACACACTTAAATTATACATTGCCTCCAATTTACCCAAATATATGTAGTGAAAATAATATGGCATAAAAAAAATGGGAAAAGGGATTAGTGGAACTTTACTATTAAAAAAAAAAATGGAGCGATGTAGTTGCTCTCGTCATACGGGTCCCTGTCCAAGTTTGAAATTATAGAGTTCCAATCTCCTAAGAACATTGAAGGTATAAAAGTGAAGCTCAAGTGATATAGATAGAAAGGACTAAACCTTTTGTGATATAGGACTACTAAAAATAAAAAGAAAAAAATACAAAAGTGGTGAAAAGAAAAAGAAGTCTGATAATGCTCAACCATCGAGCCACTCGTTGTCGCCGGTGGTCGCGAAGTCATCCTCCGCGTCCACCCCCATATCTCTCGTGGTGTGTGCCGGAGCTAATGGTGGTGGTGGGTGTGATGGTGGTCGCTGGACCCCGAAGTGGTCACTGAGCCTGTAAAAGGTCGTGACCACCCATTGCTGGAAGGCATTGAGATTAGCTGTTGCTGGTGGTAATGCCGGTGCAGGTGGTGCAGTGCTCGGTCCAGTTGCTATTGTTTGGTCTGTGGGCTCCTCAGGCTTCTTAGGGACTGTGGCTCGATATATGATACCTCATGCTGTCCATATTGGTCATACTAGCCCTATCACTTGTAGTGTATCGAAGGTGAATGATAACAAGCCTCATACCATCCTCATCCCCATTGTTATGCCTCTTCTAAGTAGACCTATCCCTCTAGTGAGTCTCGTGATGTATGGGCCAGAGAAGATGAAGTGGACTCGGGAGTACGTCACCTGATGTAGTATGTATGCGACAACCCATCCTAGGTGGATCGGAAACCCATTGGCCATGCTAGAAAAAAAATAGGAAGTCCCGGGTGCCGACAATGCTAGTGCTATCACCCCGCCCAGTAATATAGTGGTTGAGAACATGATGTATGTACCTAACTGCCGAGGACCGAAGTGTAGTGGCGTTCGATCTTCCAAGGTCGTAGATGGGGTCGGTATTGAGCCACCTCCAATAGTCCTCCTTAGTCCTCCTAGCAGGCCTGTGGATCCCGATGGCACTATACTCAAGAGTCCTGGTGAACGCCTCATCTTACAGTCTCAGGTGGAGTACGAATAGAGTGTATCTCATTTGGTGCATAGTGCCCCTTAGCTGGAACTGAATCTGGTCTCCTCTATGCCATGAGACCTCTCCTCGAATGATGGTGATGTTGGGGAGTACCTCTAAGGTCTACTCCCGGTAGGCCATCTCTTCAATTATGAGTAACCGATCCCATATTCCCACCGTCAATAGACGTCGGACCTCCTCATAACTCAATAAGGCCCACATCCTCCAAAATGTCCCAATCAAAGGCCTTGGCCTCGCCGAACCTCTTCTGACTCAGAAGGGTATACCACTCATTCTGAATCGGCGTCCCAAAGACTGGTACTAGTGCGGGTTGTGGACTCCCTTCTCCTCTAGGCCTCTTTGGTGGTTTTACCGCTGATAAGTGTTCATTTGAGCATAATTTTATGCCATATTCTTGTATGTTTTGCATGTAATTGTGAGGATTTTTGGCCCATCGATACTTAAAATGTGTCTATTTTGATAAACAGGGAAAGATATCAAGACCCTAGGAGAAAGGAAGCTTTTCGAGGGAAATTGAGGCCGAAATGAAGCATTCCTGGAGGAAGAACCCAGACATACGGGCTTTCATAAAGCCCGTATGGACCTGGAGAATCGAGGCCGATGCAAGTGATTTCTTTTGGGGTCGGGCAACACCCCGTATGACCTATACGAGTATCCATACGGTTTGATATACGGCCGTATAGATGCACCTGGAAGCTATATGGGCCCGTATATGGCCCATGTACGGCTCCGTATGTCGTAAGTTCCCAGCAAATCTGCAGACCTAGAAAGAGCAAAATGGTAAATCTCGCCCTAAAAACCCTAGAGGTATAAAAGTCGACTAATGTGGGTTTAGAGGAGAGGGAGGCAGCTTGGGAAAAGGTTTTGGTCTTGAGTAGAGCTTGGGGATTTTCATCTTCAAGACATTGGAGCAAGAAGAGGGGAAGACATTGAGGAGGAATCAAGGAAGGCATCAACGGTGTATACAATAGTCTCTTCTATTATTATTTTTTTTTATTGTTTTCATCTTTGCATTAGATTGTTGCTCTCCTTTCATGGAGGGCTAATTTTTTAAGTGTTTTGATGATTTATGAATTCTTGGACATGATTTAATTGATGTTATTTTTCTATTCTTGAATGCTTGGTTGAATTCATGAGACTATTGGATGTTTTAATGTAAGTGAATCCCTCTACGTTGCGACAGCCGGGAGGGATTTTCATAGTCCCTACGGGGAAAGAAGCGAACGCCTCCCTGTGTGTAGACCATCTCCAAAAGAAAGGATTGTGAGTATACCGGGAACTCGAGTATTAAGGAGAGCGAGCCCTTTAGATGTATTATTCCCATAATCCTTCCAAGAATTAGGTTCCCTAGAGCATCTTCGATAAGGGCACTAGGATTAGTAATTCACCTCGAAAGAGGGGAACCCTTGGCCAAGTATTAACCAACTGTCAAGATAGAGAGTATCATCCATCCTTTAGAAGTCCAAGGGGAATTCAATTATCCGGCACCCCCTTTTAAGATTGTTTGATCTGAAGAACAATTTGACTCCCTTGTTTGTGTCTACAATTTCTTAGTTTAAGTTTAGTATAATCATTCACTTTTGGATGGACTAGATAGTAGATGAGTAGTAAGTACCAGTACTTCCATCTCCCTGAGGATCGATAACCCAATCTTTGAGTCCACTATTATTACTTGATTATGACCTGTACACTTGCGATTGCATTACATCAACCTCTCCCCTCTTCCTTAAGGTGTACTCCATGAACTCACTGGAGATGGTGGCGGACACAGGCGTATAGATGATGGTGTGAGATACGGACACAACTATGTCTGTCGGTCAAGATGGTGAAAGGCCGGTAGTGAAGATAATGAGGATGGTGCCGGAATAGCCCGGGGATCAGCAGGAGTCGACAGGCAAGACGCCCGATTGAATCGCTGGGGCTGAGGTATGGAAGGGCTAGTCAAGATTTGGGAAGATGGCTGCCAAAGTCAGGGTTTCAAAAACCCTAAGTTCAACTCATCAGGTCGCATACAGACTTTACACGGTCGTTTTGGAGCGGTGTGGGCGTGTAAGGAGCATTTAAACCATGTCGCTTTGACACGCCCTACACACAGACTTGTGGAAGGGCGTGTATCTCACTATCTTTCTCTACTCTCTAGCCCGAGTGTTATACGAGCATGCAAACGCCCGTGTTTGAGAGCGTGTAACTCTCTGTAACCTCCTGAGCCTTGACTTTAAGCATGTCTTCGCCTACACTAATGTGCTATTGACTCCAAAGATGAAAAATTAATCGTTAAGTACCTTTGAAATCATTTAATCAATGAAAAATAATCAAAGATTGAAGTCACCACTAATGTATACCTAAACCTAAGCCTAGGAGCAAATCTAATCATGAAATCTATCTAGAGGACTTGATTAGAACTAACTAAAGAGTATTAAACTTGGGTTGCCTCCCAAGATGCACTTGTTTTACGTCACTAGCTTGACATACTTGTAATTCTCTAGAAGGTTCAAGTAGGTGAAACCTCGTAACGTCCTCGCTGGAAGAAAGATCACCCATGACTGCATATTAGGAAAAGAAATAAATTCACACTCACCAATATGGCTCAAGGGTGAGCAGATGATAAAGACGCCGGTAAGGAGGGTTCACTCATTTCCTTTGGCTTCAACTTCTTCCAATACTTCTTTTTCTTCTTTGCATGAGAATCTGCGGGTCTTGTTCGAGGCCTTTAGTCTCTATATTTTTTCCCCAAGGTGGTGCTTCATCATCGGAGAGACCCTCTAGTTGGTCCATCATGAGTTCATCCTGCACAAAATCAGAGATATAGTCATCAATATGGTCAATATAGTAACAAGAATCATCAAACTCTTTAGGATTTCGTATGGCTGATTGGAGCTAGAGATTGACTTCGTCCTCTCCAACCCTAAGAACCATTCGGCCATCTTTGATGTTAAATAATGCTTGTGTAGTCTTCAAGAATGATCTTCCAAGGATGAGAGACACTTTTACTTGATCGTCCAAGTCCAATATAATGAAGTCCACTGGGAAGATGAACTTGTCTACCTTTACTAACACGTCCTCAATGATCCCTCGAAAGTGGCAAATAGATCGATCAGCCATCTAAAGTATCACCTTAGTCGGTTTTGGCTCTCCAAGCCTTAATTTTTGGAGTGTCTTGTATGGCATGAGGTTGATACTTGCTCCAATATCGACTAAGGCCTTCTCATCCACCAATTCTCCGATAGTACATGGAATTATGAAACTTCCTGGATCTTCCTCTTTCCTTAGTAGCTTGTTGATGAGAACAGCCGAGCACTCTTCGCTTAGTATCGCTACAGATACTTTCTTCAACTTTCTCTTGTTGGTGAGCTCCTTTAGAAACTTGGTGTACCTTAACATTTGTGACAAGGCTTCCACAAATGGGACATTGATGTGTAACGCCTTGAACATCTCTGGGAACTTTCTGAACTACTCATCTTGTTTGTCCTTCTCTACTTTGGTTTTATAAGGTAGTTTTGGCTAGTACTCACGCAACTTTGGAGCTTGCTTATCCTTACCCTTGCTCGAATCCTCTATACTATCCAGCTTGTCCTCATTAGGTTTCTCACTCTCTTTCCTTTCGAATGTAGTATCCTCCTGAACTTTGGCTTGAGGAGGGGGTAACTCAGTCCTACTCCTGAGAGTGATGGCTTTGATAGATTCTCTTGGGTTGACCTTCGTATTGCTAGGGAGGTTGCCCAACAATCGTTCAACCAATATCTTGGTGATCTGAGAAACTTGACGTTCCAGGTTCTCATCATCTTGTCGTAGCCCTTGAAGCATTCATCGGTGGTATAAATAAATTTTGCCATGATGCTCTCAAAATTCGAACCTTTCTTTTCCTGTGTAGGCTGTTAGAAACCTGGTGGTTAACTTGGTTTTGGTTGACCTTGACCTTGTCCTGGGGTACTCCACAAAAAATTTGGGTGACTCCTCCACTTGGGGTTATAGGTAGAACTATACAGATTGTTCTGGGATCTGTTCAAACTACCTAAAAAGTCAACTTCCTCCACAACCCTGTTGTAGATGGGCACATGGTATATGATTGATCCCCATATGCCTCGCAATTCAATACTTGTGCTTGTTGCTGAATAGACATGTTGTCCAATCTTTTGCTTATCACGTCCATCTTGGCTGCTAAAGTTGTCAGCATGCCCACTTCATAGATTCCAAAGGTTCGACCTTGCTTATTCCTTTCAGAACTCCATTGGTACCTGTAACGCCTCGAATTTTCTAAATAAATTACCCTATGATTTTTTAATATTTTAATGAGATTAATTAGTTACGATAATGAATTAATTATTTTAAAATCTTAAATAAACAAAAAGCAGAATTTAATGGGTTTAAATCCAACCTCGCAACTATTGGGCCCAAGGGAAGGCCTTAATGGGTCGAGTCACATTACCTAGAAATAGTATGGAGTTAAGTGATAAAATAAGCTATGTTAATTACAATTGGAACTTACTTAAGACCTAATTAATGTGGATTAATTATGAGGCACAGTGAGTGGGAGAAACCAGACAAAGGTTTGAGCCTTGGGAAAAGTGGATCTAGTTGGGCTCAAAGCCGGTAATATCAGATCTGGTTGGAAATGGAGACAAAACCCATGATGCTACAGTACGCCCATGACCACTGAAACCATTGAAGCCGAATTTTTCGAATCTGGGACGGGGATGTAGACAAATCAATTAACTGATTTGTAACCCATGTGACTACATAGTTTAATAATAAGTTAAATAAATATTAAATCTATTATAAAACTTAGGGTGGATGATGGAAAATTATTCTCCCTCTCTTACTCCTACTTTCCCTTTTCCCTCTCTTCTTCTTCTTCTTCTTCTTCTTCCCTCTTTCCCCAACACGACTGCCAAACCCACGTTACCCCTCCGCAGCGGTCAAAAACCCCAACGCCACCCCTCCGTCGCTGACCAGAAACCCCACACCGTCCCTCCATCTCTGCCTCCCTCATGAGCACGCGCAACGCGACTGGCGGTTACGCCTTAACTCCACCGCGCCTTCACGTGTGCGAGCCCTGCGGCCTCCCTCGGCCCCATCGCGATGCGGCATCTCCTCCTCGCTTCAACGAGCGGCGGGCTTAATCCAACGCCTTCTCTCCTCCTTTCTTCTTTCCAGTCGGTATCCCTAGAGGCGACGACCACCAAATCGGCGAGAAGCCCTCCCTTGTGCTTTCCTCCTAGCGCCGGTGAGCTACTGGCTTTAAACTTTGGAACAATTAGTTTAATTGCTTGTATGGATGCTTAGGGAGGTAAATTGAGTTTTAGATGAATTAATTGAGATCCATGGCTGTTTGAAAGGGGTTGAGCAGAAGATTAGTGTGGATATATACTTTTATGCTTCTTTGTAAGTTGATCAAAGGGTCAGGGGAGTATTAGAGGTTGTGGGATGATTTTAAGGAGCCATGGTTGATAAATGTTTGTATGTAATGCATTATGAATGTATTATATTGTATGGAGCATGTTTGTATAAATTTTGAGGTCCGAGAAATAGAGGAGATGTTGCCCAAATTTTATCTAAATTATATGTGTTAATGTTATATTGCTTTCAAGATTTCATGCCTCCATGTTAGTATGCCAAAGGAGTGTTATATTCTACTAAGGGATCATGCTAGATAACATACTTGAAAGGTTGTATAAAAGCATGTGTAAAGGATTGCTTAGTAGTGGAGGATAATTTGGGCAAACATATAGATCTTTCATATGCCTAAGTAGTGGATTAAAGCTATGAAATACAACCTTAGATTTACTAAATTATTATTATTAATTCTAGGGAAAGGAAAGAATGTCGCTGGAATGGCAGAAGGCCCGAGCCAAACCTAACTAGCAAAGGACATCAAGTGAGTGGACCTACTGTACAATTTGATTTATTAATTGGTTTTTACCATGATTAGTTTTGTTTGTTCCATATGTGAGTTTTCCATTTCGTTTTGTGAATGCCGATCGATTTTACCGCCATTATAGTATAGTGGCTTTCATGTTATGTTATTGCTATGTGATTTAAATAGCATGAATAAAAATAAAGAGAAATCTTAAGTTATAAAGATTTATATGAGTATCATAAGCTGCACCCTAGCTAGATATACTTGTTTGATCTAGTGAGGCTCAGAGATAGAGCCCGAAAATGAAAGTATACGATATCTGGTTAGAGAACGGATTTTTTTTAAATCATTTTCATAGTAACAAATGTTTTCAAGGATTGTTTTCCATATAAAATCCCTCCCGACTCATGTAGTTCCTGTATCATATACACTTTATGTAAATAGCTTGATGGCGGCATAGGTTCGGTAGAGGCATACCACTGGTCATGTAAGAACTGCCACTCTTAAAATACTACACTAATTTGAATTTTCAGAATTTAATAAATCACCGTCGAACTGTGGGACCCGACAGACCAACCTATTATATTAATTTCCTAAGTGCAAGGTCCTTTATGCAAAATAACCTAGTGAGGGGTTTAATTGCATTAAAATAGGATTTAAAAGGATTAAACTCTTATTAATTAGGGTTAACAACAGGGGGCATCAATTATTTTTTGAATACTGTTCAGATCCGGTAGAAATAAAAGACGAGATTCACGGATCTAGATTTGGACATTAAATGGCTCATGAGGCTATAGTGTGATTGGACTAAGTATTATTTGGACCTGGAGATTTCGGATTTGGTCGAATTGATTTTTTCATATGTGACTCTATAGAGAAGAGATTAAATAACTTAATGATTAAATAAAAATACATACGGATATCTGTATAAGTGTAGCAAGGGTTGAGTGTTTTAATCAAAATGAATAAATTCACTTTCTCCTTTTTCTCCATCGTCTCCTTCTCCTTGGCTTAGTACCCCAACTAGCCGCCTCCAAGCCTTCGTCGCTGACCAGCCGCCCTTCGGTTTAATTTGTAAAGGCTCAAAGTAATGTATGGATTGTATGAAATGTGGGAATTAGGTTTAATTGATTAATGTATATCATGTGTATGGTTGTATAATTTTTGGGAGCCAAAAATTACGGGAGATGTCACCGAATTTTCCTTTAAAATCATGCACCCTAATTCTGTAGTCAAATGCCTTAGAAAATATTTGAAGCATTTCAAATTGACTAGCTGAAATTATGCCGCCTAGCTGTCCCGTTCGAGGGGCAGTTTGGGGCATCAATACTCATTTGATCAGACAACATATTATACCATTGGAAAGGGGAAGAAGAGAGCTTTCCAACAAGCCTTAGATCAGAGAAATCCGACTTGCGGGTTTGGACATATTGGCAGTTCTCTATGACTACGCGCTTGAGTAAAAATCTTCAAAATTAGGGCATTGTGTTGTCCTCTTTAAACCATATTAGTCTGCATGATCAATGAAGTCAAGTATAATTACTAAGATTTCATAATATGTCTAATAGATCCTGATTCAGGCGCATGAGTCACGACGAGGATCGGAAGATTGTTCTTTAAGCCAGGTAGGCTCCCCCATGGGAGTTGTGATTATTTCTTCCTCCTACCTTGCTTTTGATTCTTGTGCTCTTATTTTCTTGAGATGGTTCTATACATATTTGAATTGAGTTTCCTTTGTAAATATGTGCTTTGGCTTGGCTTCCGATCTCGAGGAGATCACTGCTTTTCATATACATTTAAGATATTGTTGCCTTGGATATATACATGTATATCTGTTGTTAGGTATTTGGTACTGGTAGTCTCTTCTTGACAGGCCAGATACATCGGACGGAGGCTCAGTCAAAGAGCAAGATTTTCTGACCATGTATATATAATTGCTATAGCACTATCCGGTTTAGGCCGAAGACAATATCGATATCGTGGATATCGTAGTATCACATATGCCGAAGATGCAGTATATCCATGAATTTATTCACATCTCTGAAACATGTTGTTTGCTTGTGATTTTACTTCACTCACTTATTTGCACTTGATTTATTCTCTATTTAATGCTTATGGCTTTTCGCCATATTTATTGCTTTATTGGCGATCCTACTAGGCCTATTATTTAGACTCATGAACTTGATTGATATTTTTCTCAGGTGACGACGAGGAGTGGGATTGGGCTTAATTGGGGACCCCTCCAGAGTCGTTGGTCGTCTAATTTACTATTTGAGGTCTGTTTACCTCATATTTGTATTTGTGAGTGTGTGAGACTTGTTGTATATTTGTGTTGTATTGACTACTAGGGCTGACTTGACTAGATCCTTGTATAGGTTGTGTAAACCCGAGTATTGTACTATGTATTATATGGAGTTGTGTAAACTCCCCTTCTATTATTTATATATTCCGCTATTTTTATCTCTAGATAATAAATTATACAGGAACTCTGAGGCCATGCGCCCAGATGGGGACTCGTCCCTATTTGGATACGGCCGGTCTGTTCACTTGCCCGAGCCGAGGTTCGGAGTGTGGCAGGTCGTCAGGCCCAGGCTGGTAGAGTTATATCGCCTAATCAGGTTCAGTAGAGGCATACCATTGATGATAGCTGGTATTCATTCAGAGGTATTCGAACTAGGGTGTATGCTATAGTGATATAAGGCCTAAATATGCATATTTGAGATGATGATGATGATGTTTTATTTGTTTGTTTGAGATTGCATACATGGTTTATTTAGGGATTTTTGATTGGCTTGGCATGCTTAACCCGATTTAAGATGAATATGCAGACACACATGCTTTGGATTTGATTATGTATTTGTACTATTATATGTTAGTACATATTCACTGATATGGTACAGGTATGTATAATACCTGACAGTGGCGTCTATACTCACTAAGCTTCTGTAGCTCATATTCCTCTTTTTATGTTTTTACTTTGCAAGATCTAGAGAGTGATCTAGGTTTTTGCTCATGGTTACGAGTGAGGGTCGAGGTCTAGTGGTCGGCTCTAGCGTACCTTAATATTTGATGTTGTATTAAATAAAAGACTTCCTCTATATTTGGGCCAATGTTGCCCATATGATATTTCTATTTATATTTATGATTATGTTTATGATCATATTTGGTGTATCTTTATTGTTATCAGGCCTTGTTTTATACAGCCTTAGGTTCGTGATACCCTAGGCCTGGCTGGTGTAACATCTGTCTTAATAGAGAGATAAGTGTTACAGTACCCGTTGGTTGCCATCTTTTCAATTAAGTCCTTAGCTGCACCAGATCTTTATTGCACAAGGAGCCTTCAGCTGTTGTATCCAACATTTGCTTGATGGTTACATTCAATCCATTATAATAGGTCTGGACCTACATCCAGTCCACTATACTATGCTGTGGGCAATTTTTGAGCAACTCTTTGTATCTCTCCTAAGTTTTATAGAGTGTTTCTGATTCCAATTGTCTGAAGGAGGAGATGTCACTTCGAAGCTTCGTGATTTTGACCGGTAGAAAATACCTTACGAGAAACTTTCAGGCCAATTGGGCCTATGTGGTAATTGATCCTTGGGGTAATGAGCTCAACCATTGTTTAGCTCGACCCCTGACTGAGAATGGAAAAGATTTGAGTCGAATTACATCAACTGGTACTCCATTTGGTAAAATTGTGTCACTGATCTCCAAGAAGCTTGTCAGACGTGTATATGGGTCATCATCTTGGAAACCGCCGAACTGGCGTGACTGTTGACTCATCTGAATGACGTGAGGCTTTAGCTCAAAGTTGGAGTTGTGATTTGTTGTAAGTTAATGCTAGGACCGATGTTATCGAGGTTTGGTTTAGCAAAATCTGAAATTGTCTGCGTTGGTGTTGCCATTGGTATCGGTTGACGGACTTCCATACTTGTCTCCGTCGTTATGGTATGTTCAAGAGCGATTTTTCTGATCTTATTACGAAGTTGACGCTCGAAGTCTGGATCTAGCACAATTAATGGATAAGGGGAACTCTTGGTCATGCACCAGTTCCTGGAATAGAGAAAAGAAAACCGATGATCAAATCTAAAATTAACTAAAAAGTGATAGACTAGACTAATCCTAATTTGACGAGAAAAACAAAATCCTAATATTCCTAGAATCGTCGTTCCCCTGCAACAGTTCCAAAAACTTGATGTATGCTCACCCGCAAGTACATGGGGTCGCTCAAGTACTAGTAAAGTACCATAATGGTAGGGTAGTCGAATCCATAGGAAACGGTAGAGCTTGTACTAATTTATCTTTTATTATCTAGCCTAAAATATTTTTGGTGTTTTTGTGATCCTAACTATGTAATCTAAAGAGGAACTAAAACTAAAGGGAACAGTTGGCAAATCTAGGGTTTTATCAATCAAGAGGACATGGCACCCCGAATCTCTATCCCCCTAAGAATTCCTTGCTTGACTCAATCCCTAATACTGGCTATCTAATTGATATATTATTGGGCCATGAGAAACCCTAAATTAGTTTGACCATGATCTCTCCTCAACCAAACCCTAGTCCCTTTTAATGACTTCACCATACAATTGCATTATTATTATTTTTAATAGGTTCTGTAGTTTCTACTATCAGATTTTACCCTAATCTGGACAGTGTGTTGTGAAATCACTGCGATCACTCGATCTCTCAGCGTGCGCGCACCCCCTATTATCTATGCCTAGATATGGCTTGACCGAGATCTCTCTTCATGCATCAAGCAACTCTAATTTTGTGATCGACACTTTCACACTAACAAACCACAAGTATTAATCACACATAGACAATCCACAAGAAGAATAAAAAATGAAAGCCTAATATTAAATAAAGGAAAAGAGTCACAAGTTCATCTAAGGGTTTAAGGACCCGAGGCATCATAGAGGTTTAGCCTGAATTCATCACAAAAACTAAGGAGGAAGACATAAATAAAGATCATAAACTCCCTTGACCGATGTTTCCTCGGCCTTCAATCTCCTCTCTAAAACCCTAGCCGTTGGTCAAAGTGTTGTCAAATGCCGATCCCCCCAAAAGTCCCCTTCCAAATCAGATCTGATGGCTTTTTACAAGTATCAGTTTTATGCCACACGGTCGTGTAGACCTCTTGTATATTGTCTGGAATTATCTGGAATTCAATTGAAATGATTTCTACTTATCCCGAGATGTAGACGGTCTTGCAAATGGGCTCCACGCGCCCGTGTCATCTTACACACGCACGTGTCATCAGATACACGGTCGTATCTGAGTTAAATTGGGCGCGATCATGGGATTTATCGATTTATTTGTGTTTTTGAATTGACACACATGTGTAGACGTCATGTCACTCTATGTACAGGTGTGTTTCCAGCTCTTTGCGCTGCGAATTGTTCTAGTTTTTGCTTCTTTTCTCACAGTTACCTATTTACATGTTTAGTCACAACAAAATACCAAATAGAGTACAAAAATAGACGAAATTATGCAGCAAGATAGACAAAGTGCATGCAAATTATGATATAAAAATATATACAATTATGCACTCATCAAACAACAGCCACACAAGTAGCAGTAGTAGCACTAGCGGCAATACCCGCACTAGTAGTTGTACCATTGGAAGCACCTATACCAGTAACACCACTAGCTCAACAAGTACCACCTATGCTTGAGGCCAGACCAAAGTCTGCACCTCATGACATGTCTTCATGTCTTTGCTAGTGAGGCCGCGGAAAATAAAAGCCACTTGGTGGAAGGTTATCCCCAGCTGGAAGGGAAGGAAGGAGGCTTCTCGTAAACCATCTAGGTTTATTTATTTGGATGACGAGGCAGCAGCGGAGATAGAGAATATCTTGGAGCCCCTTAAAAATATAACGGATGAACAATTGCTTGTCACCACTGCTGAAGGTGACATTATTAAAAATCCCAATGGCTCCGTCATCCTGACAGACGACTATACTCTCAACTCCGCGGTTGATATAACCCAACAACCTACTGACATCATACCCCAGAATAAGAAGCCAATCAGTTGCGGTCGACTTGTAACGCCCCGAATTTTTGAAGTAAATAAATCAGAAAATTCTCGACAATTAATGAGATTAATTAGAACGGAAAATGAATTTAATTACTTTAAATCTCAGTTAAAGGAAAATCGTGGAATAATAAATTTAAATCCAACCTCGCAACTAATGGGCCTAGGGAAGGCCTTCTTGGGCCAGACCACTTACACTTGGAATAGTTAGAGGTGGATAATTAAGATAACCTCGATTAAGTAATTGGGAGATTTCGTAAGTGCTAATTAACCAAGATTAATTATGTGATAGAATGAGACAAATGTTCGAGTTCCGATAAAGTAGATCAGATGAGTCAAAAGTCGATATTCGTGGATCTGGTCTGACGAGAGGCAGACCCCGTGATACTACAGTACGCCCATGATGCACTAACCTGGGATTCCCGGATTTGGGTCGATGAATTATTACAAAGATAATATTAATTAAAAGGGCGATGGGACATAAAATGGGGAAAGATAAAATAAAATAATTCAAGTTATTTGAAGATAAATTAAATAAATTTAGAGGGATGAGATAAGTTAATGTATTAAGTTAAATAATAAAATAAAATATCATAAGTTATCTATATAATTGAGCTTCAGACTTAGGTTTGAAGAGAGAAAAGGAGATTCAATTGAAAGTAAAGAGCTCGTGCTCTCTCTTCTTTCTCGCTCAAGCGTAGCCACCTCCCTCGCTTGCGCCGGCCGTCAGCCCTTCGCTCCGGCCAGCAGCGCGGCGCCGCCGCAAGTTGCGTCCACCCGAGCCTTCCCCGCCGTGCCGTGCGCCCCGACATGAGCCCGCCATTTGCGTCGCCAGTCCGCCTGAGTTGTGTGATTCGGCGTAGTCCGATGTCGCCGGAGCCCTCAAGCACCACCTCTCTATCCGGCCACGCGACCATAACCCGCTGACAAATAGTGCTCCAGCCCCGTCCGCCCCCGTCTCCCTTCGACGAGCTCTTTCCACTTCGTGAGTTGAAGATTTGGGGAAACCTTTTAATTATCTCTTAATTTAGGGCATGGAGTGGTTTGGGGATGAATTTCTTGAATGATGGAGAGGATTCTTGATGAATGGATGTGGAAAATGAACTTGATGTGATTGGTGTTAGTAGGGCTGTGAAATGAGGATGATTAAGGGGAGATTGAAGTGTTTAATCATGAGTAGAGACTTGTGAATGATTAAGTTAATTTATGTTAATGAAATGTGATTGTTTGTATAATTTTCGGGTTCCTATAAATAGGGGAGGTGCCGCCGAATTTTCATGAAAATTCTAAAGTATAAATGCCCTATTAGGGATCATGTTAACATGCTTAAGGGTGATTAGCTTTCATGGTTAACACTACAAGAAATCAGGTATTTTACGTCGAGTATTTCGCGGCGGTTTTAGAAAACTATCACTAATTACAATATTAACTGCGGTTTATTAAACCGCCGCTAAATTCATGAATATTGCGGCGGTTCTACTAAGACCGCCGGTAAATCCATGCATTTAGCAGCGGTTAAGTAAAAACCGTCGTTAAAGTCATGTATTTAACGGCAGTTTTTTATAATCGCCGCGAACGCCAACTTCCTCATGACCACATATTGATCAACTCTTTATATATTATAACCAATGCTATCATCTATCTCATCCTAATTGACAGGATAACATTTATTGATAAGAAAATATAATTATTTTTTTCCTTTTTTATAATATAATAATAATTTTTTATTATTTGTTCTTGATTTCTCTCCAAGTTGTGTATAAAATACATACAACACTAAGTACATATCAGTCACCACTCTTCCAAAATATATATTATGGTTTACAAAACTAAGTATATATAAAATATGTATTTTATTATTATAATAAAATAGATTTATCTATATTATTAAATAAAAATGAGTCTAATTTTAATTTTTAGAAAATCTAAAAAAAATAAGAAAATTAGGTTGGAAGTTTAGAATTTTCTCAGAATTTTAGATTTTTTAATTTAAAAAATCTATATATATTGTTAAGCGAAAGCATTTTTAATTTTAAAAGATATTTATCTATATATTTATGGTAGACTATCATAATTTTAATTTTAAAAAAAATTCAAAAAAATTAGATTGGGATTTTAAAACTTTATCAAATTTTGGATTTTTTTAATTTAAAAAGTTTATCTATATTCTAAGAGAAGTTTTTTTTTAATTTTAAAAAATATCTATTTATCTATATATTAGAGTGCATTGGTTCCATATAATTTGAATTTAAAAAATTCATAAAAACTAGATTAGGATTTTGAAATTTTTTTAAAAATTTAGATATTTTAATTTTAAAAAATCTATTTATATTAGATTTATTCTTTTAAATCCTAAGCAACCAGAAGGGTTATTTGCTAATACAAAACTAAGTACATATAAAAAATATATAATTTATTATTATATATTTTATTATTATAATAAAATATATACAAAACAAATTATATATTTATATAATTTATTATTATGGTTTAAACAATTTAGAGTTGAAGTTCTCAATGGTTTAAAACTATTGATGAGATTAAATTCTTATAACTAATAATCGTTTATACTAATTCAGAAAGCCATTCAATTCTTAAGTAATTATACAACTGGAGGCAGCTACATCAGCAATCCGAGAACATTATCTCTTTCCAATTCAAAACGTTCAATTCAAATCCCACGGCCATAAAAACTCCTCTCAATCTGATCAAAGTCTAAAGCAAAAAGAAGCACAAATCCCTGTCAACCTTCCACGTCACCGATCACTCAACCGACCATTCCTCACCCACCTCCTCTAATCTATCGAGAGAGAATCAACATGGCTACAAATTCTCCTCTTCGGATGATCAAGCGCATGGTCCTCTGTGACAACATCCACGACATTACGAAGCCAGCCATTCGTCGTCTCGGTCATCGTGGCGGCCTCAAGCACATCGGTTGGCTGATCTACGAGGAGATCCAAGGAAAACAACTCGATCTCTTTGCTTGTCTCATTAAGCTCACCACACACCGACTCGAACTCCTTCTCCGGTTGGTTGGTTACCTTTGCTTCTCTCGCTCTCGTCGCGTGCTCGAGATGGGGAACCATGGAGGCGTAGCTGTGATTCTCGGGGTTATTCGGGTTTTACCTAGTTTATGCATTTCCTTGGTGCCAGATCTGGCTTTGAATGCGTGGATTAGTAATTAGTCTTTAGGATTTGGCCTTTTTTTATATTCAATTTGATTTTGGAGGCGTTTCTGATTGTGAAATCAGTCTTTAGGATCAGTATTACAAAGGCAATCCTGAGAACTAGAGCTCTATAACCTCTGTTCTTCTTCAGCTCGGGCCTGAGCTGACTGCTAGTGAATGACTATGTCTGTGAACTCAGTCTGGTAGTTGAGTTTATCGGTAAGCATCATCAACACCTTCTCCTAATGTATATTCATTCTATGTTTTGTTCATAAATTCATAATTTTTGTAGTTATATCTGAAAATTCTTTGAAAATTTTGATGTATAGGGAAAGCTGAATCTTTTTAAAGTTGCCTCTATTCTTGTCCTCAAAATCTTTCTCGAGAACGTCATCCGTGACACTGTGACCTACACGGAGCACTCGAGGAGGAAGTCGGTGACTGCCATGGAAGTCGTCTACGCCCTCAATTGTCAAGAACGAACTCTCTACAGCTTTGGAAGCTGAGCGCAGCTGTGCAAGCGTTGCAACTGTGATTAGGATTAGGGTTTCATCTTTGTGTTTCTTTGTTGTCCTTGTAAATGTTCGTGTTTTTTCTTTTTCTGTGAAATGAAATGAAATTCAATATGTTTGAAATTTCATCTCACGAATCTTTTCAATATTCCAAGCTTCTCGTTCTAAATGTGATTTTATGTGTTTGAAATTCAAGGATAGTTTGGCAAGAAGAATGCAAAACAGGGACAGGAAAGCAAAGGCAAAAATTGTGGTTTTGTGCAATTCTTTTGTGTGACAGTGTTATTGTAAAAAACATAAATAGATTAATAAAAATAAAATGATTAAAAGGTTGATGGGCATTCACGGCGGTTCAAACCACCGCTAAATGCCATGGAGACTATCTCATGCTCATGACATTTGGCGGTGGTTTATGAACCGCCGCTAAATGTATTTTGCAATTAACTGCTGTTCATGAATCGCCACTAAATGCAACTTGCAATTAGCAGCGGTTATTCAGGCGGTTGTTCAAAACCGCCGCTAAATGCTCTCTCGACGCTAGTATTTGCGGCGGTTTACTAACCGCCACCGAATGCGTTTTACGGCGGTTTAGATTGATCAATCTTGCTAGTTAAGCATGTTTAGGGACATTCTAGAAGTTATGAAAGCATGTAATGCTCGTTAAGTAAGGAAGCATGCTCTTATGAGTTTAATGTTATTAATATGCTGCTTTGAGTTGAATAGGAGTCTAAGAGAAGAATACGATTTCGTATTCTTAAACCTCCGTATTCTAAAGAAATAGATCTAAGTTATGTAAAATATGAGTATCGTATTCTTATAATTTGTAACGCCCCGACCCGGACCCCGGGACCTCGGGCACGTTAACAGACAGGCCGTATCCGAGTAGAGACGGGCCCCACACGAATACAAGGCCTAAGTAGTCGAAGCAGATAATAAAATAATAGTAATCAAATGTCTCAAAAATCAGCAAATAATATCCTCCGGATAGTCACAGCGGAAATAAAATAAATC
The DNA here is from genome assembly GCA_026586065.1 of Dioscorea zingiberensis. Classification (NCBI taxonomy): domain Eukaryota; kingdom Viridiplantae; phylum Streptophyta; class Magnoliopsida; order Dioscoreales; family Dioscoreaceae; genus Dioscorea; species Dioscorea zingiberensis. Next base: position 42,428,060 of record CM048819.1, on the reverse strand, counting down.
CTAAAGGGGCCACAGGCCCTATACAAGTCCAGGCCCTATAAGGGTCCTAATAATCAAATAAAAATGTCCTCACTCAACCATATGCAATCCTAGAGAGATCCTCCGACCTGGACAAGTATCCTCCCCAACTCTCGCACGTCCCTGAGCTCAAGTCAACCTACTCCTCAGGACCTGAAATAAGAGAAAGAAAAATGTCGTGAGCTTTCGAAAGGAAAGCCCAGTAAGTACCCTGCAAGGATCTCAAACGGTAAGGTGAAGCAAGACATCAATAATCAATGAATCATCAAGCAAAGGGGCTACACCCCACACAATCAGATCCTAGAATCCAGCTACGGCCCTCAGAGCCCTGGATAGGAAGTCCAATAATGGCTTCAAAGAAAGTTTTCCCCGGACAAAATTTCGAGGGCTATAAATCATAAAACGCAGCCTTAGATCGCAAACAATGTACTCAGTCAGAAGCGATAACCTATCGCACTCGGTAGCGCCACCTCTCCACGTGTCGACACGGCCAGCGAATCAACCCCACTGATGGGAGACGGAGCCTCAGACCCCACTGCAACCGGGCGGAAGATCGGAACTCAGTTGGCACATACCTCCCGGCCAGCACACCTGACCATGGCCTATGATCAAGTGTCGGCCCAAGGGTGGGCATGTCCAAAGGAGTATTCAACAAACAAGTAGTGAAACTTTACACTCTTATCCGGACGGGGCACAGGCTCACGTGTTTCCACGGCCACGTGCCGGTCAACGGATCCTCGTGATCAGTAAACACTACCCCTAATGCTCAACCACACACATACAAAGAAAGAAGGCAACAAAAGCAAGTATGTGTATGCATCAAATAAATAGATATCGCAAATAAAATAATATGCCAAGAACGGCATATGTCAAATCAAAGGAACCCGAACAAGGGTAGAAGCAAGGCAAAGGTATCTTACCTCTAAGCGCAACCAACCGGTCAGACGCAACTCTGCCAATGGAACTCAACGCTCCCCGTCGATATCTGATAAGCATGGATCCATACTCAATATTCGTACGCATGATCATGAACTCCCTTACTTCTATAATGCATGCTTAATTTAAATGGGCCTGGCCCATTATTAACTCAACCCAAATTTCTTAAGACTAATTGACAATTTTAATAGCGTCATCCTCTTAATTAACTTTGTGGATAATTTCTTTGTTTACATATGTATATTTACCAAACGAATTATATACTTTAGTATTTTATTTTAATAACTTAGAACTTGTTTGGTATTAAATCCAATTCTTTTATTTATGGATAACTCTCATTATCTCATTAATCACTATTTAACAAACTAACTTGTTAATTAATCAAAAATATGCTTAGTATGACAAGCACCCTTTTAACTTTATTTCTAAACCCATTACTTTTATTAATATTTATGCTAACTCTAGATTTAATGGTTTTATAGCCTTATTGGATCCTGGCCCGCTTAGTATTGAATCCAAACCCGCCACCCATGTTTCTAAGCATGTGTCTTATTGGATCCGTCACCATAGCGGGTCCCGACCCGTTTATTCCATTAGACGCTCCGCCACCTCAAGTATCGCTGGCCATCTCAACCTCCCTCGCACTCCTAGCGAGAGGTGGGTGGCGCCGGGTCTGAAGTTGTGGCCGGGCGCGAAGGTCGTGGAAAGCGCCTTTTCTCCCGCTTATCTCACTAACCGCTGTGAGGGGATTTGCACCGTGGCGTGCCGGCCGGAGGACCGAGGTTCCACCTCGCCCCTCGCCGAGGTACGGCCGACGCGCCGGCCGCTAGACCTCAGGTACCCCTCACTTCGGAAAAGATTCTATCTATCAAAGCCTACCCTCCCGTGCAAGCATGCTTAGATATGAAAGGGGACTGATCGGAGAAGGAGGCTCTTACCGGGGTTCGTCGCCTCTTCTTGGCAGACAGGGCTCCCCTCTCGCTCGTTGGTTCTCCGTAGGGGGTTCTCACGCCTTGGATACGAAGATTTGCGTCCTTCGTTTCTCTCCTCCTTCGCCTCTAATCGCTTCTCCGGTGATCGAGGCCGCCGTTCTTGATCTCTTGGAGCCCTACCGTCCCTGTTTATATAATAGATTATCGATTGATAATCCTTATACTTTGAGTCTATCTTGACTCTCCTAATTCATCTATGTTTTTGATTCGCAGTGTTTTGATCGTTTCTCGCGCGCTGGCCGACGGCGGGCGGCGTCGCCGAAAGCATCTCCGTAACCCAATCCTTTAATCAGAATCGTCCGATGCTCTGATCGCAAAGATCATCATGAAACTCACCGCCTATCAATTATGCTCCATGCACGTGTATAGATGGTTGGTTATTATGCTAAGTAGTCCCTGTAATTCTATCTATTTAATCATAATCCAAAGTTCTATAGAATCCAAAATTCTCTCCCGGTCCTCCAGAAGGTTAAATTTCCAACTACGTCCCTAACCTGTGAGATGGGAAAATTTTCATCCGGTCCTTCAAATTATTATAATTACACTTTGGTCCTTGACAGACCCAAAATATTTTATTTATATATTTCTTATTTCTTTTTTTTTCTTTTTTTTTCTTTTTTTTTATTTATAAAACCCTTGGAACTCACATAATTACTATTATTACTTCTTGGAAAAGGAAAAGGTCCCGCGGGAGCTTCAGCAGGACCCAGCCAGAACTAAGGAATTTGCGAAGGACTTAAGGTGAGGGGACATCACCGTATATCTAGATTTATTTTATGTATCGTGATTTTGGTTTCTTGTATTTTTATGAGATTTATATCGGTTTGTGGATGCCGGTGGAATTCTAGTCGCTATCTTAGCATTATGGTTTTCATGCTTGTTATATGCTATGAAATTTAAATAGCATGATTAATTATAAAGTGAAACCTTAAATGGTAGAGATTGATACATACATACATATATATATATAGCTAGACATAGACGATTGATCCAGCGGGGCTCAGGATATAGCCCATAAAGGATAGTAAATGATATCGTGTTAAGTAAGGGATTTGTTTTAATCCATTTTTCTTAAATAAAAATGTTTGTGAAATTGTTTTTTATATAAAACCCTTTCCCGACTCTTTTGGGTACACGAATCAGATATGAGATACATGCGTGACGATTGATACAGTTTGGTTGATTATACCACTAGTCGTCAGACCTCGGGTACTGGATCTGATTATTCCGCTGTCTCCTGATCATCAGGATCCGGTTATCCGGTTGATGACGGCAGGGTTTATTCAGAGTATTGAACTAGGGTTGCACGTTGATATGATACGAGGCCATTGCATATATATGTTGTCATATGCATGATATGATATGAGATTGCCTATGTGCTTTCTTCAGATTTTTTATCGTGTTAGCATGCTTATCAAGATTAAAGATAATTGTGCTGACCTTCATGATTTTTACTTGCATTGTTTTCATACTAGTATCTTAGTAAAGATGATAGGTATGTATAATACCTTGTGGAGTAGTCCTTACTCACTGAGCCTGTATAGCTCAGCCCCTTTCGGTTACGGTTTTCTATTGCGGATCTAGACTTGGATCTTGATAGTAGCTCGTGTCTCGAGCAAGGATCGAATTTTAGCTGGCTCTGGCGTACCTTTCTTTATGTCTAGTTTGTCGGGTTGTATTTGATAATAAAATTATGTTTGTTTTCCGCTGTATTTGGGGCCGTAGTTGCCCATGGCTCTGAGTGTTGTACCTTATTATGACGTTTATTTGAATATGACTCCCGGTGTGTAACCGGTTATCTTTATGTCATATGGATTTCATTCAGAGTACATGATTATTATCAGGTCTAAAATACACAGCTCATGGGCTGGGTGCACTCCCGGACCAACTGGTGTAACATCTGTCTCATTAGAGAGATGGGTGTTTACATTTAGTGGTATTAGAAGCGGTTCGCTCCCAGACCTTAGAGTTCTAGAGGTAGTCAGAGCCTTAGGGTGGGAGTCAAAGTCAGTTGACATAAGGAATTAGCGGTATAATTGCTAAGTACAGTTATGTCGTGTAACTAACACTTGTTGGATATTGCAGAATGTCGCCAAAAAGAGGACGTGGGAGACCACCTAGGGGTGCCACGTGAGGAGCCTCAGGAGGAGCCATATGTGGATGCTCCTGAGCCAGAGGAGTATGGTGATGCATAGCATGTGTATCTTGCCCAGGGATACAACCCGAGTGTGCAACAGTTTCCAGGGATGCAGCAATTTTTCGAGCAGATGGCCAATATATTTGTTGCGTTCTTAAACTTTCAACAACAATAGCAACAGTACCAGCAACAACAAAAACAACAACCCAGGGGTTAGGACTATGTGACTCGAGCCCAGCTAATGGGGCTTAATCACTTCCTCGGAACACAGGATCCAACTGAAGCAAAGGCTTGGATCCGACAGCTAGAGATTGTATTCGACGTGATGAGGATCCCAGAGGATGAAAAGGTCATAATAGTGCAGCTGTTGTTGGGGCAAGAAGCATTATTGTTGTGGGAGTTGGCTCATATGTTCCTTCTCAGGTCGAGTATTTGGACCTAGATGGAGTTCAAGAGGGCATTCGAGAGGGAGTACTCACCCCGAGTACACCGAGATGCAAAGAGAGCAGAATTAATTTATCTGACTCAAGGGAATTCAACTGTGGCTGAGTATCAGGCCCAATTCACTGCCCTAAGACGTTATGCACAAGAGATGGTAGAAGATCCCTATAACCGATGCAGGAAATTCAAAGATGGGCTACGAGATGAGATCAAGATCCCATTTATGGCTTTTGGTTTTAAAGATTTTCGAGGAGTGGTTGAGTCTGCACTCCGAGTCGAGAGGGGTCTGAACAAGCAAAACAGAGACTCGACAGGTGGAACAAGAAGAGTAGCTCAAGCTCCCAAGGAGGAGGAGACACCAGGCCCACTACAAAGAGTAACAGTAGCAGCAGCGGTGGTTCCTCGTCAAGTGGGAACTAGAAAAGGAAACCGCAGTGTACCATCTTCAGCAAATATCATTACGGGACTTGTGGTGTGGATGTTTGTTTCTACTGCAAGCAACCGAGGCATTACAAGAAACAATGCCCGCTACTGACCCAGGGGAGTGGAGTGGGTCCACAGGCTACTGCTGGAGACTACACTGCGTAGCAGACGCAGGGATTTTCTGTCATATGTGGTGCTGGAGGCAGCCAAGGAGGGTCAACTGGTGGAACGTCTCGTAAGGAGGCCGTGGGGCCCCTTCTCAGCTACAGGCCCAAGCATTTGCGATGACACAGCAGCAAGCTGTGAACATCCCCGGCGTGATAGCAAGTACGGTACTAATCTTTAATACCAATGTCTATGTATTGATTGATCCTGGTTCTACACATTCGTACATTGCTGCATCTTTTTTTGTACCTAAGAATGTGTATGCAACTAGACTAGCAGAACCAATATATGTGGCATCTACTCATAGGTAGTTCTATGATTGTTAAGATAGTCTATGAGGGATGTGATGTAAAGATAGGTGACCAGGGGCTTATAAATAATCTAATCTCGATGAGGATCCTAGACTTTGATGTGATCCTAGGGATGGATTAGTTATCTTTCCACCATGCCCAAGTTTACTGATATTGGAAGATGGTGTGTTTCCAGCTTCCGGGAGAGGCAGAGATACTCTTCTACGGGAGACGACCCGAGACTGAGGAAGCCTGTTTGGCAAATGTGGTGGAAGTGGAAGCTCCAAAGATAGAGGTCCAGGATATAGTTGTGGCGTGCGAGTTTCCTTATGTATTCCAAGACTTACCCGGATTACCACCGCACCGAGGCATGGAGTTTTTGATCGAGTTGGTTCCAGGAATAACTCTGATTTCCAAGGCGCCCCACAGAATGGCTCCAGTAGAGTTACAGAAATTGAAGACCCAACCAGATGAACTACTGGAGAAGGGGTTTATTAGACCTAGTGTCTCCCCTTGGGGTGCGCCTATGATGTTCATGAAGAAGACGGACGGCTCCATGCGGATGTGCGTAGATTATATACAGCTGAACGATGTAACTATCTGGAACCAGTACCCGCTACCACGCATTGATGATCTATTCGACCAGCTACAGGGAGCATGTGTGTTCTCCAAGATTGACTTAAAGTTGGGCTATCATCAACTGCGGGTACGGGAGGAGGATGTGCCAAAGATGGTGTTTCGAACTTGATATGGGCATTACGAGGTTTTTGTAATGGCGTTCGGGTTGACGAATGGACCAGCGGCGTTCATGGAGATGATGAACAGGGTGTTCGCACCCTACTTAGACCATTTTGTTATAGTTTTCATTGATGACATCCTGGTGTACTCACGGAACGTGGAGGAGCACATCAAACATCTGAGAATAGTGCTACAAACTCTACGGGAGCAGTAGTTGTACACCAAACTCAGTAAATGCGAGTTTTGGCTAGAGCAAGTCAATATCTTGGGGCATGTCATCTCAACGGCAGGAATCTATGTGGACCCCTAGAAGATAGAAGCGATAGTGAACTGGCAAGCCCCAACCAATGTTAAAGAGATCAAAAGTTTCTTAGGGTTAGCCGGTTACTATCGGCGATTTGTTGAGGGCTTTTCTGCGATTGCTTTACCGATGACGAAGCTGCTAAGAGAGAACACAAGGTTCGAATGGACCAAGGATTGCGAGCAGAGCTTCCAGGAGCTGAAGGACCGATTGGTATCTGCTCATATTCTCACTTTACCTGTACCTGGAGTAGGTTTTGATATATATAGTGATACTTCATATCAGGGTTTGGGGTGTGTCTTGATACAAGAGGGCAGAGTGATTGATTTTCTATGCTTCTAGACAACTCAAAACCCATAAAGTAAACTATATTGTATGATGCAGAATTAGCTATTGTGGTCTTTGCACTGAAGATATGGCGACAATACCTCTATGGTGAAGCCTGTAAAATCTTCACCAACCACAAAAGCCTGAAGTATCTGATGACCCAGAAGGAGCTCAACATGCGTCAGCGGAGGTGGATGGAATTATTGAAAGATTACAACTACACATTTGAGGATCACCCTAGGAAGGCGAATGTGGTGGCCGATGCTCTGAGTGGGAAGACGATGGCACGATTGAGGACCACCAGCTTTGCCCAACTCAACGATTTAAGATCCATAGGAGCGCAGCTTTCGGTGGATGAGCTGGGGCTGCTACTGGTAAGCTTCCACCTTCGACCACTGCTGATTACACAGATCAAAGAAGCTTAACTATGGGACCCAAAGTTAATAAAGCTAGTTAGTGAGCTACAGAATGGAAGACTTTTGAGGCGAAAGAATGGCAAGTGTAACTATTCTCTATCTCCAGATGGAACAGTAATGGTATGTGCTCGAATCTATGTGCCACACAACGAGACAGCCCTCAAGCTACAGATCAGGGAGGAGGCGCATAGCTCAGCTTATACTATGCATCCAGGGAGCACCAAGATGTACCGGAATATCAAAGAAAACTATGTTTGGAGGAGAATGAAGAAGAATATTGCTGAGTACATGGCTAGGTGTATGATTTGTCAACAAATTAAAGCTGAACACAAGAAGCTACCGGGGTTGTTAGTACCCTTGGAGATTCCAGAATGGAAGTGGGAGAAGATAGCAATGGACTTTGTGACCGGTTTACCACGATCTAGTCAGGGCAAGGATGTTATCTGGGTGATCATTGATAGAATGACCAAGTCGGCTCACTTCATTCCAATTAAGACGACTTATTCTCGGGGCCGATTGGTACGGCTGTACGTGGACCAAATAGTGAGGCTACATGGAGTACCCGTGTCAATCATATCTAATAGGGACCTGAGATTCATTTCACATTTTTTGGAAGAGTCTACATAAAGCTCTTAGAACAAGACTGGACCTTAGCTCGACATTCTATCCAGAGACCGGTGGACAGTCCGAAAGGACGATCTAGATACTCGAAGACCTGCTTCGGGCTAGCATCATGGAACTTCCCAGTAGATGGGATGAAAACTCGGGACTTCTGGAGTTTGCCTACAATAATAGCTACCAGAGCAGTATTGGTATGCCACCATATGAAGCACTATATGGTCGAAGATGTAAGACTCCATTGTGTTGGGATGAGGAAGGCGAACGAAAGATACTAGGCCCAGAACTAGTGCAGCAAACTGGGGAGAAGGTGAAGCTCATTAGAGAGCGGCTGAGTAAGGCCCAAGACCGGCAATGGGGTTATGCTAATAACCGCCGTCGAGACCTTGAGTTTGAAGTGGGGGATAAAGTATTCTTGAAGGTATCTCCATGGAAAGGAGTATTTAGGTTCCGCAAACGTGGGAAGCTGAGGCCACAGTATATTGGGCCTTGCAGGATAGTGGACAGAGTAGGCCCGGTAGCCTACCGACTCGAGCTATTAGAGGAACTATTAAGGATACACAATGTATTCCACATATAGGTTCTACGGAAATGCCTCAAAGATCAACATCAAATTCTGACGGGACCGGCGTAGAGTTGGCTCAGGATTTGACGTATGCAGAAGGACTTGTACGTATTCTTGACAGGAGAAAACAAGCCCTGCGAAACAAGATAATACCTCTGGTAAAGGTATTATGGAGTCATCACCAAGTGGAGGAGGTCACTTGGGAAAGGGAAGATTAGATGAGGGAATAGTACCCTCATCTGTTTTAGATGTATATGTATGGAATTTCGAGGACGAAATTTCTAAGTAAATAAATCAGAAAATTCTCGACAATTAATGAGATTAATTAGCACGGAAAATGAATTTAATTATTTTAAAGCTCAATTAAAGGAAAATCGAGGAATAATAAATTTAAATCCAGCCTTGCAACTAATGGGCCTAGGGAAGGCCTTATTGGGCCAGGCCGCTTACACTTGGAATAGTTAGAGGTGGATGATTAAGATAACCTCGATTAAGTAATTGGGAGATTTCGTAAGTGCTAATTAACCAAGATTAATTATGTGATAGAACGAGACAAATTTTCGAGTTCCGATAAAGTAGATCGGATGAGTCAAAAGTCGATATTCGTGGATCTGGTTTGATGAGAGGCAGACCCCGTGATACTACAGTGCGCCCGTGATGCACTGACCCGGGATTCTCGGATCTGGGTCGATGAATTATTACAAAGATAATATTAATTAAAAGAGCGATGGGACATAAAATGGGGAAAGATAAAATAAAATAATTTAAGTTGTTTGAAGATAAATTAAATAAATTTAGAGGGATGAGATAAGTTAATGTATTAAGTTAAATGATAAAAAAAAATATCATAAGTTATCTATATAATTGAGCTTCAGACTTAGGTCTGAAGAGAGAAAAGGAGATTCAATTGAAAGTAAAGAGCTCGTGCTCTCTCTTCTCTCTCGCCCAAGCACAACCACCTCCCTTGTTTGTGCCGGCCGTTAGCCCATCGCTCCGGCCAGCGGCCCGGCGCCACCCCAAGTCGCGTCCACCCGAGCCTTCCCAGCCCCGTGCCATGCGCCCCGACGCGAGCCCGTCGTTTGTGCCGGCCGTCCACCTGAGCTATGCGATCCGGTGCAGTCCGATGCCGCCGGAGCCCTCGCGCACCACGTCTTTGTCCGGTCGAGACCATCGCCCGCCGACAAACAGTGCTCCAGCCCCGTCCGCCCTCGTCTGCCTCCGACGAGCTCTTTCCACTTTGTGAGTTGGAGATTTGGGGGAAACCTTTTAATTATCTCTTAATTTAGCGCATAGAGTGGTTTGGGGATGAATCTCTTGAAGGATGGAGAGGATTCTTGATGAATGGATGTGGAAAATGAACTTGATGTTGGTGGTGTTAGTAGGGCTGTGAAATGAGGAGGATTGTGGGGAGTGTGGGGAGATTGAAGTGTTTAATCATGAGTAGAGACTTGTGAATGATTAAGTTAATTCATGTTAATGAAATGTGATTATTTGTATAATTTTTGGGCCCTATAAATAGGGGAGGTGCCACCGAATTTTCATGAAAATTCTAAAGTATAAATGCCCTATTAGGGATCATATTAACATGCTTAAGAGTGATTAGCTTTCATGGTTAACATGCCTAATTGCCATGCTTTAGATTGATCAATCTTGCTAGTTAAGCATGTTTAGGGACATTCTAGAAGTTATGAAAGCATGTAATGCTCGTTAAGTAAGGAAGCATGCTCTTATGAGTTTAATGTTATTAATATGCTCCTTTGAGTTGAATAGGAGTCTAAGAGAAGCATATGATTTCTGTATTCTTAAACCTCCGTATTCTAAAGAAATAGAGCTAAGTTATGTAAAATATGAGTATAGTATTCTTATAGTTACTATTATTACTTCTAGGAAAAGGTAAAGGTCCCGCGAGAACTTCAGCAGGACCCAGCCAGAACGAAGGAATCTGCGAAGGAATTAAGGTGAGGGGACTTCACTGTATATCTAGATTTATTTCATGTATTTATCGTGATTTCGGTTTCTTGTATTTTTATAAGATTTATATTGGTTTGTGGATGCCAGTGGAATTCTAGTCACTATCTTAGCATTGTGGTTTTCATACTTGTTATATGCTATGAAATTTAAATAGCATGATTAATTATAAAGTGAAACCTTAAATGGTAAAGATTGATATATATATATATATAAATTCATGTCGTGAACTGCTCCCTAGCTAGACATAGACGATTGATCCAGCGGGGCTTAGGATAGATCCCATAAAGGATAGTAGATGATATCGGGTTAAGGAAGGGATTTGTTTTAATCCGTTTTTCTTAAATAAAAATGTTTGCAAAATTGTTTTTTTTATATAAAACCCTTTCTCGACTCTTTTGGGTATCCGAATCAGATACGAGATGCACCCGTGACGATTGATACAGTTTGGTTGATTATACCACTGGTCGTCAGGCCTCGGGTATTAGATTGGATTATTCCACTGTCTCCCAATCATCAGGATCCGGTTATCAGGCTTATGACAGCTGGGTTCATTCAGAGTATTGAACTAGGGTTGCACGTTGATACAATACGAGGCCATTGCATATATATGTTGCTATAAGCATGATATGATATGAGATTGCCTGTGTGCTTTCTTCGGATTTCTGATCGTGGTAGCATGCTTATCAAGATTTAAGATAGTTGTGTTGACCTTCATGATTTTTACTTGCATTTTTTTGTACTAATATCTTAGTACAGATGACAGGTATGTATAATACCTGGCGGAGTAGTCCTTACTCACTGAGCTTGTATGGCTCAGCCCCTTTCGGTTACTGTTTTTCTATTGCACGATCTAGACTTGGATCTGGATAGTAGCTCGTGTCTCGAGCAAGGATCAAAGTTTAGCTGGCTCTGGCGTACCTGTCTTTATGTCTAGTTTATCGGGTTGTATTTGATAATATAATTATGTTAGTTTTCCGCTGTATTTCGGGTCGTAGTTGCCCATGACTGTGAGTGTTGTACCTTATTAGGACGTTTATTTGAATATAACTCCCGGTGTGTAAACGGTTATCTTTATGTCATATGGTTTTCATTTAGAGTACATGATTATTATAATGTCTAAAATACACAGCTCATGGGCTGGGTGCACTCCCGGCCCAGCTGGTGTGACATCTATCTCATTAGAGAGATGGGTGTTACACGATTGGATCAACAAGAGAGGATGACATTGTTGGTATTCATCAATTCCGGGATGGACAAGTAAGACATATTGCCCTTTATCTTTTGAAATTTCTATTTACTAAACAGCTTAAGTGTTTAATTTTCAAGTTGTCACTTACCAAACGGCTTAAGCTTTTATTTTTTGAAGTTTTCACTTACTAAATAGCTTAAGTGTTTATTTCTTTTAAGTTTTCACTTAGTAAACGACTTAAGCGTTTATATTTTGAAGTTTTCACTTATTAAACAGCTTAAGTGTTTTTTTTTAGATTTTTCGCTTACTAAATGGCTTAAGCGTTTTTTTCTTTTTTGGAGTTTTCTCTTAATAATCAACTTAAGTATTTATTTTTGGAGTTTTTGTTTAATAAACAGCTTAAACATTTATTTTTTAGAGTTTCAGCTTACTAAAAATCTTAAGGTTGTTTTTGGTTGGCACTTTTTTTCATGGAAAATTTTTGCACAGCAGATTTTCCAACAAAATGGGCTGTTTGATTGCCAAGTTTTTCCATGAAAAACTTTTCCACAAACCTTATCACGTAACCCATTTTCCTTCAAATTTGTGGAAAAGTTTTCCTCTCTCAACCCCAAGAAAGCATGGCGCCCAGGCGGATCAGGACCTCGAGAACTGCGATCTGGCCGTAGGTATTAAAGAAGAGATAAACTCAACTCTAATACAAGGCCTAATAATGTGATAAGCATATAACAATCCATAAATAAACACAAACACAAGTTCATTAAGAACATAGAGTCATTAGGGTCCATAGGCCCTATAGAAGTCACGAGTCCCTATCACAGGGTCCTACAAATAACAAAGTTTATAAAATAAAGATAACTGAGACTCCTATAAACCTTGGTCTTCCTGAGTCCCTCTCTTCAAGATTCTTCCCCCTCTAAACCTTGGAATCTGTAACAGGAGGAAAAGAGAAAACACGTGAGCTTTTGAAGGGAAAGCTCAGTAAGTACCCCTGCAGGTCACAGTGTCATCAAAATAAAATGACAGTCAACAGGATCATAAAATCAACAACAAAGTCCTAGGAGTCTACCACAAACAAGTCAAAGGTACGACTCCTGCTACAAAAGCCCTCGGGCTCTGTAGTGAGTTCTAAGAGAACTTCGGAGTTTACTCCCGCCGGTATGTCGGCTTTTTTTTTTGGATATAATTACGACCTAGATGGTCGTTTGACTCTCAGTCAAAAGATTGGTAGAACTACCTCTTCTTCCGTGTTGCATTGATTGTACCATGCCAGCGGCCAGGTGAGACCTCCGAGATTTGTTTCTCCGGTAGCATGTGTGGGGAAAGTCGAGGGTCCTATCCACAGGCGTCCTAAAATTTGAGCTTCCCTAGCTCCCACTTGAGTCGCAAGTTAGAACATAGCAAATAGGGACACCAACGTCCCGTAAACAAGCATACATGCTTTACAGGATTCGAGAACAGATAAGAACAGCATGTATGGCATCAACAGCGCATGTATCAAGATTACATAGCAAGTCCAAGAAATCCCGTTACCGGGTGGAAACTAGGCAAGTGAACTTATCTCTTAAGAGACTAAATGTCTTCCTGGTCTCCTTTAAAATGCCTTACGTCTCCCACGAGTATCGCATATACTTGATTTATTAGAATTATTGTTCCAATAATTTCCATGTCCATACATGCCCTAGCGTCCATGTTGGGCTTAGGCCCACTAGCGGTCCCTAGGGACCTTCTCAGATTACCGCCCTTATTCTCGTTCGGTATCCCTTAGTTGACTTGTAGATTCACCTTGGTCTAATTTAGTCAACTCTAGTTGAAGTTGGTCCCATTTCAAGCCCATTGTACATTTTAACTTGACCTTAGTCCTTTGAAGGGGTATTTTAGTCATTTTGACTCGGTCCACCTTTAGTCCATCAACAAACTAACTTGACCATGTTATTAGTTTATATCTTATCGGTTGAGCCCAATCTCAGGTCTTTCAACCACGTTGTTTTGATTAATCAATTTATTTTGATTAATTATTGACCGCACCATAAGGTTTATTAAGCGGTATGAAATAACTTTAATAACCTCTCCAATTACTCCAACATTAATCAACTATATTTGTTGCATAATCTAGATTTAAAATCTTATCAAGATTTTTAAATCATTTTTTTTTTGTTGATTAATCGATTTAACCTGTGTCACATCACTACAGTCATTATTTAATTAAAACATTAGTTTTAATATTTGTCACAATTCCTAAATGTCCATATAGTTATTACAACTATACTAGATCAATCAATCCCATCATAAGGATTAATATTTGTCACACTATCAATGTCCTTTTATCATTTGAACTATATCCAATAGTTAGTCTAATATTTGTTACACATATAACATTTCATAATAACCATTTCGATTAATCAAATGATTATGTCATTACACATAGATTAATTAAATTTACTATTTATGTCCTATAACCTAAGTTACTGAACCATTCTATTAGAAGTTTATTTTAGCTAATTAACTTGTCATCATCATAGTTAATCAACTAAATAAGCACCATTGGTAACAAAATATTATTCCTTGAACATATTTTATTTATTGATACCACCATACAAATATTAACCAAATATTTGTCACATTACTAAGTCCCTTAATAATCTTCTTAATTAATCTAATTAATTAAATGATTAGGTCATCCCTTATAGGTTGATTAAACCTATAGTATGTCACATTCCTATAGTTTTTAAAAATAAAAAACTATTTAGATTAATTATACATTACCCCTTTTACTATCTCTATTATTATTATTATTATTATTATTTTTACATCTTCTTCTTCTCTCTCGTAGCGACGAGGCATACCAATCCACTCATCAAGCGTGAGCCTCAGAGCTGCCGTGCTCGGTCCTCAACGAAGTGAGTTCCATGACCATGGCGGCTCCTCCTGGGCGCCATCGACCTCCATCGTCAGTCGAGACTATCAAACTCGGCGGGATTTCCCCTTCCCCGTAAGCTCTGTAGTCGACCAAATGCTCATGAGAATGACTCTAAAACACTCTCTGAGTTTTGTAGATGCTTCTAGGGGTTTGTCGGCGAGTAGAGTATGGCGAATGGCGCTTCCTGTCTCTACTCCGGCAGAGCTCGGCGGTAAGGTTCTTCTTCTCCTCTTGGCGTCGATCCGCGTATTGCCCGTCTTCTCTCCGTGAGCGTGGCCTTGATCCCCTGACTGCGCTTTGGATCCTTGGCGCGAGCTCCCGCGAAACGCCTTCAGCTTCCTCCACCGTCACCTGGAGAGGCGAGAGTTCACCGTGTTGGGATCTTGAGGCGGAGGGAGTGAGGCCCCCTTTATAGGCCTCGGCGTTGCGGCGGCGGCTCGAGGTAGCGTCTGCTGCGGGCCCAGCGTTTCTGGCTATGAAATGGCGTGCGTGAATTTCCAGCGAGGGCGTTGAGAGCGGCGGAGGAGTGGCGGTGGTGCCTGGGATCATTCTCCCGGATGGGTGGCGAGGATCATGATCCTCTTAAGCGGCCGAGATTTAATCTTTCGCCTCGGATCCGACACTTTCACGCTGACTAAGCGGCCCGGGATTTTAAATATATTAGCGGTCAAGATTTGGATCTTGGCCTGTATCCATCAACATAGGTGATGAGCGGCGAGTTGCCCTCGCGGTAGGGGCCCTTTTACGACTTCCTCTACTTTGCCTGCATTATCGGTATGCGATGAGATGGATTTCATCTCTCCTCAGCGTGGCTCGATGAGAGCCTTACTTTCGTTTCCTACGATCGGACTCTCATAGATGGCTGATCTCGGTAGTTAAACCCGAAACTTTTGGGAAAATTCTCGAGGTCCCCATTTATTAAATTTACAAAATAGTCCATCCTCTGTGAGACGGGCATTTTCTCTCTGGGTCCCTCAACATATTTTATTTACCGAAAAGTCCTTGAAACGGTGAGAGAAGAAACTTCTCTAAGGTCCTCAACCTTCCGTAAATTATTTTTTTCAGTCCCAATAGATCCCATAATAATTTAATTTCCATTTAATTTAAATAAATCATTTAATCCCACATCTACTCTAATCACGTTAAGAAAATATTTTAAATATTTTTTCCTAAGAAAATAAATAAAATTCGTGGATTTTACAATCCTCCCCCCTTACAAAATTTCGTCCTCGAAATTTCAACGCAGTTTATACTTCATACAAACAACTCTGGGAAACGCCTTTTCATATCACATTTCACGTTCCCGAGGTAGGCTTCCCGCTCGGTGTGGTTACTCCACTTCACCTTAACAAAGGAATAGTCCTATTCCTCGATTGTTTTGTCCTCTCGGCCCAAAAAATAGCTCAGCGTTCCTCGTGGACATATTCTCTTGGACTTCCACGGAACACGAGGAATCACTCGGTGGGATCACGAATACACTTCTTCAACATTGAAATGTGGAAGACATCGCGTGAACTGGCGAGGTCACGTGGTAGAGCCAATCTATATGCCACCAGCTCTATGCAAGCTTCCAAAAATCTCAAAAGGTCCGATATACTTGGAGCAAGTTTCCTAGTAGTCCCAAACCTTACTACCCTTTCATAGGAGACACTTTTAAGAATACCAAGTCTCCCGAAACTCTGATTAGATCTTTTCTAGCTGCTCTTTTGTCTACTTTTGGGCGTGAGTCGCTCCCGATCATCTTAACATGTTCCTCCGTTTGTTTTATAAAAATCAGGTTGCTTAAGTGCCGTCCTCTACGGCTTCCTTTCTCCGACATCTCCCAAAAATGGGAGTTGTGACTTCCTTCCATAGAGTGCCAAATGCGAGGAGCTATTTGATGCTCGCCTAATAGCTGTTGTTATAGGCAAACTCTATCAAACTTAAACGTTCATCCCAAGACCGTAGAAATCTGCATACCTCAACATGTCCTCCAACACTGGATGGTCCTTGCCCGGTATCCATCGGTCAATGGGTGAAAAGCTGTCTTTGAAACGCCAATCCGCGCTGCCGTGAGCGGTGCAAGCTCTCCCAGAATCTAGAGACAAATCGTGTCTCGTCGGAGGTGATAGTCACTGCATTTACCCCATGTATCGGCGATGCGATCGATATATAGTTGGGCCAACTTTTCCAAGGATGCTCACATCCTTAAAAGGTATAAAGTGGGCCCGACTTTGTTACGATCTACTATAACCCGCATCGATTCATGGCCTCTTTGAGTGCGCGTGGCAACCCGTTACAAAGTCCATGTTAATGTGCTCCCATTTCCATTCCGGAATGGTAAGGGTTTATAACATCCTGCCGCTTCGATGTTCCGCCTTTACCATCGGCGGGTGATGCATTTTAGCCAC
This sequence comes from Dioscorea zingiberensis, assembly GCA_026586065.1. Lineage (NCBI taxonomy): Eukaryota > Viridiplantae > Streptophyta > Magnoliopsida > Dioscoreales > Dioscoreaceae > Dioscorea > Dioscorea zingiberensis. Next base: position 42,411,223 of record CM048819.1, on the reverse strand, counting down.
GAACTCGCTACATCTGCCGCCCTTTCCCGCTGCAGTGGTCCTTCAACCCTCTGTACATCTTGGTACCTCCGGGGGTGAATAGTGTAGCCGAATAGTGGGCTTCCTCTAGAATCTCCGTTTTTTATTTAGGGGGACATTTGGTATACAAATTCTTTGCGTCAAATTTAAGGGTGCCATCCTCATGGACTCTGAACCGAGTTGGTTCTTCTGGCCCATGTGCTCCTTGATCTCCTCGGTTCCAGGATCTTGTCACGCAACCCTAATTCTCTCAAAACAACTTGAGGGTCGGATATACCGTGGCCAATGTGACATCCATGCGTGAGGCAAAGCGACCTCTAAGTTGAGCCTTCTCATATCCTCCAAGAGCGGCCTACGAATTTGTTAACATGGCGGCAACCCCATATCCAGGACTTCACGCCGGTGCCGGCCACGCGTTACGCCTTGCGGGTGGTAATGGACACTTGAGATCATAGTCCTTGATTAACTCTAACCATGCTGTCTCATATTCCGGTTCCTCTGTGTGAATATGTACTTGAGGCTCTTATGATGGTGTAGATCTGTAAGGAACACCGTAGAGGAAGTGCGCCGGATCTTTAGGGCAAACCGATAGCCAATTCAAGATGCGTGTGCTGGATAATTCTCTTGAAAGGTTTTAAGCATGCGTGATGCATAAGCAATCCGCAGCGCCCATCTTACATCAACACACATCAAGGCCGATCTTGCGGCGGTGTAGGTAATATACCACGATTGCTTTGTGGTAAGCGGCCAACCACCGTGATATCAACCCTCTGTTTAGCTCACGGTAACTCTTTTCGCAGAGTGGTCCAAACGCAATTTGGTACCCTTCACAGTGAAACTTGGTTAACGATGCTGCTATTACGGAGAAACCTCAGCGAATCTCGGTAATAACCCATTAATCCCAAGAAACTCCATTATCTCCGTGCACCGTTGTTGGTCTTTTCCATTCCACAGCGGCTTTAATTTTCTCTTGGGATCGATCAAACTCCGACTCCACTCACCCGTGGCCCAAGAAAGCTACACTTTCCAACCAAAAATCACACTTGGAGAACTTTGCGTAAAGCTGATGTTCCCTCAAGGTCTCTAGCACTATTCGTAAGTGCTCCTCGTGGGCCTGGTGGCTTTTTGAGTAAACAAGAATATCATCGATGAACACTACTACAAACCGGGTCCAAATATTGTGCGGAATACGGTTCATCATGTCCATAAAGCTGGGGCATTGGTAAGCCCAAGCGGCATTACCGAGAAACTTCGTAGTGCCCGCGTATCGAGTACGGAAAGCACTTCGGGATATCCGTCTCCTTAATCCTCGCGGATGATAACCCGGATCTTAAATCAATCTTTGAGAAGACTTGAGGCTCCAGAATGATCCAGTAGGGTCATCAATTCTTGGTAGAGGATATTTATTCTTCTGATCACCTTATTCAACTCCCATAATCAATGCATAACCGTGGCGACCCGTCTTTCTTCTTAAGCCGAAAGAACAGGTGCTTCCCAAGGTGACATACTAGGGTCTAATAAAACCTTGTCCAATAATTCCTCTGGTTGGGTCTTTAATTCCTTAAGCTCAAGTAGCGCCATCCGATAAGGAGCCTTTTAGACACGAGGAGAGCATTCGCATGCAAATCAATGGAAAACTCAATTCCCTTTCCGGGGTAGTCGGTAACTCTTCCGGAAATGCCGTGAGGTACTCCCTTACTTACCGTGCGTCACGAGACTACGATCTCCTTATCCTTCTTCACCTCGGAAATAGAAGCCAAATAGCCTACACATCCACCCCTAAGTAATTTCGAACACGGAGAGTGAGATCTCACATGCAAGGAACAAGTGTGGCTGCCTTTAAAAAGTAAATTCCTCTTTTCCGGCATCTTAAATATAACTCTCTTTCCACGGCGGATCCACCACTGCGTAAGCGGAAGAGAGAGCCGGTCCATCCGAGGATCACATCAGTAATCGCTTCGAGGTCCATTACATGCTGATTTGCAAGTAATTTCAAAGCCCTCAATTATTATAGGGCGTCTGGGATACCATTTCCTTACTATCATGGCGCTCCTACGGGGTGTCTCTACACACAAGTCACAGGGGTAGATCTATTGTAGGCAATGTGTACTTTTACGTGCAGCCGTCACGGACACAAATGAGTGTGTGGCTCCAGGGATCAAATAAAGTCGCAGCATAGAACGAACTAAGAAATGGTACCCTTGCGACATCCGCGATGCTGTGCTTCCTCGGTTGTCGGATGGTAGACCCGACCATGGGTCATTGGCCTCTCTTCTTTGTTGGGGTTGGTTTTGAGTAGAAGGCATGCCCGAGGTCGCTTCTTCCCTTTCTTAATCCCCACCTTGGGATCTTGGTGGTGGTCCAGTGATTTGTCGAGAAGCTTGTTGAGATCCACGGGTTCCCCACCATACTTTTGTCCTTGTTGCCAGGGGACATTGGGCCTTTGGTGATCAAAGCCAAGCGGTAATAACACCCTCCAGTTATCCTAGAGCCTTTGGGATCTCTTTATATGGTCCCTTGCATTCATAGCACTTAATATTGCAGGTCACCAGCTAGAAGACCCTTTACCTCCGGATGAGGTAGACTGGGCAGTCGGCTTCCCATAGAATTCGGTACTTGTTATGTCAGGCCCTCGCTTTCGAGCTCTTTCGGATGATTGGCCCCGGCTGTTTGTCCCTTTTCCTTTTTATCTTCAGGGACTGACCGGCGTCCCTTGACATAAAGCCTCGGTATACTTAGCCTAGCCACAACGGTGTAAGTCTTGCACATGTGGCTAGTCACAATCTTTCGGTGATGGCGCGGTCGGCCTCCAAATTTCATCACCGGCTCTCTTAGTGGAACCATATGGGGAAGAGGCGAGCCAACTGATCCAAACTTCGGTTTCCATATTGCTCCAACGTGGAGCCTCAACAAGGCTGGGAGAATTGTTGCCCAATTGCATGCGGATGTCCTCTCGAGAAATATTTGGCGAAGAACGGTCAGGATTCTTCCCAAGTCCGGAAGGCCTCCCCTTCCCTCGGCCTAATTTCTCCAAAGTACCAATCTTAGCGGGTCCTTGGAGCTATACACGGCGGTCCTAATCTTTTCCATTCTCGAGAGTTTGGGAAGACCTCGAAGGTCTTCTCCATTTCCGTATCCATTGTTCGGCAACATGGGGTGCTGACCCCTTCAAAAAGATGGGGAGATGGTCTCTTGATCTTCCCTAGTAATCCTCTACTTATGTCGTAGGGGTGGTTGGTGGTGCACGCCGCTTATTTGGTCGGGTCTCTTGAATTAGCCCCAACATTTCCCTCATTAGTTCCATCATGCTGCGTGGGGGTACCTCCCCAGGTTTTGGCCCTGCACTGCTGAGCATTGGATTGGCAGCACCTCACAGTGCGACTTCCATCCTGATCCCACAAAGGGGGTACCTCCCCACCTTCTTGGTTGAGGGACCTCTTCCTCCATAGGAGGCGTGGCATTCGATCTGGCAGGTCGCCTCGGCTACCCCTTCCTCTTCCCCCACCCCTCGACCTCCACGCAAGTGATCCATTTGATTAAGCGTATAAGGATTACAAGGTTACTTTTATTTTAAAAAAGCGGTGATGATGAAAATATACTTTTATTCATTTCAAAGGAACAACTAGAGTCAACATGCTTAAAACAAAAGCCACTAAGAGACATAATAAAAGTAGTTCATACAACACATAAGTTTGTAAGACTACGATTATTCTAGCAACTAAAACAAGAACTTCGGTCGGATGATGCTCATGGGCGATAGTAGGGGTGTAATAGTCGGAGACACGGTCGATGTCCTCCAGGACCCACAGGGTCCCCTGCTGGAATCTGGCGCCCCAAACGCGGTAAAAAAGCTAAATGCTCATGGTATGCCAGTGCGGCACCGGATGGCGGCGCCTACACTTTCCGTCATCGGTGCGTATACCTACATCGACGCGTGAGATCCGAACGGCGGAGATGGACTGCGACTCTCTCCGACCAGAACCCCGATGCAGCGGTAGTCACGGGCTCTACCGCTGCTCGTGGAGGAATACTAGGGCTCGCGATCTCTCACAGCTGCTTGGAACCACAGGTCCTCTGGCCTGCATAGCGATGTGGTCCCTAAGTCCACCAAAGGACCCGGTAATTACGGTAGTCTGGAGCACATCACAACCTTCGCTTGGTGGCTTCTAAGCGTCCTCCCTCATCTAGGAGAGGACCTCCAGCGGGCTCGTATGAGTCGGCTACGGGTGATGGAGTGTTCTACGGACGGACTCCACCTCATCATCCGAGGAAGAATCGCGGTATGATGGTCGGAGCATCACGCAAGTAAGCCGGGTGTCAATCTAGCGATACCACTATCTATACTACCCCGATCCGGCCTCGGTCTATGCAGCGGCTAAGGGCATCTAGGATCACGCTATTCCGCTCTATCCAGAGAACTTCTCCGATACCACTTTAATCTGGCTTAGGCTTCGGCGGATCCCGGGACCTCGAAAGCACGTTTACATAGAGGCCAGATAAAGAAGAGATAAACTCAACTCTAATACAAGGCCTAATAATGTGATAGCAGATAACAATCATAAATAAACACAAACTCAGTTCATAAGAACATAGAGTCATTAGGGTCCATAGGCCCTATAGAAGTCAGTCCCTATACGGGTCCTACAAAACAAAGTTTATAAAAATAAAGATAAGCGAGACTCCTATAAACCTTGATCTCCGGAGTCCCTCTCTTCAAGCTTCTTCCCCTCTAAACCTCGGAATCATAAAAGGAGGAAAAGAGAAAACACGTGAGCTTTGGCGGGAAAGCTCAGTAGAAATTTTCCCCAGGTCCGGTTGTCATCAAAATAAAAATGACAATCAGCGGGGATCATAGAATCAACAACAAAGTCCTAGGGAGTCTACCACAAACAAGTCAAAGGTACGACTCCTGCTACAAAAGCCCTCGGGCTCACAGAGTGAGTTCTAAGAGAACTGGAGTTTACTCCGACCGATTATGTCGGCAAATTTTTTGGATATAATTGACCTAGATGGTCGTTTGACTCTCGATCAAAGATTGGTAGAACTACCTCTTCTTCGTGTTAACACGATTGATGCTGTACCATGCCCAGCGGCGGGTGAGACCTCCGAGAGATTTGTTTCTCCGGTAGGGCCGGAAAGTGGGGGTCCTATCCCCTACGAGCGTTCCCAAAATTTGAGCTTCCCTAGCTCCACTTAGTCAGGCGGTAGAACATAGCAAATAGGGACACCAGCGTCCTAAACAAGCATACATGCTTAGGGATTAGAGAGCGAGATAAAGAAAAGCATGTATGGCATCAACGGTAGCATGTATCAAGATTACATAGCAAGTCCAAGAAATCCGTTCTTAGGGTGGAAACTAGGCAAGTGAACTTATCTCTTAAGAGACTAAATGTCTTCTGGTCTCCTTTAAAATGCCTTCGTCTCCCACGAGTATCCGGCATATACTTGAGTTTATTAGAATTATTGTTCCAATAATTTCCATGTCCATGCATGCCTAACGTCCATGTTGGGCTTAGGCCCACTTCGGGTCCTAGGGGACCTTCTCTCAGATTCTACAGCCCTTATTCTCGTTCGGTCCAAAGATCCCTTAGTTGACTTGTAGATTCACCTTGGTCTAATTTAGTCAACTCTAGTTGAGTTGGTCCCATTTCAAGCCCATTGTACATTTAACTTGACCTTAGTCCTTTGAAGGGTATTTTAGTCATTTTGACTCGGTCCACCTTTAGTCCATCAACAAAACTAACCCAGCCATGTTATTAGTTTATATCTTATCTGGTTGAGCCCAATCTCCAGTCTTTCAACCACGTTGTTTTGATTAATCAATTTATTTTGATTAATTATCGTCAGACCATAAGGTTTATTAGCAGTATGAAATAACTTTAATAACCTCTCCAATTACTCCAACATTAATCAACTATATTTGTTGCATAATCTAGATTTAAAATCTTATCAAGATTTTTAAATCATTTTGTTGATTAATCGATTTAACTTTACATGTCGCATCTATTAATTATTTAATTAAAACATTAGTTTTAATATTTGTCACAATTCCTAAATGTCCATATAGTTATTACAACTATACTAGATCAATCAATCCCATCATAAGGATTAATATTTGTCACACTATCAATGTCCTTTAATCATTTGAACTATATCCAATAGTTAGTCTAATATTTGTTACACATATAACATTTCATAATAACCATTTCGATTAATCAAATGATTATGTCATTACACATAGATTAATTAAATTTACTATTTATGTCACATAACCTAGTTCTTGAACCATTCTATTAGAAGTTTATTTTAGCTAATTAACTTGTCATCATCATAGTTAATCAACTAAATAAGCACCATTGGTAACAAAATATTATTCCTTGAACATATTTTATTTATTGTTACCACCATACAAATATTAACCAAATATTTGTCACATTACTAAGTCCCTTAATAATCTTCTTAATTAATCTAATTAATTAAATGATTAGGTCATCCCTTATAGGTTGATTAAACCTATAATTATGTCACATTCCTATAGTTTTTTAAAAAAATAAAAACTATTTGATTAATTATACATTACCCCTTTTTACTATCTCTATTATTATTATTATTATTTTTTTACATCTTCTTCTCTCTTTTCAGGCCAAGGCATACCACCAACGACCTTCATCGCCATGAGCTCAAGGCACCTGCGTGCTTTCGGTCCCCTCAAGTGAGTTCCATGACCATGGCGGCTCCTCGGGCGCCATCGACCTCCATCGCCAATCGAGACTATCAAACTCGGCCGGGAGATTTCCCCTTCCCGGTGAGCTCGTCGACCAAATGCTTTCGCTGAGAATGACTCTAAAACACTCTCTGAGTTTTTAGATGCTACCGAGGGTTTGTCGCAGAGTGTCGGTGTCGCCGTGGCAGCTCGCTCTCTACTCCGGCAGCTCGGTAGGGGTAAAGGTTTCTTCTCCTCTTGGCGTCGTCACGGTGCTGCCCTTCTTCTCTCGCGGAGCCGTAGCCTTGATCCCACGACTCGCTGGATCCTTGGCGAGAGCTTCCAGAACGCCTTCACTTCCTCCACCCATCACCTCACCGGAAGGCGAGTTCACCCGTGTTGGGATCTGCGAGGCAGTAGGAGGCCCCTTTATAGGCCTCGGAAGCGTTCGGTGGCTTGTCGGCTGGGCGTCAGCGTGCGGCGGCATTGGCGTTTGCGAGCGGTGGACGGGGCGGGCCTCGCCTGCGAGGACGTTGCGGCTTGGCGGAGGAGTGGCGGTGGTCTCTGGGATCTGTTCTCCCAGATGGGTGGCGAGGATCACTTGATCCTCTTAAGCTAGAGATTTAATCTTTCGTCTCGGATCCGGCACTTTCACGCGGCTAAGCGGCGGAGGATTTTAAATATATTAGCGGGATTTGAGATCTTGGCCTCATTATCCATCAACATAGGTGATGAGCGGCTTCGAGGTTTGCCCACTTCGGGTAGGGCCCTTTTGCACGACTTCCTCTACTTTGCGCATTATCGAGTATGCGATGAGATGGATTTCATCTCTCCTCGCCGTGGCTCAATGAGAGCCTTACTTTCGCTTCTGATCGGCCTCTCATAGGTAAGCTTGATCTCGGTGGATTAAACGAAACTTTGGGAAGAAAATTCTCAGGAGGTCCCCCCATTTATTAAATTTACAAAATAGTCCATCCTCCTCAGAGACGGGCATTTTCTCTCTGGGTCCTCAAATATATTTTATTTACCGAAAAGTCCTTGAAACGGTGAGAGAAGAAACTTCTCTAAGGTCCTCAACCTTCCGTAAATTATTTTTCAGTCCCAATAGATCCCATAATAATTTAATTTCTATTTAATTTAAATAAATCATTTAATCCCACATCTACTCTAATCGCGTTAAGAAAATATTTTAAATATTTTTTTCCTAAGAAAATAAATAAAATTCGTGGATTTTACAAAAACTTTTCTATGGAAAACAGATTGGGTTTTTTTTTAAAAAAAACCAAATCAAAACATCTCACAATTACCTCTCTCTCACGCAACACCCACCCAACCCTAGAATCCATACAACCTCCATTGAGTTTTGCCGAGCTACGCCAAGTTCCTCTCTCTCACTCCCTCTCTGCGGTGCTCACCGTCTAAGGAACACGCTTCTTTTCGGCGCTCTCTCTTTCTACACGAGCAACAAGTTCCCTACTATATAGGCCCTCTTCTCATCTCTTTGCTTCTCTTCTATGAATAATTTGTCGTACTGATTTCTGCTGGGATCTTTGGCCAACATCTTGTCTACAGGATTATATAACTAACAAGGAGCTAGTTAGTGAGGAAGATTCAACCTCATTGAGGAAATTTGGGAGCTTTCTCTTCTTTAGTTTTGATTATTTTCACCTTTTAAAATTACTTATAAGTGTTCTTTGTTTTTGTTTGAGAAGTTATGTAAATAGTAGATGTATAAATATGTATCAGTTAATAGATTGACTTGGAGTTGGACTTCATTAGATTTGTGATCTTCTTCTTTTGTTTATGAGCTCATGAATGCTATGTTTCTTTCATTTCTTTGTTCATGAATCCACTTCTCAAACAGATACAGAGAATGTATAGCTTGATTTTTATCTGTGAATGTATAGTTTGTGATCTTATTTTATGATCTATTTTCTGAATTTCTTCATTGTTTATGTTTCTATTTATATCTGAATTTCTATTTGTAGCGAGAGAGAAGAAGAAGAAGAAGATAATTATTGGCTTCTAAGGATTAGAGATAATAGCGCAATCTTTTCTTTTGTTTATGTGCTTATGAATATTGAGTTTCTTTCATTTCTTTGTTCATGAGCCCACTTCTCATGAGCGATCATATACAGAGAATGTATAGCTTGAGATCTTTATATGTTCCTCACTATATAGATAGTTTTGTGATCTTGTTTTATGATCTATTGTCTGAATTTCTTCACTGTTTATTTATCATAAACATTGTCAATTGATGAGTAGTGTCTGTGTGGCACTGCTGGCTAAGTGCAACCAAAGGAAAAAAGAGATTCTTCTTTTTTTTTTGATAAATGTTTTTTCCTCTTATTTATCTAAAATTAGTTTGAATATGAGATGAGATGAGCTATCGATAATTTTGATATTTATATTTATAACTTGATTGTTGACTCAAAGAGATAATGAAGTGAGTTAACGTTGGCCTAAAATTTAGTACCAAAACTCTAATAAATATAAAACATGATACCAATATTGATGTGAGATTGAGAAGAGAGTTAGAGGAAGTTAATTATTAATTAGTAAGTTGTTTGTTGCAGAGTTGTAAATAAAGAAAGTGGACAGAAAATAATAATAAAAAGATAAACGAGATCTGGATCTCTCTTTGTAATGCATTGTGGAGGTAGGAAGTGATGACTAAGTTGCGGACAAGAGTGGAAAGAATCATAATAAACAGAGGGTCTTACTGCATAGATAACACCATTTTTTTTATTAATTAGCTATTTATTTAGCAGTTTAAGTTTTCAATGCAATGATTGATAATATAATAGTATTTCCATTGTAATAGATGCATATGAATGTAAAGTTTCTATCTTTCCATGTGACTGGCTCGATTCAAAGTTCTGTAATTTAGTACTTTGTGGTAAGTATTTAATTGAGACATTATTTATTTATCTTTATTTAATAATTTAAATAGGTTATTGAATGGCAAGAGCACTAATTGAAAATCAACTTGGGGTAATACTTTGGATGATGGTCTTGCAAGCCTCAGCGATCTATGATTATATGAGGCAACACTATCAAAACAGAATTCTTTATAGAGCTCCTAATAGGAATTGGAGAGCTGAGAGAGAGTTAGTACTGAACCAAATGTTCAACACCAGTGATAGGATTTGCCATGCCACTCAGGATGAAAATGGGTGCGTTCCACAGGTTGTGCAATCGCTTAAGTGGTTACGGGTTAGCTCATAGCCCGATTTGCACGTGTTGAAGAGCAAGTAGCTATTTTTCTATAGATAGTTGGTCATGAACGTCGCAACAGAGTTGGAAGTTTTACATTTTTTCAGTCTGGCCAAAATGTGAGCTATTATTTCCATAGAGTGTTAAATGCATGTCTTAAGCTCTATAGAGATGCTGTCAAGAATGTCGATGCTCAAAACTCTCCCAATGATAAGGAGAATGTTCAAGATTGGTTCCATTACTTTTAGGTTAGATGTTTATACTAATAATTTTGTTTATACAAATAAGATGTTTACCACTAAAATAAATTATACATCTAATAGGATGATGTGGGTGCTATAGACGGTACTCACATTGCTGATAATGTCCCTGTGGAAGAACAACCTAGGTATCGGAATAGGAAACATGTCATTTCTCAAAATTTTTTGGTGACATGTACATTTGATATGAGGTTTACCTGTGTTCTTGCCGGTTGGGAGGGATCATCACATGATGGTCATCTGTTTAGGAGTGAAGTCTCACGGCAAGGACCTAGGTTGAAAATTCCTCTTGGTATGTTATATATCCCTTAATCTATCATAGTAAGAACCTTATACGACTTTTTTGCTAAGTCTTCCTTTTAGTCATAGGTAAATACTATCTTACCGACGTGGGGTTCCCCTTAGTCCCTGGCTTTTTTTCACCATATCGGAGTATGCGCTATCATCGTAGAGATATTCAGGATTTACTTCCAGAAAATTGCAAAGAGCTATTCAACTTTCGACACTCATCTCTTCGCAATGTTGTTGAGAGGACCATCGACTTATTGAAAAAGAGGTTTGCCTATCTTAGGCATCAACTCTTTCATGATATAGATACACAATCGAAGATCATCCTTGGATGTTGTGCCTTGCATAACTTCTTACATATTGATGATTCGGATGATCTCTATAGCGATGATGAGGTTAGCGACATTGAAATTAACCCCCCTACCCATATCGATGTACCTGACTCACTAGTTAATACCAACATCAGAATCACAACTGAAGGAAGATGGACCAACGAAGAGAATCACTATCTAACATTATATGGGTTGATTTCAACGCTAACAATTACGACGCGACCTACTAGGATCACTTATTATATTATATTATCTTATAAATTTCAGCACCTTATGTTATGGTATGTTATGTCATAGCTTTCTATTGCACAATTATGTACTTTTAATTGCACATTTCAGTAACTTATGTTGTGTAGTGGACAAGTACTGTATGTTCTTTATGTTTGTCATATTTTTATTTATATTTTTCTATGGATGGGTCTGCTGTGAAATGGTAATTAATCCTTCAAGGCATTGAGTATGACTTTTTTTTTAATTACAATACTGGGTTGGTGTCAACATTTTTCTTTACATTATCTTTTGTTGCAATACACGGACGGTTTTTTATTGTTTTTTAAAATGAAACAGGAAATGGGAAGTCAACGATTTGGCAGTCAAGGCTCATTTATTGTTCCTAGGCCTGCTACCGTCTCCAACTCTTTTTTACATGATGTTGAGGAAATCACTCCAGCCTCCTCCCAAGTAGAAATTAAAAAAGGCAAGTTCTTTGGTCAGACGATATGGATCAAGCACTAATAGATGCTCTTTTAGAGGTGGTGCTTGCTTGGCCAAGGAGAACAGAAAATGGGTTTAAGGATGAAAAATGTACAAAGGTTGTCAACAAAGTACTGAAACGTTGCCAAGTGGTTGTAAGAGTTGCTCATTTGAGGGCTAGGTTGAAGACCCTCAAAACTGATATCAAGGAGATCACAGAGTTGTTCAAGACGAGCGAGTTTGGGTTCGATGCAAGTGAACGAGTCACAACGGATACTCTTGTTTGGGAGAAGCACCTTCTGGTAAATATCCTTTCCTCAAATTTCTTCTCCCAGCTTAAAATGATTTTCTATATTTCGGCCTTTTTAGTGATATGACAAGATGTTTAGGTTGGTATTTTATATTTTGGCCTTTTACTTTGTGGTGCATAGTTTTAGTATGTGGTGCATAGCTTGTGGTTTTTCAGCATTGATTTAAATTTTTTTCCCTTGTTGTTTATGTAACTGTTGTACATTGGTGTAGTAGATGCTTTGGTTTTTATAACTGTCTAATGTTTTACAAATTGCTTGCTACATAACATGCTCTTTATGTATAATAATGATGAAAAGTATCCTATTAGCCAGGTTATTTTCTACTCAGTTATCTGCTAGCTAGAATTTCTTTGTTTCATTTTACTTTTTGTTTAAATATATAACACTTTCTAGCAGTTTAACGTAGAACCGGCACAATGTTATTATTTGAATCAGATTGGCATAGTTTTACTTGGATGTTATTTCATTTACCAATTGAAAGTTCTAATTATAGTTATGTTCCTGAAGAACATGGTAGATGATAGGGATAGCCTTGTGATTACTGTCATGCCCCGACCCGAATCCCAAGCCTCGGGCACGTGCACAGATCAGCCATACCCAAGTAGAGATACACTCCACTCGGATATAAGGCCTAGGTAAATCAGGAACAAGTAGTAGATAATAATAAATTCAATTAATATAATCGAACAATCCAAAGTTTTACAGCGAAAATAAAAATGAAAGGTTCAGTCATCCTACATAATTCAAGGCCCTATAAAGGTCCTACAAATATAAATCTCATACTCAAAGAAAAATACAAGGTCCTCGAACCTCTACAATGATGTCCCCAATCCCCCGTATCACTCCTAAGTCCAAGTCAGCTACTCCTTAGGAACTAAAAAGGAAGAGAGAAGCAAGTGGAATGAGCTTTCAGTAAGTACCCCCGTAGGGAATACAATGAGGTTAATAATGCCAATCAGAGAAAAGTAATCCAAATGAAACACAAACATATCAAGAACATGGTCAAGCCAAACACATAAGGATCACATCACAATCCAAGTCACAACCTGTCCAAGGAACACATTAACACATCAACGAGTACAATCAGTGAACAACAAGACGACCAAAGAAGAAAACTCTCAAGTCTTCTCCTCAGCAGCCATCAGCCTCAGCCATTCGTCGACCTTAGTCGAAAGCATACCCTCGAGTCTGGTAGCACTACTATCACCTACATGTATGTACACGGCCAGCGTATCATCCCACTCATGGTTGGACAGCCAGAGTATCCTCCCTTTGACAGAATTACAAGAAGACCAGGGTGTCCTTCCCCTGGACACCCTCACAAAATTACACCGAGCGAGAAATTCCACAAGTATAAGAAAGAACTGACACATACAAATCCGGTTAGAGCATAGGCTCACGTGGTTCCACGGCCATATGTCGATCCATGAATAAGTATGATCACTAATCATGAGTTTAAACAATGGACTTAAATATCCAAACAAATACACAAACATAGAAACAAATGTCCAACAAGTAAAGAAGAAAGCATGTGCATGTTCAGTCAATGAAATGTAATTGAAAGCATGGTAACAACAAAGCAAGAAGCACTCATATCAATGAAGCAAAATCAAGAATTATAGACCACACAAAGCAAATAAAACCCAAAGTTGGGTGGGAACTAGGCAAGAGCACTTACCTCGATCAAGGACGGCTGGAATCACACAAGACTCCCTCCTGGCGTGTCTCCATACTCTAAGTCAATATCTGGTAATAGAGTCTACATATATCAGCAATAGTGGTAGTTCATAACCCTACATGTCTAGATGCACATGTAAGTTCCACCAATGGGTCTAACCATCCATGTGTGATAAGAAAAAGCCCGAAGGCTATTCCCTTCCCTGTCAGGGGTCATAGCCTAATCAGATGGGTCTACACAATCTATTGGACAAGGCTATACCTAGCCTTACTTGTACTTAATCCAACCCTTCACCAAAAAGTTGCTATACTCTAATGGTTAAGGTCCTCCATTGAGGTTGTAGAGACTTAAGTTCAAATCCCAGCACCCACGATTTTCCATGGAAAATAAAATAAGAGCAATCAAACAACAAAACAAGAATTTTTCATGGAAAATGTAAGATTTTCTAGCTAGAAAATAATGACAATCAAACAGTTACTTTATCATTTTTCACTGAAAATTTTTCCATGGAAAAATTTCCTTTTCCACCCATTTTCCATCTTGTAATCAAACATAGCCTAAGTATTTATTTTTTTGGATTTTCACTTACTAAACAACTTAAGCGATTGTTTTTTGAAGTCTCTATTTGTTAAATCGTGTATTCTCTCCAACATAACCATTATCTAGAGAAACGAATTTGGTTGTGCCAACCATGAGCAACTGTATACTTTGATCAAAAGGGAAATGGTTCCTAATGGCGTCGTTGATGTTTTTTTTTGTTTTTTTTTGTTTTTGTTATTTTTTTTTTATTTTTTTTTTTTGCTTATTTTTATTGAGTCCTTGAAGCGGAAGTCATACCCATACCAACGAGTGACTTCCATCATTTGGCCCTTAGCGCTGCTAGTGTCAATGTTGGATCATCGTGCAACCAGCGTTAACCTGATGATGCGGGTAGGAATTGAAGAGTTCAACAATGTAGACATTGTCCTAATGTCGGTCATCAAGAATGAGCATTACAAACTTTTTGTCCTGGACCGTGAAAAAAATGCAAGTATTCCCACATGGTTGAGATGCAATTGTAATGACAAGAGATCCCTATTATTATTTCCAGGCTAATGATATAATCATAACATAACATGTTTTATTGGAGCGTCAATTGTGTGACATTACCTCACCGCCATTGCTCACGTCAAGGCAGTTAGGCATATCTCCTCACACACATCAGGGACTGCGGATTGTGCAGTTTATTTAATTTATTTTATAGAATATTTTCTAGATAGGGTTGAGCTGGAATTCAAGCATTCCGAGGTCCCATTGGCGAGGCTTAAGTATATTGCCAAGTTATTAGTGGATGGGATGCATCGGAGTGCTTGAGTTGAAGCTATGAGGCCAATACTTGTGAATATTGAGACACTTTTTTTTTTAATGAGATATATACTCGAGAAGGAATGTATAAAAAGATATTTATTAAATTTTATAGTTGCGTATATCTTTCTAAGGCTAACCGTAGGATAATGTATTAGATTCAACGGAAGTTTAAGAAATAATAATTTTTATGTGAATTAGAATTTCCTAGGTTGTCTTGACTATTCACTTGAAGTTTTTTTTTTTTAGTTTCCACTTACTAAATGACTTAAGTGTTTATTTTTTGTAGTTTCTGCTTACTAAATGGCTTAAGCTTTTATTTTTTGGAGTTTCCGATTACAAAACAACTTAAGTGTTTATTTTTTGGAGTTTCAATTTACCAAACGGCTTAAGCATTAATTTTTGAAGTTCTCGCTTACTAAATAGCTTAAGCTTTATTTTTTTTTGGAGTTTTCTCTTACTAAATGACTTAAGAGTTTATTTTTTTGGAACTTTCTCTTATTAAATGACTTAAGCTTTTATTTTTTTTTGGAGTTTCCACTTTCTAATGACTTAAGCATTTATATTTTGGAGTTTTCTCCTACAAAACAACTTAAGCATTTATTTTTTGGAGTTTTCGCTTACTAAATGGCTTAAGCTTTTCTTTTTAAGTGTTTTCATTTACTAAACAGCCTAAGCCTTTATTTTTTTTTGGAGTTTTGGCTTACTAAATGGCTTAAGTGTTTGTTTTTTGAAGTGTTTATTTACTAAACGCCAAAATCATTTATTAGAAACCAACGGGATTACGATGAACAAGAAAGGATCAACGTTTGGTCTAATACGACGGCGTTGCAACTTTTCCTATTATGCCCAACTTTATGATACCAACTACAATGAAGTGGTCTAACACTGAATGCTTGTAACTCCATCCTCCTCTGTTTAGGATGGTCTGCCCTTTTCTTGGTCAAAGGTGGTCACATACGAAGCTACAGTGAGTCATTAGGGGGTTTGTTGTTATTGAGGATTGGAAATATCAGCTCCTCATATACGGCTTTGTATGCTGCTATAATAAAGATATCATTAACATAACGATACACATTTATGTCTGTTTGCATAATCTCCGCGCAAATGTGTTTGGATGGGAGACCATAAACTTTCTAATAACGACATAAACAGGTTCTCTTCTTTAAGTCTACACAATTACTGTAACACCCATCTCCAAATAGGGGATAAGTGTCACACTAGCCAGGTCAAGGGGTGAACCCTGAGCCTAAGGTTGTATAATCTAATAATTTAATCATAATCAAATACTAATATTATAAAAACATAGTATCAAATACATAACTGTACAAGCCACAATGTCATACAATACAAATCTAGCATAAGAGTTCATACTCTTCTAAGGGCAAATACAACACTCAAAATAAGAATATAACAACTAGGCGGTCAGAGCCAACTAAGGGTAGACAGGACTCTCTCCTCTACTCTAATTACGATCAAGTACCTATCTACTACCTGCAAAATTTCATACAAAAAGTGAGTGAGCTACAGGAGCTCAGTGAGGTATGAACACTACTGTCAGGTATAGACATACTTGTGTAACATTGGTGTGGGATCGAAAATACCCGCCTGGCATCGTGTCTGTGAAGAGACACGAGGCGACATATCGAATCACAAATATCATATTTGTTTTAATTTTGTGGGTTCTTTCATTCCTAATAGAGGTAAGCCTCTACTATTAATTAACCAAGACGAAGTCTTCGGAACCTCCGATTAAGGGCAAAAGAGTATAAGTAGAGGCAATAAAAAAATAATTTAGTTATTGTAGAACATGACAGTTTATTACATATAAATATCATCATGGATATATGTATACATATTTTATTTATTTATTTATTT
This sequence comes from Dioscorea zingiberensis, assembly GCA_026586065.1. Classification (NCBI taxonomy): domain Eukaryota; kingdom Viridiplantae; phylum Streptophyta; class Magnoliopsida; order Dioscoreales; family Dioscoreaceae; genus Dioscorea; species Dioscorea zingiberensis. Next base: position 42,394,502 of record CM048819.1, on the reverse strand, counting down.
ATTTCTTTATGACGCTAGCTTGCATGCCTCACCGCCGCCTTCGAATTTGCGCCTCTATATCACCGCCTCAAGATGCGTGCTTCGTTGCCACCGCGATGTTTGCACAATTTTGGGATCATGTTTTAGCCACCTTAATATGTGTATTCCACCGCCGCTTCGAGATTTATGCCACTTCAAAATTTATATTTTTATCAGCAGACTTAAAGTGAATGTTGCTTCAGGATGACTGCTCCATCGTTGCATCGAAATGCGTACCGCTTTGAAATTTGGATTTCATTAGCCTCCTCGAGATGAGTGTCCCACTATTGCCTCGAGATACGTACCATACCGGTTTCTCCGAGATGCGTGTACATGTACAAACATATATATGAATTCAAAACTTTTTTTTTTTTGCATTTTAGTCTTAAAATGCCTATTTCATTGATGATAATTTTTATGATAAAGTGGGGCCCTCTCTCTTTATTCTCCATGACTTCTCCTTTTTTTTATCACCAATTTTCTTTCAAGTGGGCCCAGCTCTATTTACCCTCCATGACTTCTCTTTTTTTTTATATATATTTTTATAACCCACTTTTTTTAACCTCAAATAGATCCTTTGACTTCCATTAATGAATGAATCCCCATGACCTTCAATGCCTCATCAGATTTAGAGTGCATGGCTTTTCATCATTATTTATTTTTGTTGAGAAGTTTACTCAATGTTAGGATTTAAATAATGCATGAGTCATCTCACTCATCCTTTTTAGTCAAGCTGCATATTGAAAAGCCCTCCCTTGTATTGGTGTTCTCCTTTCAAAGAATATAAATTAAAGAGCAAAGAATTAAATAATTCATCTATCTGGTTCCAAGGTGCTAATGTGCCACATCAACACAATGTTTTCCAGTGACTTTTAATGAATGATTCCAAAGACCACTTGGTGAATTACATAATCATGAAACTTGAGGTTCTCTCACTAGAATAAAGCACCTTGAGTTCTTATTTTACTTGGTTATTATATTACTGGGTACTCTTGGTAAAATCAGCAATCTTTCTTTGGCAATCACATGAGACACTCCTTCAGACATCTTCTTAAAAAAAATGAAAGCCAAATTATTCTTGGTTTCAAGAGAGATCATGTTAACCAATTATAGATTTAAGTACCATTGCATTACAATGCAAACTGGGAATTTAAAGAACAATGATATGTTGCTCAGTAGATGAAGGTAGAGATTATTCTAGCATATCTCAGCTACACATTGACTTCTTGCAGTAACTTATTTCCCTTCCTCAAGAAGTCAACTCTATTCCACTTTGAAGAGTTGCAACAGTAATGAGATGAAGCAACTTCTTCTTTATGGCAACACCCTTTCAGAACAACTTTTTGTTGTTTGCTTCAATTATCTTGATGAGCTATGGCATGTCTGATATGAGCCCAAGAGAGCTCTCCTCCAATGATGCATTCTGTCGAACATTTGAAAGGCATGTTACATTACAATCGCTTTATCTTCATAACATTACCCGGTTTGGAATATACACTAATCGACGAATTTCTAATGAATGAAATACAGGTCAACAAGAGAGAATCCTCCAATTTTCTCATCAAGTTTGGGGCAGCTCCATCGAGTGGATTTGTAGCTACACCAACGACCTATTAGATGATTGTGAATGAATAGTACTATCTGCCTCAAGTAAACTTGCAATCGCCTCCTCCTAATTTCTGCAGAAGCATTGGCAACATCCTTTTCTTTTCCACAAACTTTTACACAGCAGCAGCCCCATACACTTATTTTTATTGAAGCACGCTTTTCATTGAGACATTCTGGCGAACAACCAATAGGCATCCCATATAGCCAAGCTATTAACAAGACATTTGAAATTTTTTCTTGACGAAATTTACAATCATCACTCAACAATCAGCTCAACAGCAACAATGAATCAATTAGTCACCATTACTCCCAACTTCCTCATCTCTTTCTTTTTCAGGACGTCCTTTATAATAAGCAGGTATACTCCTTTTCTTCAAGCTGGTTGTGAATTAAAGAGCTTTCTTCCTCAGGAACCTTCGACCACTGTAATGGTTTACTCCCAGAAGCTATTGCTCTCGAGCTTCAGCCAGGTGTCAACGAAGGTGGTTCCATATTTGGTTACACAGATGGCATATTCAGTTCTTTGATCACATAATTCATTTCAATAAGCAAGCTGCCTCAAATGTACAAGCTTATCAAATGAAACATAGGAGGATTATCCAAATTCAGTGATCTTGAGGAGAAGCTTCAACAATCTTGGATGAGGACCAACACCATCTTTGTGGTCTGTCATTTGCCATAATTGAGCACAGCTTCAACTTAATCTAATTCCACCAGTACTTTAGTGTCTGAAACTTCTTTAATTAGAAACAAATCTTAGCTTTATGTGGCCATAGCTTCATGCACATATTGAATGAGTACATGCTAAACTCCTCAAATCTGGCAGAGATAACAAAGAGTCAATCCAAGCCATCCTTTGTAGCGGACGAGGACCTGGAAACCCATTTTTGCTTTCCTTGAAGTAATTCTCAGCATCTCCATCACCATCACCTTTCTCAGAGATCATCTCGCAATTGACTTCGCTGAGGAAACGAGGGATATGGGGATGTCGATGTTGGGGGCAGCGACGAGTTTGCCAATGCCAGCCTGCCTCTCAATTTCAGTTTCGGGCTTCTTGATTTCTTCCTGGTGACCAGCCATGCTTCGTAGACAGGTGCGATACAAGATTCCCTCCGTCTTCTCCTGATGAAAACAAACTCTTGTTGATGTTCTCACCATCGGCCTTGTTGGTGAGACTCGTCTCTCAGCCGGAGCTTGCTCAGGTTGATGAACACTCTTGTCCACTTTGCCTCGAATCAGAAAGTCTTTAGAGGGATCAGGGGCATGGATTCCACCCAAAAATTTATATAGTCTTTGATTCCTTCTCTGGTGATGACAGGGTAACCTCTTCTTCGGTGACAATGGCGAGGTCCTCCTCTGATAGCAGCTTGGGGCTTCTGAGACAAACCAGCCACAATTGCGGTAGCGGCAATCGTTGTCAACGGCATCCCGTCGGTGGCGAACCCAAGCCTGTCTCCTTCGACAAAGCCATCAGAGACAGAGTCAGGTCCTTCAAACACCGCACAGCTTCTTTGTATCTCCAACGGCGAAGGTAATGAGGGGGAACGGAGAGGGCTGGCTAGCAGCAGCACAGAGCTCACTAGCGGTGGCTGCATGTCGCAGCCCCAGGCAGATCTGGCCGGAGATGTATGTAGGCCGGAACAGAGGGGGTAACAGCGAGCTGGAGGCTGGCAACAGCTTCAGCGGTGGCTAGCGAGGTGTTGGAGCTTCCTCAGCGGCGGCTGGAGCAGATCAGCGATTTGGTGAAGGCTTCAGCGATGGCTTGGTAGCTAGCGGCCGGGGAGGCGTGGCGTGGAGTTGAGCCTCTGGTAGTGGCGGTCTTTGGGCCGTGGTGGTGCTTGGTGGGGAGCAGCTTCAGGTTTCAAAGGTGGCTGGAGAAGGGTTATCAGCAGCGGTTGGGGATCTCCTCTAGCGGCGGCTTGGGGCTGGCTTGGGGGTGCCAGAGGGTGGCGCGGGCTTGGGCGAAGAACTAACGGGCCCCAGTGAGGGTTCCTAGAGGGCACAGCGACAATAGTAAGTGCTCGGCAGCGAAGGGACTTCGAGATCGGCGAGCGACAGTGGTTGGCGCGCTGAAATCCTTTGTTAGCTCGCGCAAAGAAAGGGAACGAGGGTTTTATATATATATATATATATATATATATATATATATATATATATATATATATATATATATATATATATATATATAGTATGATGAGGGTAAAAACCAAGGAGCCTGACACCTGACATGTGGATCTATCCTATCCTTCGATCCGTGGCGGTGACCCCCTCGGGTCCCGACTCAGAATTACCCTCTTCGGGAAACGGAAGGAAGACAACCGCCTCGGCTCCTTTAAGGCATACCTCCTCGGGAAATTGACTTGCCTCTTCGGTTTTCAAAGCCAGCGCTCTCTGACCCGAAGGAAACACCACAGACCCCGAGCTCGCAAGCTGCGCCACGAACCGAAGGACTAGACACCCTTCTAGAAAGAATTACAGTTGAGGCCGTTGGGATCTAACTGAATGACACCCTGGCAATCTGGAAACATCTAGAAGAAAAGGCCGTTAAGATCTAACTGAATGGCAGCCTGGCAATCTAGAAGCATCTAGAAAAACGATGAGTTGTCAGCCTAACTAACTCCAGCTGGCACCCACGTGGCATATTTGGAACTAGCCCACTAGCCTACACGTGGTCTATTAAGGGTGACTTGCTCCCCAAGCAACACCCCTCCCTGGAGCCTATAAATAGAGGACCTCACGAAGTCATCTTCAAGCTCTGGATGATCGGCGAAGCCCTGCCTCTCCAAAAACTCAAATTCCACCCAAAAACTTGTAATTCCATTGATTTGATAGTGATTTATCTCTGATCTTGGAGATCTTCCTTGGTTTTCTCCCCGATTCGGGGTTTCCACGTAAATCTTGTGTTCATCTTTCTCTTTTGAGCTTTTCTCTCTCGATCCTTCTCAATCTCATCCAAATCTATTGCCAATCAAATTACAAATTCAATTGTTGATCTGAATCGCGGATTCTTCCTGATTCTTGCATCAACAATTTGGCGTCATCCGTGGGGACGGTTGGACGAGAAGCCATGATGACAACAAGAAGGTCAAGACAAAGTCAAGCTCAAGAACAAAGGATCCTTGCGCCAGGGACCGCTCCACCGGTTGCTCCCGCCGCGGGAAACCCCCATCCACCTAGCCTGTCCTCCATTGCTGATCCCCCTATTGCTGATCCTGCTCCTAGGATGGTGGAGATCCCGGAGGAGAGGTACAGATCGATGGAGCTTCAGAATGCAGATCTCACTCAAACGCTCCTCGCGGTGGAGAGACACGTTTCTCAGGCAACGGTGCCAAATGTCCCCCATCAACCGTTGGAAAGTCACGACCGGTCAGCAGTGCACTCGCCACGCCAACGGGAGCCATCACCCCGAAGAGGTAAGAGCCAAAACTCTTCTTCTAGAGGTTTTGATTCACTTCGTCCGAGGCGGCGACGACGCTCTCGAGCTCGAAGTTCTTGGAGAAGGAGGCAGGTCTCCTCTCCAGATGGTTTCGCATCACCCGAACCACACGGGAGGCGTTATGCATCCCGACGGCTCTCGCCGAGAGGTCGCTCCCGGGAGCGCTCCCAGAGGCGTTCACCCTACCGTCATTGTTGGGAGAACTATTATCCAGGGTGTAACTCACCCAACCATCCACCGACAAGGCACCGTTCACACAGGCGTCGTCAGTCCCCCGGAGCACCTCACCGGGCCTATGGTGACCAGAGAGGGAGGACTTTCTCCCATTCATCAAAGTTATATTCTCCTTTTGTAAGAGAGATTTGGGAAGCTCCTTTCTCGGAAGACTTTCGGGCCCCGCATGTCAGATACTACAACGGGACTACCGATCCCCATGAACATGTGGAGCGCTATTGCACTGAAATTATGGACAACCATATTGATGACGAGGATTTGTGTCGTTCCTTCCCGAAGACACTCACTGACATCGCCCACGATTGGTTCAGGAGCCTCCCATTGGGCTCGATATCTAGCTTCGATCAGCTAACTGACCTCTTCTTTCGCCGGTTTGCCAACTGTCGAAGGCAGAAGAGGAACCCTGTAATGCTCCTCAGGTGCAAGCAATTGGAGGGCGAAAGTTTGCGGGATTACCTGGATCGCTTCAACAAAGAAGCTGCGGGGATGAGCGATCAGGACTCCATAATGGTAGTGGGTGCAGTCTTCGGGAATGTCCTTTCCTGGATTATATTTTGGGGAATGTCCCTAGGAACTTGTCCGAATTAATGAGCAGAGCCCAAGAATTCATTGTTGCTGAAGAGTTCAAAACTGGGCGGAGAGAGGAGGTTCTGCAACGAGTTCAGGAGTTCCAAAAGGAGGAACCACGATGGGAAGAATATAGAGGCTCCCGCCGCGATGACCAGAGATTCCCAGAGGCAACCAAGGAGAGCGAGGTATGAGAACTACACTCCTCTTGTTACCTCAAGGGAGAATGTTTTGATGCAGATCCAGAACAAGAACATTCTGAAGCAACCCGAGCCCATCAAGGAGTCTGGATAGATGAAGAAGAGCAAGAAGTATTGTGCTTACCATCAAGTCAAGGGACACAACACAGAAGATTGTGTCCAGCTCAAGGACACGATCGAAGACCTGGTCAAGGCGGGGAAGCTCGATCAATTTTTGCACAAGAAGGCAACTACAAAGGGGAGCCTACAACGAAGACAGGAAGCCCCTCCCAACCCCGCAAATTTGGATATCAAACTTTTCTTCATTGCTGGGGGCCCTGGCTGCGGAGGGGAAAGTTCTTCCTCGAGGAAGCAATATGCGAGAATGGTTGCTTCGGTTCAGGAGACGGCCCCACACAAGAGAAGCAGTCCATCTGCTCCCATCAGCTTCTCGGATGAAGACCTGTGCGGAGTCTATCAACCTCATGATGATGCCCTGGTGGTGGCAGTTAAGGTTGGGGTCTTTACCATATATAGGGTGCTGGTCGACACTGGGAGCTCGGCTGATATCATCTTCTGGGATTGCTTTGATAGAATGAAGATTGGGAAAGAGAACCTTAAGCATGTCCGATCCCATCTGGTTGGCTTCGATGGGAATTCTCGTCATCCAGAAGGCATGATCTCTCTCCCGATGACGCTTGGCACACCTCCTCGGGCGGCTACTACGATGATAGACTTCCTGGTGCTGAGATGTCCTTCCAGATACAACGCAATAATGGGAAGGCCTTCACTATGCAAGCTGGCTGCAGTGCCGTCACCTTATCACCAGAAGTTGAAGTTCCAGACTGAAGAAGGCAATGGGGAAATACGAGGTGACCAGGCCTCTTCTCGCCAGTGCTATTCTACCCTTTTAAGATATCAAATAGGGGAGTCGAGCCGAGCCGCCGAGACGCTGACTTTGGAGAAGCTCCAGCATGAAGATAAGGAAAGAGAAGCCCACCGCCCTGTTCCAGTTGAGGGACTGAAAGAATACCCGCTGGACGAAAGCCTTCCAGAGCGAACTGTACACCTCAGGGAAGGACTTGAGCTGAAGAGACAAAGCGAGCTCCTCGCAATTCTGAAGGATAATACTGATGTCTTTGCTTGGACTGCGAGAAGATGCCTGGAGTTCCTTGAGAGGTCATCGAGCATCAACTCAATGTCGATCCTACTGCCAAGCCAGCCATCCAAAAGAGGAGGAACTATGCTCCAAACCGTCTCTCAGATGGTGAAGAAGAAGTTGATAAACTCCTTAAGGCAGAGTTCATTCAGGAGGTCCAATACCCCGAATGGCTCTCTAATGTAGTCATGGTGAAGAAATCCTCCGGGAAGTGGAGAATGTGTGTAGATTTTACAAATCTCAATAAAGCTTGCCCTAAGGACTACTACCCCCTGCCTCTCATTGATAATCTGGTATATTCTACTTCTGGATATGAAATGCTTAGCTTCCTGGATGCGTTCTCGGGGTATAACCAAGTTTTGATGGCGAAATCTGATGAGGAAAAAACATCCTTTATTACCTCTCGAGGCACTTATTGCTATAAAGTGATGCCATTCGGATTGAAGAACGCTGGGGCTACATTTCAGAGATTGGTGAATAAAGTCTTTAAAAGGCAAATTGGGAGGAATGTTGAAGCTTATGTTGATGATATACTTGTGAAGAGTCTCTCCGCCGAAGAGCATGCCTCAGATTTAAAGGAGACGTTCGCAGCATTACGGGCTCATGGAATGAGTCTTAATCCTTGCAAATGCGCGTTCGGGGTTATATCGGGCAAGTTCCTCGGGTTTATGATCACACATAGAGGAATAGAGGCTAATCCCAAACAAATCTGAGCCATCATGGAAACCAGATCCCCGAGGACCATAAAGCAGATACAATGTCTCAATGGAAGGTTAGCTGCCCTCGGGAGATTTATTTCAAGATCCGGGGAGAAGAACCTTCCCTTTTTCAGGGCCTTGAGGAAAGCACCGAAGGTGGAGTGGACCGAAGAATATGAATTGGCACTAAACCAACTGAAGAGTTACCTACAATTGCCTGCCTTACTAGTGAAACCGAAGCCGGGAGAAGAATTACTTCTGTACTTGGAAGTTACTGATTCAGTTGTTAGCTCGGTCCTCACTAAGGATGAAGGGGGAATCCAGAAGCTAGTCTATTATACAAGTAAGGTCCTTACTGATACCGAATCGAGGTACCTCCCCCTCGAGAAGTTGTCTCTTGCTCTTGTCACATCCGCCACGAAACTGCGGCCGTATTTCCAATCTCACAAGATAAAAGTCCTCACAGATCAGCCCCTAAAGCAGGTACTTCACTGTCCCGAGTCCTCTGGGCGATTGACCAAGTGGGTAATCGAGCTCGGGGTGTATGATATCAGCTACGAGCCACAGACAGCGATAAAGGCCCAGGTACTTGCAGATTTCATTGCAGAGCTTACCATAACTGACAGGGAGCACCCCCACCCGTCAAGGGGGTCCGAATTGCAGAAGCATGCTACTCCTCGGTGGGTTCTTTACAATGATGGGTTTGCAAACTCTGAGAGTTTGGGAGCTGGTGTGGTGATGCGGTCACCGTCAGGATGGAGCACCTCGACAGTATTGAAGTTCACTTTAAAGCAACTAATAACGAGGCGGAATATGAGGCGATGATTGCTGGACTTCAACTCGCCAGAGGCCTGGGAGTTAGGAGCCTTTAAGCTAATACCGATTCACAGTTGGTAGTTGGTCATATTACTAATTAGTTCGAAGCTAGGGAGGAAACATGCAGAAATATAGAGACATGGTTCGGAAACTCATTGATGGCTTCCAGAGCGTCCATGTCAATAAAGTTGCCCAAGAGGACAATCAGGAAGCTGATTTCCTCTCAAAATTAGCGACATCTGAAGCAGAGATAATGCAGCCCATCAACATTCAATACCTCATAGCAAGAACAATCGAATCTAGGCCGGTTGAAGAGCTCCTTGATATCAACAGTGGGGAGAGTAGGATGGACCCCATATTGAATTATCTCCAGAATAATGCACTTCCTTCCGATCCGAAGGAGGCTCGTCGGATTGTTGTCCGAGCGGCTCGTTACAGCATAATCGAAGGGCAACTCTACAAAAGGTCCTTCATCTTGTCGTACCTGAAATGCTTGCGTCCCTCCAAGGCGAAGTATGTTTTACAGGAAATTCACGGTAGGGAGGCGGGCAACCACCTCGGTAGAAGAGCCCTGGGTCACAAGGTACTTCGGCAAGGTTATTACTGGCCCACATTGGCTAAGACGCTGTCGAGTTTGTTCAGAAGTGTGACGCCTGCTAGCGCCATTCAAATGTCCAACGGCGCCCATCAGCTCACTTGACTTCAATCGCAAGTGCGAGGCCATTTGCTTTATGGGGAGTTGATATTCTAGGCCCATTCTCTGTCGGGGTTCGTCAAATGAAGTTCCTTATTGTAGCCATTGATTACTTCACAAAGTGGGTCGAAGCAGAACCATTGTAGTCAATCACGGAGAAGGCTTGTGAAGCGTTTTTATGGAGGTCAATCCTTTGCATGTTCGGGATCCCCATGGCTTTCATAACTGACAATGGCCGCCAGTTCGACAATTCAGCCTTCAGATCGTTCCGCGACAAGTTCAATATTGAACACAAGCTTACTTTAGTTACACATCCACAGGCAAATGGACAAGTGGAAGTAACTAATAGAACCCTCCTCCATGGTTTGAAGACAAGGGTCCTCAGTCACGGATCTTCTTGGGTTGAGGAGATTCCAGGGACCCTTTGGGAGTATCGGACCACTACCCGAACCACAACTGGAGAATCCCCGTTTGCTCTTGCATTCGGAACCGAGGCAGTGATTCCCCCTGAGACAAGAATACCAACTCCCCTAACTCAAGTTTATGATCCTGAGGTGAATGAGGGGCGGCTCAGGGCGGAGCTCGATCTCCTGGAGGAGAGGAGGGATGAATCAAATCTCAAGGCAGCAGCTTGTCGCCAAAGGGTAAAGCGCTTCTATGATAAGAAGGTGAAGCAGGTGGCCTTCCAAATCGGTGATCTGGTCCTAAGGGCAAACAAGTTTGATGGAAACAAAAGTCAAACAAGGAAGCTAACCCCGAATTAGGAGGGACCATATGTGGTTCAAGGAATTGTAAGGTCTGGAACATACTGGCTTGTTAGGATGAATGGGAAGAAATTGAAAAGCCCATATCACTCCGAGCATCTTCGAAGGTACTATCAATAAAATCAGTCCTTTAATTACAATTTCTTAACAATAGTATTCTCGTTATTACAGTAAATATCTTCTTTAAAGCATTATCCCTCCTCGGGATAATAGCTTGAAGCGCTTCGATCGCTTGGCTATTATCCCTCCTCGGGAAATAATTTGAAGGGCTTCGATCGCTTGGTTATAACCCTCCTCGGGAAATAACTTGAAGCGCTTCGTTCGCTTGGTTATAACCCTCCTCGGGAAAGAGGCTTGAAGCGCTTTGATCGCTTAGCCTGAACCCACTTCGGGATAATAGCTTGAAGCGCTTCGATCGCTTGGCTATTAACCCTCCTCGGGAAATAACTTGAAGCGCTTCAATCGCTTGGTTATAACCCTCCTCGGGAAAGAGGCTTGAAGCACATTGATCGCCTAGCCTGAACCCACTTCGGGATAATAGCTTGAAGCGCTTCGATCGCTTGGCTATTAACCCTCTTCAGGATAATAGCTTGAAGCGCTTCGATCGCTTGGTTATTATCCCTCCTCGGGGAATAGCTTGAAGCACTTCGATCGCTTAGCTATTGCCCCTCTTCCGGAAATAGACTTGAAGAACTTTGGTCACGGCGCGAATCCAAGGTGTAACAAGCAAGCCCATTGATTTGAAAACTGAAGGGATCAATTCAAAGGATTTTATTCACAAGTAATTCTTGGTACAAATCAAGTCAGTAAAAGAGAACTAAACTAAGACGAGACAAAACAAACAATTAGACTTAAGTCGGGGGAGCTTCTTTTCCTTCAGCAGTGATCAACGGGAGGAGCTACGATCTTAGGATCATTTTCTGTTCCATCTTGATCTCCTTCGGCAGTGATGCCCTCTCCTCCTCCACCACCCTCTTCTCCCGAAGAAGGATCCTCGAGCCATTCATTGTCCGAGTCGACATTGTGATCCTCTCCGACAAGAAATTTGAGACCTTTTCTATAGGTTAGAGTAGAGAAGTCCACTGGGAGAGTCTTCAAAGTTTCCTCAGGAACCACCTGCAGGACCAACTCCCAAAGGACTCGGAAAGCATCAGTACCCCCTGCAAGGAACCCAATGTCATATCCCCCAGCCTTCTCACTTGAACAGATGGCCTCAAACTCCTTGATTTAATCAGAACAGAGGCTCAAAGTTTCTTGGTGAGAAGTCATCTCTGAGGAAAGTTTCTCTTTCTCTTCTTTCAGCAAAATCATCAGACGATTCGCCTCATCAAGAAGAGCAGATTTAACATTTAAATCTTCCTGCAACTTCTTGTTCTCCTCTGTCAGAGCCTTCACCTGCTCCTTAATTTGGACCAGTTCCGAAGCTGTCTTCCCATATTTTTCTGACAACTGCGCCCACTTTCCTTCCGCAAGCTTGCACCTGTCCTCCAGGACTTCTTGGCTCTTAAGCATGATGTCGGCCGCGGCCCTGTAAGTCGTTATTTCCTCATCCAAAGGCTTGACTCTTTCCTCCAGCTTCCTCTTCTCGTCAAGGAGCTTCTGACATTGAACGGTGGAGGAGTCCAAGGAGGCTTGAATTTTATCTTTCTCCGCCTTCACGGCAGAGAGTTCATCTTTCAGATTCTGAAAGTCTCCTTCCCGAAGAGAAAGGGCCAAGCAGAGATCTTTCCTCTCCTCTAACAGACGAGATGCTCTATCAGAAAGAATGCTATTCTGCACAAAACAAAGCTCAAAGTGTTAAAAAATGCATGAGAGGAACCGCAAGAGAATGCAAAGCGAACAAATACTTACAGAAACAACAGTGATTCGAAGATGGGTGGCTATCTCATCTTCCTCCAACTTGTCAAGCCTCGATTCGGAGTCTTCGGAACGAAGCAACTCCAAACTGAAAGCTGCGGACTCGGGATTGAAGAAGAGTCCGTCCAGAGCATTCACCTTCATCCCCTCCGAACTATTGGCGATGGAAGCTTTTCCTTTTTCACCAGCGGCCGAACCCTTTCGTGCCGGAGGGACGGCAGTTGCAAGCCCTGTTGATTCTCCGATTCTCAACTGTCCCCTGCTCGAACGCCTTAGGGGAATAGTCGGTTCGGGAACTGGTCTGGCTTCTTCTGGAGATGGAAGAGCAAGAGGTAGTTCTTCAACTGCCTATCCCGAAGCTCTTTCCCGAACTGGTGACTCGGGAACAACAGCATCAGAAGGCTCACTTGGAGTTGGGCGAACGCGAAATCGCCTCGCCGAGATCGGGATGGCATCATCGCTATCCACCTCCTCGATGGGGGTCAGCGTTGACACCTCGGTAACTCTAGCAGGAGGAGCGATGAGGGTACTCACTTTCCTCATGACGCCCTTCCTTACAGGACCACTTGGTTCGGTCGCAGGAGCTCCCGAATTTACCCGAGGGGCCTTATCTCTCGCCTCGGGAGCAGTGTTTAAATTTTTCGCGCCCGCAGAACCCCCCTTTTTCTGAGGGGGTTCTTGAGTTTATTCGGATCGGGAGCAGTGTCCAACTTTGAGGCTCTCAGCTGAGCCTCTTTGGCCCTGATAGTGGATAGCAAGTTACCCGCAGCAGCTTGGACATTAGCAGGCCTGCGCTCTACAGAACCAATGCAGAAAATCAGATCAGTGATGGGGTTCATCCAGTAATAAGGAAGAAAGAGAATTTCAACATAAACCCTACCCAGAATGGTGTAGAGGTCACTAGCTTGAAGGATCTCGAAGATAGGAATCGACCCGGAGATCAAAACATTCTAAGAGTCTATGGTATTCATCTTCCTCATCTTCAGTGAGATCTCTCTTCTCCATGGGATGAGATTTGGGAGTACCCCACTCGGTTCGGAATGGAAAACCTTCCGAACTAGAAACGAAGAAGTATTTGGATTTCCAGCCTTTCAATGAAGATGGCACCAAACCGAGGAAATGGTGGTTTTGCCGGTCCTCGAAGAAGTACTAGTCAGTGGACTTCTCGCGACTCAAGCCAAAATAAAATTTAAACCTATCTACCGTGGGTTCAATACCACACTGAAGGCAAACGATGACGAAACCATGAAGATATCTCCAAGAATTAGGAGCAAGCTGAGAAGGACAGATCTCGAATTCGTTGAAAATATCTACAAACAATTGGGGAAAGGGGAGCCTAAGACCACCAATCAAAGCTTCATAATAAATAGCTATCTCCCCTTCCCTTGATGGAGAGCTAGCTCGCTCAAAAGCACTAGGAATCCTGTAACTCAAAGAAGAGGGAACTCCAGAGATACTATGCTCTACTGCTCTTGCGTTAATGCGTTTAGCGGATAGAAGACACGGATATTGATTCGAACAAGCATTCGGACCTGGATTTTTAAAGGCAGTCTGAACTATTTCAGCTATTTGTTCAGGAGAAGAAACTGCAGAATCAACGGGTAAATAAGGAGATCCCGTACCTGGAGCCATCTGCAAGTACTCTGGGGGAAAAGAAGAAGCGTGGCACAGGCTACTCCAAGGAACAGGCGAAAGATAGAAGACGAAGAGGAGAACAAATCCTTGATGGTTTGGGGGGAAATACCCTTTAATAGAATTCAATCGGCGCTGCGATATCTAAACCGTCGTGATCCAACTCAACGGATCGGATTCCTTCTCTAGGAAACGCATGATCTGAAACGCCCATTCAAAACCGGGAATTGTAGAGTCAAGATCAAAGCACAGGTCCAGAACCCATCAGATAGGTGCCACCTGTCGTCGATGATGGGACCAGTCACCACATTGAAAGATTATCATTACTTTGAACGGCGCATGCTTTTGGGGAAACCCAACGATACGCTAAGAAGTGCGTCGCATTAAACGCACCTTACCGCTGAGAGCAAGGAACCCGTGCCACGTCAGCCGGGGAAATCCGCCCAGATCAAGCATTGCCTTGTGGCCCAAGACAGCCAAGGATGGGACAGCCAGACAGCAATTCCCCATATGCTTAGCTAACGCAAGCATACTTAGGGGGAGGACTGAATGATGAGGGTAAAAACCGAGGAGCCTGACACCTGACACGTGGATCGATCCTATCCTTCGATCCGTGGCGGTGACCCCCTCGGGTCCCGACTTAGAATTACCCTCTTCAGGAAACGGAAGGAAGACAACCGCCTCAGCTCCTTTAAGGCATACCTCCTTGGGAAATTGACTTGCCTCTTCGGTTTTCAAAGCCAGCGCTCTCTGACTGGAAGGAAACACCACAGACCCCGAGCTCGCAAGCTGCGCCAAGAACCAAAGGACTAGACACCCTTCTAGAAAGAATTACAGTTGAGGCCGTTGGGATCTAACTGAATGACACCCTAGCAATTTGGAAACATCTAGAAGAAAATGCCGTTAAGATCTAACTGAATGGCAGCCGAGCAATCTAGAAGCATCTAGAAAAACGATGAGTTGTCAGCCTAACTAACTCCAGCTGGCACCCACGTGGCCTATTAGGAGCTAGCCCACTAGCCTACACGTGGTCTATTAAGGGTGACTTGCTCCCCAAGCAACACCCCTCCCTGGAGCCTATAAATAGAGGAGCTCACGAAGTCATCTTCAAGCTCTGGATGATCGGCGAAGCCCTGCCTCTCCAAAAACTCAAATTCCACTCAAAAACTTGTAATTCCATTGATTTGATAGTGATTTCATCTCCGATCTTGGAGATCTTCCGTGGTTTTCTCCCCGATTCGGGGTTTCCACGTAAATCTTGTGTTCATCTTTCTCTTTTGAGTTTTTCTCTCTCGATCCTTCTCAATCTCATCCAAATCTATCCCTAATCAAATTACAAATTCAATTGTTGATCTGAATCGCGGATTCTTCCTGATTCTTGCATCAACATAGTATATAGTATATATATTTATTAATCATTCTCTGTTTTTTTATATGCTTGTAACTCCCATTCTCACTCTCCCTCAGAATCTAAGGCTACTTATGTCCCCTGAATCTCCAAGATATCAAAAGTGGGGTTCTAAGGGCTTTTATTACATATATAATATACGGTAGTAAGAAAATATCACCTTTTTCCTTCTTTGTTAGTGGATTATTGCGAGATTCTCAATAAGACCAAAAGGTTTTTTTCTCAAACAAAAAGTCCTCTCCCAGATCAAAAAGGGTTCTGCCTCTCTTCTGTCTAGCCTCTTTGTCTTTTTTATCTTTTCCCGAACAGATTTTCCTCCGCAAGATGGTAACTCCCTAACAATAGCGAGAAGACCAAACAATTTAAATTTCATTTTAATTTAATTTTAATTATTTTGATAAAATCCACCCAACTGAATCTTAACCCTGTAACAAAAAGATAATATCAATTTTTTTTTTTAATATTATTTTTGCCTTGGGATTGGTATTCTCATGATGCCTTGGGATTTGTGTTTTCTTTAAGATCACCTCGAGATCTGTTCTCGGGCTATTTTGGAATTTGAGATTGCTTCAAGATATGTATTCTCGGGCTATCTTGAGATTTGTACTTCTAGAAGATTGCCTCGAGATATGTATTCTCATCTCCGAACTTGAGATCGCCTCGAGATATGTATTCTCGGGCCATCTTGGAATTTGAGATTGTCTCGAGATATGTGTTCTCGGACCATCTTGGGATTTGAGATTGCCTCGAGATATGTGTTCTCGGGCTATCTTGGAATTTTGAGATTGCCTCGGGATATGTGTTCTCAGGCTATCTTGGAATTTTGAGATTGCCTCGAGATATGTGTTCTCAGGCTATCTTGGAATTTATGCCTTGGGCCTGCCTCGAGAGTTGTGCTCTTGGCCCAAGATACAATCAATTTATCTCATAAAGAATCTTATATTAAATTTTTTTTATTTATCATAAATATCCTAAAAATCAAGATTAGGATATATTTGAATTCTATTTAAATTAAGATTTAAATTTTATTGGGACATTTATCATATATTTTTTTTTATATAAACAATCGTCATGTAATAATCTCGAATAAAAAAATAAATACTGAATAAGTATAAAATCTGAAGATAAGTGCAAGATAAAAAGTGTAGGTCAATGCATTATCTTCAATCAAATTAAATCATGCCAACATAATAGAAAACCTAAGTAAAATACATATGCGGGGTTCTTTAATAACTTTATCCTCGGTACTGGGAGTGATTTCCATAATTATCCTGGCTGACTAATCAAACCCAGTAACTACCACGGTTGGACCAATCAACAACCGGGAAGTTGACAATATGTGAAATCATATCATATAATCAATAATATTAATGTCAGCTACGCCTTTACTTCCATACTGAGGAACCATAGTGGAAACGAGCGGACCAAGCAACACCCGATAGCCTCACGGTAGGACAAATCAACTACAGTCAGGCTATAATATATATACGTGCACTAGGCACCCTACGAGTACGAAAAGGGGGTTTTATTTCATAAAAACAAAATTGTTTTTGTAAGAGCTGCAATGTTTTACGGCTTGATTAAATCATTAATTAATTCTTTAATTATGTCTTAATGGTTAATCAATATGGAATTATTAATAGGGGTTTAATTTCATATAAGGTTATTTCATGAGAATGAAGAAGTAAGGACCTTGAAGAAATAAATTGGGAATGGAGGTTTAATGTACAAAACATCCTCTCACATGGTTAAAGGTACTAAGGACTTGCAAGTATAGATTTATTTAGACTTGGACTGAAAAGTAACAAGGACATCATATATGAAAAAGAGGAGGGGTTTATATATATATATATATATATATATATATAAGAAGAAATCATTAAAGACATGCATGAGCTTTAGTATGAGTGACTTGGATTCAAAGTGGATCAATGACTAGGATGAGTTCAGTGAATATAAATCAAACAATGGAGAGATGGTGACCATTGGTTTTGATAACAAATTAATAGAAGCCGTACATGTGTGCAGCATGAATAGTGGAGATTGTTTTTAAGTGGAAATAATGGTTGATCTCTCATGGCTTGGTGAATAGCAATGGAGGAAGCAATAAATGTATAGGGCCGTTTTTGGAAGAAAATCATTGGTAACATAGAGGAAATCCTCTCATTTGAAAACCAACGGTTGATATGGATGAGTAAGGAATTAAATGGCAAACCTCATGGTGTGAAATCAACACCAGGCCTCAACGAACAAAGCGCTTGAGATGAAGGCGGCGATTCGCGTACTCTGTAGCGGACTTGCCATCAACCGCTCATTTGATGAAGAGCAAGATCACCGAGGCATGAATAAGCATTTCTCGACTTTGCTCGGTTGGACAAAGCCCGGGGCCCAGCGGATGAAGCGGCGTTCGGCCGGACGAGCGAGGAAAAGCGGCGGCATCCCTTTCGACGGCCTTTGCGCTACCTCGAGCGGCACAAGGGGAAGCATTGAAGGCACCACTTGCCTTTCTTCTCCTATTTACATCTCAACCTTGGCCAGAGAGCTTGAAGGAGGCGAGAGAGTGGATAGGGCACAGTGAGTTCGAGAGCTAGAAAAGCTTGATCAAGTGACGGAGACGTCGGCGAACCATCACGAGCCGTGGGAGGAAGAAGCGGACTGCTGTTGACGGCTAATTCAAGGCCGCCGCGACCTCGTCGGAGCAGGACAGATACTGTGAGCTCCTCTGCCACTCTTAAATAGTCTTCCCAGCATGCTTGTTAGTAAGTTATCAAACTTAACACTTGAATATGAGGGACATGAAGTTAAAAGATTGATTTTGTAGAGTATGCATGCGGAGATATTATTGAGTTCATGAGTGGTTAGGCTAGCTTAATGATTTTCTTGAAAGCCATGGATCTATGTGTAGGAGTGGTGTTCAAGGGGTTTGGGTTCCTAATGGGAGTTTTCCCAACTCTTATGAAGTGTTGAAGCTTCAAGATGTACATGTATATGATTAGTCTTCTTTAAGCTTGAGTATGAAGATGATGTAGGTTTAAGATAATGTTGGTGTGTGTGTAGGAAACATGGAGCTAAGTATGATTATCTTTGATAATCTAGAAGATGTTAACAAGGTTTAAAGATCATTGTTTGATCTCCCTACTCTAGTTGTTTAAGTGAGAGAGAGGAGGGATCAAGGGTTTAAACACCTCAGTTAAGCCAAGTCATGACTAATCAAACAAGTAATATCAAGGTTGAGTGAATATATGAGAGAATGGTTATAAGAACCATAGTTGTACTTGACTTAGATGATGTATGTCAAGGCTATGAAGAGATTTAGTGGGCTTAAGTTCGGAAATGAATTAGAGTAAGGATGGGCAAGTGTTGGTAAACATTGTTGAGGAAAGGCAGTGGGCATAATTATAAATATTGTTATGATTTATTTAAAGAAGTGATTTGTTGATAAATGTCTAATGAGAAACATGGATGCTTGTTATTCATTTACTAGTTGGGAATTGATCAAGTTCGTAAAGATCAACTAGTGATGAGAAATTGGTGTAGCTAACCAAGCCTATTATAAAGTCGGGTCGGTTCGGGGAAGTTAGATACGAACTCGTTGGTGAGCCAGGTTCATGAGATTGAATGAGAATCGTAGTTGTAGTGTTTCTTGTATGCGGGTACGCGTCGTGTTGAGTCACGACTTATGTGTGTACGGATCTACGTAGAAGCGAGGGAGACGCGGAGGAGGATCATAGGCGGCAGAGGAGCTTGGATTGCAATAGAGGTAAGTGATCTTGCCTGCATTATCCACTCACTCTGAGTGTTCTTTGGATCTTGCAATTAGCCTGTTAATTGATATTCCATTGATCTCCTGATTGATTGATTTCCTGATCTCTGTGGATTATGCATACATGTCATAGATTGGATGTTTGTTGTGAGAATCCATCTGTGTATGTGTGTTAGATTGGATAGATATTGTTTCACTTGACTTGTGTTGCTCTTGTGGATTATTCCGCCCGTTGCAGTGGAGTGTAGCTCCTTGTTGGCGTTCGGGGCCGGTGGACACTCGTTAGGTGCTTTCCACGGCGAGGATGGAACTTCTGTCTGATAGCCCTTGATTGGAGCGATCTGGCCAGTAATACATTACATGTATGATAGTAAGCATGGACTTGCGAAGTCGATCGATGAATTGAAATTAGATGCTCGTGATAGTTAATTGGCTATCGGGGGGATGACAACTCATGAGTAATTGTAGATATACTCATAGATCAGACATGATCGCGGTCGTGTCTTAGTCATGCTTATTTGATTTGCTTTTGTTTCAGCACTTCATGATTTGATAGCATGATTTATCTATTCATTGTGAAATCATTTACTAGGCTTTCCTTCTGAAAGCTCATACACTCGTTGACACTCTTTTCAGATCCTGAGGATTAGGTTGCGGGACATTGAGGAGCCACGCAGGACTGCAGGGATTTGAGAGCTGAGGTGTGTACCTCTTGTCAGCATTATAGTATGAGGGATATTTTTAGGTTCCCGAGTAGGAGCCTGTATGATGCGATACTAGTGTTGTAACCCAGGGACATATATATATTTTTTCTGCTGTATTTCTCATGCTTTAGACATGTTAATTACATTATATATATTTCCCGCTTTGTGCATGTGATTTTGTATGATTGATCATCGAGGCTTCGTATCCAAACAGGGCCTCGGCCCGGTTTGGGTATGGCCGGTCTGTAGCGTGCCCACAGGCCCGAGGATTTTTGGGGCGGGGCGTTACAGTTTTGAAAACAGATAGTTTGGGCCAAAATCAGAGTTTATAAAATCAACCCCTTCCCTACCTAGTACCGTACTATCTGGCTTTGTCATAGAGCCACCACTGGTGCAGGCAAGTATGTGAGTACGGTGCAGTGTATCGATATACTTTGCACATGCATTTTCTAAAAACATTATTCAATTCCAGAAATCTATTTAGAAAAGACATGCTTTTATTACTCAAGGCATTTATAATAAATAATAAACTCACGCCTTTCATTTCGAATAAATGGACATGATGAAAACTCGGTAGAAAATATGAGAGATGTACAGTGGTGTTCCCTCACCTGAGTCTAGTAGGTTCTAAGGCTGGCTCGGTCCTTCGGCAATGCCTTGCCTTTGCCTTTACCTTTACCTTTTCCTGATAATCAAAATAGGAAAATTTAGGAATACGATTACCGTATTCTTAACTTATACTCTAATTTAGACTCGTTAGAGTATGATAAATTCATTAAGTTAACTCGAGCATCCTTCCACTTAACATGCATTTTCATATTTCTAAAGAGCATAGAAAAAATACGGAATTTACTCGAAATCGAAGATTTTGCAATATTCATCCTTAGCGTAATTGAAGGATCTAACATGCTCTTAAAGCAATTAAATGCTATACTAATCATGGAGAATTTAGCTTGTATTTTCAAAGAAAATTGGGCAGCACCTCCCCTATTTATAGGCTCCCAAAATGATGCAATCATATATCATTAGTAACTTAACTCATTCATACAACATATGAAATCTAAAATTCTATTAATCCTCTGCTCAGAAGCCCTCTTAACAATCCTATAACCCTATCAATATTCCATCAAATTCATGCATTAATTCAGACCACTATCCAGGGTTTTCCCCCAATTTTAAAGTTCGTAGGAATTTTACTTGAAACCCTCGATGTTCCTGCGCGAGCTTCTCTCGTTGATTGAATACGGATGTTGGCCGGAGAAGAAAGATGGTCGGCAGACCGTGCACAGGGGTGGAGGAGATCCGGGCGGCGTCGGAGCTGGTCAGGTCTCGTCGGATCTATACCACTGCTCGACGGCGTTCGTACTGCTGACAAAACGGCGGAACTGGGCTGTGAGATGGCTGTAGCTACCGGAGAAGAGGACTATGCTTGGAGGAGCTGCTTAGGGCGGCACCGGGAGGAGCTGCTCGGGGCAACACCGGGGAGAGCTTCTCGGGGCGGCGACGGGAAGAGCTGCTCGGGGTAGCTCTAGGAAGAGCTCAGCCTTGCTGCGAGGTGGGCACTGAGCGGGGCTCCGACGGCAGTCGGCTGTGAGCATACGCAGAAGAGGCGGATGGTAGAGGGGCGGCGGAGCTCGAGGGTCGCCGGCGGTGTGAGAGATAGAGGGCAGAGGGAGAGACTGTCGGAGAAAGAGGAGGCTCGCCGGCGGTCCGCTGAGGTGAAACTCATCGATATCAGGACGTCACCGATTGAGTCAAGAGAGAAATCGAGATGAGGGAAGGGAAGCTCGTAAGAGAAGAGAGGGGGTGGAGATAAAGAACTAGGGCTTGAATTGATTTTATCAATTCAAGTCCTAGGTCCACCCTAGCGTAATTATTCATCTGATAATATATTATAATATATTTAATTTATATATTTTCCATCATGTGCTATCATATAGCATTATTAGTCCTGACCAGATCCGTTTTTTCCAGATCGCAATAGCAACAATTATTTTATTTTATTTTATTTTATATTTATATTATTCCATGCTTCTTACTATTGTGTCACAGGTGATAATAATGTCCGACCAAGATCTATAAATCTCGGCTTTGACCTGACCTAGATCCGAGAAATCCGGATCTGGATAATGAATAAAAATATTATTTATTCTATTTGCAAAAATTGGAATTCCTTTTTCTTAACCCAAATCATTAAGGCTTAAATTAGTATTAACTTAATTAAAATCCTATTGATAAGCAATGAGAGAAATTCTATTTGGGCATGGTCCACATCTAAGGCCTGATTCCTCTCCAATGTTGGCCCTTTTTATTTCCTTGAATTTTTCCCATTTAAGATTATTAATTAATCCTTCTAGGATTTAGGGTTATGAATTAGTAAAGTGGCATGGCCCATTAAGGGCCTTCTTATAAATTAATGCTTTTGGGACTAAATTCAACGCCCGTTTGTCCTGATTTTATTTATTAGAAAATTAAAACTGTTTAATTTCTTTTATTGTCTCATTAACCTCGATAATTAGTTCCACTAATTTCATCGTTTACTTATGATGGGGGGAAAAGTGGAGAGACACGTGGCGCCCATCCAGAACAGCCAAGCATCCCAATCCCAGAGCGATGTACCCCCACGAAACCGCCCAGCGCCGTGTCGAGACGGTTCATCGGCACCGATCCCGCCAAACCAACCCGCAGGCCGCCTAGGCGCGGCACACCGGTTCGACACAGCCAACCGGTATACCGTGACACAACGGCTCAACACCGCCAATCGGTATACCACGACTCAACGGCTCAACACAGTCAACCGGTATACCACGTCTCAATGGTCTGACACATCCGATCGGTCCACCACGACAAAGCGGTTCAACGTGGCTAACCCGCTGTGGTTCATCGACCCGCTACATGGGAAGCGCCCCAGCTCTCCGGCAACAGCAATGAATGATGTGGGAGGTGACTAGCAGATACGCACTTGACGCGCGCGTGCCTAGAGTGATGGCGTGCGCCCCAAGACATCCCCCACCTATAAAAGGGAGCAGCTACGGCAAGACAAGGGCAAGAAAACAAAAACCTTAATCAATTCGTGAAAAGGAGCGCCGCCACCTTGAAGAAGAAGCAAGAGACATTCCATCGTCCCCTCTTCCCCACGAAGCAATGTACTCCCCCTTTCTTAAATGCTCTGAGGGGCACCTGTAATGATTGAATGATAGTGCATCTTCTCTTCCCGTGGTTTTTTCCCCATTTTTAGGGGTTTTTCCACGTTAAAACTTGTCTTCTCCTGTGATTGCTTGTCTGCTCCTTGTCCTCTTCGCACTGTTCAAGGGTCCCAACCTCAAACAAATTCAACCGTTGGCGTGAGGTCGATTCTCAATCCCGAGGCACGCCGATTTCAACGTCAACAGTTTGGCGTCGTCCGTGGGGACCCTGAACGAGAAGCCATGGCAACCTTGAGGAAGTCGAAGAGAATACAAGGCCAGGAGCCTCGAGGAGGGGCCTCAACTGATCCGCCAACGGCGAGCACCCCCCCTCCCCCCACCGACGACCCCCTTGTCGCTGGAGTTCCAGGGGGGGCAGGCACCCCCTGTAGACACGGGTCCATCTGATGAGCGGTATCAGGCGATGGCGCAAGAGATTGCGGAGCTCAGGCAGGCGTTGCGGAATATAGAGCGCCATGTCTCGCAAACAACGGTCCCGCATGATGCGAGGCCTCTGAACGAGCAGAGAGGGCGGCCCCAGACCCTCTCTCCCAGACGACGAGTACGCTCCCCACTAAGAGCCCAGACGGTGGAATCCTCGGCGGGGAGCTCGGGCTCATCAGGCCCGCGCTAGAGGCGAGACCGCCGGTCTAGGGAAAGGAACGTGGGAGGAAGGAGGGCCTCGATGTCCCCTCAACGCTACACCCCCCCCCCCCCCCCACCCCGCGTAAACGGAGGAGGCGACGCCGGCCCCAGTCTCGCTCCCCAGCCCGCCCCGTACCTCGGAGCCAATCATCCGACCGCTGCTCGCCCCGACACCGCTCGCCGAGGAGACGCCCCCAACATGACCACTCTCCGCCCCACATGGGGGAGAGGGATAGGGTCTTGCAACTGGTACCAAAGCTCCATTCTCCCTTTATACGGGCGATTTAGGAGGCCCCGTTCCCTGAGCAGTTTAGACCACTGAACCTCTGATATTATGACGGCTCCACCGACCCTCAGGAGCACATAGAGAGGTATTCTACGAAGATGATGACGAATCGTACCATCGAAGTGGTCATGTGCCACGCCTTTCCCCGAACGCTCAGTGGCGTAGCGTTCGAATGGTTCTCTAGCCTGCCTACCGGGACCATCTCCAGCTTCAAGCAGTTGACCAATCTCTTCCTGACCAGGTTCGAGAGCAGGCGTAAGCTGAAGAAGGATCCCCTTGCGCTCTTTGGGTTTATGTAGAAGCCCGCGGAGAACTTGCGGAGTTATATCAAGCATTTCAAGGAGGAAATCACTGGCATGGAAGGCCTCGACTTATACATGGTCTTTGGGACCGTCATAAGGGGCCTGAAGGAAGGCCCGTTCAAGGAGAGCGTCACTCGGGATGTCCCTGCCAACTTAGAGGAGTTCCTGGCTCGTGCCGGAAGCAGATCGCCTCGGATGAGATGAAAGCTAGGTGGGATGAGGAGGACCGGATGAGGATGGAGCTCGTCCGAGGAATGGTCTCATAACAGTAAGGGTACCGGCAAGCTGAGTAGGAGGAAGACCGATCCCGAATAGGCGAAGGGCGGGACCGGAGAGCACAGTACCAACCCGATGAGCGGAGGCCTGCATATCGGCCACCAAGGGACCCCGACCGGGCAGCAAGGTACCATAACTATGCCATTCTAAACACCTCACTTGAGAACATTTTGCTGCAAATACAGGACCAGAAAATTCTGAAGCAACCTCCCCCAATGAGGGAGGATCCGAGAAGGAAGAAAAGCAAGAAGTTCTGCAGGTTCCACCAGGACCGGGGACATTCAACTGAAGAGTGCGTCCACTTGAAGGACGCGATAAAGGACCTCATCCGGGAGGGCAAGCTCTCCCAATACCTGAAGAAGGACTTGGCCGCGGAAGTCACCTCAACTGATACGCCCGCGCCCGTCGTCCTTAACGGCCCGCGTATCACAATGATAACTGAGGGACCCGGATACGCAGGTGAAAGCCTGTCTTCCAGGAAGAACTATATCCGCACGGTCGGAGCTGTACAAAACGCAGCGTCGGCGAAGAGGCCCTGAATGTCCTCCGATATATGCTCCTCCAAGGAGGATCTCAAAGGGGTGACCCACCCACATGATGATGCCCTGGTCATCACGGCCCAGATTGGAATCTTTACTGTTGATAGGGTGCTAGTCGACACGGTGAGTTCGGTGGACATAATCTTTTCCAATGTTTTTTATCAGATGGAGATCCCTGCTGAGAACTTGAGGCCAGTGAAGTCACCGTTGATCGGTTTCAATGGGAGCCCGCTCCAGCCTGATGGGCTAATTTCCCTCCCTCTCCTCCTCGGGACTCCTCCCCAAACTGCTACTACTCTTGTTAACTTCCTTATAGTTCGTTGCCCGTCGAGCTATAATGTGATCATAGGAAGTCCCGCGCTCAATTCCTTGGGGGCAGTCCCGTCCACCTACCATATGATAATGAAGTTCCCCACGCCCAACGGTTGCGAAGAAGTGAAGGGCAACCAGCTCGCCTCCCGCCAATGTTATGCGACCATGCTCAAGGACCTGGGAGAAGGAGGCGCTGGTAATTGGGGACCTGCAACCGCTAGATGAAGAGAGGGAGATGCGCAAGCCTACACCGGTTGAAGAATTGACACCCCTGCAACTGTAGGGGAACCAGGATGAACGGACTGTCCAGCTAGGCGCAGGATTAGACACTGAGCAGAAGGAAGAGATCATGACGCTGCTAAGGAGCAACTCTGATGTGTTCGCCTGGGCTGCCGAAGAGATACCCGGAGTTCCGCGGGACGTCATCGAGCACCACCTCAACGTGGATTCGGAGCACAAGCCGGTGGCCCAAAAGAGGAGAGCCTTCGTGCCAGATCGCATGAAGGTCGCGGAGGAAGAAGTCGACAAACTGGTGAGGCGGATTTTGTCCGGGAGGTCCAGTACCCTGAATGGTTGTCCAACGTTGTATTGGTCAAAAAGCCCACTGGGAAGTGGCGTATGTCTGTCGATTTTACTGATTTGAATAAAGCCTGCCCTAAAGATTGTTACCCCCTGCCCCACATTGATAATATGGTTGATTCTACGTCAGGTTATAAATGCTTAGCTTCCTGGACACCTTCTCCGGGTACAATCAAATCAAAATGGCTAAAACCGATGAGGAGAAAACTTCCTTCATCACCGGCAGGGGAACCTACTGCTACAAGGTGATGCCCTTTGGGTTGAAGAACGCTGGTGCCACTTTTCAAAGGCTGGTGAACAAGGTCTTTAAGAATCATATCGGCCAGAATGTCGAGGCGTATGTTGATGACATCTTGGTGAAAAGCGCCAAAGCCGAGCAACATGCCGCAGATCTCCAAGAAACCTTCGCCTCCTTGCGGTTACATGGGATGAGCCTCAACCCGAGCAAGTGTGCGTTCGGGGTCAGGTCAGGAAAGTTTCTTGGATTCATGCTGACCCAGCGGGGCATCGAGGCCAACCCGAAGAAGATCAGGGCCATAATAGAGACCCGATCGCCAAGGACCGTCAAAGAAATATAGAGGCTCAACGGTCAACTGGCGATGCTGGGGAGGTTCATATCAAAATCATGAGAAAGGAACCTTCGGTTCTTCAAGGCGCTCCAGAAGGCGCCGAAGCTCGAGTGGACTGATGAATGCGAGAAGTCCCTGTAGCAATTGAAGGAATACCTACAGTCACCGACGCTCCTGGCCTAGCCGCAACCCGGTGAGGAGCTCTACATGTACCTGTCAGTCACGGAGGTGGTGATCAGTGCGGTACTGGTGAAGGAAGAAGACGGATCCCAGAAGCCAGTTTATTATGTAAGCAAGGTGCTCACAGACACGGAGTCAAGGTACCTCCCGTTAGAGAAGCTGGCATAGGCCCTGGTAGTCGCTGCTCGACGACTCCGCCCCTACTTCCAATCCCACAAGGTGAAGGTGCTGACCGATCAACCACTCCGCTCGGTGCTCCACTGACCTGACATATCGGGTAGGTTGACCAGATGGGTGATCGAGCTCAGGGAGTACGATATCAGCTACGAGCCCCGAACAGCCATCAAAGTCCAGGTACTCGCGGACTTCATTGCTGAACTAACCATTATTGGCCAGGAATTAAATGCAGATGGAGGACATGTTGACGAAAGGGCGAGCCTCCCCGCCCAATGGGTCCTGCACACAGACGGGTCATCAACCAGTGAAAGCTCGGGGGCAGGGCTGGTCCTCCGTTCGCCATCCGGCTGGAACACGTCAACCGCGCTGAGATTCGGCTTCAAGGCAACCAACAACGAGGCCGAATACGAGGCGATGATTGCCAGTCTGCAGATAGCCAGGGGCCTGGGAGTGCAAAATTTGAGGGTGAATACCGATTCCCAGCTCGTAGTAGGGCATCTAACAGAAGAATTCGAGGCGCGTGACGGGAACATGGTCAAATACAAAGAAATGGTCTAGAAGCTCGTTGCTACTTTCCAAAGTTGCCAAATTATCAAGATCCCAAGAGCGGAGAACCAGGAGGTTGATTCCCTCTCAAAGCTCACCTCCTCTGACATTGAGATCAAGCAGCCCGTCAACAATCAATACCTGGCGATGTGGACCATCGAATGTCGACCGGCCGAAGAGTTAATGGACATCGACAGTGAGCCATACTTGATGGACCCTATCATGGGGTACCTGCAGTCCGGGACTCTACCCCCAGATCCCAAGGAGGCCCGAATGGTGGTAAACCGGTCATCACGCTACAGCTTGGTGGATAGCCAACTTTATAAGAGGTCCTACACCCTACCGCTCCTGAAGTGCCTCCGTCCCGCCGAACCCGTGTACGTGCTCCGGGAGGTCCACGAAGGAATTGCGGGGGACCACCTGGGAGGAAAGGCTCTCGCCCATAAAGTGCTACGACAAGGATACTTCTGGCCAACCCTGACCAAGGACGCACAGGAATTCGCCCAAAGATGTGACGCCTGCCAGCGCCACACAAACATCCAGCGCCGCCCCGCTGCCTTCCTCACCCCAGTTGTGGGCGCGAGGCCGTTCGCCCTGTGGGGAGTTGACATTTTGGGGCCGTTCCAGGCGGCGGTGCGACAGCTGAAATTCCTGATCGTGGCGATCGACTACTTCACCAAGTGGATGGAGGCAGAACCCTTGGCAACCATCACTGAGAAGGCTTGCCAGAGCTTCTTATGGAAGTCTGTCATATGCAGGTTCGGGCTCCCGGTAGCGTTCATCACCGACAACGGCCACCAGTTCGACAACCTGGCGTTCAAGAAGTTCTGCACCGACTTGGGCATAGAGTCGAGATTGACCTCGATCACACACCCTCAAGCTAACGGGCAGGTCGAAGTCACCAACAGGACACTCCTGCACAGCTTGAAGACCCGGGTACTTCGGAACGGGACCACATGGGTAGAAGAAGTGTCGGGCACCCTGTGGGCATACCGGACGACCGAGCGGACACCCACCGGGGAGACGCCGTTCGCCTTAGCGTTTAGGGTGAAGGCAGTGCTCCCTCCAGAAGTGGCGATACCCACCCCCCGGGTGCAGTCCTATGACCCGGTGAGCAACGAGGAGCAGCTTCAAGCGGAACTCGACCTCATGGAGGAAAGGCGAGAGTGCGCAAGCGTCCGGGCGGCAGCGTACCGGCAGAAGGTCAAGAAGTTCTACAACTCCAAGGTCAAAGAGGTGGCTTTCCAAGTCAGGGACCTGGTGTTGAGAGAGAACAAGTTCCAAGGCAACAAAAGCAGGACCGGGAAGCTAAACACCAACTGGGAAGGCCCCTACATCGTGAAGGAGATTGTACGGCTAGGCACCTACCGGCTTGCTATGATGGACGGGCGAAAACTTAAACGGTCGTTCCACGCAGAACACCTAAGGAGGTATTATCAATAAAATTAATCACAATCTTTCCAGTGTATCTTTTCATTAAACTATAGCGCAATGTCCTTGCATTTTGCCTGTATGGATTAACACTGCGTAAGAAGCATTAATCATTACCCCCTAACGGGGAAAGCCCAAGCTTTCGTGCCAAGCACCTGCCCACCAAGGCCGCACGACGGCCAGACAACAAGGATCGAAGAAGCCCTCCTAAGAGGCACTATCTACCTAAGGGCCAAGCTGCAAGCACCTAAGTGCCGAAGCAAGCCCCTTGATCGGATGAGGTCAGCCACTCCTTCCATACCGGCAAGAGAGTGCTATCCCCCAGGCCTAGCTGTAATGCCTAACGCGACTAGCTCAGGACCGCAGGAGAGGATACACCAACCGCCCCTCTACAAGGGAGAGCAACTTCACCAAACTAAATAGGGACACCTAATGCGACCGGCCCAGCCCAAGAAAGGGGGTCGCCTCCCACGCCGATGGCGAGATGCAGAACCTGTGGCCTATTTCCGAGCGAAGGAACCAGAAATGAAGAGCTTCCCGCGAACAAAGAGACATTCCATCGCCCCACCTCCCCACGAAGCAATGTACTCCCCCTTTCTTAAATGTTCCGAGGGGCACCTGTAATGATTGAATGATAGTGCATCTTCTCTTCCCGTGGTTTTTTCCCCGTTTTTAGGGGTTTTTCCACGTTAAAACTTATCTTCTCCTGTGATTGCTTGTCTGGTCCTTGTCCTCTTCGCACTGTTCAAAGGTCCCAACCTCAAACAAATTCAACTGTTGGCGCGAGGTTAGTTCTCAATCCAGAGGCACGCCGATTTCAGCGTCAACAACTTATAAAAATTCTGGGTTGTTATAATTACTTTGATTGTCGATCACTTCAAAGATAACCCATCTGAACAACCCATTCTTAAGTATCTACTCTCCTCTACGATTTCTTCAATCTTCTTATGTATCTCCAGACAAAGATGACTTTCCCATTGTTTACATTGTTCTCGTCGCTTATACATGATAATTATCAACTTGTGCCTACAACACAAATAATGGTAAGCAGAAGCACCAAATACTAAATAGAAATGACGAGTGCTAAATATGTTTTCAGAAAAATACATAGAAATCACTTTTATTAAAGACAAACTTCACCATGGGGCAGAACTAATGAAAAGTGAACATCAATAGATACCTTATAGAGTCCACCATGTTTGTCACTAGTAGATGATAGGCCTCTTGTATCCATACGTTGATTGACTTTGCTATGTTGGAGTACATGTCATACCATTACGCCCCTTTGAACAAATAATTGGGCCAATATTTGATGTCAGACTTATGAAACAACCAGTTGTACGCCTGCAATGATGTGGCTAGGACCTCATTGACAACATTACTGTATTACTTCGATGTGCAAGCATATGCAATCTTAAATAATAAGCTCCAGCACTCATCTTTCATATCCCTACCTAGACGAGCATTTCCCTTCAAGAGGTTTAATTGAGGTTTAATTAAAGATGCCACAAGCAATTAATACACATGGGGGAAGAAAATAAAAACGCTAATAACAATATTGACAAGCCCTTAGATAGGTCCGATATGAATGTAATGGTCTTCTCATACTCTTTGCCATTGTTGTACATTACATCATGTAGTTTTAAGACAAACCATGTCCAATTATCATCCATCTTGTTATCAACGACAACGAAACCTAAGTGGAAGAATCGTTCGTCACCATCTTTACTAGTTGCACACAACAAAGTACCACCGTATTTCCCCAATATATGAGTTCCATCTAGGAATAACAACTGTTTGTAACCCCTCCTGAAACCATCAAGTGAGGCACGAAAACATAAGAACCCACTCTTGAACCTTTCACTTTCTTTTTCCAAAATCACGATGGTAAATTGTGGTAGCAGCTACCTTCTCAACATGCCACAGCAATAGATCGTAGCTTGCCATATTGCGTCTATGGAGCTTTTTACCATGCAACCTCTTTACCCATACAGGCATGCTTATACAATAGGTGAACTCCATGGCCGCTTAATATGTCCTGCTGTATGTCCATAGCCCTATATAATGATCGATCTTTAAGTTTCTTAATTACAAGTTTGTTGATCCTTTTTTTAGAAGTTTTTAGATAGGATGCCATTCTAATCCATCCTCCAAATGTATGTACATCTTCTATTATTTTGATCCTAAATGTTTGAAGAGCACCATCTCTTAATGCATGGACAAGCCACTGACAACTATCTACTGCACATGCAACAATGACTCTTTGCTTATCATTCTTGAGGAACTAAAAGTTGAAATTACGCGAAATAGCGAAGGTTCGTAAAGCTTCTCTGAAATGTTCCACATTCTCAATCTCTAGCGGATTGTTTGGATCACCAAGTTGTCTAATTCTGAGTGGTTCGTTATGCATAGGGTCATTCCTTGACTTTGTATTAACTCTACAAATAGCTAGAGTAATTTTATAGGACTTGGATTAATTGTTTAGAGCTGAAAATGATGTTCTATGATTGATTCTTGTATATATTTGGCTCTATTATATGTATGATGTCCAACTTGGGTTGTTCTACTTGTTTTAGTGCATTCTCATTATGATTTGTATATTTTCATGCACTAATTCAAGTGTAGTTTATTGTATCAGGTGAGAGGAACTTTGGAGCTAAGTACTAGTTAGGAAGACCAGTTCTCACCACCTTGAAGAGCAACTTGAAAGTTGGCATCTCGATGGCAACTCCTTGGCGTAGTGACGCCAAATACTGGAGACCTAGAGATCAACACGAGCTGGCGTCACGACGCCAAGTATTATTGAGAGGCCAAGACTTCACTTTACATGCTTATAAAAGCAGGTTGATTTCTAAGGTTTATCATCCTTGCTTGGAGGCAGACTCCATCCTTCTTGTTTTGATCTGAAGAGTCTGGTGTCATTTTGAAGGAGGGGATCAGAGCTCCACCAAGGGGATAAGACTTGCATTTACTTTTGATTCTTAGTTTTATCATCTTTTGTATTCCGAATCATGGATTCTATATTTGAATACTTTGCTCTTTTGTTCTTGAACTCCATGTTTAGCGACTAGACTCTTAATCTAGGGTTGTATGACCTTATTGACATGTTAATCTATAATAGTCTTTGATTTATTGTGATCGGTAGCTATTTGGATGTGCTTGTGACATGATCTTAATTTCATCATGTGTCGAAAGGTGATGACAAATGTTTAGCTAGACTTTCAAGAAATTGATTGTATGGAAATGTCATGCATCATAAGGTGGAAGTCTTGTTCGACCAAAAACCTGAGGCATAGACATATGTCGTAGTAGCTCCATGGTCAGGATATAGCATCTAGGGTATATAACAGTCCACTCTTCCCATAGACATATGGTGTTAGAGACTAGGGTGTATGCCCGAAACATTAGGAATCATCCTCAATGCCTTTGTATTTTAAGTTCCCTAGCATACCACTAAATAGCTCTTGTCCAATAACATAGCAATCATATATAAATCATAGACAAAAATATATAACTTGTCAAGACGGCATACAACCATAGTACTTTATTATTGAGCTTCTTCCCGCACTCTTTGTTAATTGTTAATTGCTTTCTAGGATTAGTTTAGCTCAAGAAAAACCCCATTAATCGTTTGATTGAATGAACTAAGGTGTTAGAGTAGGCTAGTACATATTGTTTGATTGAATGAACTAAGGTATTAGGGTAGGCTAGTACTTAGCTAGGTCCATATACCACCCCTAATGAATTTGACACTTGGACTCACACTTTTATTATTTTGATAAACGTACGCTTGCATGTGGAGGCGTATTGCACATTCACAACCTCAATCACTTTTTGATGACATCATTGGGTTGAGTTTAAAAGAACCACTCTGGGATAATTGGTCCCTGTTGTTTGACACATTTAGAAAGAAGAATAAACAACAATCCAGTTTACTAAGGGAAAATTATAAAGAATAAATAGAAACTCTGTTTAGTATGCGGAAATTTTAGAAAATAAACATTTAAGTCGTTTACTAAGAGAATACTTCGAAAAATAAACGCTTAAGTCATTTAGTAAGTGAAAACTTAAAAAAATGTTTAAGGTGTTTAGTAAGTGAAAACTCCAAAAAAACAAACGCTTAAGTAGTTTAGTAAGCGAAAACTTCAAGAAATAAACGCTTAAGCTGTTTAGTAAGCGAAAGTCTAAAAAATAAACACGTATGCCATTTAATAAGCAAAAACTCCAAAAAAAAATGAATGCTTAAGTCGTTTAGCAAGCAAAAACTTAAAAAATAAACGTTTAAGTCGATTAATAAGCAAAAACTCCAAAAAAATAAACACTTAAGCCATTTAGTAAGTGAAAACTCTCAAAAAAAATGTTTAAGCTGCTTAGTAAGCGGAAACTTGAGAAAATAAATGCTTAAGTTATTTAGTAAGCAAAAACACCAAAAAAAAGGTTTAAACTATTTAGTAAATAGAAACTCTAAAAAATTAACTGGAACTCTGAAAAATAAACTAGAACCTCATAAACTAAACGGAATCCATGAATGATACACAGGTACAGGAAAACAAGAAATAAACAACTCAATAATCATGGGCAAATGTACGTAGATCATACTTCCATTTTAAAACAAACAACATAGTTGCTAGAAACATAAAATATACAAAATTTCAAGAAAGACAAATAAAAATGTAGGCTTAATTACAAGGCTTCGAATGACTTTGGTTGGGTCTCCGTTGTGACACCCTTGTCCTTAACGATTATGTCCACCACATTCTTTTTGAATATATGATACACGTTGTACATATGCAAAAATCCCCATATAACTTAATAGAATATCTAGTCTTGTGATCGTTTGGGATGACAAACTTCACTCTCACCTGGGAAACTGATTGTTGTTATAAGTAAAGGTCTCTATTGGCAAACTACAAAACTAATAGATTTGTTCTTATAAGTAAAGATGTGGCCAGTACACACTCTACAAACCTAAAAAAGGACAAGGCATGGTGAAAAAGAAGGTTGTTCCGCTAGTGGAGTAGACAACATAGAGCAAAAGGATAGAAGTCCAATTGGAGGAGTAGACATAGTAGGGAAGCAAAAAAAATTTCATGGACTGTTGGGCTAAAGATGCTGAGGGAGTAGGGGAGTAGAAGATTTTAAAGGAATTGCTTAGCTTTAGAAGAAGAAGGGGGACCATCATTAGTAAGTGGAATCAAATGGACTTACCTTTCAAAAATCACGAGCAAAGAGAAGAAATGAAAGAGGGAAATGTAGATATTCAGCTAAAGAAGCTCTCACTGAATAGAGGTGCAAGATGGGGGGATGAGGAAGCTTGTTGGGCAAGTAAAGGAAATGACGACATGAATGGGAGGGAGATCTCCCATAAAAACACCAAGAGATAAATGTGGAATTTTTCAAAAAATCTTTACAACTCTCTAACAAGATAGACCAATGGGATGACTTAGGGCCTATTTGGATGCACCAATATTCCATAGAAATGGGGGCCATTACTATGGAATGTAACATTACAATGAAATATTTATTTTGGGTCGTTTGGTTACCCTTTTTACAGGGAAAAATAACTATGGAATCCAATGATTTCATAGTATAATGCAAAAGAGGTCATACCTCTTTTTTTTCATTAATGTGTTTTTTGAGAGCGCCTCTCCACTCGATCCATTCTCCTTCCTCGAGCATCTCTAGGCCTTGCGCTCCACACGGCCTGCCGCATGTTTCCGGCTCCCTCAACCATCTCCAGGCCCTGACGTCTCCCCCACGACCTGCTGGGTATCTCTGGCTCCCTCGACCATCTCCAAGCCCCGGCGTCTCTCCCATGACCTGCTGGGTGTCTCTGGCTCTCTTGAGTGTCTCCAGGCAAGGGCATCTTCCCCACGACCTTCGCTCACAAGTTTCCCTCCAGTGCACATCTCTGGTCACCACTGAATTCATAACCTAGATTCAGTAAGGATTGAAATTGGATCGTCTGCTCTTATGTTGTAAATTATTCCATCCAGATGGCTCTATGAAATAGCTTTTTGATGGATTGTGCTTAATTGCTGGTATTTTTAGTTCATTTTGTGGAGTCTTTCCAAATATAGTCTTTTGATATGTTGGGTTTTAAAAGATTGTGAACAAATGGTGTTCTTTTCCATATATCATAGAATAGTTTACTTTTTAGGGTTATGCCTTCTTATGTGGATATTTACATATATATATATATATATATTTTTTGCATTGTGAACAAATGTAACTGATCAGTTCTCAATACAAGAAATCAACGCTTCTAATAATATTGTCAAGCTTTATCAATGGAATTTCACAGATCCATTCATTAATATCTGGAGATATATCAACAATTCAATAGATCTGAAATAGAGAATTCAATCTCTATCTCACTAGTATCAGATCAGTAACATGTCCATCAACTAATCATCAAACAATCACAATTAAGAATTCACAGCTAGAGTCATTGTAAACTACTATTCTACCGAGAAATCAATACAAAAACCAACAACAAAGAAGAGAACAAAATAGCTATTTTTTTGAAAAATTCTAATGGTTATTTTTTTATTATTAAAATTATTTCATTGGATTTTTTTTTTTTGAAAATGGTAGATAAACCACTTTATTGATGTTAATTTAAAAAGTTACAAAGAGTACAGATTAGAGGTCCTTTGTTGGACCATATCCTTGGTAGAGGATTTTCCTAACCCAGGGGGTAGCGGATAGGCCATCCAGTGGTTGCTTGCTCCATTGGTTCATCATCGTCGAAGTCTGTATTAGTTGGGCGTTGCGACCTAGTTACATCTTCTCTTGTGATCACCAGGCTTCGCTTTGCGATTGTTTCCACTGATGTCAATTGCAACCTTCTTTTGTGATTCGTAGCGTCATACCACGATAGCACTAGGAAGTCGATAGCGCGGGTCAGTTTTGTGGTAACAAGTTGTTTCTCTTGAAAACATCTCCTGTTTCTCTCATTCCATATACTCCATGTGATCGCCATCACTAGAAGGTTCCAACCTGGCCTGTCGTTCTTCTCCATCTGCTTTGAAATAGGTCTGCTGCCCCATAGGTCCCCAATTTGTTTTGGAGTTTCTTGATGACCGGTTAGGTGGCAGAAGTGTTCCCATATTTGGGTGGAGTATTGACATTGCAGGAGAAGATGTGTCGTTGTTTCTTCCTCTGCATCACATAGGTAACACTAGATCTGATCCCCGTTCCAGTTTCTTTTTGCCAGATTGCGTAGCGTTAGGATTTTGTCATCCCAAGCCAGCCACGCAAAGTGCTTGACTTTCGGGGGGCATGGTGTTTTCCAGAAGCTTGATCCCAGCGGGCTTCTGAGGCCTCCGTCAACTTTGAAAGTATACAATGACTTGACCGAGAAGATGCCATTGCCGGAGAGCTTCCATGATCTGGTGTCTTGCCGATCCTCCCCTTGGTTGAGTAGATGTTGCGTAAGGGAATGAAGCTGTCTCATCCCCTCAGTTGTAAGTGGCCCTACAGGAGGAGAGATGCACCTTCAAGTAGTAGTTGACGCGCCTGGTCACCGTTATGTTCTCGTTCTGTATCATGGGTTGTAGTTCCGGGTAGGCATAGATCGGTGCTTGTCCTTTGACCCAATGTTCCTTCCAAACATTAATGTATGTTCCTCTTCCTATGTTTACTGTAATGTTGCTCAAAGTACTGTCCCTCTGTTCCATGATGTCCTTCCAGAAAGTGGAGCACTGTCTTGGTTGTTCTTGGTAGGGGTTTATGTGAGTGTTTCTGAAATATGTCGGTGCCAGTATTCTTTTACAGAGTCCCGATTCCTCTCCAAGGAGTCTCCACCACCATTTTCCCAGGAGGGCTTCGTTGAAAGTTTTCAGATTTATGATGCCCCACCCCCCTGGGCCTTGGGCCTACAAAGTCTTTGCCAGTTCACCAGTCGATATGCTTTAGGATTCTGATCTGCCCCCCTCCAAATGAAGTCTCGCCTGGTACCGTCAATTTTCTCTATTACCCATTCTGGTAGCTTGAACAGTGACATCCAGTAGTTGGGGATGGTGGTGAGCACGGCATTGAGCAGAGCAACCTTCCCTCCAAGTGACAGTAAGCGGCCTTTCCAGCTTGCGATCCGTCTATTGATCCTCTCAATAAGTCCCCTCCAGTCTTCCTTTTTGGGTTTTGCTCCAGCAATAGGCATGCCCAGGTAGTTCATTGGTAGTTTCCCTATCTTGCAACTCATGATTCCACCTAGGTCTTCCGGTGTATGGCCAATGGTGCATATTGGGATAATACTGCTCTTGTTGTAATTTACTCTGAGCCCTGCTAATTTTTCATAAAGGTAGAACATGAGTTTCAAGACCCGAAAGTGTGTGGCGTCCCCGGAACAGAAGACCAGGAGGTCATCTGCATATTGTAGAGATGTGATCGCGCCTTCTTCTCCCATTCCTCCTGTAACTCCCCGAAATATGTTGGCTGTCTCTGCTTTGGATAACATGGCGGTGAAGACATCTGTAGCTAGGACAAAGAGAAGCGGAGATAGCGGGTCCCCTTGTCGTAACCCTCGTTGTTGTCTGACTTAACCAGTTGGCACCCCATTAATAAGGAAGTTTGCCTTGGAGGATTGGAGAATGCTCCTAATCCATCCAATCCACTTGTCCCCAAAGCCCCTTGCCTTCATGTTTTCGAAGAGAAACTCTCAGTCTACAGTGTCGAATGCTTTTTCAAAATCGACCTTCATGATTGCCCCGTTTCTCCTCCTCTTTTTCATTTGGTGGATAAGCTCATTTGCTACAATTATATTGTCCTGGATGCACCTTCCTTTAATGAATGCCGTTTGATTTTCATCCACCAGTCTCGCTATCACCCTTTGAAGCCTATTGGCAAGGACTTTAGTAATGATTTTCATGGAGCAATTTACCAGACTTATAGGTCGGTAATCCCCAATCTCCTTTGGGTTGTCCACTTTTGGTGTGAGGAGGATATGCGCCCAATTTATTCTTTCCAGGTTGATGCTTCCTTGGTGAAGTCCCTGGAAGATCCTGCAGATGTCCTCTTTAATGAATTGCCACCCTTGTTGGTATATGGTCATCGGGAATCCATCTGGGCCTGGGGCTTTGTCCTGGGGGAGCTCTCGTATTGCTGCTTGGATTTCTTCTACTGTGAATGGCTCCTCCAGGCTAGTGAGATCAACTCTACTTCTTTGCGCCAGTAAGATCTCCCATTTCGCAGAGACTCGTTGGGTCATCGGAGTCCCTAGGAGCGCTTTAAAGTGCTCTGAGAAAGCTTTAGATATCTCCCCCTGTGTAACTATTGTTCTTCCTTGCCAGTGAAGCTGATGTATCCAGTTAGTATTTCTTCTTTGGTTGGCCACTGCGTGAAAGAACTGTGTTCCTATCACCTTCTTGCAGCCATGTGATCCTAGACCGTTGCCTCCATAGGGATTCTTCAGCTCTGATGATATCCTCAAATTCCCTTGTTTGTGCTTGAAGCGCTTCTTCCTCTGTTGGGGCTAGCGTCGTGTGCTCTGATTTTATATCAGCTTCATTGATGTGTGTTAGCAGTTCCTCCTTTCTTTTTGATTGAGTGGCCAAGTTTTCATAGGAAATTTTACTGTGCCTGGCCAAACACTAATTTATTTACTATAATTTTCCCTATAGGAATCATGTCTACATGCTATGAAATCAAATTACTATATATAAGAAAGTTTACTGTGCATCTAAAAAGGCCCTTAAAAAAAAAGAGAGATTAACATAATACCAAAATTCAGACTTTTTGTTCGTTTGATGTCAATATGTTGGACTAAAACATAGTTTTCCTTAAATCTTATTATTATTATTATTATTATTATTATTATTATTATTATTATTATTATTATATATTTTTTGGACAAAGGAGGGAAGTTTCTTTTAATCTTATGGATGACTGAATTGCTTATGTGGCGTTCGCTGATCGGCCAGAAGAGAAGACTAAAGGGTCCGTATCGGTCGGAGGTGAGCCAGATACACGAGTCATGGATGAGCGGTGTTCCTCCACGTGTCCATTATTTTCAGTAGCTTCTCCACAAAGAAAACAATCGGCAAGAAAACGAAACCAAATTTAGATACCATGAAAAAGAAACCGTTTAATGATACGACGATGGTCCCAGCAACTCAGCACATTGGAAATTCAGAATCGTGAGTTACTCTATCGTTCTTCTTTTTCGGGTGCAACTAGAAATAAATATCAAATAAAAGTGAAGTGGCACTTTTGTAGTTAAGTTGAGCTTGGTGGCCATTTACGTAGCAAAGGCCTCGATCCGAGTCTCTCTGAATTCTCGTCGGCCATTCTCTCCGTGCTTTGCTCGAGCGTGAGAGACGCAAGCCAAGTGGAAACCCTCAATCCGATGAAACTATTCAAGAAGCTTCGCGATCATGGCCGCTCTAGCGAGATCCCGACCACCTCCTCTACTTCTGCGCCCCCTCCGCTCTCCCCTTCATGCGCCTCCGACCACCGTGCGGCGGCCTCTGGCGCGGTCGCACAAACCAATCCTTCGCCTCCATCGCCCTCCGATGCTTCCCGGCCTTCTCCGGCGGGGGACTTTATGTTGTCCGAGGAGGAGTACCAGGTGCAGCTAGCGCTGGCGATCTCGGACTCGGAGTTCCGGGATGACCCTGATGGCGATCAGATCCGGGCGGCAAAGCTGCTTAGCTTGGGGAAGCAGCGGATGGATCCGATTCGGGAGGATGATGCCTCTGCCGATGCGCTTTCTCGGCGTTATTGGGTAAGCTTTTTTTTACCTGCTTGCTGTAAAGCTTGAATTTTTCGTGTGTTAGTGACCGATTTAGGTTATCTTGTGTTCAAGAACATTTTGGAGATAGAAATTGTGATTTTAGAGAGGAATTCTGACTGTCTTGTTGAAATTAGGGTTTGTCCTGGCCGTTGGTAGAGCGTGTCAAAGAAACGAAGCTATTTTACTTTTCAGTGAGATTGATCTTTATCGAGTTTTTTTTTTCTTCGTTTCTCAAATTTATTGGTCAATTGTGGGCGTCAATAACATGGTGCAATTATGAATGCCAAGAAGATATTGAGATCAAACAGTGCAATTGGGAGTTCATTTACTTTGCAGTTGAAGAGTAGCGGATGTGACATTGGACTAGATTTAATATATGCATCATCTATTGCCTTTTTTCCCTGAACTTTAATGAAGATAAGGCCTACTTATACATGAGGAAACTATCCATAATATCCCTGTTGTTCCTAGTCGACTAGGGAGCTTAGGATCATATACTTTGTTTAAATGCAAATGCCTGACTAGTAACTACATCTACTACCCTCTCTCTTTCCATTATGATCAAGTAATTGCAAAATCTTCAGTGAGTAGAGGGTTTCATGTTTCTGGTGTCCCTGCCTCCATGTATTGCAATCTCATGAATCAGTTTCAATGTGACTGTGCTCATCTTTAACAAGTTTAAAGATTAATATTTGCATTATTATATTATGATCGATAATTTTACAAATTGCATACGTTCCTTAATGATAAGCTTTTTTTTTCCATGTAAATAGTGATTTATTGCACTTTTTCTCATCTTGTTAACACTATTGCATATATTATCCTTTAGTTAATTATTTTTAAATAGTGGACTTTTCAATCTTATGTTTTCAGGAATATGACGTTCTTGATTATAATGATAAAGTCTTGGATGGGTTCTATGATGTACTCGGGTTATCAACTTCTTCAAGCGACGGAAAGATGCCATCACTAGTAGCTCTCCAAAATGGAAATCTTGGTTTTGAATCTATTGTGGTCAATCATCCTATCGACCATGACTTGGTTGAGTTAGAGCAAGTAGCTCAGTGCATATTGCTAGACTGTCCTGTTGCTGAGGTAGGGGTTTTAGTTCAAAGAATCTCAGAACTTGTTGCTGGGCATATGGGTGGTCCTGTAAAGGATGCTAGCATCATGCTAGCAAGATGGTCGGAGAATAGTACAGAATTACGAACCTCACTACAAACAAGTGTATTACCTATTGGTTGCGTAAAATTAGGTTTATCTCGTCATCGTGCTTTGCTCTTCAAGGTCAATCTTCTTAATTTTCACTTAACAGTTTCCCTGGCTAGTTATATTATTTTTTGTTTTAGAGAAAAACCTGGGTTGAATGCTATGTTATCTCACATGAACCTAGAGAGAAGTCCTATTTATATTGGGTGATTTCATATTGACATAATTCTTTTATTATTCTTTTTTTGCAAACATAAAAGATAATTCCAACTGTGTTTCTATGTATATACATGTGTATGTGTGTGTGTGCATGCAAACATTGTTTCTCAAGCTATTGGAAAAATAGAAAAGAGTTAAAAAGTGTCACTTGTTCCTTTTTATTTTCATTTTTCAGTTAATCTGCATTAGGCACATTTTTCCTTCAGTCACCCTCTCCAGTTCCATTCATGTTTTGTTTTTAGTCTTCCTTCATTGTTGCCAATTCAATTCAAAGAGCTATGCCTCCTGTTAGATCCTTTTCTGGTCTTCACTGCACATACATATACATGTTGAGAGGATGCTTGATTGCTTATTGCTTTGTCCTTCCATGTCTATTTAATTTCTCGCTTTAATGCATTGCATCCCTTTCTCATCCTCCCTACCTGTGCTACAAATATGCCTAGAGATTTCATTGTTATGCTTATCTTTTGTGGGATAAGAAAGAATAGTGAAGTTTATTTCATTATCATCAACTCACTTGGGCATACTATTGATGCAATCAACATCATGTTACTTAACCACTGTTTATTATGAACCATGCCAATGCAGGTCCTTGCAGACAAAGTTGGTGTTCCTTGCAAGTTAGTCAAAGGAAGTCACTACACTGGGGTTGATGATAATGCTCTAAACATAATAAAATTGGACAGTGGGAGGTGCGTGATTGCATTTTGTATGTGGTATTACTCTTAGAGGATTATTACTCGCTGAAAAAATTGAGTTCTTGTATAATACATGGGGGTTTAAGTAATTTATTCTTGAAACTAACTTTATATCTATCTATATATATATATATATACTTGTGAAAACTGCTGGCCTGTTGTTATTGTCCTATTTTTGGTTTGTGACCTAACAAATAATTCTTATTTTTTTAATTTTGCAGCTTTGCCATTTGCTACAAGAACTTATAAATGCTGCTTGCTTTGTGTATGTACTATTAAGTTACATAACAAGAAATTACGCAGTAGGATACCTATATATTTCTCTTTCACTTTTCACTTCTCTCAGAAGGGGTGATTAAATACTAGTGCCTCTGCAATAGTTTATTTGATTGAGGAGAGTAATGCATTGAATTGATTTGGCTTTTGTACATCAAGTCATCCCTTTGATTGATGGTTGAACCTTTCACTTCCTTTTTCCATGTGAATGAAAAGATCAAATTATGTCGGTAATGAAGACTTTGTTCTAAATCTGTTACTTTGTTTAGTGTACTTTGGGTGTACTCGTATAGATCATGCTTCTTATCATTTTTAATGAAGACTTATTATGCCCAACATTTTTTTAAACGGCTCACTTTCTTTCTTGCTTTTGTTAGGGAATTTTTAGTAGATCTCATGGCTGATCCGGGCACCCTTATTCCAGCAGAAGTACTGAGTGCGAAAGATGCGCCGTTAAGTTCGGGTAATTCAAGACTTGCAGAAAACCTCAATTCCTGGGCCAAAAATAAATTGGGTGGCGACTTATCGAGGACCGAACAGTTTTATGGAATTGGATCTGGAGCTTCATCATTTGGTAATAATGTCTTGGATAAAAGGTCATGGTATGAAAAGGCAGTACTGGTACCTTCAGTTCCAAGTAGTGGAACATCGTCTATAACTGTTGGAAGTAGTTCAAGTGTAAATGCAGAGGCTTTGTCTTTGTTTGATCAACCAAATCAGTGCTCTTTCAAGCAGAAAGGCATTGCTGAAGCACCTCCGAATGTTAGTACTTCAACGAGTGAAAAACTTATCATAGTGCCAAATTCACAGGATGCTGAAGATTCTAGAAACCTTTTCGCTGAGCTGAACCCTTTCCAGGAAGTTGGTGTCAGAAAAACTTCTGGACCACCAAAAATTACTACTGATAATAACAAAACTGAATATCATAGGCGCAGAGAGAGCATTGTCTCAGGACCTGGAAGGCCTCAGCATCCATTGATTTGGAAGAATCGTCCTGCTTGCAATGAGGTCCCAAACACAAAACAATACAAAATTGTGGAGGGAATTTTACCGAGAAAAGACATAGGGGTGAATGATCTTATAGCATCGTCATCAAATCAATCATCAGGAGATGGGAAAGCATTGTTTGATGGTCCTTGTGGAACAGGTGTTTTAGTTTCCACTGGCTTAGGTGGAATACATCAAGATGGTAAGATGCATATTGGCCACACTACTGCACAAGCTAATAAACAACTGAATCAACCATCAGAAAGAAAGAACAGAAACGAAAATTCAATGGCTTTACAGACCACTGGTGAAGTAAATGAACGAGTAAATGACATTGAAAAGCATGATTGGAAGAAATACTCAGATGATAGTTTTATGGTGACAGACGTGATAGCAAAGAATCCAGAAACTTCCACCTCTCCTTCAGAAGTTAGGCTAAGCAGGCTTGACCCAATGCTAGATGATGTGGCAGAGCCAGAAATCCCATGGGAACACCTTATCATTGGTGAAAGGATTGGATTAGGTATTATTTTTTGTTGATAATGAATGTTTTCTTCATTTTTCTCTGTATTGTTCAGTAGATCCTCATGTTTAGCATTTAGAAACATAAATGCCAGGAAAGTATAATTGCTTGATGGCTATCTAATAAGATTAAATGCAGCTATTTTGATTCATATATCATTTTAATTGCATGATATAATAAAATCCTGAAACCCTTATGTTTATGATTTTTAATTCAACATTATCAATGATAGATTGTCTCATTGTAATACTCAACACTAGCAGAAGAGGCCATTTTTCTAGCAGTATTTTTCCTTGCATGTGTAACATCTTTTTCATGTGAATTGATCGAATGTTGCTCTTGTTTCACTGAGTAGGTTCTTATGGGGAAGTGTACCGTGCAGATTGGAATGGCACGGTGAGTAGTTAATCGCAATATCAGTTTCATTTTTCACTATATGAAGCCTTCCAAGTTAGATAAAAGGACATTCAACTTGTATTTTTTAGTTTGTTTTTCTAGAGCTCTTTTCTGCTATTTTCTGTTATATTTGTCTTTTTTTCCAATGATTATTTGGTTTTTCATTTCTTGTTTATTGACTATATTCCAAATCTTTCGTTAGAAGAGATCTCTGACATTTTTGTTCTAATATATTAGTAATAATACCTTTGCTTTTTGAGTTCCTATTACCCTGAGAGTTCCTATTATTAATCATATCTTTGTTGGATTTTGAGAGAGTTGAGGATTCTATGTTGATTGATTTTATTAGTAACAGTTGCTATTTCTTTTGAGTGGCGGAGGTTTTGGAGACTATTGTCATGTTATTTGACCGTATCAGTCATAAAGTTTTGTTATTTTATGCTGTCCGAGGTTTTGTGGAAGATGGTCCTGTTATTTGAGAGTATCAGCCATAAAGTTGTCGTACAGTCATTCTATGTTGTATGAGGAAATACCTAACTGAATTGTTTAGAGTTGCAAAAAAGGTGAAAGTGAGGAAACTTTTGTATAGGTTTGAATCATGTGTAGTGCAACTATTTGAAATGAATATCTTGCTCTGGTAGAAAATTGAAGCTAGAATTGATACTAGATGATATGGGGTGTGGGTGGATATTCATCGCGAATTGATGTATCTTGGTTATTGACTGTCAATGGAGTATACTTGACATAATCAGCATGAAAAGATGAAGACTTCTTGATTATGATTAATTTTACTAGTTCTCCAATTTCATGCTTAGCTTGTTCCCTGTATGTAGTTTTTGTCTGTATTGTTCCAAATGTCCTTTGGAACTGATCAAGAGTCATGATGTATAACTATTAAGGCACCTTAGTGAGAATGGGTAATTATTATAGATCATAAAAAGTACTACTTACAGAATGTAATATTGCCATTTATTTTCTACATGGTATGGCTGCTTTATGAAATCTGTAGGTAATTTTTATGTTTATTTGACATTC
Source organism: Dioscorea zingiberensis (assembly GCA_026586065.1). Classification (NCBI taxonomy): domain Eukaryota; kingdom Viridiplantae; phylum Streptophyta; class Magnoliopsida; order Dioscoreales; family Dioscoreaceae; genus Dioscorea; species Dioscorea zingiberensis. The sequence goes on along the minus strand of CM048819.1, from coordinate 42,349,860 downwards.
TAGGTGATCATGCTTATTTCTGTGTGAAAGATCTCTTCTTATGCTATTTAATTTATCTATAGTTTTCATATCTTGTTTGATTTTTATACCCAGCAATATTTTTGGGCAAAAAGTTTACATTGACATGAAGATTTACTATATGTAAATAACAGGAAGTGGCTGTGAAGAAATTCCTGGACCAGGATTTTGATGGAGATGCTTTGGATGAATTTCGGAGAGAAGTAGGTGACTTGTTTTTTGGAGAGCTGTCTTTACATGATTTTATACTGTTACTTCATGTTTTGATAAGGGAGCTTTAATTATATTTGTTCATTTAGGTGAAAATAATGCGTAGGCTGCGGCATCCAAATGTTGTTCTCTTTATGGGTGCTGTGACTCGCCCTCCCAACTTGTCAATTGTCTCAGAGTTTCTTCCAAGGTGAAAAGAAAATACTCTTTTCCTTTACATTGGATCTGTGATTAATCTGAAAGTTAATTAAAACCTTGTTATCTTATATCAGTTTTTTTTTTCATTATGGAAGGAAGCCTAGTTTTCTCGTACCTAAAACAAGTAAACATGCTACAATGTTTGTCCATCCGAAAGCCACTGAATCACTTTATTAATTGGCTTGAACACAGATTTTATATGTTCCAACAATTTGCTTGCATGCCTACAGAACATGATTTTTCAATGAAGACCGTCTTTTGATGTTGTATAAACTATATCCAAAATGGCTGCTATCTCATAAATGCTGGATAATTTGAAAGAATGTGTTGGACTGTTTTCGTAACAGCTCTAACGGAACATTTCCATTCTATGTTCTAGATGTCATGGAAGATTCTCGCTGTTTTCTGGATGAAGCTTGAAACAGAGAAACTTATATTCAACATCTATTCTTTGAAGGCGATTGAGATTCATCCTTCTATTGCTTTTGTGCCTCGAGACCAAGCCTTTTTTTTTCTTCTCTACTCCATAACATTGCACTTTAGGGTTTTAGAGGAACTTCGCGGGTGTGTCTGGATCCAGAATAAACCTGGCGTAAATCAATTTATCTTGGTATAAAACTTGCCAAACAAGAAGATGGGGATAGGGATAAATCCTATGTAACCTAATACTAAATCTAATATAATAGTAGGGTTTATCCCTATTCTACTATATCCTTTTTTTCCCTCATTCCATCTAATTCACATCCAAACAACCCCTGTGAGTTTGTATTTGTACTTGGTTTGGTTGCCAATGGTTTGTAGAACTTTTCAGATTTTTCTACCTATATAGGAAAGTTTGAGGCCAACAATTTCGGCATGCAATGCTCCAAGCCTAGGGATTCAATCAATCATATCAAAAGTGATAACAAGGGTGCGTTGGTTATTTACGTGTGATATAATAAGAATATAGGAAGTCATCTGATGTGTTCTGCTTGCCAACTTAGGTGTGTAGGAGCAAATAATGGAGGGCTTTAAGGGTTTAAAGTTCATTGCAATATTTTAAAGAATATATATAGGTAGTTATTGGAGCTTTTGGGATATATTTGCAAATGAAAGAAAAAAGGAAAACTATTTTTATTATTTGTTAATATTACTTTTGGAATTTCACTTTGTGCCTACACAACATTCTTCATTTCTCAAACTCCTATCACTTGACTCACATGCAATTTTGTACATCAGAGGAAGTTTGTATAGAATTCTTCACCGTCCGAATTGTCAAATTGAAGAGAAGCGCAGAATCAAGATGGCCCTTGATGTGGTATGATAATTCTCTCAAATTTGGTGATTGGAAGTCTTGTGTGAACTAATGATCTTTTTCTGTGCTGTCCTGCAGGCCAAGGGCATGAACTGTTTACATGCTAGCGCACCAACAATTGTCCATCGTGATCTGAAATCACCAAATCTATTGGTTGACAAAAACTGGACAGTGAAGGTATTTTATTTTTTGGAATCTAGAACACCAGGATGTTAGTAAACTAAAAATCTTCCTTTGTCCAAAATTTGATACCTTGCCTAAAACTAATTCATCAGCCTCGGTAGAATAATTCACAAATATGGAAACAAATTGGTGATATTTCCATTGCTTGGGTTGCTACTATGCTTTGGACCAATTGTGCTTGGATTCCTGTGGCATGTTTGTCTATTGTGTAACTTTCCTAGATTGATTACTGGTAATGTTTCCAGCTTGCTGAAAGCAGACTTGGTTGGGAAACTAGTTTTTCTGCAGAAATTTAGGAAGGCTTCCAGCTATCTTTCTATTATAGTAGCAGCCCTTCAAATATTGTTTGGCTGCTTTGGGACCGTAATATCTGGGATTTGCCTGAAGTCCTGTTATCTAAACAATTATTATATTTTTTTTTGGTAGACATAGTTGTAAGTTGCCTGCTAATGCATCCCAAGCTATGAATGGATTTGGTACGGGGAAGTTATGCATGGCCCATTCTTGCAGGAAATATACAGTTCAAACCAACAATTGCAGTATCTTTCATTACTAATCATTTAGTTTGTTTCTTGATACATTCTAATATTTAGTTTATTGGTGTTTGTTATTTGTTGACCTGTATATTGCTATGAATAGGTTTTCTTGATGTTTTCTTATTAGATGCCAATAAGACCAATATTTAAAATGTCTTCCCCAAATTTTTGCCTATCATTTTCATACTTTTTGGGTCTAGTTGAAACCATTCCTACTTGACTTCAAACTATATTTAAACCATGTTGCTATCTATTTAGGGATAAATGTTATTCCTGTAGGATATTACACACACGCGCGTGCACACACACACATCTTATCTTTGTATTATTTTCTCTTTTCTTATTCACTTCTTGCATAGGATTTCTGTTAGCATGAATTTTATTAAAGTTGAGGAAATGTTGCCTTCTGTCTAAATTGGGGTTGGTTTGTGTTGATGCGCCGATGTGTTCCTAGGCTAGAGCTAAGAAGCCCTTCTAAATAATGGGGCTAGCCCTTTTCTATGATCAAAAGATCTGGCGAGTTGTACTTGTTGGTTGTAGCATCATTCTTTGTTTGCCCATGCAGTGATCTATTAGGAAGGCGATAGATATAAATTTTGCTTTCTTTTTTCTATGATTTAGTCATTTGAAACATATAGAGACATCCATGCCAAACAATGTTATTTATGTATGAACACATACACTTGGGAAGAAGCTATGCTCTTAAAGGCTGATAGCACATAATAAATGGCTTTTACCAGTAATGTTATTCTTGATACACTGTTACTCTATTAATTAACATGAATAGCATTCTGATATCAAAGTAATGCAGGTCTGCGATTTCGGTCTCTCAAGGTTGAAGCACAGCACATTTTTATCATCAAAGTCAACCGCTGGAACGGTATCACCTTTGCTTTTCTGCATTTAGGAATTACTATTCCAAGTTCATTGCTTCTAACTTTTAACTCAATTTTTCCTTGATGTTTGTTAGCCTGAATGGATGGCACCAGAGGTGTTGCGTAATGAACCTTCAAATGAGAAGTGAGTTTCATCGTCTGTCTACAATGACACTTAAGCACATTATCGTTTTTCCTAAACTTTTTCTAAGTTTTCAAATATGACTATTATTGTTTTGGCATGGCGGACATGCTTGTTAGGTTAAGCCATTGCCTCAAGATGTGTAACACCTTTTTCTCTTTTTCTGATATCTTAGTAAATTTGTGCACTAACTTGTCTCTCTCATGTGTGTCCCCGCCTGAGTGTGCGCACACAAATAATCCTCAATCCAATCCACTTGTTCTCATTAAGCATCCTTCTTATCCTTATTTATTCAAAACATCAGTCAGTTATTGTTGGGAAGGGCCCTTTTATACCTTTCTTTCTTTCTTTTTTCTTTTTTCTTTTTTATTTTTTCTCTCTTGAAGGGAACTGTTTTTTTTTTTTTTTTTTAATCAGGCAGTGTTTGTAGGGTTGAAAGTGACACTAATATCTGCACTGTCACCATCTTTATCTCTTTATCTCCCAGGTGTGATGTTTACAGTTATGGAGTGATATTATGGGAACTTGCAACCTTGAGGATGCCTTGGAGTGGTATGAACCCAATGCAGGTGGTGGGTGCTGTTGGCTTCCAAGATCGTCGTCTTGAGATCCCAAAAGAAGTTGATCCTCTGGTTGCTAGGATAATCTGGCAGTGCTGGCAAACGTAAGTGAAAACCATAGCAATAGTATGAACATATATTGCTTAATCGTCTAATGATTGCTTTTGTATCCTCAGTTGTGGACTGGCATAAGTTATATATATATGATAAAATAAGTTATATATATATATTGTGCTCACATTATTTTATTATCTGATGAACCTCCAGGGATCCAAACTTGCGACCTTCTTTTGCGGAGCTCACAACAGCACTCAAGTCTTTGCAGCGGCTCGTCATCCCTTCTCATCAGGATGCGCAGAACCCCCCTCTGCCACAAGAGATTCCAGTAAACTCCACACCCTGAGCCTTCCAAATGGTAAATAAAAAGTGTTGCTTTATACATTTTGTAGTGCTTAGTAATCTTCAAATCAGATGTGTTAAGTGGGGCTTTTGGGCATGAGCAAAGTAATGCATGCCCTAGTGGCCTATATCTAATGTCTTCTGGAGACTGTACAGGAATGTACTTGTCTATAGTATATACTAGTATTCGTGAGTCTGAAGAACTTGCAGTGGCTTGTAAATGGTGTTTCTTAGGGTGTTTTCTTCGGTTTGCACCCAATCACAAACCAGCGATATCATATAGGCAAAATTATGCATAATTGTGAGGAATGAGAGTGCCCAACCCCCCTTCTTGGGATGCAAAGTTTGTAAGTTGTGTAAATAAATAGTCGTGGTGCTTGAGTTGCTGAATGTTGACTGAGGAATCTCTAAAGACTAGATTCCATTTCCTGAAAGAATGAATGAAAAAGATAAGTTGAACTTGTTACGTGCCATCAAATAATAGGTGCCTGTGTTGTTTTTGTTATATGAAACAATGAAAATGTAACACCTTTTGATTGGTGATGAGGACTCATCAAACAATGCTTTCAATTTTACATATTTGAAACTATACTTTCCAGTGTTTTCCTTTTACCTTTCCTGCTGTTTTTTGTAGCGTCCACAATTGTGAAAATATAAAAAGTTGCTCTCCAGCATAGAAAAATGAAAGCAGATATCTTGAAACTCACCAAGAGGTAGAGAAAAAAAATGCCTATAGGTGCCATACAATGTAGGAAAATGCTCAAAAAATATAATCTATGGATAAATATTAAACACAAGGCCACCAACAATTAGTGGCAAAGATATGAGTCGGGTAGAAATAGATAAAATTAATTGTTAACAGCGAGCCGATTAATGATTGGTTAGGACGCTACTGTGAAAAATGTTTTGGTTATAAAACAAAATAAATTACTCTCTATTTAAAAAAATATATTTTTGAAGTAAATTTACTCTGTGTGAGTAAATATCAACTACGAATCTAATGAGTTCTTTTTCTTTTTCTTGTACAAATTTAAGGCATCAATTTTAGAAGAAGATAAAAATGCTTTCTTGAAGTGATTTATATTCTTCTGTTTCTGCATTTGTATTTAATAAATCCATCTTTCTTTATGAAATTTTTTTTGGTATTTTTGCAATTTATCCAGATGAAAGCTAACACAAGTTGGGCAGTGCATTCATGTCAGCAGCATGAAGCTTCCACGATGTCTGCAATGAATATAGGCGGAGTTCCTCATTATCTACATTAAAACAACTCAAGATGTTTAGAAAAGACAGCAAATTCCTGCATGGCATAAATCAGAGACTCTATTACATTTTATACCCAAAACTCACTGAATTGGGAAAATTTCAAAAAAAAAAAAAAAGGTCAAAACCCCTATTTAGTCCATGTGGTTTACCACTCTCCCTTTTGGTCCCTCTATTATTTTTTGTCCTCAAGAGGTCCCTCTATTATGAGTTTGGGGAAAAAACAGTCCCTCACCCTGACGCCCGTCAAGTTTTCCATCCCGAACGCTGACATGGCTTTTTTTATTATTAAAACTGCTGATGTGGCTTTTTTAATTATTTAAAAAAATATTAAAATATCCAGAGAGTTTTTTAACCATCTTGAGCTAACTAGCTAACTAACTAATTAACTAATTTCATTAGCTTAACGGGATAATAAAAGGTCCCACCAGCAGTTACCCTATCGTCCCCCACCACCAACCTGATGCTGCCCTTGCCCGTCCGACATCAAGCTACCGCTTCCTCGCTTGCACCGGCCAAGCACTCACATATCAGAGACACCGCTAGCCAGGGTCACCACATCGAAGGCCCCAATTGCTACCAAAGGTTGTTGTCACAATCCGAGACCCTAATTGCTAGGGGATAGGCTTTACAACTGGACAACCCTTCTGCATCTTCAATCGGTCGGACCAGGCAAGCATCGTTTAATACCTTTAAGTTGGTACTATATTTAGCTCATATTGTTAGTGAATTTTGTCTTGAATTTGTTTATGGTTGATGTTGATTTTGAGTGATGTTTTGGGACTGATTTGGTGTTGCCTTTCTAAAGACAACACATTATGTTTAGTGTTGTCTTTGATTTTTAGTGTTGCCTTATTTATTCTTGAATTTGTTTATGGTTGATGTTGATTTTGAGTGATCTTTTGGGACTAGTTTAGTGTTGCCTTTTTATAAACATAATTAGTACAATTCAAATGGATTATGCCCAGATTACTCATAATTAGTTAGTACAATTACTCATGCAATTCCAAAAAAAAAATAATTCTTGTCACATTGGTTTTGAAATGTCAGGTTTGTGGTTGCTGCCACTATACAAACCTTCAGTGGGCCCTCCATGACAAGCTTTTACTTTTTTATTTGTTCAATGGGTATTCAATATTCTTTAATTTGTTGATGTTGTTTTCGAGTGATCTTTTTGGACTGGTTTAGTGTTGCCTTTATGAAGACAATCTGTTCTGCCACATACTGTCATGTGGTTGGGTGATGTTGATTTTTATTGTTGCCTTTTTACAAACATAATTAGTACAATTCAAATGGATTATGCCCTGATTACTCATAATTAGTACAATTGAATTACTTAGTACAATTACTCATGCAATTCCCACAAAAAAAAATTGACAAGGTGTTCTACCACATATTGTCAGAAATAATAGAGACTAAAGCATGTCCTATATTTTATAGGAGAATGTCACATTGGTTTTGAAATGTCAGATTGTGGTTGCTGCCAATATTAATGATTTTTGTACAACTCCATATAATAACTGGCCTCAAATTGGATCATTAAATACTTCCTGTATTTTACAAACCTTCAAGCTTTTCCTTTTTTATTTGTTTCCCTTCAATGTCAGCAGAAAAAACTAAAGTTCCCCACTTTTGTTGTTGTTGAATCAGTGCATTTCTGTCATAATAGTTCTCCACTTGTCTCTTTTCAGTGAGGTTGTCAAAGCATGCCTGGGTCACAAGTGAATATTCTTAGATACCATCATGGAGGAACATTGGTGAGAGAAGGGGGCATAAAATATATGGGTGGGAAGGTAGATGAATTTTTAGTGGAGCCTGACAAACTGTGTCACTGGGATTTGCTAGGAGATGTCCAGGATTTGGGCTATGATATTACAAAGGCCCATGATTTCCTTTATGTTAATGAGGAGGGGACATTAAAGACAGTCTTTGATGATGCTGAAGTTGTAGTTCTAGCTGATCAGTTAAGAGAACAGATGACAGTGGACATATATGTAGAATCAACAGGTGTTTGCCATGGAAAAAGTTTGCCATAAGTGTTAGCACATGCTGGCTAGGAAAAGAGCATGCCAGAAGTGTTACCAACAGGCCCTGCACATGACCAGATACAACCAGAAATATTGAATGATTCTGCCTCACAAAGCTCAGATGATGAAGAAAGCCTAGCTCAGATGCCATTTGAAGATTATAACTCAAATGAAGATGCTGAAACAGAGCAAGCCAGAAACAATGTGAAGAAATTTGTTGAGCTGAAAAAAGCTTGGAATAGGACGATCAGATAGATGTTGATGATGCTCCAACAGGACAGGAGAGTGATGAGAGTTATCATGGACTTGATGAGACCAATGACAGACCTGGTCATAAGTATGGGAAGGTAACAGGTTATGAAAGTGAATACATCTCATCATTAGATCCAGGGAGCTATGAAGATACTAGTGATGGCTCAGATGCTTAAGATGCACAGAGGCACAGTTCTATAAGGAAGTTGTATGACCCAGATGTGCCTTTGGAGGATTTTTCTCTTGATCTTAGATTCAAGGATCTGAAGGCATTTAAGAAAGAGCTAGTTGGATTTTCAACCAACAGGGGCTTTGAGTTTAGGTACATCAAGAATGATACTTTGAGGGTTAGGGCTGTGTGTGCAACGAAAAATTGCAAGTGGCTAATCCTATGTTCATGGTGCAGTGGTAGGAAAATATTCACAATCAAACACTATGTCCTACAACACACTTGTCTCCTTGGAGTTACCAAGAACAGAAGGGTGACAGCCACTGTAGTTGCTAAGAGGTTTTGAGAGGTAATTGCTGCCATGCCTTTCATTAGGGCTAGGCAATTGAGGGCAATGGTGAGAAGGGAATTGGGTGTCTTTGTGACTAATAAAGTATGCAGAAATGCCAAAGGCTTGGTGATTAAAAAAATTGAACAACAGTTTTGGGAGGACTTTAGGGTCTTGAATATTAGCTACGCATTGGAATTGAATGCCACTAATCCAGGGAGCAATGTCATTGTCATATCTGAAAGGATTAACCAAGCTGATTTGCCCACTTTCCAGAAGATGTATATTTGTCTCACAGCTTCAAGAGAAGGCTTTCTTGGTGGTTGTAGAAGGATCATAGAGCTTGATGGGTGTTTCTTGAAGGGATTGCTCAAAGGACAGATACTTGTGGCTGTTGGATGGGATGGGAACAATCAAATGTTCCCCATAGCTTGGGCAGTAGTGCAGAAGGAGACAACTGAATCATGGACCTGGTTCATTGAGCAATTGAAAGCTGATCTCTGCATTGGAGATGGGCTTGGCTGGGCCTTGATCAGTGACATGCAGAAGGTCTGCACAGGGTCTTGAATTTTTTTTTTAACCTCCAAACAATGTCTTTCAACTAATCTTGTGTCTTCTTTGTAGGGTCTTATACATGCAGTCAATAATCTTCTTCCTTTGATTGAGCATAGGATGTGTGCAAGGCATATCTATGCAAGGTGGGGGAAAAAGCACTAGGGCAAGGACCTCCAGCTTGCATTTTGGAAAGTTGCCAGGTCCACCAGCCAGCCAGAGATGCAAAAAAACCTAGATCAAATGGAGAAAATTAATGGAGGGCAGGGAGCTGTGAAGGAATTACTAGAGAAATGGCCACTTACAGGTTGGTGTCAAGCCTTCTTCTCATATGTAGTAAAGTGTGATGTCATAGACAATAACATGTCTGAAACCTTCAATGGGGTAGTTCTAGAGGCTAGGAGTAAGCCAATTATACACATGTTAGAAGACATTAGACAATATTTGATGACAAGGATATCTGTTACAAGGATATCTGTTAAAAGGGAGTATGCTGCTAAGTGGGGATGTGATTGTGGCCCAAACATAGTTTCCAAGATTGAAAAGGAGAGGAAGAAGAGTGGCAAATGGATGGTTGAATGGAATGAAGGGGATAAACATGAAGTCTACTGGGACAATCTTAACTTGAATGTAAGGGAGGCTTATGTGATTATGCTAGGAGAACATGTGTGCTCCTGTGGAAAATGGAGTAAATCTGGCATTCCATGCCAACATGCTATGGCTTCTATTGCCTTTAATGGAGGAGATCCTCTGTAGTATACATCTGAGTGGTTGAGAAAAGACAAATACCTTGAGGCCTACCAATCTCTTGTGAATCCAGTCAAGGGCAGAGAATTCTGGCCAGCAAGTGAGGAAGGTCCATTGCTGCCTCCAATAGTTAAGAGGATGCCAGGAAGACCTGCTAAGAAGAGGAAGAGAGAGGCATTAGAAGGTAAAAACAAGGGAAAGACAAAGCTATCAAGGGTAGGCAGGGAATTCAAGTGTGGTATCTGCTTTGGTGAAGGCCATAACAGACTGACATGTCCAAAAAGGAGTAAAGCAACTGTAAGTTCTGTATCATTTCACTCATTAACCCCTTATTTATCCCTAATAATGTCTTTCTTTTTTTAGGAGAGCACTGGAGATGTCACCACTGATCCAATTCCAACATCAAATCCCTTTGAATGTGTTTCAGCTGTACAGACAAGTGATAAAGGGAAGGCTGCCCCAAGGGAGAGAGTAAAAAAGGCTGCAGCTGCACCCAAAGGGAAGAAAAAGTTACATGTTTCCAGTCAAGGACCACCCAAAATGAGCAAAGTAAGAACTACTTATCTGTAATGTAGTTGCTGCATTATTTCACTCATTAACCCTATGTTCATTTTGTTGAACCTAATGCCTTTTATCTTTTGTAGGAGAGCACTGGTGATGGTGATGTCCACATTGATACAATTCTAGCCACAGATCCCATTGAAAGTGTTTCAGTTGGTCAGACAAGAAATAAAGGGAAGGCTGCATCAAAGGAGAAAGGAAAAAAGGCTGCAGTTGCACGCAAAGGGAAGAAACCTGCTTCCACTAAAGGGCCAATCATAACTTTCAAAGTAAGAAGTTATTCGGTTTTCAAATATGTCCTTCATTTCAATGAGCTTGTTTTGTACTTCAACTACCTAATAATTTATGGTGTAGGGTCAACATACAGGAGGACTTATAATTGGAAGGGAAGTTCATCAATCTACTTCATTCATTACTGCACAAGAATTGCTGGTAATTATTTTTTTTTGGTAAGAACTACCTGACTTTTATTTGAAAAATAGCATGATCTTTGGTGGTTTAATGCTCAGGCAAGAAGGAATAACATGGCTGTGGAGAGGATGCAAAAAACAGAATGAGAATGAGCCCACTAAGCATAGCAATTCAGAATTTGGACCTCCAGAAATTTTCACACAGCAAAGCATGACAAGTGTTGCTATGCAAAATGATCCTAAAATCTGAAGATCTATTATGCATGTTTATTGTATAGCATGGTCTTTATTTTTTGGTGTGATCTAAGAGACTATCAACAGTTTTGAGGAAGAATCATGAAATTGCCTTTGTGTTGAAAGGCCCATGATTTCCTTTATGTTAATGGGGAGGGGAAATTGCCTTTTTGTGTTGCTCACAGTATTTACTGGTCTATAGTTAAGTTATCCATCCTCTGTTTGTGTAATGAACTTGTTTGTGTAATGAAATTGCCTTTATATGCTCACATTATCTTTGTGTAATGAAAACAACAGTACAGTTTTTGAATGTGTGTTCTCCAGTTTTTGTCCAGGTTTTTTGAATGTGTGTATTCTCCAGGTGTAGTTCAGGTTTTTTGAATGTGTAAAATTGTCTCACAGGTGTTCTCCAGATGCTATCCAGGTTTTTTTTTAATGTGTTTTCCAGGTGTTCTCCAGGTGTTCTCCAAGTGGAAGCAGAAGATAGATGCAGAAGAGTGTAACAAAAAGAACAGTTTTTCAAATAGTCTTTGTGTACTTCTTTGATTGTGTGTTCTCCAGGTGTTGTCCAGGTGTTTTGATTGTGTAACTCAGGTGTTCTCCAGGTTTTTTGAATGTGTTTTCTAGGTGTTCTTCAGGTGGATTAGAAGAGTGTAACAAAATTCTCATTGCTTTGAAGTTCATATCCACTGCCTTATATAAGCAAATTGCAATAGAATACATAGAATACATGTAACCTCTCACAGGCAAAATTACAAACAACTCATAGGCACTCTGCTCTCCACTAACACAAGATGGTATCCTATAACAACTAGCATCCTCAATTACAAACAATTAAGTCTTTACTCAATCAAATCATTAAAAATAGAAATGGAAAAAAATAGAAAATTGACATTCATCACGCCTCTATTCAGGTAGCTGCAATGCCTGCAACATTGAAAAGGAGAAATGGAAAAAATAGAACATTGACATTCTTCTGGGGCATAGGAGGTGTTGGTGGACGGCAATTTGACGTCGGTGTTGTTGCTAGCAATTGCGCCACCATAGACGTTGGCGAGGTGCGGCGGTGCAAGCAGGAGCAGGTAGCACCGTCGGACGGGCAAGGGCAGCGTCAGGTTGGTGGTGGGGGACGATAGGGTAAACTGCGGGTGGGACCTTTTATTATCCCGTTAAGCTAATGAAATTAGTTAGTTAGTTAGTTAGTTAGTTAGCTAGTTAGCTCAAGATGGTTAAAAAACTCTCTGGATATTTTAATATTTTTTTAAATAATTAAAAAAGCCACATCAGCAGTTTTAATAATAAAAAAAGCCATGTCAGCGTTCGGGATGGAAAACTTGACGGGCGTCAGGGTGAGGGACTGCTTTTTCCCCAAACTCATAATAGAGGGACCTCTTGAGGACAAAAAATAATAGAGGGACAAAAAAAGAGAAAGTGGTAAACCACAGGGACTAAATAGGGGTTTTGACCATACTAAAATATAGGATTCATAACCATAAGGTTTTTAACCCTGTTATTGCTGTTTTTTTGTGTTGAGTTAGAGCATTTATCTGGAAAAAAAAGGTGTTCTAAATTTTGCACACAATTAGTTTGATGATTGGAAGCAATTATAATCCACATCGCCACCTATGTTTGTGATTCCTCTTTAGCACTTATATTAATGGGAAAGGCCTGCACTGCATTGTTTCCAACTTTTAGAAACTTCAACGTGAGCAGTAATTTTCTACATTAATTTCGAAAGGCTAGCACAAAACAATCAGTAGAATTCTACACCATGTGAGAATATTGCAAAAATGAATATTGTAAGCAAAAATAAACCAAACAAGGGAAAATATGGATTTAGATTATATTTTGGTTTAGAATACAAAGATGATCTCCTTCTCTCTCCTTTCACAGAAAGCCAGTTTGGTGTCTTCAACACTCATCAATGGTCACTTCGCTCTCCTGTCTTGCCAAAATTTTCAGTTTGGCTAGTCTGATGATGGTGGTTGTGATGTCGATGAGCTCTCTTATGTCCATGCAACCTTCTTCTTCTAGATCGTTTACCAACATTGTCTGAATGAGAGATTTCACTGCTGCATTCCAGATCACCGAAGATGCAATCCAGAGGATCTGCAATCATTTCACTGCCCTGGCTACCCTGTAAGCAAAAGGTAAATAGTTTTCAAAACACTTGGAAAAAAGTGAAGCAAAACAAACCTAGCAATGAATCAACTACTTACCATTAGTTGCTTGGGCTGCTCCTTTGAGCCAGATTTCTTATAACTGTGGACTTCATTGTATTGGAGCTTATGAAGATCATTTCCCTCAATATACAAGTTTCGAAATCGCCATAATGTGAAAGGGCTGTCAGGATTCAGGTCATTGAATACCTCCTCTGGATACATATGTTTCCTCAAAAGCTTTGCGCGTGATGGATTATGCATATGCTTTTTCATAATTCTGCCCAAATATCATGTATAAAGTTCAATAAACAGATACTTTGTGCAACAATACTCTGACTTGAAGCTTCAAAAATGTGTTCTCAACTATAAGTGAGCTCATGCTGTGTACTCATTTAATAAATCATGGTTTAAGTCTGTTAGAATTATTGTGTAAATCAGAGAATTACTAGCAAAACTCAAAGATGTCGATTCATTTTCGAGAATATCAGGGAGGTGCTGTGATTGTATGTTAGGCAGAAGTTGCAGGCACAGATAAAGAAATCTAGGTGAGTTTCAGGATGCATTTGAGAGCTATACTAACAGTCTATAAGGGCACAATTGCAGATGACATCGCGAAATGCAGGGAATAGATACAGAAGTCGAGAAGGAGAACCTACATGCCTGCCAGATCCATCTTCATGCGATCCCAATCCCGTGCTAGAATTTGATTGACAGAAGCATCTAATGAACGATTAAACCACCACATTCCTGACAGCATACCAGACCCTGCACCATTTACAGAAAGCTGGTTGCTACCACATACTAGAGAGAGAATCGCCCTCGCACACACACAAACACAAATATAATTATTTGGATAATTCACAAGCCCAATTAATTGAAGCTCCACGTAATACAAAAACACAAAAGTTATTCTTTGGATAATTCGTGAACCCATTGAATTGAAGGTCCACACATACAAACACAAATGTACTTATTTGGATAATTCATGAGCCCAATTAATTGAAACTATAAACAGAAAAACAAGATGAATGCTTCAGCAATATAAAAGACTCTTAAAAAAAAAATTAAAAAAATTAAAAAAAACAAAAAAAAAACAGGGGGCATAATTGTAAGTATTTTAATTGCCGAACATAGAGATAATGAGCCAACTGTAACAAGAAAATAGAAATTGGAAGGGTTAATGAACTCACCAGCTGAAAGGCTAAACCTATGCCAAGGAACCAAGCTTTTAGACGCTGCATTACATATATAGCCAAAGACCAAGTTTTAAGAATCTTATAGAGGCTCACAGTAGTACTATTTAGTGAAAGGAAATAGCTTTCTTTGTTAGTTGAGAAACAAGAAAGCATACCAATCCAAGCAATGGCCGAAGAGACGCAAGCACCAACAGTAAAATCCTTGATCGCCCTATCCTTGCATTCATTGAAGAACTTGGCCTCTTCCCTACTCATCCCTTCCTGCACATCCATCCATCCATCAAAAGAAAGGGCCAACAACATCAAGGTTCAAAGAAATGAAATCCATATACTTGTTAAAAGATGAAACCCTAAACTTGGGTTTAACCTAAATGGAGATCAAAATGAGAAAATTTGGGCGAAACATCGTACCGATCGGAGAACATGCTCCAGCTCGGCCAGCAAATCGCCCATTCTCTCCACCGAGGAAGCGAGAGAGAGAGAGAGAGAGAGAGAGAGAGAGGAGGGTTTTGCTCATCAGGGCAACAACAGGTTTAGATGTACCGGGTCGAATCGGTCGCGGGGTATGATCCGAATCCGATCCATTTGTGAAACTGGTTTGATTTCGGATGATTTATTTATTAAAAAAAAAACTGAATTGAAAATTAAAGAAATATTTTGGTGTAATACCCAATTTAATCCATCTATTATACCGATTTATGATTTTAGGTTCTTCTATTATAATTTGAGTCATGTGGGTCCCTCTCCTTTCACTATTGAGAAATATCACTCTCTCCTTTCGTCAATTTTAGGCGCTAAATAGGTCTTGAAATATACATTTATGGACTAACATTTCTAAATCATAAAATATAGGGACCAAAAAACCTTAAATTATAATAAAGGAACCTAAAATCATAAATCGATATAATAGATGGAGTAAATTGGATATTACACCAAAAATTTTGATCCTTTGAACCCCTTCATAGTACATCATTTATGTTGATGCGTGGAATCAACTCTTCCTCAAGATTAGAACTGATCCTGATCAACTAGTAAAATTTGATGGAGATGGTAGCCTTTTCAGCTGGGGATAGGAAAGACGATCAGTCTCCGACGACAACTCTAGTGGGAAAAACTCATATAGTCGAGGTCCGGCGACAAGTGCAACCTACAAGGTGATGCAGGAGAACCCGAGTTAGATGATGTTGAACTATCTGATTGTACCATGCAGGCTTTAGCATATCACGAATTGGAGGACCAATGTAAAGACCGAAGGTGATCGAGCCAATTTTGTGATTGGAGAGCAGTTTTGGACATGGTTCGGTGTTTTGGCCATAACTTTGGCTACAAGCATCGGATTCACGCGCTCAACCCCAATTCGGAAAGCTCGTCTTGATGCACATGTGTGGCCACCCAGCTTTGTTTGGTGGACTTTTCTCTCATCCTCAAATTCTGCTATTTTCCCCATCGTTTCTTCATTTTCGGTGTTTTTTTTTCTATTTTTGGTAATACTTTGTATGTCAATTTAATATAGGATTTAAATCCGATTTGATCTTGGATTTTTAGGATTTATCTGATTTGTTTAGTTTTTTTTAAATTAGATAAGTTTTGGTTTTGAATCAAAATTTGCGGCAAATTTGGATAAGAAGATAGGTTTCTAGGTTAGTTTTTTGAAGCTATTTAAGGCTAATGGGTTGAATTTTAGTCATTGAATATTCAATAATATTTTTCTTTTGAAGTTTCAGACTTTCTTCTGTGTTTGTCTTCCCCTTGCTTGCTCTTTGATAATCCCCTGGTTACCACCATCGGCAGGTTAATCACTATCCTGCCTGGAATCACAAGGGGAAGTCCCGGGGTTGTCCTAGAACCCTACGATGATCAAGTTATTCAAGCGAGATCTCCGAGAGGAGGAAAGAGATCAAAGATGTCTCTTGGAGGAATATGGAGTAGAAATTGGATCAATGAATCAGTAAATGTCAACTAGGAGCGAGAGAAAAAAAGAGCTGAAGTTTAGATATGAAGATCCGGAGAGGAGCCCATACCTCTCTCTCATTGTCTCCTTTTATACCTCCCCTCTAGCCATTGGACAGTTGGAGGTGACTTGGGTGCCAAGCAAGCCATTGCTTGGGCACCAAGTAGGTACCAGCTCACTGCCAACTCGGTCCCAGCTCAGATGGATCCTTCTGGCGGCTTGGAGAAGCTTGATCCTCTATTAATCGGTTATAAGGTCGTTAGAGATATTCCAGGCTTCCTACAGCTAGGATCATGCCACGCGTATGATGAGATTTGCCCCATAACATTTACCTCCGGACTTGTTAGATCGACAAGTCTTTGGTTTAAGATGATCTAAGAAGCTAACCTTCTTTCAGGTGGCGTGATTTGACTTGAGCATGAGCCTGACTCCGATTGTGTGTTTCTCAATAGTTTGACAAAAATGGTCTAATTACTCTTGACTTCCAATTGAGGGTGTGTTTTGGTCATGGGACGAGTTGGATTCGCCGAGAAGGAGTTAGTCATTCAGCAGAATAATCCGACTTGGGAGCCCAACTTGAGAGCCTTCATCCCGTGGCTTAATCCAACTTGCTTTCCAAGATGGATTGCGGTTGTTGTTATTTTTATCTATATCTTCCTCAGTTGTCATGCCCGCGACTTTTGGCCATAGACCAGTGGTCGAGGCATCCATTTAATGAAATTCGGCCGACACCCTTCTTGCCCGACCTCCCAGGCAATCATTTGATACGAGATTGGAATCTGAATCCACATGCCAAATATCCGAGACATCTTCTCATTACCTACCGTAAGATCGTAACTACAAGATCATAACTACAATGCTTTCAAACATGGCGCGCATGTTGCTTTGAGCTTATCCCATAAATAGACTCACCAGTGGAAAGGGCTCTCCCATTCTTTCTTTCCTCTGATATAAAGAGAGTCATGGTGGTCACTTTTAGCATCTTCTTTTTCTTTAAAGGTATGGAAGTCTCCTCCCCATCTTCCGAAGGTTATGACTTGAAAGTAGGTTCTATCCCTAGCAATGTTAGAGAACGTCGTGACTTTAGAACAGTTGTCTCAATGTTCTAATATCGTGACATCATAGTGAACGTCGTGACATTCATTTTCAGATCAAAGAGAACTCCTAGGTTCCCAACGTCGCTACGTTTGGTCGGGGTTTATAAATATGAGGACATTCTTCCAGGGTTTTTATCTTTCTTTTATGGTAGAGGCTGGAGGTTCAAAGTCACGATCTAGAGGGCTTTCAGGCAACTTTCAGTAGGGGGAAGCTCAAGATTAAGGGATAAGACCATCTGTCATTGTTCTGTCTTTGTTTTATTCCTCATTGGTACTGAAACATGGATGTTTGTATTAATCTTGCAATACTTTACATCTTTCATTCATGATGCTTAGCTAAGACATTGTTTCTAGGGTTGTATGACTCATTAGACTTGACGATCTATATTATCCTATAATCTGTATGAGTGCTTGCCATTTGGATTTGCCTATGACTTGTATCTTCATTAATCATACGTCGGGAGGCGATGATATATTTTTAGCCATATATGCATAGGAATATGCTTGTGTGGACGGTATTTACATCATAGGGTGGAAGTCCAATGTGACATACTAGAGTTTTACGATATAGGGATATACCCGTAATAATCCTTTATCAGGGTATAGACTAAGGATCAGTAATGCCTCACTTAACCCATAGGGATATGTGGAAGAGATAGTAGGCGTATTCCCTAGTGATAGGGAATCAACATCTGTGCCACTACACATGAAGTCCCCTAGCTTACCACTGAATAGCCATTGTCCATAGCATAACCAATTCTACAAGTCATAGGAGAAAACATTTATCGAGTCAAATGAGGCATGCAACCCTGGAATATTATATTTTTGAAATCCCCATTCCCTTCGTTAATATTGACTAATTTTCTTACGATTTAGACTAAATAAAAATCCAACTTAATCGTTGACTAAATGAATAAAGCAAATTAGTAGGTTAGTAGTCAGTTAGACCACTTCCACTCCCTGAGGAAGTTGACATCGGCACTCATCGATCTATATTACTTTGATTACGTACGCTTGCGTGTGGAGGCATAGTATTTACACTTGTTGGCCATCAACTGGGATACCAAATCGGGAGATTATAGACTTCTAAATGAAGTCCTGACAAGCTCTCTCGGTTATCTTAGCCAAGGGCTCGGCTTGAAGTAGGATGTAGCAATAATTATGAACTTTAGTTGCCAGATTGCCATCATAAAGGGCCCAGGGATATCGATTCCTCAGATGGCAAACAGTCTCAAGTTCGCAATAGAGATGAGCTAGGCGGTCTCCTGCAGCTGAATCCAAGCTTGCAGCTGACAAGCCTCACACTTCTTAATTACTGCCAATGCATCCCTTGTCTAAGTTAGACAATAATTTCCCTGTCTAAGGACTTTGTAGGCTAGGGACCTCTCCCAAAGATAGTTACCACAGATCTCTTTGTGTACTTCTTGAAGGATATAATCAGCTTCTGTGGGTCTGAGACATCTTAGATAGGGTATTGTGTATGATATCTTGTAAATCTGGTCGTCTACGATGATGAACCGGGTCGACCTCCCAATGATCATCTTTTTTCGCTCTAATCGACCAGAAGCTCCCCCTCTATCAGGTAATCGAGGATGGGGTCAAGCTAACTTGGTTTCTCTTTAATTTCTTGTATCTCCATTATAGGTGTTACATCAAAACTCCGCTCAAGAAGATATTGGATCTTTATCCGCTGGCTGAGTTTGGAGCATTAGGACAATGCTAGTTTGGATAAAGCATCCGTCTCTTCATTATCTGCTCAGGGGATTTTAATAACCTGGTAGCGTCTCAATCGCGAAGCTAGATATTTTACCAGTGCCAAGTACATGACCATACTTTCATCCCATGCTTCAAATTCTTCACTCATATGACCAACTATAAGTTGGGAATCGGTATGGGTGCCAAGTTCTATGCTCTGACTACCAAGGCCAACTTTATCTCGGCTATCGAGGTTTCATACTCTGCCTCGTTGGTGGTAGCTTTGAAAGTAAACTTTAGGGTGGTCGAAGTCTTCCAACCTTCTGGAGACTTCAGGACAAGGATGACTCCTTAGCCGTTCTCGACAGCAACCATCAACATATAAGGCCCACGGGTTGGAAGAGACTATCTGACTTGTTTTTTCTTCTGAGCTACAAGGGAGATTGCCCCAAGAGAAGTAGCTCTACTATGAAATTGGCAAAGGCCTACGCCTTGATGGTTGTTCACGGCTTGTAATCTATGTTAAAATCATTCAACTCTATAGCTCACTTAGTCATCCTCCCAGACATCTCTGGATGTTGTAAGATCTGTTTGAGGGGATGTGATGAGTGCATAATCATACACATTTTCATTTTGTATTATATGCACTTTGCTTGTCTTTTTACATATATTTCTCTATTTTTGTGCTATGTTGGGTATTTTGTTATTATAGAATAGGTTAATAGGCTCCCGAGACAAAAGAAGCAAAACTCAATCAATTCGTAGCAAAAAAGGGCTGAAAAGACATATTCCAGAAAAGAGCATGGCCTAAGCATGGGTGTGCTCAAGGAGTGTTGATTCAAGAATTAGGGTTTTTTATCGAGCACACTTCACCTGCCCAGTGCATGGTCATGCTCTACCCGTGTTGATCTTGGGATTTCTGAAAAACACTCTTAATCATTTCAGAGATAAGCACGGGCTAAGCACCCCTAAGTACACCTACGCTTTGTAAATTTGAAGCCTATAAAAGCTCGTTAGATGCAACTTATTAGGAGACTTTTGGCGATTCTTCTACTGACGGCTAGGGCTTCGGGTGAAGATCGAAGGCCACATCGAGGCTAGGAGTCCATCGTCCAGGAAGACTTCTTGGTTTCATTACTACTATTATATATGTTTGTCTCTTTAGATTTTGTGAGGGAACTCTATAGTATTAGAGATTAAACCTTCAGTAGTGCCTCAGATTCTAGAATCCTAGGATGAACTTGTGATCAATATTTTCCTTTTTTATTATATTCGTTGTTGATTTGTTTTTGCGAACCATTTATGTGTGCTTAATGCATGAAAATTGCTAGTGTGAGAGCCCCAATTTGTATATCTGAATTGCTTGATTGGCAAAGTGATCTTGGTTATGCTAGATTTGGGCATAGATGGTAAGGGGTGTATCACGTCCTGAAATCCCGGGCCTTGGGCACGTGATAGACCGGCCGTACCTAAGTAAAGACGAGCCCCATTCGGATACAAGGCCTACGTAATCATAAAAAAACAACAAATATGAGTGGAATCATAATAAAGCATAGTCATAATTTCAGAGTCTACATAGCCGAAGAAAATAAAAGGGTACAATACCCGATAATATCAAATACATAAAAGGCCCTATCAAGGTGCTATAAGTCTCATCCTCCCTCAAAATTGACAAGAGGTTCACAAACCTCAGCAAATAGTCTCCCAACCCACGTATAGCTCCCGAGTCCAAGTCAGCTACTCCTCAGGATCTGAAAAGAAAAAGAGTCCACAAGTGGATGAGTTTTCGAAAGGAAAGCTCGGTAAGTGCCCCCGCAGGCAGTATAATGAAATAATGAAATAAATATCAAGATAAACCAAGCAAAGTAAGTTAATAAATCATACGACTCAATCAATTAGAGAGGGGACCACACCCCATATCGTTCAATAATCAGGAGTCTCAAACCTACCCCAAAAAATTAGCAATGGTAGGGACTCCCATCATAACCACAATATCAAGCTCAGAATGAGCTATCCAAAGAAGACTCTCGAAATATCCCAGGGTTAGTCTTCAGCCTCAGTTGGTATGGACACTGGGTCGGAAGTCGGTAGCGCCACCTCTCATACTTGTCGATACGGTCAATGTAACGTCCTGCTGACGGGCTTGACAACAAGAGTATCTTCCCCCTGGCACGAACTACGGAGCATAAGCTCACTTGTTAACACGGCCATGTGCCGATCAATGGATAGACATATTTAATGAGTACGAACACACATCAATGGATGCCAATATCTGACAAATCAACGCACATACACAATCACAGAAACAATAATCCAATGAATCAAGAAACAAATATGTATATACAATCAACTAAGCAATAATCAAGAGCATCAAGGAAATATGCAATGGAATAGTATCAGCAAATCAAAGAAACACTCAATCAATGAGTGGGGGACACTAGGCAGAAGTACTTACCTTTATCAAGGATCTATACTATCGATCTTTGTCACTCCTGATGTGGCCCAACGCTCTACATCTACATCGGTATCTGGTAACGAAACACTTCTCAGTATATATATATATATAGGATAAACTACACAATTAGTCACCCACCTATTTGTGTGTTTCTATTTTGGTCACTCACCTTTAAAAAGTTACGATTCAGTCACCCAACTTTAAGATTCTATGTTTTTAAATCACCCGATCTCACGGTGTTAATCCTGGAGCATGTTTGAAGGATTTCCAATCGTATGGATGGGAAGATCATCGAAAAATAAGCTAGCCTGTCAATTTTCATACAATTTGGTAACCGTTTGGGCCTCCCACTTAACGGTTGAAATTCTGGACCGTTCAGATTTTTATAAAATAAGAACCGTTAAGTGGGAGGACCAAACGGTTACCAAATTGTATGAAAATTGACAGGCAAGCTTATTTTTCGATGATCTTCCCATCCATATGGTTGGAAATCCTTCAAACATGCTCCAGGTACCCAAATGGGCACCGCACCATTAACACCATGGGGCCGGGTGACTTAAAAACATAGAATCTTAAAGTTAGGTGACTGAATCGTAACTTTTTAAAAGTGAGTGACCAAAATAGAAACACATGAATAGGTGGGTGACTAATCGTGTAGTTTACCCATATATATATATATATATATATATATATATATATATATATATATATATATATATACATATATATATATATTAGTGTACAATGAATATGCTCCCATGAAATGATTGTGGCCAACTTAATTTCCTCACATTGGGCTAGCCAATGATTTGGGCCCACTATATGTTGTTAAGCCCACAACTTGCCTTTTCCTAATTCCTTTAATCCCTCCATACACCATGTGAACATATCAGAAGGTTGACAACCTATCACACGGAACCTTATATGGTAGATATAATCAACATCTAATATAATTTCCAACTAATATAAGATCATGCCCATGTCACAAGTTCTAAACTATAGTTATATTAATTAAATGATTGAGGGGGGATCAATCTCAGTTATGATTAGGAGACATGGTGTAAAACCCGCCCCGAAATAAATAAGAATTTTTCCCAGAATTTGTTAAATGGAAATTTAATATGGTAAGCGAAGAAATTTCAGAGAATTATTAAGTACTAATTAATCCAGATTAATTATTGAGAAAAAAAGATAAATGTTCAAGTTCCTGGAAAGGTTGATCTGGTTGGGGACTGAGCCAGCCCCATGATGCCATAGTATGCCCGTAACGAAGGAATTAACTAAAAGCCGATATTCTCGGATCTAGTCTGACGAGAGACAGACCCGGTGATATTACAGTGTGCCCGTGCCACTAGAATCATTGACCCAGGATTTTGCGAATCTGGGTCGGGCATGAGGACGAAAAAATCGTGAGAGTGGACCCCGGTCGTAATGAATTCATTCATCCGTGAATGAATAGTAAACATGTGACAACTTTTGGAATTTAAAAATAAAAAGGGTTGGAGATAAGTTATTATAATTAAGTTTAATAATTAAAGTAATAGGTATAATATATGGGTAAACTACTAGGATAGTCACTAAACTTTGGGGTATCTCCTATTTTGGTCACCCAGCTTTAAAAAATTTCAATTGGATCACCTAACTTCTTAAATTCGTCCAATTGAGTCACTGACGCCAACGCCATTAACAGTGGTCTTAGATGGCAAGCCACATCATCACTATTGGTTTACGTAGCAAGCCACGTCATCACTACTATTTACTTGTAAACTACATGGATAATCACTAAACTATGAAGTATATCCTATTTTGGTCACCCAATTTTAAAAAATTTCAATTGGGTCACCTAACTTCTTAAATTCACCATCTTAGATTTAATATGGTGTTCATCTTTGTAGTTACTACGGTGGGTTCGATGTGTGATTCATAAAACTAAAAAATATTCTTATAAATGTATTGAATTACTATTGATAAGAAGCTAAAACAATGTTTGATATTCAAGAAAATCAAGAATTCATATTAATCAACTTGCAAAGACACTTTTGATGGATTAGTTCCTCTATTTCACTATCTCTAATTTCATATAGTGGTCATCTGTCTGAATTTGAAGTGTGATTTATGAAACTGAAAAGATTCATGTACATGAATTGAATTAGTGTTGCTAAGATTCTAAAACAATGAAAATTTGCATGAATTTGTAGTGTGAAATTTTTTAAAGTTGGGTGACCAAAATAGGATATACCCCATAGTTTAGTGACTATCCAGGTAGTTTAAAAGTGAATAGCGATGATGACGTGGCTTGCTATGTAAACCAGTGGTGATGACATGGCTTGCCACGTAAGCCCACCGTTAGCGACGTTGGCATCAGTAACTCAATTGGACGAATTTAAGAAGTTAGGTGACCCAATTGAAATTTTTTAAAGTTGGGTGACCAAAATAGGATATACCCCATAGTTTAGTGACTATCCAGGTAGTTTACCCTATAATATATTTATATATCTATAAGGTTCAGATCTGAGAAAAATCAATTGAAACAATTGATTGAAAGAGAAGTCCACGAGTTTCTCCCTCCCTCTCCCTTTCATGATCGGTCGAACCCTCACCGCGCTTCCCTTCTCTCTGTCAACGGCGATGGAGCTCTAGCGAGGACTGGCAGCTTTCCTCCTTCGCGCGTATCCCGGCCTTAGGCGACGCCCCCGGATGCGCACGCTCGCGCGGCAGAGGCCGTCCGGCCTCCCCCTTCCGGCCGCCGGCATCCCCCTTTCTTCCCCACCCCTCCCTTCCTCAGAGCGGTGAACGACCGTCTGTCCGATGAGCCCCTAGCTTGCAGCCGCCCGACGGAGTCACCGTGCAGCCTCGATGACAACCAGCAGCCCGCCGAAGAACCACTTCACGGGCAGCTGTTGCCCCATCATGATCTCCCCCTATGCAGGCCTGCAACAGTCCCACTCGTCGCCATCTTCATCCCTTCAAGCTGCGAGCCCTAAATTGGGGAAAGAAATCCTAGATTAAATTCATGAATTGAATGAACTATTAGGGCTGTAATTAGAGAAGGATTGGGGGGGGGGGGGGGGAAGGGGCAATGAAACATGAATACATGTTAAGAGTATTAGTTGTTGTTATGATTAATTGGACTAATTATGGTGAATGTTTGTATAATTTTCGGGGCCCTATAAATAGGGGGGGTGCTGCCGAATTTTTCATGAAAAACTCTAAGTATAAATGCCCTATTAGTGTTCATGTTAACATGCTTAAGTGTTATTAGCTTTCACGATTAACATGCTTAATTGTTCATGCTTTAGATTAATTGATCTTGGCTAATCAAGCATTCTTAAGGGCATTCTAGGAGTCTTGAAGGCATGCTATGCATGTTAAGTAGGCAAGCATGCTTTGAGTGAGCTTATTATCTCTCAAGCATGATAAAGTTTAGGGAATCATCATTTGTTGAGTTAATCTCTTTGTTAGAGATGTTTAGGGCTTCATAGGCCCTTCCATATTTAAAGAAGATGATTCAAGTAGAGTACGAAAATATTATCCGTATTCTAAAAGAACACATGAACATTGAAGTTCATGGTAACTGTTAAGTAGTAAATTGGTGATGACATTGTTATTGATATATTGATATGACATACTTAAGTATAGAGATACTGAGATTCTTTATCTATCTACTAGATCCTGGTTCGGACGCGTGAGAGGCAATGAGGATCAGTTATCTGTTCGCTAGCCAGGTAGGCTCTCGCACGGGGGTTGTGAGTATTCCTTCCTCCTACCTTGATTATGATTTTGTGCTCTATTTCCTTGAGATGTTTCCAATACATATTCGAGTTGAGTATCCTCATATGTGTTGCCTTTATGTCTCGAGGAAATATTGTTTTCATGTTTTCATATGCGTATTTGAGTTGAGTCGCTCCTTAAATACGTATTAGCTTCCGATCTCGAGGAGATCACTGATTATTATATGTTCGAGATATTGCTGACTTGGATATATATATATGTATACCTGTTGTTAGGTATTTGTACTAGCAATCTCTTACATACAGGCATGATACATCGGACGAAGACTCAGTCATAGAGTGTATTTTTTGACCATGTATACATGATTGATATAGCGCTATCTGACGTAGACCGGAGACGATATCTGGAGGATATCGTATGATACTGGAGGTATCATAATATCATATATGCCAGGAGATTGAGTACATCTGTTAATTTATTCACATTCCAAAGACTTGTTATTTGCTTGTGATTCTGTTTCACTTGCATATTTATAGTTGCTTTATTCTATTCTTTGCTTACGGCTTTCACCATATTTAATGCTTTTCTAGCGATCCTACTGGGCCTTTTCTTTGGCTCATGCACTTGATTGATGTTTTCTCAGGTGACTACGAGTAGTAAGGTTGGGCCTAGACGGGGACTTACCGAGTTGCTTACTCGGACTTGCTTATATTTCTCTTGAGGTCTCCGTACCTACTTCATTTGTGTGTGTATGTGAGACTTGTATTCTCTTTGTTGTATGGACTACTAGTGGTGACTTGGCTAGATCCTTATATGGGTCATGTAGACCTTGTATCATATTTATATGGAGTTGTGTAAACTCCCTTCCTTTTACTTTTATAAATTCCGTTGTTTTATCTATCTCTGGATATTGATTATTGTACAGGATCTCTGAGGCCTCACGCCTGGATGGGAACCCATCCTTGTTTGAGTGCGGCCGGTTTGTCTACGTGCCCGGGTCGGGTTCGGGGCTTGACAGATTTAAGTGGTATCAGAGAGTATAGTTCAAGTCACCCTAGTTGTCTTAGCAACTTAGGAGTTGAGTCTAAATTTTTATTGAGAGAGTGGGTTGGGTAGTGTACTGACAACTTGAAATCTTTCTCAATTTTCAGAAGTCATGCCACCGAGACGACCGGGCCGACCTCGCAAGCGGGCGGAGACCCCTCCCCCGGAGCCCACGCATGATTCTGATAAGGAGGGCTAGCAGGCGCAAGCCCCAGAGACTGGTGCACCTCCGGACCCTATGGCAGGGGGTTATCCTAGATACGTAGCAGGAGGATACCTCGGCTACACAACAGGAGGATACCTCGGTTACACAACAGGGCTTGTATCCTGGACGCATAGCTGGAGGGTACCCTGGTCCATCTACTGGATGATATCCTAGGCCTGCAGCTGGTGGATACCCTGGTCCGTTTATTGGAGGATATCCTAGGCCTACAGCTAGTGGATACCCTGGCCCATCTACTGGAGGATACCCTGGCTTCGCACCAGGGGGATATCCTGACCCCGCACCGGGAGGATATCTTGGCCCTGCACCAGGAGGCTTTCCTGATCCTGTAGCACTGGCTGGTCTGATACAGGAGATGTTGTTTATGATGTACAACCAGCACGACCAGTACCAACAGCAGCAGCAGCAGTGACATACCCCACCTCCACACCCACCTACAGCAGCAGATCAGAGCCGTACTGCCTTGGCTGAGTTTAGGCGACACGGACCACCACCCTTCGAGGCAGATACAAATCCAATAGTGGCAAAGCAGTAGATAGATGAGATAGAGGCTACCTTCCGGGTTGTGTAGAGCCCTGAGGGGGATATAATGAGATTGGCTACATACAAGCTGAGGGGCAAGCTAGAAGCTGGTACAAGGCCGAAGTACAGAACCATGGTGAAGAAGCTTTTCAGACATAGAATCAGTTCAGGGCTGCCTTCTTCAACATGTACTTTTTAACAAGAAGGCAAGCATAGATGACTCAGCCGTTCCTGAATCTGAAGCAGGGGACTATGACTGTTGATGAGTATGAGGCTGAGTTTGAGTGACTATCCAGGTTCGCTCCTACACTGGTAGCAGATCAGCTGTTCAAGGCCTGCCAGTTTGTTAGTGGCCTAAAGAGCAGCCTCAGGCGGTCTATGACATCTTCTTTGAGACGACCGTTTCATAAGTTAGTGGAGATAGCCAAGGATAATGAGATCGCTTGGCAGGAGACCCAAGAGCCTTATTGGCGAGAGCAGAGAAGTGGTAGAGGAAAGAATACCAGGAAGAGTGAGTCTTCCGGGGGCAGCTCAGGACGCTCCAAGAGCGAGCGCAGGTCACAGCCCTATGGTAGATCACAGACATCCTCATCATCCGGGTCTAGAGGAAGGGGATCGTCAGGGAGTGGCTCCCGTCCCCCTCATTGCGGCCGTTGTGGAGGCACACATGCTAGAGAGCAGTGTTGGCAAACGGCAGATATGTGCTTTCGATGTGGTAGCACTGAGCACTTCAAGGCGGATTGCTCTGTCGACCAGATGGGATCACCAGGAGGTGACAAGACTCAGGCAGCACCTGGCAGACCCCCACAGTTATCCGGAGGGTCAGGGCTACCTTACCAGGCCGAGGCCGAGGCCAAGGCTTGAGAGGAGGTTTAAGAGGCGGGAAGGGGAAAGGGAAGACGTCAGATCTACCTTCTCCTTCCAACCGACCAGTTGCCTAGGGTTGGGTTTACAAGCTGACTCAGGAGGATGCTCAGGCCTCCCATGACGTAGTAGCAGCTACTATCTCTATTTGCTCTCATTATGTCTGTATACTATTTGTTCCCGGGCGACACATTCTTTCGTGTCTACTTCATTTTCTTGGAGGAACAACTTGTATGTAATTAAACTATCACACGACCTGTGCGTCGATACCCCAGTGGGAGCGACGAGGATCATGAATAGGTTGGCACCAGGATGCTCAGTCGAGATCAAGGGTCACGAACTCATTACTGACATGCACTTGTTGGAAATGCGCGACTACGACGTCATCCTCGGCATGGATTGGCCCTCCTCAGCCTTTACAGTGTTGTACTGCAGAAAAAAGAGAGTATACTTCCGAATTCCAAACTACAAAGAGTTTGTCTTTAAAGGCAGCAAGGGTTATGCACTAGCCTGAGAGATATCTGTGCTTCGGGCCCGGAAGCTGATCAATAGGGGCTGCATTGGGTTTCTGGTATCTATCACAAAGGCAAGAGATGCTCAGTATACGGTGGTGCAAATTCCCGTAGTCTGAGACTTTCCATATGTATTCCCAGACGACTTGCCAAGACTACCCCCAGAAAGGGAAGTGGAATTTCGCATCGACTAGGCGCTAAGAACGACATCTATATCCGAAGCCCCATACCGATGGCCCCTGCCGAGCTAAAGGAACTGAAGTAGCAACTTGAAGAACTTTTGGAGAAAGGTTTCATACGACCGAGCATGTCACCTTGGGGAGCCCTGGTACTATTCATCAAGAAAAAAGACGGATCAATGAGATTGTCTATCGACTACCGTGAACTCAACAAGGTGACGATCAAGAACAAGTATCCTCTACCGAGGATCGATGATCTGATGGACCAGTTAAAGGGAGCATAGGTGTTCTACAAGATCGACTTGAGATATGGGTACCATCTGGTATGGATCCGGGGCGAGGATGTCCCGAAGAGTGCCTTTCGTACTAGGTATGGGCACTATGAGTTTCTAGTGATGCCGTTTGGGCTTACCAATGACCCGACAATGTTTATGGACTTGATGAACCGTATATTCAGACGCTACTTGGATCGGTTCGTAGTCGTCTTCATCAACGACATTCTGATCTACTCAAAGAGCAAGAAGTTACATGTGAAGCACTTGAGGCTAGTGCTGGAGGCGTTGAGACACGAAGAGCTGTACTCCAAATTCTCCAAGTGTGACTTCTAGCTGAACAGCGTGGCTTTCTTGGGGCACGTCACCAGCAGAGATGGAGTTTCTGTGGACCCCAAGAAAATTGTAGTAGTAGATTGGAGTAGACCGAGCACCGTCTGGGAGATCAGGAGCTTTCTGGGATTTGCTGGCTACTACAGGAGGTTTGTAGAGGGGTTTTTCAGAATATATATATATATATATATATATATATATATATATATATATATATATATATATATATATATATATATATATATAGTATAATCCTCAAATGAGCAGCTTCCATCTCCGGCGGCTCGTCAATGAGACAGAGGCGGCGATGAGATTTGGCTGGGTGGCAGAACTCCATCTTCATATCTATAAAAGATTTCCTTTGATGCGACAGCAACCGCAAGCAGAGGAGACTGACGGTGTATAGAGCTCCATCTTCATACATAATATTGTTTATATAAAAAATATATGATAAATGTCTGATAAAATTTTAAATTTTAATATATCCTAATCTTATATTTAGGATATTCATGATAAATAAATAAAATTTAATATAAAATCTCTTATGAGATAAATTGATTGTATCTTGGGCCAAGAGTGCAAATCTCGAGGCAGACCCAAGGCACAAATCCCAAGATGGCCATAGAACACATACCTCGAGGCAAATGCAAATTACAAAATTGCCCTCGAAAACATATCTCGAGGCAACATGGCAAATACCAAAATTGCACCTGAGAACACATATCTCGAAGCAACATGGCAAATACCAAAATTGCCCCCGAGAACACATATCTCGAGGCAACATGGCAAATACCGAAATTGCCCCCGAGACCATATCTCGAGGTAATCTCAAACCTCAAGATAGCCCGAACACATATCTCGAGGCGATAGGAGAAAAATGCAAATCCCGAGGTACCCAAACACGAATCTCGAGGCAACATTAAGTAAATAAGTAAAAAAAAAAGTAAAAAAAAAGAAGAAGAAAATAACGAGGCATTAAACTAATAATAATAATAATAATAATAATAATAATAATAATAATAATAATAATAATAATAACAAATATATATATTAAAAGTGGATTCTACCTTATCCATTAGCTAGATCGTTACGGAGATAGGTGGGATTTCACGGAGGGGTTTGAATTGTCTGAGGATAAGAATTCATTTTTTTAAATAGTGGGCAGACAAAGGAGAAGGGGTCGGCTTTCTTTTTCTTCTTCACTCAGACAAAAAATAGAGAAAATTTTTTTTAGAAGCTCTTATAGAGGAAGAGGAAGAGAAGGTGAAATTTCTTTTTTCTCTCTAAATATTATATATATCATGTAATAAGCCTAAGATCCCCCACCCGTTCTGGTTCGTCGTGAAGCTTCAAGGGGACATAAGTAAACGTAGATATGAGGGAGTGTGAGGCGGGAGTCATAAGCAGGAAATAAAAATAAAAAAAAATAAAAAAAAGAGAGTGATATATGTTATAAAAAAATAAATAAATAAATAAAACAAAAATAAAAAAGAGATGTTCTCCTTCTGCGCCTAGTAAGCTGATGCATACCGCCCTTCCCTCTGACAACAGACCAGATCCGGTCACTCTCGTCATTGAAGCTCCACCGTTGAAGCCTGTCGCTGACGGCCGACGTCGCGCCGCTGGTTCACCCCTTTCACTTTTCACCACATGAAACTCGCCGCCTTCTGATAACAGACCATATCTGGCCACCATCCCATCATAGAAGCCTATGTCGCGATATCTCTTGAGAAGCCCTGCTCCCGTTCCCCTCTTCTGCGCGTCCACACCGGAGTTCCTGTTGCCCCAATCGCCGCTGATTCGCCTCAGAAACCTCCAGCCACCGCCGGGGAAACTCCAGCGCATCCGTTTCATCAAGCTGCCACCAGAGGGAAGCAAGATCTGCCGTCGTCCCGATCATGGCTAAGAAGCCCCATGATTGAGAAGCCGCCTCCAGCTTCCCACGCCACTACCGGCGCCAGCTCCCCCAGTTCTGCACGCAGTTCCGCCCGGCTCTACTGCATGCAGTTCCGCTGCCGACCGGCCGCGGCTCTTACCTATCAATACGCCGCCGTCAGCGCAACCAGTCTCCACCGATCCGCCCAAGCTACTGGAGAAGCCCGTTGCTTTTATCGCTGCCGTTGCTTCAGGCATCGCCATTCTGATCGTCTGTTAACGAGGTTCCCAAAGATCGTCCCGCCATCGTCAAGCTTCTGAAGACCTTCTACATCCCTTTTCCATCATTACTCCCACCTACCACAGAAGCCCATCAGGGAAGTTCGTATCAAGGTTTTGTTGACAAAGGAGAGCAAATCGGATGACAAGAGGTTTTGCTTATGGATCTAGAGGAACTCGAGGAAGGAGAAACTGCAGATGAGGAACAAAAAAAAAGGGGAGTTAAAGAAGAAGAACGAAGGCCGCTGGTTCTGATCAGAAATTGGAGCATGAGACACTTGCTAAGCAAAAAAAGATTCAACTAGTTCAGTACAACTTGATGATTCTACCTCTGGGTCTATGGTTGAGGCATCTACTATGCCTGAAGGTGAAGATGCTGGAGCTTAAGATCATCCCAGTGTTATGCAACGCTCAAAAAGCATGATCTTGAAACCAAGGAGTCTAAGCGTAAGAGAACAAATGTTGGTTTGCAAGGAAGATGTTACTGTGTTGTTGCAAGAAGAAAGAATTCAGAATTGTACCATCTGCAGCTAGTCAAGTTACTCAGTTCTATGAATGCATTCTAGCAAGCTGAGGCTATGAAGAGAAATAAGATGGCAGAGAAGGAAAAGTTGTTTGTATGGTGATATTCAGAACTTGTGGAAATTATGCAATCTACGTGAGTAATTTCTAGATGAGACTGATGATACATGAAGAAATTCCACAAAGAAGAGCTGCTATCAAATAGTTGTTGCTGTTGTGAAGATGAAGCAATAGAACCAGGGGATTCAATGATGATCTCCTGATGCCTTGAAGTTTCATGATGTGAGCCTCGAGAACTCATGTAAAAGATGCCCTTCCTAACTGCTTCTTTGACGATGCTGTGCTTGCTGCTGTGAAAGAAGAAAATTAATGGAAAAGAGCTCCAAGAATTTAGCTATAGGAAGAAATAGAGGAAGAGAATTAAAAAAAAATCAGCCATCAAGGATTTGAAGCTTTACAAACAGATGTTTGATATGAGACATCTTTGTAAACAAAATTTTCAAAGAAAATATCAATAGTCTGAATAATTTGATAGAGACGTTGTGCACATAACCTGCTCGAAGAGATGCTTGGGAGACCTTTACTTCAATATGGTGAGCAAATTTCAAGGATAGTTGCTAATGCTCTGAAAAGAAATGAGAAGATGAAGATAAAGCTACACATTATTCTTAGGTTCTGAGTATCCATGGAGAGGCATAAAAATGGTGGAGATAGACATGAGCCATTGCGCGGGCCATTGAAGACTTGACTAAAGCATTGGAATTTGAGCCAAATTCATTCGATATTTTATATAAAAGAGGGATTGTTAGTTTCAAGTTCAAGGATTATAATTCTTCAGTGAAGAACCTTAGAGTGCGCAGTGACTGCCATTCTTTTAGCAAGCTGGACCAGAACAAGTTTCATCATTTCAAAGAAGGTTCAGGTCCATACAATGACTATTGGTGATGAACAAGATTTTTTTTTTTGCCAAACAGAAGAGCTTATGTTCAACGGTCTGCGGGAGCCTCTTGACATATAAGCATTGAAATTTTCCATTGGAGAAATGGGGAAGTTGTGGCATATAAAAGAAGATTTATGTACATCCTTTTCTTTGATAAGCTATGGGATTTGATGAGATTGAAACATGCCAATGGCCTGTTTGATGTAATACTTTAAAGACCTCTTATCTACAGGTTGAATAAAATGGGGATATTGAGGTTGCTTGATGTGCTGGCCCAATTTATGCTAAGAAAGCCTATAAGTAACAGTCATGAGAGTGTACCAATTGAAATAACAAATGGGAATGGCAAAGTTCAAGATGAATTTGGAGGATATGTCTAGTTATGGAGGCAAATAAATAAAGACTATTTAGTCTTATGAGATGATATGAGCTAAAAGGTCATAGGAGCCATGTGTAAATGTTGACTGACACAAATCATCTTGACAGAACGTTGGCTCTAAAGAATTTATTTTTTTAAAAAATGATGGCTATGCAGCCTCATTATCCATTGGGACATCATTGTAATAGTGAGGAAGTAATAGATGTGCAGAGAATTATTCAACTCCCATGTTGAGAGAAATAAAAAAAAATACATAAAAAAGGGGAAACAAAAATGATAAGCAAGTGAAGTTAATATCATGGGGCCCACACACATGGCAAAGTCATTAGCTACTTCGGTTGACTTCTTCCATAAATCACTAAAAAAAATGATTTGGGTAATTGCAATAAAAATGAAAGTGGCAAATCCCAAGCATGATATGTATAGAATATATGTTCCAAGGTAGTCAAACGTGTGTATGTTAAGGTGATGAGACAAACATCTCAGGAAGACGATAAAGCACTTACTTTAAGGCGGCCGATGAACATAAATTTCAAAGCGACATGCATTTTTGGAGTGATGATGGGGTATTCATCTCGAGACAATCAAACACAAGTTCTAAAAGTAAAATGCAAAATCTCGAAGCGGTGGTATGGGAGCATTCATATAATGGTGCAAATCCCGAAATGGTGCAAATATAATGGTGGCAACAAAGTACATATCTTGAGGCGATGAAATAGCGGCGCAAATTTGAAAGCGGTGGCGAAACACATTTTCCAAGGCGGAAGGCGACGTCGTCTATATAAATAAATAAATAAAATACATATTCATACGATAAATATTTGTATATGTAATAAACTTCTGCAATAAATAAATTTTTTTTTATTTGCCTTTACTTGTACTTTTGCCCTTAATCGGAGGTTCCCACGATTTTGTCTGGGGTAATTAATAATAGAGGCTTGCCTCTATTAGGAATAAAAGAACCCACAAACAAACAAAAATGATATTTGTGCTTCGATATATCGTCTGGTGTCTTCACGATGCCAGGCGCGTATTTTCGATCCCACAAATATATATATATATATATATATATATATATATATATATATATATATATATATATATATATATATATATATATAGTATTTATTACTCTATGGCGATGATCACCGTAATCGGTGGTGGTGGACAGTAGACTCCGATTTCAGCAACTCGGCAGCGAAGAAGCGGACGACTCTGATGGCTTCTATAGTCTCTTCTAGCGACGACGGCAGGCATCAAAGATGGACCCCGATGGTTCGGCGGTGCAGAAGCATGGATAGGAGGGCCTTGGTGGTGCATCGACGGATGGAAACGAAGGGGCCTTCTTCTTCCTTATATAATAACATAAATAATATATAATAATATATAGTAGATAATAGAGGTTGTAGCTGAGGTACCTCTCTTTTTCTATTTGACTTTTTTCCTTTCGCTCTATTTCTTCTCTTCTTTCCAAATTCTCCTCACAGAAAACTCTCTCTCTCTCTTTTTCCAATTCTCTCTCTATCTCTCCTAAGCCTTTCTCTGAAAACTCTTCCTTTCGTCTCTACACTCCCTTCCCATTTTTTCCTTGCGAGAGAGGAAATCCCCCACTCCGTGAGATCAGTCATACCCCCGTGAGATCGTAACCCCATTAACCTCATCACCAGATAAGACCGTAAGTTTAAATTTAATTAATTAATTAATTAATCCCCTTTTTTTGAATTATTTATATTTCCATCACCTCGGGATTTGTATATTCTTAAATTGCCTCGAGATTTGTTCTTGGACCATTTTGAGATTTGTATTGCCTCGAGATTTATTCTCGGGCTATTTGGGAATATGAGATGCCTCGAGATTTGTATTCTCGGGCATCTTGGAATTTGAGATTGTCTCGAGATATGTGTTCTCAGGCTATCTTGAAATTTGAGATCGCCTCGAGATATGTGTTCTCGAACTATCTTGAAATTTAAGGTCGCCTTGGGCTTTTCTCGGGATTTCGTGCTTTTGGCCCAAGATACAACCCAAATAATTTATCAATTTATCTCTTAAAGAATCCCAAATCAATTAAGATTAGGATATATTTAAATTTTGTTTATTTATCATAAATATCCTAAATATATCAAGATTAGGATATATTTGAATTCTATTTAAATTGGGATTTAAATTTTATCGGGATTAGGACATGTATTTTTTCATATATAAACATCATAGTTAAACATAGGAGAAAATCCTTTCAAATCATTTGAGTAATACAACCCTAGAGCTTCAAATTGAGAGAACAACCCCAAGTGTCCTGGTATTCTTCCTACACACTAGGATTTAGACAACCTTCTCCTTAAGTGATAGACTCACTTCTTGAGTGACTTAGTACACTAGTGCTCATTTAGACCTAGTTATCATTCCCTGAGAAAATCGTACTCACCAATATTTTATTGCCTATGATCACATACGCTTGGGTACGTGGCTTAAGTGTGCGCACTCATAGCCGGCGGTCAACATCAGGTCATGTCAATCCTCCTTTCTTGGGTGTCTACCAGATATTTGGACTCCAACATAGTTGATCAAGAGGGTAGTTGTGTTGTAGTTAATTATTTATGTTATATCTAGTGGTATGTGTGTCTGTCACTGAATGAAAATTATAGCGCTTTTGTTGAAATTTTTCCTTAGACCTGAGAGCCCCTTGACTATGTAAAAGATTAGCTTCAGCATTAGGAACTGGGTGAGGTCATTAGTACAGAAAAAAGAAGATTTTCATCATTTTCTAGTGATGTGATGGCATCCTCCCTGTTGGTTCCCAAAGGTACTTCACTAGAGATTTTAGCTTTATCTGCCTCCGTAAACACAGTTGAAAACACGTTTGCTGCAATGACAAAGAGTAGGGGCGAGAGAGGGTTTGCTCACTATATATCCCTTTTGTTTTTGACATAACCTAAGGGCATCCCATAGATCAGGAAGGTCGCTTTTGATGAGTAAAGCAGTGATTTGATCTTGAAATTCATTTAGGTCTGAATCCTTATGCATGGAGTATTTTTAGGAGGAAGTCCCTATCAACCATGTTGATTCAATGATTGGTTTTAATCCCAAAGTTGATCCAACTATTGAATTTATTTGTTTTGTGGACTAGATCAGGAGAAAATCAAGTTGAATTAAAGAGAAGAAGACAACCGAAACCGGATTTACATGGAAAAACCCCTATAAAATGGGGGAAAAACATGGGAGGGAAAGAATACACTATCATCATCAAGTTTACAATTATTTAGGATAGGAGAAAGAGGAAAATACAAAAATCTCCAAAATTGGACAAAAGAGGCGCTCGAGTCTTCAGAGAGGCAGAGTTTTAGTATCTCAAAGTTGGAATGTCCTAATGAACTGTTTCTCCTGCCTTTTATAAGCTTTGGTGGCTTGGAGCAAAAGCTTTCTGTTTCTCCACATGTTGGCCAGGTTGGCACCAGCTCGGATTCAGCTAATCAACCAGTTGGCGCCAGCCATATAACAGTTGTAATCCTTCTAGAATGCCAGCTGTATAATAGCTGTAATTCTTCTAGAATATCAACCGAATAATAGCTGGAACCGAAGAAGGAATAGTTTCTCTTGAGCTGAAGAACCATTGGTTGATTTCGAACCGAAGTGTCGATGAATTGTCCTGGATCAAAGAATCGATGAATCGCTTTAGAGTGAAGAATTATCAGGCTGCTCTGGGCCAAAGAATGGACGTATTGTACCGAATGGGTCGAAGAACGGACATATTATTCTACGTTGAAGAATAAATTGGTTGTTTTGGGCTGAATAAGAAGTAGTTTAAACTGAAAAATCATTAGAATATAGGGGGCTGCAGAATAAATAATCTGCTTCAAGTCGCGGAACAGATAAACGGTTTTGGGCCACGCAACAGACAAATTATCTTGAATTGATAAATAGGTTAGGAGTGATTCTGATCTAGACATAGAAGTCTTTATAATATCGACACGTGGTTGTTCGAATTAGAACCATGTGTCGTACCATCTACTTTGATTAATGAGCTGTTTATCCAGCTACATTTCAAACTCTGGATTTCGAGGAGACGATATGAAGATTGTTTGGGATTCGTCTACTAGTTCCTTAATGATGCCCTCCATCAATTTGCTAGGAATTTTGAGATGATTTTGAATGGGCGGTTTATTAAGCTAATAGGTTAGTTGTACTTTATAGTCTCCACGGCATAATTTTTGTGGATCAATAGGATGTGGCCAGAGTTGGCTCTCTCCAAACATGTTGTGCCTTGTAAGAAGTCCTCGAATAATCTAAGGATGTCATTCCTGATCATGCTTCATCCTTGTTGATAGAATGTTACAGAGAAACCATCCAATCCGAGGGTCTTGTCAGAGCCCAATTCATATACTTCTATTTTGATTTCTTCCTCTATGAAGGGGGCCTCCATGTGTTGGAGGTCCACTCTTCTCTTATGGATGAACAATCTTTCCCATGTATCCGTGAAAAATTAAGTTTCAAGGTTTTTGCAAATAGCATAGATAAGTGAGTGCATACATATTTTAATGATTGACTTTATGGTAGATAATATCCTTAAGAAAACCTGCTAACTAAGCAACATCCAGAATAATAAAAGATAACTAAATAGGTCTTTATAACCCATAAATATAAAATTAAAGACAATGAAAAAAAAAACAAAATCAAAATGAATTTGATCTGCTATCTGAAAAGTCGATCAAATAAAAACAAAGATTTGGGAATGAGAAAATAAGCACACATCAGTGAGAAAGTCTGATAGTTTGGCAAATATAATTTTACAGTATGAGAACATAAGCTCTCATCAGTATTCTTCTCCATTTTGAAAATCATTTATGATAGTTTGCCCAATATAATTCTGTTGGATTATTCGGTGTTCAAAACGCGCAGCGGAAGGCGAAATAATCCAATGGGAGATCTATTTGCATTTAAAATTTATTTAACTTGTTAAAGATCTGATCTAAAACATACCTTGGAAGCGAATTCCTTTTTCTCTTTAAACCTCTTCGATAATGCGAAGACTCTATGCGTATCCACACTGAGACCAACCTTTGCTATCAACCCTTTGACAAAATGGAATCGATGAACAAATTGAAACAAATAGTTTTGACTCTCAAAACTCACTTGATGGATTGTATCTCTTCTCTCTTTTGTGTGTCTTAACCCATATGCAAGCCTACATATATATAGGCATTTCCATGAGGCTTTTGGGCTTCCCAATACCTTTTGGGTTTCCCAAAACCATTAAGTGCATGTGGCTTTTGGTTTTCCCAAAACCCTTTGGTTTTCCCAAAGCCATTAAGTGCATGTGGCTTTTGGTTTTCCCAAAACCCTTTGGTCTTCCAAAGACCTTTTGGTTTTCCCAAAACCAACACATCCAATCATTATTCATTTTGTCCATTAATATTAATTATATTCTCTATGCTAGTAAAGAATATAATAATATTCCATTTGGACTAATTTATTTTATTTATTTGATAAATTAAATAATCTAATTTAATCATCAAATAATAAAACAATTAATCCTATAGCAAAGATTAGAACACTCGTTAGTGTGTGACCCCATAGGTTCAGTACTAAGCCGGTAGTAAATTAGTCATACTACTTTACTAATCAAGGTTGGCGTCTAGCAACACTCCTTAACGACCGGATAGCATGAAGTATACAATTACTCTCAAGAACCCGTTGAAGAATAATGTAATATTTTCCTTCTGTCTATAAAGCTCCGGGTCAACCCTAGGATATGGTTGAACTGTCAAATCCCAATAGGTTGCCAACTATGTTTCATGTCAATTATAATCGACCAACGAATGACTTAAGAAACTCTTTTCTTCTTCATTCGTTTGCCATGGCCAAGGTCTTAATTTAGTCGTTATAAATAATGACAACATAGAGCTCAAACTCATTACCAAGAGTTGACAGATTCCTTCTTGATCAATCATTAATTCTACAAGTATTTAATCATACCCAATATCCTTTCAACTATCATCCTAGGACAATAGGTGTTCAGAATCAAAGTATGATAAATAGCTTGTTAATTACTATGATGATCTCAGGTCAAAGAAACTACTATATCTCATTCTTCAAGAGAATATCCTATTGACAGTTTATGATAATATTAACCATTAGGAATTCTCAATTGAGTCAGTTCAATGATCATATCTCCATATGCATCATCTATATATGTGATTTAGTCAATGAGATCAACTAATCTTTATCTTATAAAGGCATCACACATATATTGATCTAACAGGATCACTAATATCCTATTCTTAATGATCATGTGATCAAGAACAATTTTAGATTAAATCATTTTAGACTTGACTCTCATTATTATGATCTCTATCATAATGACAAGTCTCTAAATTTAATCAAGGACTTTATCATATTAAACACTTAATATGATAACAAAAGTAAGGCAATGCCATATATTAATCAAACCATATTGTTTGAAATGTGTTCAAATTATTACATAAGAGATTGGGTCTAGGGCATATCAACTATATCCCTAACAATCTCCCACTTGCACTAGAGCCAATCGGTCATGTATTTCATTCCCAATTTCCACTTGTGCTTGTCAAACTCCTTTACACCAAGAGCCTTGGTGAATGGATCTGCTGCATTTTCCTTTCCATCAACCTTTTGAATTTTGACGTCTCCACGCTCAATTATTTCTCTAATCAAGTGATACCTTCGCAGAATATGCTTGGATTTTTGATGTGATCTCGGCTCTTTTGCTTGAGCGATGGCTCCAGTATTGTCACACAATAGTGGAACAGCACCTTCTATTGAAGGAACCACACCAAGTTCAGTTAAGAACTTCTTTATCCAAACTGCTTCCTTAGCAGCTTCACTAGCTGCTATATATTCTGCTTCAGTCACTGAATCAGCTACCGTAGCTTGCTTGGAACTCTTCCAACTCACTGCACCACCATTTAAGGTGAAAACATAACCAGAAATAGATTTGCTATCATCTTTATCTGAAGCGAAACTTGCATCAGTATAACCTTCTAGTTTCAACTCAGATTCTCCATAGATGAGGAATTGGTCTTTAGTTCTTCTTAAGTACTTAAGAATGGTCTTAACCACTTTCCAATGCTCCTCACCAGGATTCGCCTGATATCGACTAGCCACTCCAAGTGCATAAGCCACATCAGGACGTGTACATGTCATGGTATACATGATAGCTCCCACTGCACTAGCATATGGGATTCTACTCATGCGTTCTCTCTCATTAGAAGTTTGAGGACAATCCTCTCTACTGAGAGTAATTCCAGTGCCTATCGGTAGATAGCCCCTTTTGGAATTTTCCATGTTATACCTCTTTAAGATGGTATCAATGTACATAGATTGGGAAAGTCCAAGCAACTTCTTAGATCTATCTCGATAGATCTTTATTCCTAATATATAAGCTTCTTCTCCCAAGTCTTTCATGGAGAACTGTTCAGATAACTAAATCTTGGTATTTTGCAATGCTGGTATGTCATTCCCAATAAGTAATATATCATCAACATACAATACTAAGAAAATAACTATGCTCCCACTAACTTTTTTGTACACACAAGGTTCTTCTTCGCATCTAACAAAATTGAACTTTTCAATTGTCTTGTTGAAACGAATGTTCCAACTCCGAGAAGCTTGCTTTAGTCCATAAATTGACCTTTGAAGCTTGCAAACTTTATTATGATCAGACGGGGATGTGAAACCTTCAGGTTGTGTCATGTACACATCCTCTTCCAGCTCACCATTGAGGAAAGCCGTTTTCACATCCATTTGCCATATTTCATAATCATAGTATGCTGCTATAGCAAGCAGAATCCTAATTGATTTGAGCATTGCTACGGGAGAGAAAGTTTCGTCATAGTCTATTCCTTCTTTTTGACGGTATCCCTTAGCAACAAGACGGGCCTTATAGGTCTCTACCTTTCCGTCTGCTCCAATCTTTTTCTTGAAAACCCATTTACAACCAATAGGTTTTATATCCTGTGAAGCTTCAACCAAAGTCCATACTTTGTTGACCTTCATGGATTCAATTTCGGATTCCATGGCCTTTTGCCATTTCTCATAGTCTGAACTTTGTATAGCCTCTTTATAGGTCTTAGGGTCATCATCATTATGATCAACCTCATTTGATTCATCATCTTTTACCATAAGATTCAATCTATTTGGTACATGACGTTGACGAGTAGGCCTTCTAAGAGGTTCATGTACAACATGTTCACCTTGCACTAGATCCGGTTGTTGTTCAACTTGTTCTTGAACCGGTTCAATAACATGTTCTTGATCTACAATAGTTTCTTGAACTTCAACCGTTGAAGATGGCAACTTCTTTGATATCTTCAAAATATCTAATAAAGGTTGCTCAACTTGTATCTCATGTTCCTGAGTTGATTCATTGGTTCCCTGAACTTCATCAAGTTCTATTTCTGCACCATGATTCCCTTCTAAAAGGAATTCCCTTTCTAAAAGGTTGCACTTCTAGCCACAAACACTTTATGGTCAGAAGAATGATAGAAATAATATCCCATTGTTTCTTTGGGATAGCCAATGAATCTACACTTATCGGATCTTGAGTCGAGTTTATGCAGATGCAATCTCTTAACATAAGTAGGACAACCCCAAACTTTAACATGCTTAAGGCTTGGTTTACGTCCTTTCCATATCTCATATGGTGTTGTAGAGACTGACTTAGTGGGTACTTTATTTAGTAAGTATGTTGCTGCTTCCAAAGCATATCCCCATAAGTTTATTGGAAGATCAGTGAACCCCATCATGGATCTCACCATATCTAATAAGGTTCGATTTCTTCTTTCAGACACACCATTATGTTGTGGTGTTCCTGGGGGTGTCCATTGTGAGAGAATCCCATTCTCTATGAGATAACTAGTAAAGTCATCACTCAGATATTCTCCTCCTCTATCAGACCTTAGTACTTTAATACTTTTACCAGTCTGTTTCTCAACTTCACTACGGAATCTTTTGAACATTTCAAAAGACTCAGATTTGTGTTTCATAAGATACACAAATCCATATCTAGACATATCATCAGTGAAGGTGATAAATTAAGAATATCCTCCTCTGGCTTGAATCTTCATGGGCCCACAAACATCTGTATGAATTAGTCCCAATAATTCAGAGGCTCTCTCTCCACTTCCAGTAAATGGAGATTTGGTCATCTTTCCTTTGAGACAAGATTCACAAGTTGAATATGATTCATAATCATACTTGTCAAGGTAACCTTTCTTGTGCAACTTGTTAATTCTTTTCTCTCCAATATGCCAAGCCTACAATGCCAAAGATATGTTTGATTCACTTGATCATCTCTTTTCCTCTTAAGACTAGAAACATGCATAATCGAATTAATATTCATATTAGGTAAGACATAAATACCATGTTGGAGATAACCATGCACATATAAATCATCATCATGATAAATAGAGCAAATGTTATCATAAAAAACAATTCGAAAACCACGCTTGTTCAACATA
Organism: Dioscorea zingiberensis; assembly: GCA_026586065.1. Lineage (NCBI taxonomy): Eukaryota > Viridiplantae > Streptophyta > Magnoliopsida > Dioscoreales > Dioscoreaceae > Dioscorea > Dioscorea zingiberensis. The sequence continues at coordinate 42,307,179 of CM048819.1, read as the reverse complement.
GAAATTGAGATTATGTTCGAAACAAATTTAGGAACATAATAACAATCATCCAACATGAGTATTTTGCCCGTAGGCATCATAAGAGAAATTGAACCTATAGCTAGGGCTGCAACTTTTGCACCATTCCCAACTTGAAGGTTCACTTCTCCTTTCTTTAACCTTCTACTTATCTGTAGTCCCTGCAACATGTTGCAGATGTTAAAACTACTGCCAGTATCTAATACCCATAGTGAAGAATCAGTAGTAGTTAAAGAAACCATGAAAACATTTTTCATCAAAGTCTCACCTTGTTTCTTGTCTTTTAGAGATGCAAGATACTCCTTGCAATTCCTCTTCCAATGTCCTTTCTTCTTACAGAAGAAACATTCAGCATCAGATTGATCAGCTTTGCCCTCTTTGCCTTTGGGTTTGGTCACACCACCCTTAGGCGCAATGGGCTTCTTTTTGGGTTTTCTCTTACCCTTACCCTTCTTATTAGAAGAGTTGCCAACCAACATGACAGTTCCTTTCTTCTTCTCAGATGCTATTTGATTCTCATAATCAATCAACATATTGAGCATCTCATGAAGATCACAATCCATTTTATGCATATTGAAATTAATAACGAATTGTGAAAAGGACTCAGGTAGTGACTGCAAGATCAAATCTTGAGAAAGCTCCTTTCCAAGTGTGCAACCTGACTTCTCAAGTTCTTCAATAAGATCAATCATTTTGAGTACATGAGGCCCAATTGGAGAGTTCTGATCAACTTGGATCCAAATAAAGCCTTAGATATGGTATCATTTACATTACGCTGCGCGCAAACATCTTCTTAAGATGTTGATTATTGCAGTGGATCCATACCACGATGTTTCCTCACGGAGTTAGAACTCATAGAAGCAAGAATGATGCATTCGGTGATAAGGCGATTCTCTAAGAATTTTTGATAATCCTTGGTAGCTTCAGCATCATCCTCAGATGGGATTTCTTTAGCAGGCTTATCGATCACATCAATAAGTTTTTCATGCATGAGAACAATTCTCAAATTTCGGTTTTGATCATCAAAATTTGGTCCAACCAACTTGTTGGCATCAAGTATGCCGCGCAGTGATATAGTAGACATATTGAGAAATCTAAAATTAAGAAAGAAAATACAACAATATAAGAACACATTTATAGATATCATAAAGACATGGACTTTTATCTAAATGATATTTCCACTAATTAACTATGTACCCTCATTATAGTTTTAGAAATCTCTATTTCTATTTAGTGGAGTAAAGGAATCCTCAAACAATATGTATGAGCCCCTTGGTAGTCAAGTCGTTTCTCACACATATTTTCAAGGTAGGTACACTTACCAATTGTATCTCTATACAACTTCCTTAAATAACTCCATGCCTAATAGTCCCCTGGTTGTCAGGTCGTTCCTATTGGCATAGTTGAGTTCAACCATCATAATGACAAAGAATTTATTGATTTTCATACTCCCCCGAGTAGTCCAGGCGTATAGTATAAAATAAATAATTCTTTCCATTATATGTGCATCATATGCAATAAATATTTTTTTTAAATTTATTCTTGAACTACAAGTCTCCTGGTTGTCAGGCCGCTCCTTATAAACAAGAGATAAATAAAAGAATATTTATTTGATGGAAAGCTTATAATAAAATATCTTATATCTTATTATTTAAGAACTCAATTTTAGTGGGAGGGAATTTGTTATAAAACAACATTTTAATAACATGGTGATCTAATCATCCATGTAATTAGTTCTAAATTAATTTACATCTATATGTAACATATAATTAAAGAACAAGCATGTAACAAAATTTCATATGCTTCAAACAATATTTTTAATATCAAGGTGATCTAATCACTTATATATAGCATATGAATTAAATTCAAGTTATCTACATGCAATTAGTCCTAAATTAATTTACATTTTATGTAACATATGATTCAAAAATTATATCAAGGACATGCATGTAGTAAATTAAAATATCATATGTTAAAATAATCTTTTAACAACATAGTGATCTAATCACTTATAGCATATGAATTAATTTCATGTTGCCTACATGCAATTAATCCTAAATTGATTTACATCATATGTAACATATAATTCAAAAATTATATAAAGGATATGCATGTAGTAAATAAACAACAATTTCATATGCTAAGAGTCATCCTTTATATATACATCACATGTATAAAAAATTAGAAGCAAGAATAAACCAATATATCACATATAAAAGAAATTCTTGCAAAATAAATAAATTTTAAACACAAAGACCCATGGCTCTGGTACCACTGTTGGATTATTCGGTGTTCAAAACGCGCAGCGGAAGGCGAAATAATCCAATGGGAGATCTATTTGCATTTAAAATTTATTTAACTTGTTAAAGATCTGATCTAAAACATACCTTGGAAGCGAATTCCTTTTTCTCTTTAAACCTCTTCGATAATGCGAAGACTCTATGCGTATCCACACCGAGACCAACCTTTGCTATCAACCCTTTGACAAAATGGAATCGATGAACAAATTGAAACAAATAGTTTTGACTCTCAAAACTCACTTGATGGATTGTATCTCTTCTCTCTTTTGTGTCTTAACCCATATGCAAGCCTACATATATATAGGCATTTCCATGAGGCTTTTGGGCTTCCCAATACCTTTTGGGTTTCCCAAAACCATTAAGTGCATGTGGCTTTTGGTTTTCCCAAAACCCTTTGGTTTTCCCAAAGCCATTAAGTGCATGTGGCTTTTGGTTTTCCCAAAACCCTTTGGTCTTCAAAGACCTTTTGGTTTTCCCAAAACCAACACATCCAATCATTATTCATTTTGTCCATTAATATTAATTATATTCTCTATGCTAGTAAAGAATATAATAATATTCCATTTGGACTAATTTATTTTATTTATTTGATAAATTAAATAATCTAATTTAATCATCAAATAATAAAACAATTAATCCTATAGCAAAGATTAGAACACTTTCGTTAGTGTGTGACCCCATAGGTTGATTACTAAGTAGGTAGTAAATTAGTCATACTACTTTACTAATCAAGGTTGGCGTCTAGCAACACTCCTTAACGACCGGATAGCATGAAGTATACAATTACTCTCAAGAACCCGTTGAAGAATAATGTAATATTTTCCTTCTGTCTATAAAGCTCCGGGTCAACCCTAGGATATGGTTGAACTGTCAAATCCCAATAGGTTGCCAACTATGTTTCATGTCAATTATAATCGACCAACGAATGACTTAAGAAACTCTTTTCTTCTTCATTCGTTTGCCACGACTCAAGGTCTTAATTTGAGTCGTTATAAATAATGACAACATAGAGCTCAAACTCATTACCAAGAGTTGACAGATTCCTTCTTGATCAATCATTAATTCTACAAGTATTTAATCATACCCAATATCCTTTCAACTATCATCCTAGGACAATAGGTATCCAGAATCAAAGTATGATAAATAGCTTGTTAATTACTATGATGATCTCAGGTCAAAGAAACTATTATATCTCATTCTTCAAGAGAATATCCTATTGACAGTTTATGGTAATATTAACCATTAGGAATTCTCAATTGAGTCAGTTCAATGATCATATCTCCATATGCATCATCTATATATGTGATTTAGTCAATGAGATCAACTAATCTTTATCTTATAAAGACTGTCACACATATATTGATCTAACCGGATCACTAATATCCTATTCTTAATGATCCTGTGATCAAGAACAATTTTAGATTAAATCATTTTAGACTTGACTCTCATTATTATGATCTCTATCATAATGACAAGTCTCTAAATTTAATCAAGGACTTTATCATATTAAACACTTAATATGATAACAAAAGTAAGGCAATGCCATATATTAATCAAACCATATTGTTTGAAATGTGTTCAAATTATTACATAAGAGATTGGGTCTAGGGCATATCAACTATATCCCTAACAAATTCTACAGTTGGTTTATTTTGCTTTTTGTATTTTGTGTTTTGTCCTTCCAGATGGAAGACTAATATTTTCTGAGGGAAACTTATGAGGCACATCTCCCATTCCTTAATCAACCAAAGCCTCTTGGTTTAGCTGTATCACTATCTCGCGTCAAATGGGTCGTTTGGGTTCGAGCATTCACTCGCACAAGGTAGTAATAGGTTCCCTACTTAAAGGTGTTTGGCACGTCGAGCTTGCTCCGTGGTAGAATCCTCTTCATGTAAGGTGAGGATACAGTGCGCATTGAGCTTGCTCTGTGTGCAGCACGTTGAGCTTGCTTGGTGTAACAGTGCCCGTCCTTTAAATCCCTCATGGGGTGGCTTGTCGGCTAATTTCAAAAAAGAAAATCATTATTGAGAAAAATCAAATTGTTACTCTTTGCTGAGAAGAGTCTTGATTAGAACAGTTGTTCACACAAATCCTAATTTATTCAAATAGTTGGGAGTTGTTACTCTTTTCAAGTGAGTTGTGTTGTATCTGATAGTTAGGATATGAACCTCTGATATGTGGTCTTACATGGCCCAATCCATTTTAATCACAAATATGATACCAAGGGCTTATATAAAGGTGAAAAAGATTTTTTAAAAAAAGGAAAGAAATGAATTTGAGTCATCTCACAAGAAATGAGATCCAGCCAATTAGCAACGTCAACAGGAAGAAGGAAGAAAGATACAAATCAGCCATCCATCATCCTACGTAGGAAACCTGGTCTCTTGCGAGTCCTGCCTGTGAACTGAGAATGGAGATGTTTGTTGCACCAAGAGCAGCTTCCAATTCTTGAATCTCATCATCTCCCATGCAGTTTGGAGTAATCCCTGCCCTTCCAACCATGCACTCCTCTGATACTCCAACACCCATGTGTTTGCATCCAGCTGCAGCACAGATTTGCTCCATTGCTTCACTTTCCATGAACTACTGTTACTTGTCCTCATGGTGCCCATCACCTTTCGTTCTGACCACTGACACAATAGTTAACCCAAACATCATTAGTTAGAAGTTATATGTTAAAATTAAGAACCATCACTACTTCTTATATCAGAGATCTAATACCTCCGTGATCCTGCCGGAGATAACAGAGAGCGAACGAGGGGAAAAGGCCGCTGGAAAGAGCCCGGAAGTTTGCAAAGGACTCCCCCAAATGCTCACTTCCTCTATCCAAGATTTATAGATCACACACCTCCAGTGAAAGAAATTCTGACCTTCCTGCAACAGATGCAGTAATCCATTAATCCAATCAGTTGAAAGTACAGAAACAAAATTTCAATGTGGCATTTGTTAATTCATAATCACCTGATGAAACTCCCAACCAGAGCTGTGAGAACTGCAATCAAACACCTTTTCATCAACCACATCCTCAATCCTCTGCTGAACCAACCTAATTCTCTCTCTCAACTCACCTACAAGACCCTTGCTTACTGTCTCAGCCCTCAGTTTCGGTTGAAAACCATTCCAAGCCACCATCTTTGGAACACCATAATCCACCAAGAGAACCAAGGCAAGCACCATAAGAACAACCAGAACCTTGGTTCCTACATCTGTTTTCTTCTTTGCCACATGCCGGACCTTAACTGGCATTGACTTGGCGGTGGATTGAATTGGTGGTGAGAGAGTGGTGGTGATAGGCTTAAGAGTGGCCGGAGTGGTCTTTACCGGGGTGAAGAGAGGACGGCGGGGAGCCGAAGAGGAGGAGAGCTTGGTGACGGCGCTATGAGATGAATTTGGAACGAGATCAAGTGTGGCATTGATGCTGGCTAAGCAGATGTCACATTTGCAATTGGTGTCTTTCCGGCAACCTGGGAAGTAGCAGCTATTCGGCTCCGGCGAGGTCTCCAATTGGCCGCGAGATGCCGCCAAGGAGGAAGTAGAAGATGGTGTTCTTGTTAGGGTTGAGGAGGAGGTGGCGGAGGAGCTGCCGGAGGCCATCACCATCATAGTCTTCATCTCTTGTGCTTTTCTTCCGTTCTTGTTTTTGTGGGACTTTTTATTGATTTGCTGGAGAAGAGGAGTATAGGACGAAGGCGTTTGGAGTTTTGAATTTCAAACTGCAAACGGTAACCTGGGTTTCAACGGTCCGATGATTTATGAGGCCCATGGTTTTCAACGGTAACTTTTATATTTTATAATTTCTAATATATCAAATATTTTGATACCGGTGTTATATAAATCTGACTTTAATATTTAAAATTTTATAAAATGTCTTGAAACTATGTTACTTCAACTGCAAATGTGCTTTTTTTTTCAATAATTTTTTTATTTGGAAACATGGCTCTAAAGGGTGCTAATGTTTTTATTTAATAAAAATATATTGAGTGAAAATAAAATTTCATATGATACATTGAGCATTAGGTGAATGCTAAAATTGATGATCAAGTTTTTCATTTTTTTTAAATATGGAGAAAAACTAACATTATTTGTAATGTTTTGTTTTATTGATTAAGTTTTGTTTATATCTTGATGGGACTGATGCCCACATAAACATCCTCAAATGGGTTTAAATATATTTAACATACAGAGTGACAAACTATGTAAAAATGTTGATGAAATGGGAAATAATTTATGAATTTATAAAAAAAATTAATCAATTATAATTTTTTTCTCTTTCAATTTTTTCATAATTTTATCACAATATCAATACATTTCTCATACTTTATTCATGACACTTTCTTTTTGTCTCCCTACTTATCCAACATAATTCAGAGATAATCAAATAATTTTTTAATATTTTATTTATTTATTTTATAAAAAAAAACTTCTCAATTTGTTATATTTTAGTATGCTATACATCACCAAGGCGCAGTATGCATCAATGAGTTTTAATGGCGTCAAACGGTAGTGCCGTGTCAATTGGGCCTCCCGTGTCCTATGGCAGTTTTGTGCCCATGCCAACACACCGGTGCCAGCACAGCACGCAACCTCAAAGGGGTCAGCCCGGCACAGGGCACAACCCAGCTCCGTTGGGCTTGTATAATGTCGGGCCCGCCCGTTTTTATTGTTATTATTTTTTAAGATCTATAAAAATTGTAAAAAATATTTACAAAATTTAAATATATAAATTTTTTTAAAAACTCCTAACATCACTATAAAAGTATATAAAAAATATATAAAAAATATCATGTTTGTTAATAAATACTATGTCATTTTTTTATTTCTTAAAATATATTTTTTTGAAATTTTATTATTATAAAAATATATAAAAAATATCATATTTTGTTTTTTTTTATATATTTTGAACTTTATAAAAATATCATGTTTGTTATTTTTTTATTTCTTGTACTTTGTTATTATAAGGATATATAAAAATATCATGTTTGTTTTTTTATATATTTTAAACTTTATAAAAATATCATATTTATTATAAAAAAATATATTAAATATGATTATGGAAACATTAGGCCTTATATTGTTGGTTTGTTTAAGCTTTGTTTTTATGATTTTTTTTTTTATGGAGGTTTGAGTCTATGGAAGGAGACGATGAAATTGAATTTCCAATAAACCAAACAATTTTTTTATTTTATTTGTTTTTGCAAACAGTTTCTAATAAACTAAACCAAATAACTTTTTTATTTTCCATTTCTGAAAACATAACAGAAAATCCTTTTTTCAAAAATAGAAAACGGAAAACAAACCAAATGCCCCCTTATAAATTCAAAATCATATATTGCAAAACTAAATGACTTATGTTTTGATTATTATCTATTGTTTTATTTTTGAACTATTTTTGAGGTTTTTAAAATTTTTAATAGATAAAAATAATTTTTATGTAATGATGATGGTGTATTATGGGCTTTTCAAAATTGATAGATGGATTATTATTTTTAATAAACCATCTATCAATTTTAATAAACCAAACAGTTTTTTTTAATAAACTAAATTGATAGATTGAATTTCTAATAAACCAAACAGTTTTTTTATTTTATTTGTTTTTGCAAACAGTTTCTAATATACTAAACCAAATAACTTTTTTATTTGCCATTTCCAAAAACATATTTGAAAATCCTTTTTTCAAAAAATAGAAAACGGAAAACAAACCAAATGCCCCCTTATAAATTTAAAATCATATATTGCAAAATTAAATGACTTATGTTTTGATTATTATCTATTGTTTTATTTTTGAACTATTTTTGAGGTTTTTAAAATTTTTAATAGATAAAAATAATTTTTATGTAATGATGATGGTGTATTATGGGCTTTTCAAAATTGATAGATGGATTATTATTTTAATAATTTAGATTTTAAGGAATCTTATATATACTATATATATATATATACGAGCCTGATAAAGTCAGGCCAGCCGAAACACTGTTCCGGTCAGGTCGCCTCCATTTGACCCACTTGCATAGTGTTTTGAGGAAATCCAACCGTATGGATGGAAAGAACATTGAAAAATAAGCTAACATGTCAATTTTCATACAATTTGGGAACTTGTAGGGTCTTCATCTTAACGGGTGAAATTATGAACCGATAGAATTTTTATAAATTTTCACCCGTTAAGATGAAGACCCTACAAGTTCCCAAATTGTATGAAAATTGACATGCGTGCTTATTTTTCGATGTTCTTTCCATCCATAAAGTTGGAAATCCTTAAACCATGCTCCAAGGGCGAAAATGGGAGGCGACTTGACCGGAACAGTGTTCCGGCGGGCTTGACCTTATCAGGCCTATATATATATATATATATATATATATATATATGAATAATGATATGCAAACCGAGAAGATTTCCCAATTTCTCCACCCGACTAACGTGGCTATCCACGTCGACCGTAATCCTCGCTTCTAGTCGTTAAAATAAAAAAAAATAAAAAAACCTAAAAACTAAAAACCTAAACCTAATCTCTCCGGTGAACTAGAAAACAAAAGCTTTTCCATCATGGGGTTCGATGGAGAAGAGCGCGGCGACAGCGGCAACGGATTACTGTGGTGGCGACGGAGGAGGGGAAGACGGGTCACGGCGGCGGCAACGGACTACACGTCCACCCAAAGAGAAACACGAAGAGACGAAAATAAGAAGAATCAAGAAATCACTGTTTGGCTTCCGGATTCAATTTCAGCCTCTCTTAGTTCTGCATTTTCTTCTTAGGTTAGTGATCATCGAATTCATTTATTACTCTTTTTATTTATTCTTTGCTCTTCGTATGTTTGTCTTTGCCTTTTCTCTTCGTCTCTGCCTCCCTTCGTCTCACACCACACTTACATCCTTTTTCCATTGCAACAGGATAAACCCTAATATTCTCTGATTTTTCACTTTGATTTAATCTTCTTGGTTTGTGGACTCTTGAGTGTTTGATATTCTGTGATGATTATACTTATTAAACTAGTTTCATACATTAGAAAGAGAACAAATCGAAGAGATTTTGTTCTTAAATTCTTTGATCTTTTTGAACTTTAAGAAATATTCAGTATGCTTTTCCCTAAAAACTTCTACGAATAGTTAGGCTGTTGAATGAGAAATTCAATAATTAATGAAGAAGTAGATAGGTTGTTGAATGCATTTAACTCATTTAATGCCTTCTATCATAATAAATGAAGTCAAATTTGGTTTGTTACTCAAGTTACACTACATTGTCGTAATTCCATGTCCTCTCAATTTTCTGAATTATTAGCTGGTTTAAAATTTATCCATTATAGGTACACATTTTGAAGTCTTCAATGTATATTTTTCTTTTGTTATCTTTGACTTTGGAATTCTTTAATGTATAACTTAAGTTAATTTCATTTAGGTGTAGAAAGGAGAGATAAGTAGTCAGGAGTGTTTGATTAAATATGGCTGAATTGGAGCTTGGGTCTTCTAAACAAAGCAAAAATGGGGTGGAAGAGTCTTCTAGTTTAGAAATATTGAATATAGAGAAGGAAAAATTAGTACATTTGGAAGATTCAATATATGAAACAGTTATTCCAAAGGCAGGAATGATACTTAATTCAGAAGAAGAAGTTTACAACCTTTATGTTGAGTATGCTCGACAAGAAGGGTTTGGTATTAACAAACGAACCACAAAATCAGGAGATGATGGAAAATTAAAATATTATACACTTGCATGTGTAAGAGGTGGCAAAAAGATATCTACGTCAAAAAATTCTTTCAACCCAAGGTTATCCACCAAAACAAATTGTCAAGCAAAAATTAATATTATTGTTGGTAGTGATGGGAAGTTTACTATTTCTCGTGTTCATTTGGAGCATAATCATGTACTAAGTCCACAAAAATCTCGTTTTCAAAAGTGCAATAAAAGAATGGATGCATATGTGAAGAGAAGGCTTGAATTAAATGATCAAGCAGGTATAAGTTTAAGTAAGAATTTTCATTCTTTAGCTGTGGAAAGTGGTGGATATGAAAATTTAACACATACTGAAAGAGATTGTCGAAACTATATTGCGCAAGCAGGACAGGTTAGGCTTGGAGTTGGAGATGTTGAAGCACTCGGCAATTATTTCTCTCGCATGCAACGGAGAAATTCAAATTTTCTTTATTTGATTGATATGGATGAGGAGGGCCGTTTAAGAAACATTTTTTGGGCAGATGCGAGGTGTATAACAGCTTATGAAGCTTTTGATGATATTATATCCTTTGATACAACATACTGTTTATATAAAAAAAATACATGTCTTAATTCCATAAGAATTAAAATTCTAATCCTAAGAAATTTAACCTATCATAATCTTGGCCAAATCAGGATTTGATAATGACACAGAAAATGAGATTATCTCAAAGTGGGCCAAAATGAAATATTTTACGGCTCTAAATTTAAATTAAATATTTGTTTTGAAATTAAAATATTTCAAGATAAAAGAAAAGAATATATCTTGTCATATTTTAAAATAGCTCGAGAAAAACACATCTCAAGGCAATCTTAAATCCCAAAATTACTTCTGAGCACATATCTCGAGGCAAACTCAAAATTCCAAAATCGCCCCTGAGAATATATCTCGAGACAATCTCAAATTCCAAGGTACCCCGAGAACACATATCTCGAGGCAAATCTCAATTCCAAAATGGCCCCTGAGAATACATATCTCGAGGCAACCTCAAGTTCGAAGATAGCCTGAGAATACATATCTCGAGGCGATCTTAAATTCCAGGACCACCCGGGAACACACATCCCGAGACAATCCGAAAAAAAATGCGAATCCCAAGGCATCATAAAAATACATATCCCGAGGCAAACATATATATATAAAAAGAGGGTTTTAAATTTAAACTTGATCTCATCTAGTCGGGAGATAGCTACGGGGGGGTTGGGGGATTTTACGGACAGTTTTCTCTCATGGGGATAAGAAGAAAGGAGCTTTTAAAAAAAAATTAGGAAGAAGAAGGGAGAGGCCAGATAGAGAGAAAAGAAAGAAGGAAAAGATAAAAGACAAGGGACGAAGGAACAAGGAGAAAAAGGAAAAAAGGTAAGAAAAAAAAAATCTCACTTCTCCACTCTCAAGCTCTGCCCATCCAGCGCCTCCCTAGCCTTGCTCAGGCCCCTGTCCGCACCTCTGGTATGCCCCTGCCGAAGCTCGCCCGGCCAGTGTTCGCCCCGAGATCCGTCCCGGCTGAGCTAGCGCGCCTCTAGCCGAAGCTCGCCCCTTGGTCTGCTGCCGTGCCTCGAGGCAGCGCCCTGCGGACCTAAGCGCCGCCACGCGAGCCTGTAGAATTTGTCTTGTAGCTACCCACTGCCGTCTGCCCTTCCCCTGTGTCGTGTTGTCCCTGCTCCATCCGCTCGCAGAGATGTCACCCCACGCTTGGTTGCTGATCGCCACACTTGGTTGCTGACAATGGTTGCTGATTCAATGAAGATTGGTTGCTGAAATTTGCAGTAAATAAGAAGGTGTCATTCTGAAATTTCTTTGCAAAGATGAAGGGATTTATTCTTTGCTTAGTTCTTTGTTTCTGAAGATTGTTGATCGCCAACCTTGGGTGCTGAATGGTTGCTGACATTTGCTGCAAACAAGAAGGTGTCACATCTGAAATTTGCTGCAAAGATGAAGGGATTGTTGCGGCTTGGTTCTTTCTTGAAGAATGGTTCTTCTTGAAGAATAGTTCTTTGCTTGCTTTGCCTTTGGATCTTTATCTAAAAAGCGGTTCTTGATTGGGCCGGTTGTAGGTTGAAGCATGGATGCTGTCTCGAAACCTGGACATGGTTGATTATTCGATGAAAGCATGGCTACTGCTTTGATGAAAGCATGGTTGCTGATTCAATGAAGACTGGTTGCTGAATGAAGATTGAAGCTGAAGCTAGAAGATCCGATGCTATTTTTATGAATTGATAGATGGACGTGTGTGAATGTTTGTATAAAAATTGAAGCCCCAAATACAAAGGAGGTTCTGTCAAAATTTCTTCAAAAAAAAAAAAAAAAAAAAACAAAGAAGGGAGAAGTTGCTGTAAAGGCTCTTGATGTTAATATATTATTGCAACCTCATACAAAAGCCAATTATTCATACTGCTAAGAATATGAAGATTACTACTGAAAATTGCTGTGGAAAATTGCTAAAACAATGCTGCAGATTGCTGCAGAAATGGTTGTTATAAAAACCCACTTTCAAACCTTGATAACTCCTGCCAGAGAACTCTGATTGAGGTGAGATCTGCGGCGTTGGAAATTAGATATCTGGATCTTCTCTAGTTGTGTAAGGCGCAGCTCCTTTTGGTGGTCCAATCGGCGCAGATTTTGATAAGTAAAAGGGTCAATTCTAGCAATTCTGCCACCAGCAATTCTGCCAATCTGATCACCCATTTTCAAAAATCGATAACTTTTGTCAGAAAACTCCAATGGGGGTGAAATTTGTGACTTGAGAAACTAGATATCTAGATCTTCAATAGTCATATACAGTACAGACCCTTTTGGCAGCTCGGTCAATGCATATTTTGGTGGAGAAAAGACTAGTCCTTGCAGCCTGGCCAGCTTGACTACCCTTCACTCAAATGCCAATAACTTTCGCTAGAAAACTCTGATCGAGATGAAATCTTAGGCATCGGAAACTAGACTTCAGGACCTTTCCAACCATATATGGTACAATCATTGTAAATGGCCCAATTGGGAGCAGTTCTTGATGGAATAAAAATCAATCTCTGCAGTTTTGCCAGTTCGACCACTTCTTAGTCAAACCCGGATAACTTTTGCTAGAGAAATCCAATCAAGGAGAAATTTCCGGCATTGGAAACTAGACTCCCTGACCTTTCCAACCATATATGATGCAACTCCTAACGGCGGCTCAATTAGGTGCAGTTCTTGATGGAAGGGGAAGTCAATTGGCGACCTAGTCAATATGAACCCTGGTCATAAACCTCTTTCAAATCTCAAGTACAAGGCAACTGGCGGATTATGGATTCTTTATGGTGGGGCATAGATTCCGGGGCGGAGGGCGGCGTCATAAATAAACAAATAGATAAATAAATAAATAAATATATATCTTATGTTGCAATAAACAAATTATTCTTTTCTCAATGCCTCTACTTGTTCTTTTGCCCTTAATCGGAGGTTCCCAAGACATCGTCTGAGGTAATTAATAATAGAGGCTTGCCTCTATTAGGAATAAAAGAACCCACAATAAATAAAATATGATATTTGTGCTTCGATATATCGTTTGGTGTCTTCACGATGCCAGACGCGTATTTTCGATCTCACAAATTCTGGCACGCCCGGTGGGGACCATATTCCTCCTCCCATCTTTGAGGCAAAAGTACAAGTAGAGGCATTGTTCCTACATCCTGTGAAAGAAAACTAATGTAGTTATTTTCTTATTGCATAACGAAATGGCATTCAAGTGTTTAACTGCATCTGGAAGCCCAAAGCTCATCATCTTCTTGGGCGAGGGAGCTGAAGTCCAGCTGCCCAATTGCACTTTCAACACCAGAGCTGCTGGAGCCCAGCTGAGGTTTGGCACAATCTCTGAGTCGGTGCAATTCTTGAAGAGACCTGCACCAATGGAAGAGGAACAGACAATCCCGCGTCTTCCATCTAGGGGGCGTCGTCCGAACGTGATTGTCCCTGCGACCTGTGAAGACATTACTGCTAAAGAACCGCAGAGAATATCTGCTTTTAAGAGGCTATCCCGCCCCAAAAAGGTAGTCCCTCTGGATGATGAAGAGGATGAACCCACTTTCACCGTGACTGCAAAGGGGAGAGAAAGTGGGATATTCAATTCTGATAAGGACACACCCAAGAAAAAGAGTGTATTCTCAAGACTCACACCAAGGAAGATCAAGATCCCGAAGAAGAAGCTGGATTTTGTCATTCCAAGGACACAAGACTGATCAAATGGGTTCTTTCAACAACTCATTTGAACCACTTAAATTGGTGAAAAAGAACTCTACCACTGCGGAGCTGCGTCCTTTGCCAAATGAAAACAAAGGCGGCAGACCCCCAAAGTCCCATCATAAGGACTTTTTTGGCAAAAATCTCTATAAGACATACGCAGCATCAAAAAAGCTGTAGTCAGAAAAGATTATGCCAAGAGAATTCTACCAAAAGAAGAAACAACTTATATCAAAAGCACGAAAAACGATATTTGATCGGATAGCTTCTGGTCAAAATCAAGATTAGACCTTCCGCTCGAAGTTTCAGTGGAGGAGAGAGATGAAGGATGAAGAGATGTTTGATATGGACGTAGAAGTACATACAGTCCGAATGTTTACTGAAGCCCGAGGAGATCCAGCACCCGAACCAGAACAATCAGGGGTGTTCACAAGGTCTCGTACGAGGGCCACGGATTCTCACAGTGGGGTTGGAGATGAAGGTTCAAGCCAAATGCCACATGAGGGTCAGAGAACCGGGAACCTTCCAATATTTCGCAAGCCAACGAGTTACAAGGAAGCAGACCCCCCAAATGAAGAAGTAGAGGATGAACCTGCCTTTATTTATAATGGAGATGATATTATAAGAAGATTCCAACAAATGGAAATACCCCGACAAACGGATAATCGAGAAGCCGAATATCGGTGGCTCAATGAAAACATGACATTACTGATGGAGTCAATGCTAAAGATGCAGAGACAAATGGCTGCTTTGATGGAAAATCAAGCTGAGAATGCACAAAGACCAAGAAGCCCAGAGCCTCGATTAAGGGAAACACCTAGGCCGATGGAACAAGGGGGAACCTCACACACTCCTGTCCTGGAGCAGTCAGTTGCAATGACTCGGGAGGAGATACAACATATGGTAACTGCCGAAATGAAACAAGCTAAAGGAAAGGAAATAAGAGTCGATGGAGACAAACCTTATCCAAGCTACCATGATTTGGTGCCCTACCCCAAAGGGTACAATGTCCCTAAATTTAAGCAATTTAACGGGATTGGCAATCCTGATCAGCACTTGGCTCACTTCGTGACAGCTTGCGGAGATACAAGTGCAAAACCTTCACTCCTCCTTAGACAATTTTCTGCAACTCTCACAGGAGTGGCATTTGAATGGTATGCAAGTTTGCAACCCGAATCAATCCAAACATGGCAACAATTAAAAGATGCCTTTCGGGTACGGTTCGGGGGCGTAAGTGACAAAATCATAATCGCCGATCTCGCAGCCACTCGTCAGAATAAAGATGAAAAAGTAGTTGATTATATTATGAGATGAAGAAATCTGAGCATCAAATGTGAACAACCCCTTGACCAGCCACAAGCAGTGGGTTTATTGCTCGGGAACATCGATAGTTGGATGGCACCCTTTCTGAGCACATCCGGTATTACTACATTCCAGGAGTTGATTTCACAAGCTAAGAAATTGGAACGGACAAACCCGAAGATATTCTCCAATTTTCAAACTCCAAAGAATGACAGAGAAAAGCCAAAAAGGACTGAAGGTGTCAAGTATACTGCTACAACCTTCAATATAGACAAAGGAAAAGGTGTTGCGGAGTCTCACAAGCCGGAACAGGCCAAACCACCCACTTTAGGCGCTGCTGGTAACGAATCAAAGCCTATTCCCTCTTTGAAAGAAAGGATGAATAAGAAGTATTCTTTTAGAAGGGATAAGGTACTGAAGATCTTCAAGGATGCTTTGAAAGAAGGTCTGCAACTCCCCGAATGCAAGAGACCAGAGGAGCAGAACAAGAAGGACCATCCCAATTACTGCCCATATCATAGAGTATTGGGACACACAATTGAAGACTGTTATGTTTTCAAAGACTAGGTCGAGAGACAATATCAAGAGGGCAAGATCACACTCTCGAGGAACGTCTTATTCGAGCCATCATCCGAGCATACCCGTTATGTGACAACCCTAAACTCAAAGGGGTCATCCCAAAAGGAAGTTAAAGTAATGGATAATAAAGTAATACTCCCATCAGCAACAGACGACAAGCCTCCTGCTGTTCTAGAAGAGTTGTGGTAAGTATTTGTAACCAAAAAGTCAATGAAAATGTTAAAGAGGTTAGCCGAGCATCCAGGGATCGCTTGGAAACGTTCTCAACAGCCTCCTAAAAGACCCCTGACAAAACAAACAGAGAAGAAGAACAAAAAGTGGGAACAATCAAAGCGAAAGAAGTCTATTATAGAAGAGTATATCGACTCCCTCGATGAATATGAACAAAAAGAAAGGGTCTTGATCACTCTTAAAGACTATTTTCCCGAGGAGGTCGAAGAATTACTAGGGGAACTAGTCAAAGAAGATGATGAAGATGCGCAAGTGGAAACTAGCAGGGTTATTTCTGGAGGATACCCTTTGTACGACTCGGATGATGATAGTTTCTGATGATAGTTTCTCTGAACCAGAAGAGTCATATGACCGTTACGGCCGGCCCTACATTAGTAAAAAGCAGAAGAAGAAGATGGCTTTCAGGGAAAGAGTGAAGAAGGCAAACGCTAGACTCTTGGAGCCACACCAAACAAAAGAGCCCAAGACACCATATTACACCCCAAAGACCCCAAAATATAAGGTCTTGAGGAAGGCTATGCCTGCTGAAGAGATCCCTGCTTTCATCCAAAGGGTGACAGAGGAGTAAGCCAATAGGCTACTGCAGCTAAAAATTAATGATGATCAAGAGGATGCGTCTGAAGTATACCCTCCGGAGTCATCGGGCAAAAATTTCTCAGAAGTTGTGGAATCTTCACCCCTTACAGAAGCAACAAATATTAAAGGGAAACCCACCTCTTCAGCTATCAAGATCAAGGAAGACAAGGGAAAAAACCTTTTTGATCAAGCCATAGAAGAAGGGTTGGATTTGCCTGGACCCAAAAGACCTTGCCTTAATTTGACACTCACAGATTACTGTTTTGAAGAAAAAGACGAGTGTCACGTTATCGCTTATCAAGATGATTCAGAAGATGAATTAAACTTCCCAGATAAAGAAGATGAGTTGCCACAACATGTGCATCAAATGCAACTGAGAGTTGGGAAGGTACTTCAGCCGAGACAGCCGCCCAGCTCCAACGACAAAAATAAAGGGAAGATAGTTGAGGAAGAGAATATCTCCCCGAAAAAGCCATCAAAAAGGCCAAATTATAACATCTTGGCATACTTAAAGAAAGTCCCTGCTCTCCTCAGCATGTATGATGCATTGATGATGTCAGCGGAAGTTAGAAATTCTCTAATACATGCCCTGTAAAATCCTGAGGAGTATCAGGCCTACTTTGCTGAAATCAATATGAAGGAGGCTCTGTATGCGTTCCATGCACCCTCAGTATCCTTCACAGACGAAGACTTGCTGCTTGGAACTACAGAGCACAATAGGCCGTTATATGTGACAGGGTATTGTGACGGGATGAAAATCAACCGAGTTCTGATTGACCCAAGATCCTCTGTGAACCTGATGACTCTCAACACCCTCCGGGCATTGGCTCTTGAAATATGCCACCTATCTCCGGAGAAGATCGTTATTTAAGGCTTCAATCAACATAGCCAGAAGGCATTGGGATCTATCACTCTGCCAATTAAATTTGGAAAGATGACATCAGATGTGAAGTTCCATGTGATCGATGTCGATGCCTCATACAAAGCCCTCCTAGGAAGGCCATGGATCCATGAAAATCATATGGTTCCTTCAAAAATCCATCAATGTGTGAAATATATGGTGAATGGGGAAGAATGCAGAATCGACGGAGAAATCCAGCCCTTCGGCATCCATGAAATTCACTATGAAGATGCGAGGTACTACCTTAATGCATCTAGAGGGGGGAAACCGTCCAAGGGGAGCAAGTCATCCAACGGGGGCAAGCCGCCAAGTCCAAAGGAAGAATCTCTTGTGAAGACACCTATGTCTACTCCTGTGCTTCAGAAGAAGGAATCGGTATTACCCCACTTTGGGAGCGATACTGAGTCATCAGAAGACTAAAGTGATGATGATGTACACGAATATAAGGATCAAGCTGGAGGATCTGCTCAAGAAAATGTACTGCATATTACAAGAATTCCTAAGGGACTTTATAAATCCTTGGCTGACTTGAGTATCAACACTGTTGAGCACTTGAAGACATTTTATGTACCGGCTCGACATGAAGGAGAGAGAGGCGTCCTCTTCTACAAAGCCAAGAGCAACAAAATTCCAAATGATGATATCATAAATATTGAAGGGCTAGAAGATGATGAAATTCAGACCATAAGATTCCCCAACTATTACCCTGATAAACTCAAGGTAATGTTTGATAGATTTGGTGACGAAATCCAATGGTCGAGGAAATCATATCAAAACTTCCATCGATTATGGAACCCTGCACATATAAATAAGAGAGGAATAGGCTATTCCGAATCTTCCAGGCATTCATGTTATATGAACGTCCCAGGATGAGGAAGAAGAAATCAAGCTGAAAAGTGAGCCACTCGAGCTCGAAGACGGGGGGCAAGCAACAATCGACGAGCTGGTTGAAGTCAACTTGGGAAGCGATGAGGACCCGAGGCTGACCTTCCTAAGCACTCAACTGTCTGAAGAAGAAAATGCATCCTTCAAAGCCCTTTTGAGGGAGTATATTGATTGCTTTGCCTGGAACTACAATGAAATGCCAGGGTTGGATAATGAGGTAGTTGTACACAGACTGGCTATTGACCCTAATGTCACCCCAGTCAAATAAGCACCAAGGAAAATGAAATTTGACCTGGAAGAAAGGGTGATAGAAGAAACAAAGAAATTGATTGAAGCAAATTTCATCAGGAAGGAAAAGTACCCTAACTGGGTAACCAACATAGTCCCTGTGAAAAAAAAAGGCCAAATACGGATATGTGTGGACTTCAAAGACCTGAACAAAGCATGTCCAAAAGATGATTTTCCCCTTCCAGTTATGGAGATCATGATCGACAACACCTCAGGGTACGAGATGTTCTCCTTTATGGACGGGTATTCTGGATACAACCAAATCAAAATGCATCCAGATGATGAGAAGCATACCGCCTTCCGGACGCCTATGGGCATATACTGTTACAGAGTAATGCCATTTGGTTTGAAAAATGCGGGGGCAACATATCAAAGGGCTATGACCAGGATATTTGATGATCTGATCCATAAAGTAGTCGAATGCTATGTGGACGATCTTGTGGTCAAGACAAATTCGAAAGACAAACATCTTGAAGATCTGAAAACAGTTTTTACACGACTCAGAGAATACAAGTTGAAAATGAACCCTATGAAATGTGCCTTTGGAGTCCTATCTGGGAAATTCTTGGGCTTCATCGTAAGGCATCGAGGGATAAAAATAGACCCTTCCAAGATAAAGGCGATCCTAGAAATGCCGCCCCCTCAAACACTGAAGCAGCTGCGATCATTTCAAGGACGCCTGGCCTATATCAGAAGGTTCATCTCCAACCTGTCTGGAAGATGCAAGCCCTTCTCCAAGCTAGTCAAGAAAAATATACCTTTCAAATGGGATGATGAGTGTCAGAAAGCTTTCGAGGACATCAAATACTATTTGTTGAATCCACCAGTATTAGCTGCCCGAATCCCATGAAAGCCGTTGATTCTATATACTGCTGCATTGGAAGGGTCATTGGGAGCTATGCTGGCCCAGAACAATGAAGAGTGCAAGGAAAATGCACTTTATTATCTCAGCAAGATGTTGATAGGAGCTGAGAGTAAATATACGCCAATTGAAAAACACTGTCTAGCTCTAGTGTTCGCAGTCAAGAAGTTGAGACACTACTTGCTAGCACACAAAGTCATACTCATATCAAAAGTTGATCCTCTCAAATATGTTATGACGAGGCCATTGCTTACGGGAAGACTCGCAAAGTGGGCGCTGATTCTGATGGAATTTGATATAACATACACTCCACAGAAAGCTATTAAAGGGCAGGCGTTGGCAGACTTCCTAGCGGCACATCCTCTCCCTGATGATTCACCACTTAATTATGATCTCCCTGATAAAGAGACATTAACAGTGGAAGAAGCAAGGTGGCGACTATACTTTGATGGAGCGTCATCTATGAAGCCGGCACTCATGTCCACAATTCCACAAATCAAAGCTGGGATAGGACTTGTGTTCGTCACACCGGAAGGGGGAATCCTCAGATATGCACTCTCCCTTACGGAGCCATGCACAAACAATGAGGCAGAATATGAAGCTCTCATAGTTGGTTTGGAACTGGCAATCCAAATGGGAATCCAACACATTCATATATTTGGAGACTCACAACTCATAATCAAGCAAGTCGAAGGAGACTACAAGATATATAAACCCGAACTTCTTAAATATCACAAGAAGGTCAAAGATTTGATGAAGAAAATCCCCCAAGTACAGTTGAGGAGGGTTTTGAGATCAGAAAATAGAGAAGCTGATTCTTTGGCGAAAATTGTGAAGGAGCTGGCGAATCCAGATTATGAAGAAATCCATATAACCATAAGAAATAGAAGGCCCATAAGTACGATCCTTGATGATGTCGAAGAGGAAAGTGCTGGGGCAAAGCGGAAGTCTTCACCCTCGAAATGCCAGAGGAAGATTGGAGACAACCGTTTATAGAATATTTGAAATATGATAAACTCCCAGAGGACAAATCAGAAGGTCTTCAGATAAAGCGAAGAGCCCTGAGATTCATCCTCATAAATGATATATTGTACCGCAGGTCGTATGATCAGCTACTCCTGCGATGTCTCTCACATGAAGAAATTCAAGAAGTTATGCATGATGTACATTCCGGAATATGTGGTGCACACCAATCTGGGCCCAAGATGCGACTCAAGATCAAGCGCTTGGGATATTACTGGCCAACTATGGTTGGAGATTGCATCAATTATTCTAGAAAATGCCATCTATGCCAAATACATGGTGACTTCATTCACCAGCACCCAAATCCTCTAGACCCCACAGTCTCTTCATGGCCCTTTGAGATATAGGGAACAGATGTAGTCGGTCCCATTGAACCTCCATCATCTTTCGGACACCGATTCATACTGGCCGCAACAGACTACTTCTCTAGGTGGGCAGAAGTAATCCCGCTAAGAGAAGTCAAGACTGAGAATATTATCAAATTCTTCAGGGAGAACATCTTATACAGATTTGGGACTCCAAGAAGAATTATTTCAGACAACGGCCCTGCCTTCAGAAGCTTCAAAGTCGGGAGATTTGCGCAGCACCATAAAATAGACTAGAGGTATACCTCCATCTATAATGCTAGAGCGAATGGATTGGCAGAAGCATTCAACAAGACCCTCTCGAAGTTGTTGAAGAAAGCAGTGTCCAAGAACAAAAAGGATTGGCATGAAAGACTCCCAGAGATGCTATGGGCCTATCGCACCACCTATAGGACTCCAACACAATACACGCCGTACTCTTTGGTGTTCGGAACTGAAGCGGTCTTACCCCTCGAAATCCAGATACCCTCACTGAGAATGGCAGTACAAAATGAAATCTCAAATGAGGATAATATTCTGCTTCGTCTGGATAAGTTGGACTCTCTCGACGAGAAATGGTTGGGAGTGCAGCAAAATCTTGAAGTCTACAAATCCAAAATGTCTCAAGCCTACAACAAGTTAGCTCGGTTTCGGACCTTTACCAAAGGAGAGATGGTTCTTATCCTCAGAAGACCCATCATCACCAACAAAAAGGCCGTGAGCAAATTCAAAGCAAATTGGGAAGGGCCCTATGTTGTGGAGATCGTCTACGAAGGAGGCGCATATCAGCTCATTGACGCCAATGGAGAAAGACCGATGCTGCCCATCAATTGCCGTTTCCTGAAGAAATAATATGCATAATGTAAAAATGTTTGCCTATAACTGAACGTCTGGTCCCTTATAGGGGTAGACTAGTCATGAACAATTAAATGTACTTCCCGAGGACAAACATTAATTTTATGTACTTTTGTATCAAATTCATTCAATGAAATAAAGAGGCATGTGTTTGTCTACGATGGAACGTCCGACTCCTAATTGGGGGCAGATCGGTCATGCACAATTAAATATGCTTCTTGAGGCAAACACATTGGCACCTTATAAAAAAATTAAAAAAAAAATTAAAAAAAAATCCAAATTTCCAGAATAGTCCTCATATTTATTCTGAATTTTCAGAAATTTTTTTAAAAAAAAAACAAAAAATTCCTCATATTTATTCTGGATTTCAGAATTAAAAAAAAAAGAGAGAAAGGATGAAAAGAACCAAAATTTATTCAAGTTTAGTGTTCAAAACAAATGTCTCAAAGTCAACTACCAAAGCATAAATAAACTAAGAAAGCAAACTAAAAAAAAAAAGAAGGCTCTTCAATGCCCAGCATGCTTCATCAACGACTCCTTTGCTTCCTTCAACTCATCAAGCCATTTTGTAAAAATAGCCATGAGACTAGCATTTGAATAATCTCCTTGGTCCTCAATAACTTGTGCCTTCGCCTTATCCAACTCGGCTTGAAGATCTGTTTGTCTAGGCTCAGAAGTTTCAAAAAAGCTTGTTGAGGTTGCTATCTTCTTATTCAAAGTCTTCATTGCATCTTGAATCTCGCAAAGTTCTGCTTGAAGTTTCTGATGCCTTTTCGCAAGTCTCTGAAGCTCTCCCTTGTTCATGTTGATGTCATTAGCCCAGCCCTCCCTGCTTTTGCTAAGACGTTCAAGGGCCAAAGCTTTCTCATGCACACACGCCTTGGCTTGTTGGTTATGAATATAGGATTGGACGTTGGGATCCTCTGAGGCTTCTTTGGCGTGGGCCGCACACCGAGTTATCCTCTCTATGAAAGGTTCAAGATTAGTCAATCCAACATTGAAAGGTTCAAGGAGTAAATTTGACTCCTTCACTTTATTGATGACGCTTTGGTAGTTGTCATAGTTGAGAGACTTGATGCTGCTAATCACTTCGGCTCGCAGACGTAATACCATACTTGGTATATTCCTCGGACCTATAAAAAGGATATATAAATGAAATTCAAGATTCAAGATTCAAGATTCAAGATTCAAGATTCAAGATTCAAGATTCAAGATTCAAAGATTCAAGATTCAAGATTCAAGATTCAAGATTCAAGATTCAAAGATTCAAGATTCAAGATTCGAAACCTTGTCCTTGCTTGGACGAAGTTGTAAGTCCAACATCAGTATTGACGCCGTCACCTTCCACGGGAATTGGAGCAAGAGTATCCTCAATAATGTCCTTTGGAGGACCTTGCCCTGAAGACGGAGGTTCGTTACCTTTTTGGGCAACTGAGTTTCAAAAAATCCAAAAAAAAAAAAAAAAGGAGAGTCTTCAATATTCATGTCTCTTATGATAAAAAAAAAAGAAGAGAGAGGGACCTTGGTTTGGCTTTAGAGAAACTGAGATTTCGGCATCAGCATTGGAGCCACTACTTTTTGCTCCCTCCGTTGGATCTTGTACAACTAAAGGGGGTGCACTTTGAACATTAGCGTTGCCTCCACCAGTCTCCAATTTCTCCATTGAGGAGGGACCATCTCTTATAAAATTTGCAGAAGGGATATTGTTAAAAGATGAAGTACGCTCTTCACTCTCTTGATTTACGGGCAAGTTAAGGGGTGCTGCACTGTCCGCGATTGGTATGTCTCCTAATAAGAAATTGAAAGTAAATAAAAGTATATATATACAAAAAAAAGGGCCAGAAGAGAGGGATACTACCTCGCGCAGGATTAGGAAGAGCTTCCTCAACCCCAACGTTTCCCTCAACTCCAACATTAAAATCTTCTGGATTCATTGAACCTGAAATCAAGATCTTTAATTAAATCTGTTAAAGATCTATGAGTGAAGAGGTATTTTCTTACAAACTTGAGACTTTAGAGGCATTCCTGGATTCGATAGGGGATTGTCATCGATTCTTGGAGCTGTGCTAAAAAATTGGAAAGGTCAAATCAAAGAAAGAGAAACAAAAGGAAAAAAAAAGGGGGCATTATCCTTTACCAATCGGCGAGTTGCGAACAACCCTGACATTGGCCAATGAGGGTTCACGAATTTGTATACCTGTTGACCAAAGATTTTGAATAAAAAAAAAATAAGACTTTGAATCAAATGAGAATTCAGACTTCGAGTCAAATAAGACTTCAGACTTTGAATCAAATGAAGAAATAAGACTTTGAATCAAATGAGAATTCAGACTTCAAGTCAAATAAGAATTCAGACTTTGAATCAAATGAAAAAATAAGACTTTGAATCGAATAAAAATTCAGACTTCGAATCAAACAAAAATTCAGACTTCGAATCAAATGAGAGTTCAGATTTTGAATCAAATGAAAATTCAAACTTTGAGTCAAATAAAAGTCAAAGTTTGAGAAAAAAAAAAGACTTTGAGTTTGACATACCTGGGTTCGTTGTCGCTTCACTGGAATAGAAGGATCCGCAGGAGAAAGACTTCGTTTTTGACTGATGAAGATACTTTCATTGATGAATCGGGGGCTTTTGAAGGTTGACCCTGCTCCTGGTTCCTCCTAATATCCCTCTTGTCACCATAATCCTCTTGGACTAATAATACGATGTCCTGTTGGAAGAAAGCTCGCACATTTTCGAACCACTTCCATGCATAAAAGAACATGAGCTCCCCGCTTCGATCTTTTTCAGGAATATAGAACGAGCTGGAGGTCCTCTGGCGGGAAAAGTGACACCAATAACCTGCAAGTACCCGGGCAGAGGAAGCTCTTCTCGGGACATCAATATACGCCGGACATTGTTGGTCGTAACCAAACTGGCGCCCAAAACGATGAGGATTGTAAGGCTCTGGATAGAACTCTCCGCCACATCAAAGAGGAAGGATGCCGTAGCGAAGGCCTATCACATACTCCATGGTTTGAAGATCCAGCACATCGGGTCCCGCAAAATGCCTAGTATCTCGCACCGTCTCATCATTATGAAGAAGATAGGGAAAAGGACGCCATTTAAAGTTGGCTTCAAACTTAAGGAATTTCCTAGCTTCCAAAGGAGTAAACGGGGAGGCGGAGGCATTCATATAATATAACATCTCCGGTACCCTTGAGAGCCCGGGGATTGTATGTGTACCTGCATCAATTTTCCTCCGAAGAGATATGCCATGAAAATGACAACTAGCCCAAGCATACAAAAAGTGGGAAGGAAAGACTATAGTAGAATGTCCGGGCCCTTTCCTATGAGTAACCACAGAGTTTAATCCTAAGTATAAGCATGCCAATACTGCAGGAGCAAAAGCTACGGGCCTTCCATGCACAAGGTTACACGCCATCATAAAAACCCGGGTCTAATTACCTTATGATTGTCCGGCATAACAAAGGAGCAAATCCACAATGATATAAAGGCGGCCAAATTTGTGTTTGAAACGGGTTTTGGAGGAGGATCAGAACTCGAATCATACTGGGAACTAGATTTTGACTTCTTAAAGAAATCTACCCAATCTAAGAAAAATATGTTCTTGTTGGCATCCCGTCTTGCAAGCCATTGAAAGATGTCAAAAAGACTCCTCAACACAGAAAATTCTGAATTTTCTCTATTACATAATATACTATTGGGTGGGATGACTTCATCATATACATCACCAACTACCGAAAGTCCTCCAAGACTTTTGACCTCCCACAAAGAAATCCCCACTTCCCCATGTAAGAAGTGGAAAGTATTTGTCTCTGGACACCAAAACTCTACCAATGCTTTGAAAAAATTCAAATCTAAGTCATATCGACCAACTGAGGCCATAATTCTCCCAATCAAATCTACCCGGGATAATTTTTCAGAATATTTGCTAACAATATACTTAGCCCAATCAGAATAATGAGGGAAATCTATTAATTCACTTCTAATAGGATTTCTAGCCCTCCACCCCGGGTGATGGTTAAAAATCTTATGACCTAGGGTTTGAAACACACTCAAATCTCTAATTGCCCCTTCGGGTTTCAAATAAATTACATTGATTGTGCTACCTTCATTACAACGATTTGAAGACAGTCGGGCTGTACGTATGCGAGACGGAGGACACTCCACCCACTCTGAGTGCTCCCTTCCATCATATCTGACTGCAGGCTCGGACCCGGGACCAAAAATAGGATGGTAACGGGGGAAAATTTGACCTTTTGGAGTCTCATGATGATCTTGATTGACATCCCAAAAAGGCTCGAATTGAGGACTGTTGGCCATCGCGAAGAAGAAATTCAAGAATTACTACTTCTCTCTCTCAAACAAATTTCGTGAGAGAAGTATGAAGGGGGCAATTTGTTTATGTAAAAAAAACTACATGTCTTAATTCCATAAGAATTAAAATTCTAATCCTAAGAAATTTAACCTATCATAATCTTGGCCAAATCAGGATTTGATAATGACACAGAAAATGAGATTATCTCAAAGTGGGCCAAAATGAAATATTTTACGGCTCTAAATTTAAATTAAATATTTGTTTTGAAATTAAAATATTTCAAGATAAAAGAAAAGAATATATCTTGTCATATTTTAAGATAGCCTGAGAAAAACACATCTCGAGGCAATCTTAAATCCCAAAATTACCTCTGAGCACATATCTCGAGGCAAACTCAAAATTCCAAAATCGCCCTTGAGAATATATCTCGAGGCAATCTCAAATTCCAAGGTAGCCCGAGAGCACATATCTCGAGGCAATCTCAAATTCCAAGGTACCCCGAGAACACATATCTCGAGGCAAATCTCAATTCTAAAATGGCCCCTGAGAATACATATCTCGAGGCAACCTCAAGTTCGAAGATAGCCTGAGAATACATATCTCGAGGCGATCTTAAATTCCAGGACCACCCGGGAACACACATCCCGAGACAATCCCAAAAAAAAATGCGAATCCCAAGGCATCATAACAATACATATCCCGGGGCAAAAAAAAAAAAAAAAAAAAAAAAAAAAAAAAAAAATATATATATATATATATATATATATATATATATATATATATATATATATATAAAGAGGGTTTTAAATTTAAACTTGATCTCATCTAGTCAGGAGATAGTTACGGGGGGTTGGGGGATTTTACGGACAGTTTTCTCTCATGGGGATAAGAAGAAAGGAGCTTTTAAAAAAAAAAATTAGGAAGAAGAAGGGAGAGGCCAGACAGAGAGAAAAGAAAGAAGGAAAAGATAAAAGACAAAGGAGGAAGGAACAAGGAGAAAAAGGAAAAAAGGTAAGAAAAAAAAAATCTCACTTCTCCACCCTCAAGCTCTGCCCAGGGCCTTTCCCAGCCCTTTGCTCAGGGCCCTTGTCAGCCCTGCAGGGCCGCCCACTGCCGAAGCTCCGGCCTGGGCCGCCCGCCACCCTGCCGAGATCCGGCCACCGGGATCAAGGCGCCTCTAGTCGAGCACCGCCAGCGCCAGATCTACGCCGCCGGCAACCTCCAGGCCGCGCCGCCTGAACATAAGCGCCGCCAAGGCAGGCCACACGCAGCCGGCAATGCGGCGCTGCAGCCACGCGACAAAGCCGTTTGCCCTTCCCCTATGCCGTGCTGTCCCTGCTCCAACCGCCCGCAGAGATGTCGCCCCACACTTGGTTGCTGATAATGGTTGCTGATTCAATGAAGACTGGTTGCTGAAATTTGCTGCAAATAAGAAGGTGTCGCTGCTGAAATTTTCTGCAAAGATTAAGGGATTCTTTGCTTAGTTCTTTGTTTACGAACATTGTTGATCGCCAACCTTGGTCTTGAATAGTTCTTTGAAATTTCTTTGCAAACAAGAAGGTGTCACATCTGAAATTTGCTGCAAAGATGAAGGGATTATTCTTTGCTTAGTTCTTCTTTGAAGAATGGAGTCTTCTTGAAGAATAGTTCTTTGCTTAGTTCTTTGCTTGGTTCTTGCGGATCTTTGTCTAAAAAGCGGTTGCAGATTGGAACCTGGTTGTAGGTTGAAGCATGGATGCTGTCTCGAAACCTGGACATGGTTGATGATTCGATGAAAGCATGGTTACTGCTTCGATGAAAGCATGGTTGCTGATTCAATGAAGTCTGGTTGCTGAATGAAGATTGAAGCTGAAGCTAGAAGATCCGATGCTATTTTTATGAATTGATAGATGGACGTGTGTGAATGTTTGTATAAAAATTGAATCCCCAAATACAAAGGAGGTTCTGTCAAAATTTCTTAAAAAAAAAAAAAAGAAAGAAAGAAGGGAGAAGTTGCTGTAAAGGCTCTTGATGTTAATATATTATTGCAACCTCATACAAAAGCCAATTATTTATACTGCTGAGAATATGAAGATTACTACTGAAAATTGCTGTGGAAAATTGCTAAAACAATGCTGTAGATTGTTGCAGAAATGGTTGTTATAAAAACCCACTTTCAAACCTTGATAACTCCTGCCCGAGAACTCTGATTGAGGTGAGAGCTGCGGCTTTGGATATCTGGATCTTTTCTAGTTGTGTACAGCGCAGCTCCTTTTGGTTGCCCAATCGGCGCAGATTTTGATAAGTAAAAGGGTCAATTCCAGCAATTCTGCCACCAGCAATTCTGCCAATCTGATCACCCATTTTCAAAAATCGATAACTTTTGTCAGAAAACTCCAATGGGGGTGAAATTTGTGACGTGAGAAACTAGATATCTAGATCTTCAATAGTCATATACAGTACAGACCCTTTTGGCAGCTCGGTCAATGCATATTTTGGTGGAGAAAAAGACTAGTCCTTGCAGCTTGGCCAGCTTGACTACCCTTCACTCAAATGCCAATAACTTTCGCTAGAAAACTCCGATCGAGATGAAATCTGCAGCATAGGAAACTAGACTTCAGGACCTTTCCAACCATATATGGTACAATCACTGCAAAGGGCCCAATTGGGAGCAGTTCTCAATGGAATAAAAATCAATCTGTGCAGTTTTGCTAGTTCGACCACTTCTCAGTCAAATGCGGATAACTTTTGCTAGAGAACTCCAATCAAGGAGAAATTTTCCGCATTGAAAACTAGACTCCCTGACCTCTCAAACCATATATGATACAACTCCTAACGGCGGCTCAGTTAGGTGCAGTTCTTGATGAAAGTGGAAGTCAATTAGCGACCTAGTCAATATGAACCCTGGTCACAAACCTCTTTCAAATCTCAAGTGCAAGGCAACCAGCGGATTATGGATCCTTTATGGTGGGGCACAAATTCCGGGGCAGAGGGTGGCGTCATAAATAAACAAATAGATAAATAAATAAATAAATATATATCTTATGTTGCAATAAAAAAATTATTCTTTTCTCATTGCCTCTACTTGTTCTTTTGCCCTTAATCAGAGGTTCCCACGACATCGTCTGGGGTAATTAATAATAGAGGCTTGCCTCTATTAGGAATAAAAGAACCCACAATAAATAAAATATGATATTTGTGCTTCGATATATCGTTTGGTGTCTTCACGATGCCAGACGCGTATTTTCGATCCCACACATACTTAACGAATAAGTACGATATGCCCTTTGCTCCTTTTGTTGGTGTAAATCATCATGGGAATCTGTATTATTTGGATGTGGTTTATTGTCAAAGAAAGATACTGAAACCTTTATTTGGTTGTTTAAAACTTGGTTGGAGTGCATGTCAGGGAAGACTCCAAAGGCGATAATTACAGACCAATGCATGGCTATTCAAGATGCAATTAGGATAGTTTTTCCAAATTCCCATCATCGCCTTTGCCTTTGGCATATTATGGAGAAGGTTCCTGAGAAGCTTGGAGGATTAAATCAGTATAAAGCAATAAAGAAGATTTTGAAGAGTATTGTTTATGAGGCAATGGATATACAAGAATTTGAAGACCTTTGGTTAAAGATGATAAAGGAGTATAATATTGAAAAAAATGAATGGTTGAATTTCTTGTATACACATCGTCAACGTTGGGCACCTATATAAGTTAACGGAGTTTTTTGGCTGGAATGTCTACCATTCAAAGATGTGAAATTCTAAATGCTTTTTTTGATGGTTATGTTGGCCCAACAACATCCCTAAAACAATTTGTGGAGCAGTATGATAATGCTTTGAAAAGCAAAATTGAAAAAGAGTACAAAGCTGATTTTGTTTCTTTTAACTCAAACTTTCCATTGCTAACTGATTGTTATTTTGAGAACCAACTACAAGAATCCTACACAAATGAAATTTTTAAGTTGTTTCAAGATGAGTTGAGACGAATGTTATATTGCAATCTTGTACTTAAGTCAGATGGGCAAATGTATGCATTTCAGGCGACTGCCATTTTCAAAGGAAAAGAAGGCAAATTCAGAAGTCAAGTGGTGTTTAATGTTTGTTATAATGAGGGTGAATTTGATATCAAATGCTCTTGTCATTTGTTTGAGTTCAGAGGAATTATTTGCAGACACATATACATTTCCAAAGTTCTCATTGAGAGAAATGTGAAAGAGATTCCATCTCAATATATTTTACCTTGATGGAGAAAATATGTTAAACGCAGGCATACTTACATGATGAATTATTATGACGACACACATACTAGCGAGCAAAAAGTGCGATACAACAAATTATGTTCTCCTTTTTCTAAAGTTGCTGAAATTGGAGTAGAATCTATCGAAAAATATAATTTTTTGATGAAATATGTGGATGGGGCTATAGAGAAGCTCATAGATAATTCAAATTTTTGGGACAGTCATTCGAATCAAGCTATATCGCCAATGTTGTTGGTAGAAGGTCATGAGCAACACCCAACAATTTATTTAACAACGAAGTTCCTAACACCTTTAAAGGTGCGGGGTAAGGACCGGCCGCCATCCAAAAGAAAGAAGTCAATAGTTGAACAATTAATACTTAGAAGTAAAAAAAAGGTAATTGTATTTTATAGTATTCCTTTTCAAATTGTACAATCATTTTTATTGTTCTTAAACTAATATGATTTATTTCAGAAAACTCAAACAAAGAGGAATGTGCAAACTCAAAATGACACTCAAGTAGAATTTTGTACTCAAGAAAGTGTGGTAATGTTACATTATTTAATATTTATGTTTGCTACGGTATTATATAGAATAAAGATTATAATACAATTTTTTCCTCTTAAGTGAATTCAAATTCTCTTCCATATGTGCCGAATATACATGTTGATAGCTCCATTTTACAAAATATTGTCACTAATACTTCTAAGGGATCGAAAATACCCACCCGGCGTCTTGTTTGTGAAGAGACACTAGGCGACATATCGAATCACAAATATCATATTTTTTTTAATATTGCGGGTTCTTCCATTCCTAATAGAGGCAAGCCTCTATTATTAATTACCCAAGACAATGTCTTAGGAATCTCCGATTAAGGGCAAAAGAGTACAAGTAGAGAGGCAATGAATAAAAATAATTTCATTTTTTTGTAAAATCATAATTTTATTACATATATGTACATCATTTATTTATATATTTCGCGTGCCGCCATTTGGGATTTGAATTTTATCGGTTGCCTCAAGAGGCCTGTTTCACCACTGCCTTGAGATTTGTGTCAATTCAGGATTTGTACTTCATTATCCTCCTCTACATGCATGTTGCATTGAAATGCGTGTCATTTTGGGATTTGTATTATATCAACTACATAGAGATGCATATTCCATTGCCACCCCGAAATATGCCATTTTAAGATTTATATTCCATCGACTACCTCGAGATGGTATTCCATTACTGTCTCGAAGTTTATGCCATTTTAGGATCTATATCTCACTGACTATCTTATCGCCACCTCAAAATTTGTCATTTAAGGATTTATACCTCATCGACGCCTCGAGATAAGTACTTCGAAGAGTCAATATATATCATTATGATCACAGTCCGGATTCCTAATCGAGTTCATTTGCATATTCTTGGAACAACCTCGTGAGTATGATCATGCGCTTAATAAGCATTTACCTCCCCATTACCATCTTTTCGTGTCATTGCAAATATTTTTGTGTGCCTACTTTATCATGATTATAGCCCTTATTTCCCTCCAAGAAGCATGATTCTGGTTTGTTTCATGAAGTGCAACATTTAATATTTCTGGCTTCCATATTGGTGATCTTTGATTGCCACTGCAATGTAAATTCTTGGTTTTGGTAAGCTAATATACAGTCTTGAAGCTATGGCCAATGATATTAAAGTTTTTCCTTCCTTGTCAATAAGCATAGTCCTTTGAGATCCTTCTTTAATAATAATTTCAACATTAATGTACCCCTTTGAAGTGGGTCCACTAATGAAGCTTATAACAATGACCTGGCATGTATGTGAACCTCTTTTTTATATTGCATAAAATAATAATAATAATAATAATAATAATAATAATAATAATAATAATAATAATATTATTATTATTATTATTATTATTATTATTATTATTATTATTATGATCTCAAACACAAAATATTTATCTTAATGTTCATCAGCTATTTCCTTGAGATAATAAGCAGGTCTGAAAGGAAGCTTTGACAGTATCCACGTGACCATACTTAGCAGTTGGCACCCATGAGTAAGGCATCATCAACTCCAATAAATTTCCAAAATTACTCAAGCTTCTTTGCAATTTTTCCTTGCCTTATCAAACCCTTCTTATTCAACAAAATGAGAAATTTGTCTTTGAGGTAATCTTTGAAGCATCCAACAAACCATTTGCATTATTTCCAGCACTTTAAACATTTCTCATTATTATAAAGGATGCCAATGCACATATAAAATAGCCCAAGTAACTCTCATTATGGGAGATAGTGATGGCACTCATGGTCAGGCACATCCAAGGATATTGGGGATGACTTGTGATATAGAGTGCAATAGCATGATTTCCATCGTAAGATCCATTGTGAATCCT
Source organism: Dioscorea zingiberensis (assembly GCA_026586065.1). Taxonomy (NCBI): domain Eukaryota; kingdom Viridiplantae; phylum Streptophyta; class Magnoliopsida; order Dioscoreales; family Dioscoreaceae; genus Dioscorea; species Dioscorea zingiberensis. The sequence continues at coordinate 42,274,177 of CM048819.1, read as the reverse complement.
TTCATTGTTTTCAACAGCTCAATAGCATAAGTTGGGGGTTGGGCTTCAAGGCCTTTTATTTTCTCATAGCGATGATGCTAGCAGCGTTGATGGAGCAACACCTTCAAGATGGCTTTGAGTATAAATAAAGAATCCATGGAATTGCTTGCAAGCCTTTGTTCACTCAAGCTAAAGCTATTGCATGACTTGAAATAGCGCCTGTCCATATTTACAGACTGGTGTAACTGGTCAGAATAGCATCACCAATACTTTATTTAGGTTCATCATCAAACAACTCATGGGCGATTTGATGTGTTCATGCCATCATTATCCTTTACAAATTAATTTTCTCATCTTTCATAAATTTTGGGCTATCAAACTCAACAAGAGAATAATAGAAAGAGCTATCAATCCACAACTTGTGAAATGAAACATAGTTGCATTACTTATTGATTTTGAACTCTTGTAAGCATTACATCGAACAGGTAAAAGGGTATTGTTCATAGCTAAGCAATTGGCCTAAGATTGAGTACCCTTTATTTTATTTTATTACAAAATTTACATTCACTTCTCCTCAATAACAACCTCAACACTTTTATCCAACTTCAATCATCAATATAACAATTGATTCCATGTAGCTTCTTAATAATATTGCAGAGAGGAGCTTCATCCTAATATGATCTTCTTTGTATGGAATTCTGAAATTTTGCTTCAACTTTGTATGGAATTATCTTTTCAAGCACTAACATCTACTCATGCCCTGGTATTCTTTTTTTTTAGAATACACAATCATAAAGGAAGGACCTGATCTGGATTTGGATCTGGGATTATCTTTTATATGCACCTCCAATACTCTCCTTAGTCCTTACATGCAACCCCAATGTTCTTGTTGAAAAGGAAAGAACCAGGACATTATCGGCAGTGGACAAACCCCCTCCGTGACCAGTCTTGCCGACTGGGTCCAAGATCTTCATTGAAGGAGCAGACCAGGAGTTTCAGTTGTCGGGTCGTCTTCATTCTAAAGATGGTTGACGTCGACAGGGGCGACAACAAGGCAGCCGGGCGACGGTAAGATTGGGATGACTCGACGGCGGCACCACCATGCTCCGGGGTAGTGCCCGTCGTTGGCAACGGTGGTATTGGCGGGACAGCTTGGCAACGGAAATGGCGTGCAAGGGAGAAGGCCATCACATATATTATTTATATTACTTATATAAAGCTTCCTCCTTGGGTGTCGGTGCAGAAGGACCTTCGGTGGTTTGGCGGCACATAAACATGAAGAGCAGGGCGGCGGTGGCGTTTGGCGAATCGGATCCGCGATCATCTCTATTGAGAACCAGGGCTTTCACTTGGTCGTCTTCATGCTGGTGATGGTTTCATGGTATGATTGGTGGCTTGCATCCAAAGGACGACGGAGAAGAAAGACGGCGCCGACGAGGTTGCACATATAGACGAGACGCTGCTCTTCTTTACGGGAGCCTGGGAGGAGCATCTTGGAGAGGTTGTGAACGGACAATAGAGGTGGTGGCATCAAAATGAAATGAGGGGTTTATGCGGTATTGAAGTTTATCTACATATCCAAATCTGTCTCCTTCGGCAAAGCCATTAAAGACAGATTTGGAGGAGGGAATTTTATCTCTTTTTTCTATGGCTCTTGGTTTCTTGTTAATGGCTTCTGGCTTCTTATGGCGAACAACAGTCGGATCTTTGGGCAGCGGCGGCTCTCCATCAACAGCACCGGCGATATCCTCCTCCAATGGCTTCTTCTACGGCATTACGGTCTATGACGGACCCAAGCCTTTCTCCTTCTGCAAAGCCATCAGAGAAAATAGGCTTGTGTCCGCGTCTGACCGTGAATACCTCTCTCTTTTTCACCGGAGTGAGGAGCTTCATCTCCTTCTCTTTGGCCACCCCCTCTTTTTCTCCCCCACTTTGATTTTCTCTAATTCCCTCTTTATATAAACAATCCCCCTTTGATTTTCCCTTTCCTTTTTTTATTTTTTTAAAAATATTCAAAATCAATCAATCTTTGATTTTTTCCTTTCCTTTCCTTATTCTTCCAAAAATATTCAAAATCAATCACTTATTTTTTTTTCTTTCCTTTTCTTATCCTTCCAAGAATATTGAAATTTGATTTGATTTTTTTTTTTGAAATATATCAATAAGATCATAATTGATTTTGATTTTAAAAAATCCAAATTCTAATTGGATTTGATTTTGATTTGATTGATTGATTGATTTATTTATTTATTATTATTTTTTTTTGGGAAATTATATTTATATTTTCCTATATTTGCCTCGTGATTTTTTTTTTCTTGGATTGACTTGGATTTGCCTTGGGATTTGTGCCCGTGGATTATCCTAGGATTTGCATTTCTTTAGATTATCTCTGAATCTGTGTCCTTAGTTTGCCTCGGGATATGACCGGATACATATTTTTTTTTATTTGAAATTAAAATATTTTAATTTCAACATATTTCAAAATATTTCATTATAACATTTCATTATTGGCTCCTTTCAAACATTGGCATCTATTATTTTCAATGTATATATATATTTTTATATATACATTTTTTTAGACACAAACAACTTCTTCACAGGTAACTGGAAATCTATTTGACAATTAAAATTGGATTGAAGCATTTACAAGCCTTTAGTGTCTAAGTGTTTATATTAAGCTATGGGTGTTTATATTAAGCTATTAGTGTAGGATTACTTATAAGTAGGCAGATTAATGAATACAAATTTATCCTATGTGCAGAAATTGTTTTGAAGTTATGTATGGGTGCAATAGTTGCTTCTTCCAAGTGTTCATTGAGGGGATTCCAAATGCCTCTTAATTTTCAGGTTAGGTTTTTCTCATTCTATGCATAATGATTGTTTATATTAGTTTGACCACCAGCTTATACCAAACATTAGCATGTTTTTAATGTATTAATTATTTTGCCATTTTTTCAGCAATGGCTGCTGATATTATTTGTAATTGAAGGCTTGTAGCATTATTCACCAGAATCTTGCATATTCATTAACTATACAAACTTCTTTGGATGTAACAACAATGTTAGGACTTATTTAAGTTTAGCATCGTTCATTCTGGTGTGATTTGAACCCGCCTTTCTTACCGGGAATCGCCCTCGGAGCACACAACGCAGAATGAGAAGGTAATTGTAGAAACCAAAATAGCCAAGAACATTCACTGAAACAAGCATGCACAGAAGGAAGGAGGAAACGACACAGATTTACCCTGGTTCGGCCCAAAAATGGCCTACGTCTAGTCTCCGGTGATCTTCACTGATATTAGAGAAAGAAAAGGTTACAACGGTGGATCTTGCTCTCAATAGGAACAAACCTCCTATCAAGCAATCTCTCCAGATTTCTCTCGCCCTAACTTTTCTCTCTCTTTTCGTTTTGTTTCAGTCGCTTTCTCTCAGTGTGTGTTCAGTCTAATCTCTCCTCTCTCTTGTTTTCCTCCCTTAAATACCTACAAGCCCTTCGTACTTTAAGTTTCTAGCTCAGCACAACGTTTCAGATGCTCTGATCAGACTTCTCTGCACTGCTGATCCACCACATCTTCCTGTCTACCGATGTGCACATCTTCCTGCCTGCCGATATGCACATCTTCCTGCCTGCCGATGTGCCACATCTTCCTGCTTGCCGATGTGCACATCTTCCTGTCTGCTGATATGCACATCTTCCTGCTTGCCGATGTGCCACATCTTCCACTGTCTCAGCTTCAAAGAAGAATGTTCCAGACTTGTCCAAACATCTCACCAAACTATGAGACATCCTCACAAATCTCCACCTTGGCTCATAGTTAATTAAAGAACAAGAAGAGAGATACCTGAAGATCACCAGTTTCTACTCCACCTCAAGTGGTATAAGTCGTGACATTTATCAAGTCCAGGAAATGCTTGAACTTGATACTTGTCACTGGTTTTGTCATCATGTCCGCCGGGTTCTCATCCGTGTGAACCTTCTCCACCAACACAGTTCCTTGGGAGATCACATCTCGGATGAAGTGAAGTTTGATGTCTATGTGCTTTGTCCTCTCATGGAACATTTGATTCCTTGTCAAATGTATGGAGCTTTGATTATCACAAAATACCTTCACCTTGTCATGCTCACATCCAAGTTCACTGATCAGTCCCTTCAGCCAAAGAGCTTCCTTGACTCCTTCCGTGGCAGCAATGTACTCGGCCTCTGTTGTAGATAATGCGACAACAGATTGCAGTTGAGCTTTCCAGCTCACTGTGCATCCAAACAAAGTAAAGACATATCCTGATAAGGACCTTCTTCTGTCCAAATCTCCTGCGTAATCAGCATCTACATACCCCATGAGCTTATCTCCATCACCTTCATATCTTCTATAGAGTAGACCAATGTCGGAAGCACCTTGAATGTACCGAAGTACCCATTTAACTGCTTCCCAATGCTCTTTCCCCGGGTTTGCCATGAACCTACTCACAAGACTAGCAGAATATGCTAAATCTGGCCTAGTGCAGACCATCCCATACATGAGACTACCCACTGCACTAGCATAGGGAATCCTCTCCACCTTCTTCTTCTTCTCATCCTCAGACTTAGGAGACAGCTTAGCAGAAAGCTTGAAATGATTTGCTAACGGAGTCATTACCGCCTTGCACTTTGACATGCCAAATCTGGCCAGAATTTTCTTCATGTAACTACATTGAGAGACAAACAATGTACCTTGTTTCCTGTCTCTAATGATCTCCATGCCCAGAGATTTCTTTGCCGGCCCCATGTCCTTCATTTCAAATTCATTCCCCAACTGAAGCTTGAGTTTCTGGATCTCATCCTTGTCTTTTGATGCTATCAACATGTCATCAACATATAACAAGAGGAATACCCCCAAGCCTTCCTTCACCCACTTGACATACACACAACTATCATAGTTGCTCCGCACAAACTTGTTTTTGATCATGAACTCATCAAATCTGAGATACCATTGCCTTGGGGATTGCTTCAAACCATAAAGAGACTTCTTGAGCAAACAGACCTTTCCCTCATCTCCTTCCTTGACAAATCCTTCTGGTTGTGCCATCAAGATTCTTTCTTCAAGGTTTCCATGAAGAAACGCCGTCTTCACATCCATTTGTTCTAGCTCTAAGTCATATTGAGTGACAAAGGCTAGCAACACTCTAATGGATGTATGCTTCACTACCGGTGAGTAGATCTCATTGAAATCCACCCCTTCCCTTTGTGTAAAGCCCTTTGCTACAAGTCTTGCTTTGTACCTTGGTTTCTCTATCCCCTCAATGCCTTCCTTCAGCTTGAAAATCCACTTACATCCAACAACCTTCTGTGCGTTTGGTTTATCAACTAGTTCCCATGTGTGATTCTTGTCTAGTGATTCCATTTCTTCCTTCATAGCTTGTGCCCATAGTTTCTTCTCTTTGCTCTCCATTGCTTTCTTATAAATCTTTGGTTCCGAGTCATCAAGATCTTCTGAGGCAAGCAATGCATAAGAAACTAAATCTGCATATCCATACCTTTCCGGTGCCTTAAGAGTTCTTCTTGTCCGATCCCTTGCTAATTGGTATCCCTCAAGGTCGTCACCTTGATCCTCTACCTCCAAGTTCTCCTCCTCATTAGTTGTGTCTTCATTTCTTGTAGTACTACTCTCCCCCAAGAGCTCCACCTCAATTTCAGCCCGGTTTTGGCCTTCCCTGCAGTCCGTTGATCGGTTTTGGCCTTCCGCTGATCGGTTTTCACTGCATTTTTCCTTTTGAGGTTCTCTTGGCCAATAGTACTCAGATTCTCTGAAAACAACATCTCTACTAATGAAACACTTTGAAGAGATTCTCTCTTCACACCATAACCGGTAACCCTTAACTCCATCTGGATATCTAAGGAACATGCATTTCTGTGCTCGGGCATCAAGCTTCCCTTGCTTTTGGTGCGCATAAGCTACGCATCCAAACACTCGCAAGTTGTCAAACACTGGAGGATGACCTGTCCACACTTCTTCTGGAGTCTTGAATTCCAATGCCGTTGAAGGACGCCTGTTCACTAGGTATGCTGCTGTGTTGGTTGCTTCAGCCCAAAACCTCTGAGGAACTCCACCTTCAAGTAACATGCATCTCACAATCTCCAACAGTGTTCTATTCATCCTCTCCGCCAAACCATTTTGTTGTGGAGTGTATGGTGTGGTTGTATGTCTGACCATTCCTTCATCCTTACATAGTTGATTGAACTCTTGGTTAAGAAATTCTAACCCATTGTCGGTCCTCAATTTCTTCACCTTCCTCCCGGTTTGGACTTCAACCATTTTCTTCCATTCTATGAACTTCCCGAGTGCATCACTCTTGTTCTTGAGAATGAAAACCCAAACCTTCCGAGAACAATCATCAACTATAGACATGAAGTATTTTCCTCCTCCTAGAGACTCCTTTTGTGAAGGCCCCCACAAATCGGAATGAACGTAGGCAAGTGTATCCCTCGTAACATACCTAATTTACTTCTGCGTAACTTCACCCGAGTGGTCTTGCCATAGATGCAATTCTCACAAAAGTCAAGTGCTCCTAGCTTCTCACTCCCAAACAGCCCCTGTTTCTGGAGTTCATCCATTCCCCTTTGACTCACATGACCAAGCCGTTTGTGCCATAGGTTTTGTAGAGAGTTCTCCTTTGGTTCCACTGCTGTCGCTGCTGTACCAACTATGGTACTTCCTTGAAGCATATAGAGGCTTCTCACCTTCACTCCCTTCATAACCACAAGCGACCCTTTGGTAACCTTCAAGACACCCTTCTCACCTTTCCACACAAAACCATGATCATCAAGCATACCTAAAGAGATTAAATTCCTCTTTAGTTCAGGAGCATACCTAACTTCCAACAGGACTCTTTCACACCCATCATGGGTCTTCAGTCTGACTGAACCAATACCGACCACCTTACATGCCTTGTCATTTCCAAGCAAGATCTGGCCCCCATCCATCTCCTTGTAGTCTTCAAACCACTCAAAATTAGGACTTACATGGAATCAGCATCCTGAGTCCATGATCCACTGCCCACCTTGATGATTAGATGAAGCAACCAGCACACCAGCATCTTCTTCTTCATCATCCCTTTGAACAATAGCAGCTTGACCTTCCTGAGGCTTCCTGTCTTTTGTTCTCTTTGGGCAGTCCTTCTTGAAGTGTCCTGTCTCATGACATAAGAAACATTTGTTGTCTTTCTTACCACCTCTGGACTTGGATCTTGCCTTGCCTTTTACATTTGTTTCCTTCTTGTTTGGTCTTCCTCTAACAATTAAACCTTCTCCCATGTGCTCACCCAAATCGTTCTGTCGTTTCTGTTCCTTTGCTTTTAGAGCCCCCACAACATCACTGAGACTTATGGTTTCTCTTCCATGTTGTAGAATTTCCACAAAGGTAGCATAGGACTTTGGCAATGAGTAAAGCAACACCAAAGCCTTATCCTCATCTTCATACATGACCCCGATGTTCTCCAAGTCCATTACCAACTTGTTGAAATCATTTATGTGGGCATGTATATCTCTGCCTTCCACCATCTTCCATGTGAAGAACCTTGCCTTGAGATATAACCGACCGGACAAAGTTTTGGTCATGTACAAAGATTCAAGAGTCAACCACACCTCCGCCGCACTCTTGCATTTCACTATTTCTCGCAGCACATTGTCACCGAGGCTAAGAATCAAAGTATTGTACGCCCTCTCCAGGACTTCTTCCTTCTTCTCTGCCTCCATTGACTCCGGGAGTTTCCCCTCTAGTGCCTTAACGAGACCAAGATTACCGAGGTGAGCCCTCATCTTCATCTTCCATAACCCAAAATCATTTGTCCCATCAAACTTCTCAATATCCACCTTGGAGCTTGAGCTAGCCATCTCACAGGAATTTCTTCAAACACTTGATGTGCAGAAACTTCAACAACCTTGCTTTTCAACAGAAACACCACGACGCCCTCTGATCTACAACCAGTAGCTTTGATACCAATTTGATGTGATTTGAACCCGCCTTTCTTACCGGGAATCGCCCTCGGAGCACACAACGCGGAATGAGAAGGTAATTGTAGAAACCAAAATAGCCAAGAACATTCACTGAAACAAGCATGCACAGAAGGAAGGAGGAAACGACACAGATTTACCCTGGTTCGGCCCAAAAATGGCCTACGTCCAGCCTCCGGTGATCTTCACTGATATTAGAGAAAGAAAAGGTTACAACGGTGGATCTTGCTCTCAATAGGAACAAACCTCCTATCAAGCAATCTCTCAAGATTTCTCGCGCCCTAACTTTTCTCTCTCTTTTCGTTTTGTTTCAGTCCCTCTCTCTCAGTGTGTGTTCAGTCTAATCTCTCCTCTCTTGTTTTCCTCCCTTAAATACCTACAAGCCCTTCGTACTTTAAGTTTCCAGCTCAGCACAACGTTTCAGATGCTCTGATCAGACTTCTCTGCACTGCTGATCCACCACATCTTCCTGCCTGCCGATATGCACATCTTCCTGCCTGCCGATGTGCCACATCTTCCTGCTTGCCGATGTGCACATCTTCCTGTCTGCCGATATGCACATCTTCCTGCTTGCCGATGTGCCACATCTTCCACTGTCTCAGCTTCAAAGAAGAATGTTCCAGACTTGTCCAAACATCTCACCAAACTATGAGACATCCTCACACATTCTTTATGTTCTCCATGTATCAATATCAAGTCATGAGACTTATGTGGAGAAGTTTACTAGCTGTGATGTGCCTTGATCCGCATAAAAACAAAGCTATGTGCATTGCTCTAAGTTGGATGATACACTAATTATTTGGTGTTTATCTTTAACCTACTTTATTTGCTTGTGTAATTAACTATGTTCCCTTCTTGGCTCACACATGGCATGCCAATTATGTAGGTCTATGATTCAGAGGGAGTTAATCTAAAGAAACTGGAGAGAATCATTGGCTTCCCTTCACAGTTGCGGAATGAGAAGGAAATGCTAGAGGGCAATACTGCTGCCACACAAAGCATGTGAATGGAACCTGGAAATATCATTAGGTAAAAATTGTTGATTGACAGTTAAGTGTTTTTGATGACTCTTTTTTCTTTTTGTTTTCCTGTTAAATGTGTTGATTTTATGAAACGCTAAGCATATTGTTTGAGAAATTCTCCTTTAGAGGGGAGGAATTCCAGAATTCATATATTTATTCAAGTACATGTTGCCTGATAGTTATTCAATCAACGCAAGAATTTTGGCTATCAGTGTTTTCTACACTGCATCAAAATGATTTATTTCCAGTGTTGATGATTAAATCAAAATATTGAGAACCAGAAGAAATATCCTTCAAGTCTAGACAACTGATATTACATTAATCAAGATGTTAGATGCACATCAAACTTGCCCAGCTGTTTCTTGTGAATCACAAACACCTATGTCAGGCTAACCTCCAGCCATATTCAGGAAACAAACAAAAAAAAGAAAAAAATCAACATGATCAAACAGATGCATCATATTAGATACAAGTTGATCCACCTCCCCTTCTAATTGTTGACCTCGCTATCGCACTCAAACTCCACAAGGCCATGGGTTGTTCTCAGACCAAGCCACTGCCTCTCTCTAGTATACTGATGTTGTGCTCATGTGCTCGACCATGTTGGGACCTCATCGCACACCCCATTAACAACACTTGATCATAGCCAGCCAAAACTAAAAGTCACAACTAATTCAAAGCGCCAGTTTAAAATAAGAACTTACTCTTTTTCTTCTTCGAAAGTGCACCACCAAAATGTTTGCTTTTGAGTTTCACTGTGACCTATAACCAAAGCATTTCCCTTCATTAATCCCCCCATTAAAAGTTGAAGAAATTCTCACAATCTCATTTATCTACCTATGCTTTTTTGTTGATATAGATTAATGCTCGTATCGAGTGTAGGGAACCTGCAAAAGGAGAAAAACCCTGAAAAAATCTTAGAACCATGTAAACCTCAATATAATATTTATGAGTAGTATAGACAAGAAAATGGTATTAACTGAGGTTTAACAACTGAGGTATATCCTTTGTCGCCGCCGTGACCCGTCTTTCTCCCTCCGTCGCCGCAGCCGTAATCTATTGCCGTTGCCGCTGCCGCCGCCGCGCTCTTCTTCGTCGAGCCCCATGGTGCAAAAGCTTTTGTTTTCTAGTTTACTTGAGAGATTAGGTTGAGGTTTTAAGATTTTCGGGTTTTTTGAGGTATCCCTTGCCGCCGCCGTGACCCGTCTTCCTCCCCTCCGTTGACGCCACCGTAATCCGTTGCCGCCGCCGCCGCGCTCTTCTCCGTCGAACCCCGTGATGGAAAAGCTTTTCTTTTCTAGTTCACCGGAGAGATTAGGTTTAGGTTTTTAGTTTTTCCCTTTTTTTTTAATGACTAGAAGCGAGGATTACGGGCCACGTGGATAGCCACGTCAGTCGGGTGGAGAAATCAGGAAATCTTCTCGGTTTGCATATCATTATTCATATATATATATATATATATATATATATATATATATATATATATATATATATATATATTCATTTATATATGTGTGTGTGATGTATTCATTTAAAAATAATTACTTACTTTAAGAAGGGTTCATGTGAAAATTCAATTTCAAAAATAAAAAAATTCAAATTTTTTTACTTCGGCATGAATACTTGGGAATGAAAATAAGTTTATTTTAAAATTATAATTTCATAAAATAGGTTTATTTTGAAAACAACAATCTCAACCGTTGAACTCCACTCCATGACACGCAAAATCATCACGAGTTAAGAGCATCAACCGTCCCAAAGCGGTGATCTGATGCCAATCTCGATGGCACTTTGATGATCGTCCCCTAGAAAATCTTGAAATTTATTTAACTTCTAAAAAAACTTATAAGCCCCATAAACTCGTGCTGAGCCGGAACACAGGCCACGTGCCATGCCGGCCCACGAATTGCGCACAAGTGGCCTAACATAAACCCGTACCCAAGGCAGCCTGGGCATGATCCAGATGCTACGATTCCAGGCCATGCCGGCCCGTGCCTACACGGCCCGGTTGTCAGTTGACACCTTGAGTGAGCTTGCAATATGAAATTTTATTAAATAGACATACTACTTAAAGTGAACTGGAATTTCTGGTAACTTGTGAGTATCTAGCCTTTTAGGCACAAGATATCTATGATAATTAATACACTCAACCCACTTTGCACAAAGTGCATTATGGATATGTTGTTTGTAGTTGATATTCAGTTAGATATGATATAAAATGAATCTTGTTCTATATATGAAAAATACTAATTGGAGTTTGAAGGAGGGAAAGAAGAAAGAGCCATCGACCCACAATAAATAGATGAGGATTTTTTTTTTTTTTTTTTTTGAAAAAGTGGATAAACCACATTCATTAATTAAATTAAGTAGGTTAATTACATTGATCCTTGGATGGATCAGGAATTTACGAAGTTACAACCACGCCATTAGTAATGTCGAGTCGTGCCCTCCGGATGTGTGCGGCTGGGTAGTTGGTGTGCACCGTCCTCGCCCTCCAAGTCATCCTCAAAGTCCGCCCCTGGGGGGCCAGGTGTTGTGACCTCCCTTGTGATCATAAGACTGCGCTTGATGAGGTTGTGCATTGGGTGCAGCTGCGCTTGTTTCGCAGCGTTGGCGCCGTCGAACCAGTAGAGGAAAAGGAGATCAATGTGACGAATCAGTTTCCGGTAAACACGTTGTTTATCGTTGAAACATCTCCTGTTTCTTTCTGCCCAGAGGCTCCAAGTTACAGCCATCACTAACAGGTGACAGCCCTTGTGGAGTTCCTTCTCCAATTGTTTGGAGCATAGGGATGGGCCCCAAAGATCTTGTATCCTTGTGGGGTTGTTTCCGTTTCCCAGGATTTATTCAATCACATGATTTGGGTTCGGGCTCCTAAAATCTACTGGTGCCCATGTGACAATCTATTTAATTGTATGGAAAGATCCACTAATTGGGATTTCCCTATTGGGCTTGATCATTTCGGGGCAAGCATATCATTTAAAATAAAGAGAATGATTTGGAGCTCTTGCAAGGTGGAAACCATGCAGTACCGGACATGAGATATGTTAAATGTTTCATTCTGCATTTCATATACTAAAACTGAAAACATAACAAAATCATTTCATTTTTAGAAAATTGATGGCGTATTTTTTAAAGATAAACAAATTGCAACTCTAAAACTTCCATTATGTCACGCCCCGACCCAGATCCCGGGACCTCGAGCGCGTCAACAGACCGGTCGTATTTAAGCAGAGGAAAACTCCATGCAAACACAAGGCCTAAAAAGGTAATAAGCAGATAACAAATCCATAACATAAAATAAACTCGAGTTCATCAGAACATAGAGTCATCAGGATCCGTAGGCCCTACAATAGTCTGGTCCCTATACGGGTCCTACAAATAACAATGCTCATAAAGTAAAAGATAAAGGAGTCTCCTAAACCTCTGATCTCCCTGTGTCCTCTCCTCAGGCTCCACTCTCTCCTAAACCTCGGAATCTGTAAAAGAGGAAGGTGAAACACATGAGCTTTCGAATGGAAAGCCCAGTAAGTACCCCTGCGGGTCACAAAGACATAAATAGAAAGTATGTCATCCAATGAGGTCACAATATCAACAATATAATCCTAGGAGTCTACCAGAAACAAATCAAAGGTACGACCCCTGATACAGAAACCCTCGAGCTCTATAATAAGTTTCAAGAGAACTCAAGGTTCACTCCCGGCCAGTATGTCAAGCTATTTGCTGTAAGAACAACCTTTTTGGTCGTTCGACCCTCCGGTCACAGGTCGGTAGAACTACCTCTCCTACGTGTTAACACGGTCAGTGTACCATGCCCACTGACAGGTAAGACCCCCAGAGATTTGCCTCTCTGGCAAGGCAGATAGGAACGCCAGGGGGTCCTGTCCCTGAACATTCCCTAATCGGAGCTTCCCTAGCTCCACTGAGTCCGGGCAGTAGACCGTAGCAAACAGGGATACCAACATCCCATAAACAACCATACATGCTCAATAGGATTCCAAAATGAATAATGACGCATGTATGTTATCAAAGAAGCATAAGACATCAATGCATAAACAAGTCCAAGAAAAACCCGAAACCGGGTGGGAACTAGGCAAGTGTACTTACCTCCGGTTCGTTGGAACTAGATGTCCTTCTAGTCTTCTCTAGTGTGCCAACAACTCCCCGAGAGTATCTGGCATACAGAGGTCCTATTAGAATCAATATTCCAATAATTTTCTATGTCTCAAGATGTACATGCATGCCTAACGTTCTGGTTGGGCTTAGGCCCACTAACGGGTCCTAAGGACCATCTCTCGGGCTACCAGTCCTTATCTCCTGTTTTCATGTCCTTTAGTTGACCTTGTCAAACCCTCCATTCAGTTGGCGGGTCCAACCCTACTTGGTTACCTTTAGTCAATTTAGTCGAATTGGGCCCACTACTATGCCCATTACACGACTTGGTTTTCTTGTCCCCTTGTCTCTATTGGAATAATTATTTAACCCCTTGTTAAATAATTAATGTTATATCCGATTAAATTAATTTTCCTTTTAAATTATCGTCTATTTCTTGACCCACTCATTTAGAGTAGAACAAGTATTATTCCACAATAATTAAGACCCACCTTTTAATTTGTCTTCTCAAATAATCAGTTAGTTAATTATATATTTAACCACTAACTATTGTTGACAAATAAATTTTCCACAATTTTAAATTACCATGGTTATTCAACAAAAATATTTGTCTGACGTTTATGTGATAAAAATTATTCCATATATTTATTCTATTTATTTGTCACACTACCGAAATATTATCCATCATAATATTTTTGTCACATAGCTAAAGTCCCTTTTAGCTATTTAAACTATGCAAATAATTATTCAATTATTCATTACACATAATATTTTAAGTGACCCATTCCACTAATGTGTCACACTAACATGGCTAGAGACAAACCATTCATATCTATTAACGGTTTTAATAATAATATTAGTTTGTCACACTAAGTTAATAACCATTTAACTTTTTATCCTTTAACGATATATATATATATATACATTTGTTATACTACTATTATTGTTTTTTTTTTTAAAAAAAAAAACTTACTTCTTCTTCAACCTCTCTTCTCTCTCTCTATCGCGACCGAGAGACACCGGTGCCACCGTTTCCTTTTCCGGCCACCCTGGACGCCTGCCCGCACTCGGACCTCGTCGCCGTCGGCCTCACGACCTCGGCCGACTCCTCCGTGGCGCCGCTGGCCTTCACCCTCTCACGGAAGAACCCACGATACTCTCGGCCGAGCGAAAGACCTCTCCGGCGAGCTCACACCATCAACCGTATGCATGCAGGATTCATTCCTAAGCATTCTACAGAGTTTTATCATCACTTACCGCGTGTTTGTTGACGACGGGGGTGTCGGAGTCGCCGGAAAAACAGGACTGTCTTCCTCCGACGAGCTCGGCCACGACCTCCGGTGAGTTTCTTCTCTCCCTCTTCGTGACGTCACTGCGTGCTCTTCCTTCCCGTCTGTTATCGAGCTCCCGAGACCGCGAGCCACAACGAGCTCACAGTGCCTCTCTCTTCTCCTCTGTCACCTCACCGGAGAGTGGAGATGCTTGGCGAGTTTGTGTGAGAACAACAGTGGGCAGTCATCGCCTTTTATAGGCTCCAGGTATCCAGGCGAAGCGTCGCCACCGCCCCCGGGTCGCGCCGTCCATCGACCGGCCTCCCTGCCCGAAACGCACAGAGAGACCGCGAGGCTCTCGCGCATTACCGGCGTTTGAAGAAGAAACGGCCGCCTCATGATCGGTTCTCCGATGAAGGGCCAGGATGGTTTGATTAAAATCAACGGCTACGATTTAATCCGTTTTCCCTCGTATCCAGCACTCCCTTAGATTAAATGTCTAGATATTTTAATGATCTACTGTCAGATCTTAGTCCCTCGTCTCGCGATTTAAATAATCACCAGATGGACGGTTCACAGTTGCCCTCACCATGGGACCATTCTCACCTTAACTTTTTCTCTTGCCTCTATCATAATATTTTTGTCACATAGCTAAAGTCCTTGTTAGCTATTTAAACTATGCAAATAATTATTCAATTATTCATTACACAAAATATTTAAAGTGAACCATTCCACTAATGTGTCACACTAACATGGCTAGAGACAAACCATTCATATCTATTAACGGTTTTAATAATAATATTAGTTTGTCACACTAAGTTAATAACCATTTAACTTTTTATCCTTTAACGATATATATATATACATTTGTTATACTACTATTATTGTTTTTTTTTTTTAAAAAAAAAAACCTACTTCTTCTTCAACCTCTCTTCTCTCTCTCTATCGCGACCGAGAGACACCGGTGCCACCGTTTCCTTTTCCGCCACCACGGGCCGCCGCGACTTTTCGGACCTCGTCGCCGTCGGCCTCACGACCTCGGCCGACTCCTCTGTGGCGCCGCTGGCTTTCACCCTCTCACGGAAGAACCCACGATACTCTCGGCCGAGCGAAAGACCTCTTCGGCGAGCTCACACCATCAACCGTATGCATGCAGGATTCATTCCTAAGCATTCTACAGAGTTTTATCATCACTTACCGCGTGTTTGTTGACGACGGGGGTGTCGGAGTCACCGGAAAAACTGGATTGTCTTCCTCCAACGAGCTCGGCCACGATCTCCGGTGAGTTTCTTCTCTCCCTCTTCGTGACGTCACTGCGTGCTCTTCCTTCCCGTATGTTATCGAGCTCCCGAGACCGCGAGCCATAACGAGCTCACAGGGCCTCTCTCTTCTCCTCTGTCACCTCACCGGAGAGTGGAGATGCTTGGCGAGTTTGTGTGAGAACAACAGTGGGCAGTCATCACCTTTTATAGGCTCCAGGTGTCCAGGCGAAGCGTCGCCAACGCCCCCGGGCCGCGCCGTCCGTCGACTGGCGTCCCTGCCCGAAACGCACGGAGAGACTGCGAGGCTCTCGCGAGTTACCGGCGTTTGAAGAAGAAACGACCGCCTCGTGATCGGTTCTCCGATGAAGGGCCCGGATGGTTTGATTAAAATCAACGGCTACGATTTAATCCGTTTTCCCTCGTATCCAGCACTCCCATAGATTAACCGTCGAGATATTTTAGAAATCTACTGTCAGATCTTAGTCCCTCGTCTCGCGATTTAAATAATCACCAGATGGACGGTTCACAGTTGCCCTCACCATGGGACCATTCTCACCTTAACTTTTTCTCTTGGCTCGCATCTGATCCACGATCAGATGGATCTCTTCCAGTGCTGACACGTGGCTCAATGTGATCCTTTATAATGCTCCGAGATGAAACACAGTTTAGGAGGTTTTAATCACAACCGTCCAAGCTCTCCTTTAAGAGTATTTTCGTGCGAAATTTACCAGAGATCCCCATCTCTTTTTAGGTTACATTTAGATGCATTCTTCGCGTGAGAGGGGAAAATTACTGTTTAGTCCTCCTGACTTTCTGAAATTTCCATAAAGTCCTTCTGGTCAAACATAAACCCTAATTAGGGTTTTAAATCCCTCTTTGCTTATTCTCCCCACAAATAATTCCCCAATTAAACTCCAAGAAAATCATTTAATTAATGAATAACTTTAAAGAAAATCATCACCTTAGTTTTCTATAAATATCTTGGGTTTTACACATTAGAATTCCATTAAATGTACTCCAAAAAAAAGTTGATCATAAACATTTCCTTGTAGCTCTTGAAATGCAATATGAATCATGCGGATCCAATGAGTCCCTCGATTCTCAACCAATGATTCCTTACTACAATATTTTCAGTATTTTCTCAACAATTAAACTCTTTCTCCTAATTAAAAAAAAAACAAGACATTTCCACTTTGATAGCATCTCAAAACATAATTAATGAGATTATAATTTACAATTATGACCAATTGTTTGATCAGAGTTGTTTTATACTCTATGTGAGAAGAGATATTTATTAATTAAACATTCGATTGAGATCAACTCCTCTTCCTTTGATACATACACAACATTACAAGTCTAGAAAAAAAAGAAAATAAAAAAAAAGAAGAGAGCAATTAATGAAGACACTAATTAGAACCATTAATTAGATGCTCAATTAAGATCATTTCAAACCAACAAGTTTATTAGCAGAATCAAAATTGTGAAACTGAAGACTCATGCTCTACTTATGAGATGTGCTTTCAGACCTACCAAACTTCTTTGAAGTTGAAGCAGATGAAGCAGATGACTCCGAGGACAGCGACAAATCCCCTGACCTCCGCCGGAGCATCTGCTTCATCCCGTCTGCGACTCGGACTGCCGGATTTGCCTTAAACTTCCTGCAGAATGCCATATGAACCTTCATGGCCTCCTGTCCTCCAAAACCCTTGAGCAACTCATCTCTCACAGCTTCAGCACATAATCCACACAACCATTTGCCATCAAAACTTGCCTTCACCTCACTAATGTAGTCCTGCGTGCAATCCTCCTTCAAACCACAGCACTCACATGTCACCAACTCAATGTCCATGCTTGTTATATTTTCAGTTACATGAGAGCTTTGGGGTGGTTTTTATGGTTGTGAAGGGGGGGACCTTGAAAAGGAAAACAACCACAAGTTCTTTTAGAGTTTTGCTTCTGCATGTTCTCATGTGATAGTGTGGTAGGGAAATACAAGACATTGTGTTAGTGTTGGGGCCTCATTGTTGGCATTTCCCATGCATTTCAAAACATGATGGATAGGAACTGGAGGATTGGAGGATTTAAAGGGAATTGGATTCTTTCTCCCTATGCCACTAGTATGTTACCATTTTCTGTGGTGGTTTTGTCTTATCATTTTTCCTCTTGTCTGCCTTTATTTGGCTTGAAATTAATTTTTATCACTAATTAATATGTTTCACCATTTATCCTTGTTATTAAAGGAACTAGAAATTTTCCATGGTCTAGCCCCACAAAGATACTGGTTTGATGGAGGAGATTGAATTGTGGACTTCTGATTGAAGGAAAGGTTAGCACATTCTCTTGCTTTTGTAGGTAGTGTGCATTATAACAATAAAACAATCAATTCAGTGCACTGTACCATAAACTTCTATTTTATTCTTTTAATGATTTCCATTATTATGAAAGCAACTCATTGTGCTTTTCTTATTCCTTTCCTTTGAACATTTTTCACTCCCTTACATCATAAAAAGAGATGAGTTTGATTGCCATTGTAGCAGAGCAGAAACTTGCACAAAGAAAGGATAATCTACATTAATTAGAAGATGTTCAGAAAATACGGAATGCATGCTAGCAAATATAATATATGATATTTAGATGTACATACATTTATTAAGTATCTAACAAAGGTGTCCTTGCTATATATACCTACTAGTAGGTTTATGATTAATTTGTTGGCCTTGTACATTGAGAGATTAGCTCACCTACTATATATCTACTTCAACTAACAATGTATTGGTGGCTAGAGACTTCCATTGTATTAAAGGTGATGTGATAACTTGTGGGAACCTAAAAAACATAGTATCTATCAACATATCTTGGTTAATATGAGAGAACAAAAAGGATATTTTTCACGCCAATGATTAATGCAACCTATATATATATATACAAAGATGATAGGATCAGGACGGCTGCAAGTGCAGCCAACCCACCCTATCACTCATGTATATATGGATTGATGGTATGGGCCCCATGATCCTTAGGTATGGGCTCATACCATCAATCATATATATATATATATATATATATATATATATATATATATATATATATATAAATGTTACAAACAGGTCGGTCGGATGTTCGGCCGCCTCATTGTAACATTTTTATTATATGTTATATATATATAAAATCTATATATTATATTTTTTATATTGTATTTAGATATAATTTGATTTAGGGAAAATTACTGTAGGGTCCCTGACATATTTCCATTTTCCCCACAGGCCCCTCTGACTTTCCAACTCCCTGGTCAGACCCTACTTTTTGAAATTATTCCCATGAGGTCCCTCCCGTCAGGCTGCTGTTATGTTCTTTTTAAAAATGACAGGAATGCCCCTTTCTCTGCCCCTTTCTCTTTGTTTGCCCTTCTCTCTGTGTGTTATTTAGGTGCAAAAAATCCCACCCAATCACATCACCTTTCCCCCTACCATACCGATGGCTTACTTGGGCATCAAGTTTACTCATCCAGCATACTTTCTCATTTCTCCATTGAGAGCCTCTTCTGCTCATCATCTGCATATCAGTTCTTTCCTCCACCTTGAGCTTCAACTTTACATCTTTACCACCCTTCGCCAATGGAGACCATCTTTGCTATTGCTAGGTACAAAGGAGAAGGCCATGCGCTTGACTTTACCATGTTGTCCTCGTGTCAATCGGTGATAGAGGATATCTGCAATCATTGGAGCCTCGAACCTTCATGTGTGAGAGTGAAGTATGCCGTCCTAGACGTTCACAAAACTATATGTTCCGTTGAGTCAAATGGGGATTTCTCACGGATGTGCAACTTGCATCGTATATTCAACAAGAAGGTGGTGGACATGATGGTTGAGGACAGGGTTGCCGCTACATCGGAGGACAGAGCAAAATCATATAATGCCCCGTAACGATTTATCCTTTTCTCTGTTGAAGTTGGGGTTTTTTTTTTTGTTAAGTTTCTCTTAGTAGTCGGCCCGAAGCGTGTATGTTTCGTGATCTTTTGCTTATTAAATGTGCGGTTGAAGCAGTTAGTTGGACCTAGTATTTGTCTTCACGGTTACTATCCGACCCTAATCGTGTAGTTTTTCTTGAGTATTCGAGTAGTTTTTGGAGATTCACTTATTATTACGTGGTTGTATCGTTTGTTATGGATTAATCGTTTACTACCTTGGTTAAAATTGTTTATTTTTTTTGGTTTACTCTGCTCGAAACTCCAGCTGAGCCGAACCTATTTTGAAGTTTTCGGTCTTCACATCGTACTTCAAGAGGAGGGAATCCAGTATCCCCCTCTCTTGGATGATAGGCTCCAAGTCCATAAAATGGCGAAAGGGAGTTCTCTCAAGTAGCTCCCAATGCCGAGCTGTTATTAACGACCTCATCTCTTTCAACATCTTCACGAACGAAACCAGGTAGCACCTGGTGTTGATTAATTAGCGGGGAGTTTTTCTTTTCCATCCTGCAGAGAACTGCACGTTACATCAAACAAGTGCAGTGCTTGAACAAGTAATCGAAGCTGAATGTTTAACATACAAATACAGGATTTGCCCTTAAAAATACACGAAATCGGCTTTAAAACACTCAAAACCTCTAGGTAAATAAACTATTTACCCAAGAAAAATATACACTAAACTAAACTCCAGAGCATACCCATAAGCTCTAACAAGAGATCCAGTCATGAATCAGAATTCACCCACACTGTTACAAGATGTGCCATAAAACCCTAAACAAACAAACATGGTTTCTCCCCTGAATCACACACACTAAATCCCCAAAATCAAAATCAGGTTTCTTTGGGAGAGGCCAACCCTCAATCACAAACCCCAAACCAGCAGAATCGAAGAAAGACTCTTCGGGAAAAGTCGCCCTGAAACCCTAATCCCCAAACCCTAAACCCCCAAAACTAAATAACTTTCCTCGGGGAGGGGATTACCTCGGAGATTATCGCTAGATGTCAGGAGAAGATGTCTTCCTTGCGGCCGGAGGCGAACGGCGCTGTGAAACGTCGTGAAGAGCAATCGACAGTACGGACCTGGAGAAGATGGGGAGAAGAGTTAAGTTTGTACATTTGGTTCACTGTTGATGGGCATAAGGGTCATTTCACGCCTCTTTTAACACAGTTAGTTTGTTTTGGATATGAAATGACATCTTCTCAAAAAGCAGGGGTTTTTTGGGAAGTGGGAAAAGTTCAGGGAGTTCTTGTGTAGTTGCAAAGTTTTGAAGGTTTTTTTGGAACTTTCCTCTTTGATTTATCTATATATTTTAAAAAATATATAGATATGTATATATAATGTTTAAATTTATATGTACATATATACATGTATTCTGATGATAAGATACTTTAAAAATTATATATACATATCTATATATTATCTAAAATATATAGATAAATCAAACTATATCTAAATATAATATAAAAAATATAATATATAGATTTTATATATTTTAAATATATAAAAGTAGTCTTAGGATCAGGCGGCCGGACTTGCGGCCGGCCTGATCCTAATACTACTATATATATATATAGAGAGTAGTGATAGGATGAGGCCGACCGCACTTGTGGCCACCTCATCCTATATATATATATATAAATTATATATTATATTTTTAATAAATTATTTAGATTTATATTGATTTATCTATACATTTTACACAATTTTTAGATATGTATATATAAGTTTTAGATTATCTTATCCTCAGAATACATGTATCTATGTACATATAAGTCTAAAAAGTATATATACATATGTAAAAATTGTTTAAAATATATAAATAAATCAATATAAATCTAAATACATTACAAAAATATAATATATAATTTTTATATATATTTTTTCTATATATAAGTAGTGATAGGATGAGGTGGCCGCAAGTGCGCCCAACCTCACCCTATCACAACTCTATATATATATATATATATATATATATATATACACGCACGTATATATTTATATAACATATATGATGATGATATGTATGATCTTTTGGACAATCACAATTGTATTTAGTCCGTATTACTTGATTTATGGCTAAATTTAAACACCATTAATTGTTGCTTTCTTTCCAATATATCTAAAGCTACACTTGACCAAGTTGCCTTTTAATGAATTATTTAAGCTGAACTTTCAAGTTAATGGATTTCTTTTAACCAATTGATGGAAATCATCATTTTCATTAGGTTACGTTTGATCCCACCAAGATGGCAATGACAAGATAAATCCATGGGTTTAGGGTTTAAATATTCCACAAATAATAAATACTCTTTTGAAGTTTGATAAGAAATCAAGATATGGATCATCAAATTGTATATGTTTTTCTTGTTTTAATCCTTGCTATTTTTTCACATGATCTAAAGACTATATATATGCCTCATCCTCGACACTCTCTCATACAGGGAATACCCAGTATGAAATCAATGATTGGTATATATATATGTAGAGGATGATGATAGGATGAGGCCGGCTGCACTATCACTCATCCTATATGAATATTGATGGTATGGGCCCATGATTCTTAGGTATGGGCTCATACCATCATTTGTATATATACATATACATATATATTTATAACACACACACACACACACACACACACACACACATATATATATATATATATATTAAAAGATAAGGGTCCTAAGGGGTAGGCCGGCTGCAAATGCAGCCAGCCTCACCCTATCAAGATCCTCTCTCTATATATATACAGTCGTGTTACTATGCTGCTGGTCATAACATTGCCCCATTTTAGCCCACTTGCACAGTGTTTTAAAGAAACCAACTGTATGGATGGGAAAAACATCGAAAAAATAAGCTAGCATATCAATTTTTATACAATTTGGGAACTTGGGTCTTCATCTCAAAGGGTGAAATTCTGAACCAGTAATATTTCTATAAATTTTCACCCATTTAGATGAAGACCGTTCAAGTTCTCAAATTGTATGAAAATTGACATGCTGGCTTATTTTTCGATGTTCTTTCTATCCATACGGTTGGATTTGAAAAAAAAAAAAAAACTCTCCAAGTACCTCAAAATGAGGCAACCGTAAATGAAAAGTAATACGACTAGTCTTATACTAACATTTCTATAGATATATATATATATATATATATAGTCATGATATAGTCCGGCCGACCTTATCACTATTCATTTATAGTCTCCTCATTGAGGCATTTGGAGAGTATTTTTTTTAAAAAATCTAACCTCATGGATGGAAAGAACATCAAAAAATAAGATAACATGTCGATTTTCATACAATTTGGGAAGGTGATGATCATTCATCTTAAAGTATGAAATTCGAACCGATAAGATTTCTATAAAATTTCACCCTTTAAGATGAATACTCATCATCTCACCAAATTCTATAAAAATCCACATGTTATCTTATTTTTTGATGTTCTTTCCATCCATACGGTTTGATTTGAAAAAAAAAATACTGTCCAAATGCCTCAAAATGCGGCGACCTTACACAGTAATGCGATCGGCTTGACTATATCAAGATTATATATATATATATATATAAACACACTGTTACCGGTTACCTAGGTTCGGGTTGGCTAAAGGCTGATCCGCAACCGGCCCGTGCTACAGTAACAACCCACCGGGCCCGTCGAGTTATGGGTCACTCGAGGCGGGCCACCCCCTAGAATTGGCGGGCCAGGGCGTAACCCGCTGGTTCATGGGTCGGTCCGCCAGTTCTTCCAGTTCTTCCTCTCTTTGTCACAATGAATCCACTCTCCATCATTATTGTGTTACAGCCATGACCTACATCAAAGAAATCGGAAATATATACATATTTTAAGGCATCAAGATATCCTGGAACTTGTTAGTTTCTATATCAGTGGAAGAACAAGGCAATGAAGGGCCAAAAAGAAAGCTTGGCTGGGCTAACAAAAAAGCCCTAAAGATCAAGATGGAGAATAAGAGAGTCCTTAAAGAGCATCCAATGATGAGCTCCAACCATGCAGGTATCCATACAGAGTGGTTCTGTGGTTAACTTCATCAAGCGATCGAACAACCAAATCACAAAACCTAAAAACCTGGGACTCACTGAACTTGTAGTTACTTAGAATATAGAGGTTGGTTGGGTTCCCGTTAATGGCGAGGAGCTCATTGTCTGTCCCCTTGGGATAGTTCATAACACTGGGTGGCCTAAGCTTGTTGGTGACCTCTTGTAATGCCATTCCATGTCAAGAGTGAAACCCGAGAGAGAGAGAGAGAGAGAGAGAGAGAGAGAGAGAGAGAGAGAGAGAGAGAGAGAGATGCGTAGGAATGGAAGGAGAGGATGATGAAGGGGTTAAAAAAATGAAGAGGATTCCATGCATAATCTTCTTCGTGCAACTCAGTAATTAATAACATGCTTACCATGCAACAAAGGAGGCTCCTTGTTTGTTCTACTTGGTGTAGAAAGATAGAGAGAGAGGAGTCTAGGGAAGACACAAGGGCATTTCGGGATTGGAAAATGTTGCATTTACCGGCTAGGGTAGGCCCCATTGGCTTTAATGTCGGTTATAAAGCTGTTCGGCTTGCATGAGAGAACCCACCGGGTCACGAATTGGGAAAACCCTAACCCGTAACTGGCCCACTACTGTAGCGGGCCGGTTACGGTTTTCTGTTCTGGCTCGCCGGGTCTGCTGACCTAGCTAATTTTGCCAAGCCGGTTTCGGGCTTGGCCAGGTTAAAACCCAGCTCATGCCTCCTCTACACCTACATGTGAGATCTAGTAGTATGTCATATAAAACAATGAAAAAGGGGAACCCGCTTTATCTACATTGCCATGTCAGGCTAGATCTCTACTTGTCTTAAATGGGACAGCTTTATTAAGGGCATGTTTGGTTCGTTTATGTAGGCATCGAAGTACTCGAAGTTGAGCCACTTCCGTTACTTTGGTGTATGTTAACTCTCAAAAGAGAGCTAATTATAAGCCTTATTATGCTTGTTTGAGAATAAATATGAGCCTTACATGATGTATTCAATAGCTTATTTGGGCTCTTTTGTATAATTCTACCTTAACTAGCATGCAAACTTGTTTTAGTGAAATTCGATATCAAATGGACCAATTTCTGCACTAATTCAAGTGTTATTTTTGAATGTTGACAGATGGTGAGGCCTGGGACCAAGCTAGGGATGATCTTGTGGCAAATGGATGGGTACTCCAAGACAAAGGATCAATATGAGAGCAAGGAAAGAGGGCTAAGAGCATCTTGAAGGAGCAACTGAGATCAAGAATTTATTGGAAGATCTATAGGACTCCAAACCCAATCCCCACCGCTCAGATTGTAACACCCCGAAATTTTAAATAAATAATAAGAAAATTTCTGAATGTTTCAAAGAGATTAATTAGCAGGGAAAATGAATAAATTACTTTAAAACTCAATTAAGAGACAATCAGGAATTTATGGATTTAAAATCCAGCCTCGCAACAATTTGGGCGAGAGAAGGCCGTATTGGGCCAGACCAATTATACATGAAATAGTTGGAGGTTGATTGAAAGGATAATCTTGGTTAATTAATTGAGAGATTTATTAAGTGTTAATTAATTTCGATTATTTAAGTGGGAGATATGGGACAAAAGTTCGGGTCCCGATAAAGTAGACCTGGCCGAGTCAAAAGCCGATATTTATGGGTCTTAGACGGGCAGTATTTTCACCTGTGACCCGATAGAAAGAAGTATGGATTAATAAAAATAAATAAATAAATTATTGTGACCAGATTCGAAGAAAACTGATCTGGTCGGGTAAAGGACTTCTCCCGTGATCCTACAATCATTGAATATAATAATGTTTTAATTAAAATATTATTACTTTTAAAAGTTTCGTATGTTTTATAAGAGAATATGAGAGAGAGAGAGAGAGAGAGAGAGAGAGAGAGAGAGAGAGAGAGAGAGAAAGCCCTCATCCTCTCTCTCCCTCACGACTACAACCTTCTCTTCTACTTTACCTACGCCCTCCTCTCTCTTACCGACGAGCGCCACCAATCGGAGCCACCCACCTTAAGATCTGGGAGCACCCACAGGCCACCGCGATCGTAGCAGGCCAGCACCGCCTCCTCTCTGCGCGCGCAGCCAGGCCGAGCCCTCTCGACGCCGTGTGAGCACCCCTCGCCGACGAGCAAGCCCGGCAACCTCTGAGTTTTCCCGGTGCGCCACCGTCTAGCCACGCCGCTGTGAGCGCTACCCCTTCCTCTCCCTCCGCCTTGCTCCGACGAGCAGTAGTGCACCCTCCGACGAGCGCCGATGAGAAGTAGTCCACCCTTCTGTCAGCCTGCTCTGCCCTTGTGCGCAGCTAGGCCGGCCGCCTTTTTCTTCCTTATTCCTCTTCCAGCGGATCTCTGGCGGCCAGAGTTGGACCTTCTTCCCCCTTCTCGGCCAGCCTGCAACCTCAAGCCATCTCCCCTCTTTCCGATGAGCGACGACTCAGATTCGACCATCTCCTTCTATTTTCCTATCCTCAACAACAAGGCACGCCAATAAGGGGTTGTTAGGCAACATGGTGAAGTTGGCTGCTCGATATTCGACAAGAATCGAGGGCGAATCAGGACGGTTCAACCACCGTTCTAATATCTGGAAAATGAAAAGGTAAAGGCAAGACTGTTGCTGCTGAAGGACCTAGCCAGCCTTAGATACTACTCTAACTCAGGTGAGGGAACATAACTGGAAATTTCTCATATTTTTACTGTATTTTCATTGTACTTATGTATTTGAGAATTAATGTTATGAGTTTGTTAATTATCATAAAATGTTTTGAATATTCAAGCATAACATTATCGATAGTGTTCAGAATTTGAAACTTGTTTTCGAAAAGCATGTGAAAAATACATAAACATTTCAAAAATAAAAAATGAGAGATTGATAGAAATATTAATGCATTGCACCATACCCACATATCTTCTTGCACCAGTGGTGGCTCTATGACAGAGCCAGAGAGTATGATACTAGGTAGGGAAGGGGTGGTTTTTATAACTCTGATTTTTAGTTCAAACTATCTGTTTTCAAAGAATAAAACCATCTTTGTGTACCCGACGGGTGCCTAGTATATGTATATATACTGTAGCTCAATGGTTGTTGATTGGTCCGACCGGAGAGCTATCAAGTGTTGATTGGTCTACCAGTTTCCACTCTAGTTCCACAGTATGGAAGTAAAGGTGTAGCTTACGATTGATGATTATGATTTGATTTCACATATTGTCTTGACAGTAGTGTTCGTACCTCACTGAGCTCCTATAGCTCACCCATTTGTTGTGTGAAATTTTGCAGGTAGTAGACAAGTACACGATCATGTCTAGAGTACAGGACAGGGTCCCGTCTACCCTTAGTTAGCTTTGACCGGCTGGCCCATTATGATGTATTTGTGTTTAGTGTGTTTGATTTGAGGAGAATTATAAACTCCTATGTAGACTTGTATTCTATGGCTCTATGGCTTGTACTGTTGTCGTATTTGACTTTATGATTTCATAATAATTGTGTTTGATTATGGTAAATTCTTAGATTACAAAGCCTTAGGCTTGGGGTTCACTCCCTAACTTGGCTGGTGTGACATTTGTCCCCCTGAAAAGGAGAAGGGTATTACACAAATTGAAGAAGGAGAAGTCAGAAACCCGAGGTTAAAAGTTTAGCTCAATCCATATTGACTTGGTCATCCGATCAAACACTTGATGGAAACTGCGTAGGCTAAACACTACAAGAAAAAAAGCAATTAGCGGCGGTTTTAACCGCCGCTAAATGCTTTCGGTGGCTGTTAAACAACCGCCACTAATACCAACATCGCGAGGCATTTAGCGGTGGTTTTGAATAACCGTTGGTATACTCGCCGCGAAATGCATACTGCATTTCACGGCGGTTTTTAAGCGGTTTATAACCGCCGCTAAATGCACCAATTTTTATTATTTTTAAATTTTTTTAATTATTTTTTTAAATATTTTTTTTTTTGATTTTTTTTTTAATTCTCTGCGGCGGTTTCAAAATCGCCGCAAGATGCAAAGAGCAAAATTTTTCCTTATTTGATTATTTTTATTATTTTATTATTTTATTTTTTAAAATACTTGTTTTCTTTATGACAATCCAAACATTCAATATCATTTCCATTCATTAAATATAAAATAATATAAATTTTATTGATAATTTAAAAATAATTAAAACAAATTTATATTTACAAATTTGTTGACACATATTTAAAATAAAAGCATATGAAATAAATTGTACAAGTTGAAGAAGTCCAATTGCAACCACTATGTCCATAGATGATTTTTTTGATAATTTTGCAGGCCATAGAAGCCACTTGTCACGTTGTACAAGTTGAAGAAGTCCAACAGGTCATGTTGTACAAGGTGAAGAAATCCAAGAACAAGTAATTTTCTATAGACCTGTGAGAAATATCAGAAAAAACATGAAAATTATCAAAGACCATCTATAGAAGACATTAAATATGAAGCCCTGTGATATGTATGACAAAAAAAAACTAAAAAAAAAAATAGATAATGAACTATTGGTCCCTGGCACTGTTTGCTTTTTCCCTTGGGGTCCTTAGGGGGGTGTGTAGGGGTGTAAAGTAATAGGGTTTTGGGTGGGGTTTGGTTAAAGGGGAAATAGTATCAAATAGTGCCAGAGGCTAATAAATAATTACCTCAAAAAACAACAGTGAATTAATCTTCAAAGGGAACTAAAGTATGTAACAAACAATTAAATTAAGTATAGAAATGCCTTGGCCTGATATGATCAATATTCAAAAAGATTTTTTCTTTCTCATCCATTAGCAGTATGTATTTGCAAATTAACTATAACAAATGTTTAAATGAAAATCATTCCATACTAATACCAATCATAGCTACTGCTAATGTGAAATCCGAAGATTTTAGGTTATTAATTTTTCTAATTATTTTCTTAAAATCCTTGTTTAATAAAAGAAAGTCCCCAAGGTTAGATCTAATTAAATTTTGTTGGAATAAATGTATCCTAATTTTTTTTTAATTAAATAGAAAATTAGAGAAATCCTTGTTATTTGGGGGTTATTGGATTTTATTTGAAAAGAAGGATTAAAGTGATTAATCTCCTAATTAGGGTTAGTTGGGGCCTTCAGGGACCTATGTGTAATTTGAGGAAAGTAGGAGAGCTAGGTTGTAAATTTCCCTCACTTAAAGACAACTAATCGGAGGGCTTGCATATAAATAGTGAAAGAGAGATGGACTTATCTACAAAACATCATTTGTGGTAGCTATTCATGCACGTTAATGGAGCTAATAATGATACCTTTATATATATATATATATATATATATATATATATATATATATATATATAAAATTATTTATTAGTCCCTGGCACTATTTGGTACTATTTCCCTTTTAACCAAACCCCACCCAAAACCCTATTTACTTTACACCCCTACACCCCCCCCCCCCCCCAAGGACCCCAAGGGAAAAAGCAAACAGTGCCAAGCACCAATAGTTTATTATCTAAAAATAATAATAATAAATGAATAAAAATTTAATATTACTTTTATTTGGTTAAAGGTAAAATCAGATTAGATGGGATAGTATATATAAATCAATATTAAATTTGAATTTATAAATATTCAAATTATTATGATGAGAGGGATATATATATATATATATATATATATATATATATATATATATATATATATATATATATATATTGTTAATGCGAAAATCAGAGAGGATTCTCGATTTAGCTCAACAATTGAATTTATAGTTTGATTGGGGATAGATTTGGATGAGATTGAGGAGGATCGAGAGAGATAAACTCAAAAAAGAGAGAAATGAACACAAGATTTACTTGGAAACCCCAAATCAGGGTGAAAACCACGGAAGATCTCCATGATCGGAGATGAAATCACTATCAAATCGATGAGATTACAAGATTGTTGGTGGAATCTGAGTTTCTGGAGAGGCACTGCTTCGCCAATCTTCTAGAGGTTGAGGATGACTTGGTGAGCTCCCCTATTTATAGGCTTCAGGGAGCGGGAGCTGCTTGGGGAGCAAGGCACACTCAATAGACCACGTGTAGGCTAGTGGGCTAGCTCCTAACAGGCCACGTGGGTGCCAGCTGGAGTTAGTTAGGCTGACAGCTCATCTTTTTTCAGGATGTTTTTAGATAGCCAGGAAGTCATTCGGTTAGATCTTAATGGCCTTTTCTTCTAGATGCTTCCAGATTGCCAGGGTGTCATTCAGTTAGATCCTAACGGTCTCAACTGTAATTCTTTCTACAAGCTCGGGGACTGTGGTGTCTTCTTCGAGTCAAGGAGCGTGGCCTCTGAAAATTAAAGAGGTAAGCCAATTTTCCCGAGGGGGTTTGCCTTAAGGGAACCGAGGCGGTTGCCTTCCTTTTGTTTCCCGAGGAGGATAATTCAGAGCGGGAAACCGAGGGGGTCACTGTCATAGATCAAAGGACAGGATTGATCCACGTGTCAGGTGTCAGGCTCCTCGATTTTTATCCTTCAGTCCCCCCACCCCCACCCCCCCCACCCCCCAAGTATGCTTGCGTTAGCTAAGCATACGGGGAATTGCTATTTGGCTATTTCGTCTTGGCTTGTCTTGTGTCACAAGGCAGCGCTTGATCTAGGGCTAATTTCTCTAACTAACGTGGCATCGGTTCGCTGCTCTTGGCAGTAAGGCGTATTTAATGCGACGCACTTTTAGTGTATTGTTGTGTCTTTCCAAAAGTATGCGGTGTTCAAAGCAATGATGATCTTTAAATATGGTGGCTTGTCCCATTATTGGTGACACGCGACGCTCATCTGACGGGTTCCGGGTCTGTGGTTTGGTCTTGGCCTTTCGATTTCGGAATTTGACTAGACGTCTCAGATTATCCGTTTTCTCGAGAAGGAATCTGGTCCGTCGAGTTGGATCACGACGGTTCAGAAATCGTAACGTCGATCGAGTTCTATTTAAAGAGATCTCCCCCCAAACTGCCAAAGATTTGCTTTCTCCTTCGCCTTCTCCCTTTCGCCTGTTTCTTGGAGTGATCTGTTCCTCGCTTCTTCTTTCTCTCCAGAGCACTTGCAAATGGCTCCAGGTACGAGACCTCTTCCTTCACCTGTTGATTCTGCGGTTTCTTCTCCTGAACAAGAAGTCGAGGTAGTCCAAACTGTGTTTAAGAAACCGAATCCGAACGCTTGTTCAAATGAGTACCCATGTCATCTCTCTGCTGAACGAATCAAAGAAATAGCGGTAGAATATAGTATTTCTGGAGTCCATTCTTCTTTGAGTTATAGGATTCCTAGTGCTTCTGACAGAGCTAGTTCTTCATCAAGGGAAGGAGAAATCGCCATTTATTATGAAGCTTTGATTGGTGGCCTCAGGCTTCCTTTTCCCCAATTATTTGTAGATATCTTCAACGAATTTGAGATCTGTCCCTCCCAACTTGCTCCCAATTCTTGGAGATGTCTTTGTGGTTTTGTCATTATCTGCCTTCATAGTGGTATTGAACCCACAGTAGATGTAACGCCCCGACCCGGTTCCCGGGACCCCGAGCACGTTAACAGACCGGCCGTATTAAAGAAGAGATAAACTCAACTCTAATACAAGGCCTAATAATGTGATAAGCAGATAACAATCCATATATAAACACAAACTCAAGTTCATAAGAACATAGAGTCACTAGGGTCCATAGGCTCCTATAAAGTCCGGGTCCCTATACGGGTCCTACAAAATAACAAAGTTTATAGAAACAAAGATAACCGAGACTCCAATAAACCTTGATCTCCTGAGTCCCTCTCTCAAGCTTCTTCCCCTCTAAACCCTCGGAATGCAGAAAGGGAGGAAAAGAGAAACACGCGGAGCCAAGAAAGCTCAAGTAAGTATCCCCTCAGTCGCAGGTCATCAAAATAAAAAATGACAGTCAACAGGATCATAGAATCAACAACAAGGTCCTAGGAGTCTACCACAAACAAGTCAAAGGTAATGACTCCCGCTACAAAAGCCCTGTCCGTGAGTGAGTTCTAAGAGAACTCGGAGTTTACTCCGGCCAAGATGTCTCAAATTTTTGGATATTATTACGACTAGGATGGGTCGCTTGACTCTCCGGGGCCAAAAAAGATCGGTAGAACTACCTCTTCTTCGGTTAACACGGTCGCTGTACCAAGCCCACTCCCACGGGTAAGACCTTCAGAGATTTGTTTCTCGGTAAGGCCGCCCTGAAAGTCAGGGGTCCTATCCCCCTAACGCTCCCAAAATTGAGCTTCCTAGCTCCACCGAGTCCGCAAGTAGAACATAGCAAATAGGGACAATTAACGTCAGTAAACAAGCATACATGCTTAACAGGATTCAAGAACAAATAAGAACAGCATGTATGGCAACAACAGTGCATGTATCAAGATTACATAGCAAGTTCAAGAAATCCCGTTACCGGGTGGAAACTAGGCAAGTGAACTTACCTCTAAAGAGACTAAATGTCTTCCTGGTCTCCTTAGAAATGCCTTACGTCTCCCCTGAGAGTAACTGGCATATAGTGGTTTGTTAGAGTTATTGTCCAATAATTCCAGTCTCTATATGACCATGCATGCCTATCAGTCCCTATTGGGCTTAGGCCCACTAACGGGTCCTAGGGACCATCTCTCAAGGTTACCACCCTCCTCGTTCGGGCCCTAGTTGACTTGTAGATTCATTTGGGCCTCACCGGGTCAACTCTAGATAAGTTGGTCCCATTTCAAGCCCATTGCAACCCGCTTATGTTGACCTTAGTCCCCTAAAGGGCTTTTTGGTCATTTAGTTTCCTTACTAAATATTTTACATCACTCACCGATTTATCCAATTTAAGAAATTAAGTTAATTTCTAATTATCCCATTTCATATTTCATAATAATAATTATTCAATTATTATGTCACATAGTCATAGTTCCATATAGTTACCTAAAACTATATAACTATTTGATTAATAGTGTTAGTACTATTAATAAAATATTACTAAGGTTTTAATCTTTTATTAAAACCTTATATTTCCAAACTTAATAATAACCTTCAATCTTAGACACCTTTAATCGGTTAATTGAGCATTACCGCCACTCCCTTTGGTATTTACCTTTAATCAATTTCATTGATTAATTAACCTTTCAACTATAGTTTTCAAATTATTAATCATGTTAATAATTTGTCACACTCTATGGTTTCAAAAATCATTTGAGACTATATCCATAGTTGATAGTTATGGATGTGTCACACTACCTTATAACTAATTTATCACTTAATAAATTAATTATATGTCACATACCATAGTCTTCAAATAATTATTTCATTTATCTAATTATCACTTATCACTCTAAGTTAATTTTCATTAACTTTAACCTATGGTCACAAGTCCATAGTTCCTCATTTTATTACCATAGCTAGCTAATTGTTATTTATATTTAAAATAATAATTAGCTATTATTTTAATTAAAAAGAGAGAAAAGCTTCTAATGTAAATGTCACCCTATCTAGGTT
Source organism: Dioscorea zingiberensis (assembly GCA_026586065.1). Taxonomy (NCBI): domain Eukaryota; kingdom Viridiplantae; phylum Streptophyta; class Magnoliopsida; order Dioscoreales; family Dioscoreaceae; genus Dioscorea; species Dioscorea zingiberensis. The sequence goes on along the minus strand of CM048819.1, from coordinate 42,241,099 downwards.
TTTATTTAAATAATTATTTTGTCACACCACTATAGTCCGCGTAACTCTAATTAAAAGCATTACTATTAGATTTAATTAATTTTTTTTATTTTTATCATCTTCTTCAACCTATGATCCTTCTCTCTCTCTTCTAAGGACGAGAGTTCGCCGCAAGCTCCTGTGCCCTTCTCCTCGCCACCATACGCTCCGCCTGGCTCCTGAAAGCTCGTCACGATACTTTAAGTAATTACGGCCGACCACTCTTGGCGCCACCGGTCTTCTCTTTCAGCTTAAGAACCAACAATCTCCCTGGCCGGTACTTCCCTTCCCCGGCGAAGCTCTCACCGGCCGACAAAGATGAATGAGAACGCCTCTAAACTACTCTACGTAGTTTTGGATACTCACCAGGGGTTTGTCGATGCCGGAGTGTTGGTAAGGCCGTAGAACGCTGCTCGTTTTCTTCTCGGTGAGCTCGTCACCTGAAATCCACACGCCGCTCTCCAGTGTCTCCGCCTCTCCACCTCCCCGCATGATCCTTTAAGACCGCTAACTCAACTCGGCTTCCGCAAGCTTCTTCCTCTCTTCAAACTCCTCGAACGCCGCTCGCCGGAGTACCTTACCAGAAGCTCGCTTCTCTGAAGCTCGGTACTCCATTTCAGGCCGAGGCCTCTCCTTTTATAGGCCGCGTGAGATGGAAGGGCGACGTACCGACATCGCCGCCGTTAGCGACGCTCGACCTCCATCACGTGAACGGCCGGCGACAGGAGAGACTTCATACTGCTGCGCAGGAGGGAGAGGGGTGGCTCACGAGATGGGCGCCCGTTGATGAAGGGTTGGGATTACGATCACGCCCAACGCTAGATCGCAACCCCGCGTGCCTAGGATCTAACACCTACTAGATCAAAGGTCATGATTTAAAACGAATCAACGGCCGATCTCTTCCTATTTCCTGCATCAAACACCCTCTCGTGATCAACTAAGATTAATGGTCCGGCATCGGTAGGGTCGCCCTACCCCCTTCATCGTTGCTCCTCAGATCTTGTATTCACCGAGATGGATTTCATCTCACCGACACGCGGTCCCACGAGCTTTTAGGAATGCTTTCAGTGATTGGGACTCATCTCGAGATCCTTTGATCTCGGCCCATCCATTTCTATCTGCATTTTCACTTTCGGAAAATTTACCATAGGTCCTCAACACTTACAAAAATTTCGCATGTGTCCAATCCTGTGAGAGAGGAAAATTTCTTTAAAGTCCTCATTTCTTTCAAAATTACTATTAGGTCCCTACAGACCCCATAATTTTTTTTTAACTCTCCATTTAATTTAAATAATTTGTTTAATCCCACTTTAACACCAATCGGGAAAAAAAAAATAATTTAAATATTTATTTTCCAATAAAATTCACGGATTTTACAATCCTCCCCTTACAAAAATTTCGTCCCTCGAAATTTCTACGCCAACCAAATCCATCAAACAAACAACTCGGGTAACGCGTTGTTTCATATCCTCCCTCACGCTCCCGTGTGTAGCTTCACGCTTCGGTGTGGTTACTCCACTTCACCTTAATAAAAGGAATAGTTCTATTCCTTAATTGCTTGTCCTCTACCAAGATAGCTCTTGGGCGCTCCTCGTAGGACATATCATCTTGGACTTCCACCTAACCCCGAGGAATCACCCGGGTGGGATCACGTAATACACTTCTTCAACATTGAGATGTGGAAGACATCGCGGAACTGTGAAGCGATCCCCGAGGTAAAGCCAGCCTATATGACACCACTCCTATGCTCCAATATCTCAAAAGGTTCATATATCATTGGGGCAAGTTTTCCACGCGTCCCAAAACTGCATTACTACCTTTCATAGGAGATACTTTTAGGAATACCAAGTCTCCCACCAAACTCTCGATTGGACCTCTTTGATCTAAGCATAACTCTTTGTCCGCTCAAGTACCAAGTCGCTCGATTATTTTGACATGTTCCTCCGCTTTGTCTTACAAAATCAGGTTGCCTAAGTGTCGCCAGCTACAATTCCTTTCTCCCACATCCCCCAACAAATGGGAGTTCGCACTTCCTCCCATAGAGTGCCTATATGGTGCCATCTTAATGCTTGCCTCGTAAGCTTGTTATAGGCAAATTCTATGAGACTTAGGCGCTCATCCCAAGACCACGTGAAAATCTATCGCACATGCCCTCAACATGTCTTCTAACACGGATGGTCCTTTCAGCATTGTCCATCTATCTCGTGGTGGAAAGTCAGTCAACGCCAACTCGCGTGCCAAAGCGGTGTGTAAGCTCTCCCGTAATCTAGAGAGAGCCGAAAGTGTCTCGATGTGAGGTGATCGCCACCGTACCCCATGTAATCTAACGACCGTCGATATATAGCTGGGCCAACTTTTCCAAGGATGCTCCTGTCCTTAATGGTATAAAGTGGGCCGACTTTGTTAGCCGATCAACTATAACCCAGATCGATTCATGGCCTCTTTGAGTGCGTGGCAACCCCGTTACAAAATCCATGTTAATGTGCTCCCATTTCCATTCCGGAATGGGTAAGGGTCAGAATATCCTCGCCGGCCTCGTGTTCCGCCTTTACCATCGGCCACAGTGGTGCATTTAGCCACAACACCGCAACATCACGCTTCATCCCTTCCACCAAATGATCCTTCAACCTCTGTACATCTTGGTACCTCCAGGGTGTGAATAGTGTAGCCCAATAGTGGGCTTCCTCCTGAATTCTTGTTTTATTTCAGACATTTGGTACACAAATTCTTTCACAAATCTAAGGTGCCATCCTCGTGGACTCGAACGTGTTGGTTCTTTTCCCCGGCCCATGTGCTCCTTAATCTCCTCCAGCCGTGATCTTGTCCCCGAGCAACCTTAATTCTCTCAAACAACGAGGGTCGGATATGCAAGCCGCCAACGTGACATCCATGGGTAAAACGACACTCTAAGTTGAGCCTTCTCATATCCTCCAAGATGGCGACCTCTCGAGTTGTTAACATAGCTGGCAACTCCATATCGGACTTCCCTCGCCATCGCATCGGCCACCACGCTCGCTTCTTGCCCGGGTGGTAATGGACACCGAGATCGTGAGTCCTTGATTAATTCCAACCAACGCCGCATGCCTCATATTCAATTCACTTCGTGGTGAATATGTACTTGAGGCTCTTGATGCGATCGGGTGTAAATCTCGCAAGGAACACCGTAGAGGAAGTGTCGCCAGGATCTTTAGGGCAAACACGACGCCGCCAATTCTAGATCGTGGTGTAGGGTAGTTCTCCTCAGAAGTTTTAATTATGTCGCGGATGCATAAGCAATCACGCTCGCCTTCGTCAACACACATCCAAGGCCCAGCGCCGGGCCAGACCGTGATACCCACGGTTGCTTTTGTGGTAGCGCCCAACACCGCCGATATCAACCTCGCTTTAGCTCACGGTAACTCTTTTCACGGAGTGGTCCAAACGAATTTGGTACCCTTCCCCGTGAGTTTGGTTAATCTGCGGCCGCTTATTACCTAAAAACCCTCAACAAATCTCCGTAATAACCGCTAATCCCAAGAAACTCCGTGATCTCCCGCATCATTGTTGGTCTTTCCATTCTACAACGGCTTCAATTTTCTTGGGATCATCAAACTCCAGCTCCACTCACCACGTGGCCCAAAGAAAGCTACACTTCCCAACCAAAATCACACTTGGAGAACTTTGGCGTAAAGTCCGATGTTCCCTCAAGGTCTCTAGCACTATTCGTAAGTGCTCCTCGTGGGCCCCGGTGGCTTTTCGAGTAAACAAGAATATCATCGATGAACACTACTACAAATCGGTCCAAATATTGACTAATCTTGCAGGTTCATCATGTCCATAAAGGCTGAGGGGCATTGGTAAGCCAAACGATTACTAAAAACTCAGAGTGCCCGTGATCTAGTATGGAAAGCACTCTTCGGGATATCCGTCTCCTTAATCCTCACTTGATGATAACCAGATCTTAAATCAATCTTTGAGAAGACTTGAGCTCCCTGTAGCTGATCCAGCAGGTCATCAATTCTTGGTAGAGGATATTTATTCTTTACAGTCACCTTATTCAACTCCCGATAATCAATGCACAACCGTAGCAGAAGGCACTGCCTTTCTTCCTTGACGAAAAGAATGTGTGCTCCCCAAGGGCACATACTAGGTCTACAAAACCCTTGTCCACAATTCTTTAGTTGGGTCTTTAATTCCTTAAGTTCGCAAGCGCCATCCGATAAGGAGCCTTAGGACATGTGGGTCGCTCCGGTACCAAATCAATGGAAAACTCCAATTCCCTTCCTGGGTAGTCCCTAACTCTTCCGAAACACGCCGTGGTACTCCCTTACTAATGCAGACGCCCGAGACTACAATCTCCTTATCCTTCTTCACCTCGGAAATAGAAGCCAAATAGCCTATACACCCACCCCTAAGGAGTTTCCAGAACACGAGAGCTGAGATCTCCTGTACTAGGAACAGTGTGCTGCCTTTAAAAGTAAATTCCTCTCCTTCCGCATCTTAAATACAACTCTCTTCCCACGTAGCCTACCATCAAGCGTAATCAAGAGAGCCACCCATCCCGAGGATCACATCAGAATCATTCAGTCCATTACATGCGAGGTTTCAAGTACTACCCCTCAATCACCACTGGACATGCGTACCATCCTCCTTACAATCATGGCAGGCTCCTGGGGGTGTCTACAGCACACAAGTCCCGGGTAGATCTATAGTAGCGTAGTATGCTTCGCAAATCGCGTGCATAAGGAGTGTGTGGCTCGAGGATCAAATAAAGTGCAGTATAGAAAGAACTAGCTGAAATGGTACAATTACGACATCTGCCGGATGCCCAGCTTCCTCGGACTTGTCAAATGGTAGACCCAGGAGCCATGGGTCATTGGCCTCCTCACTGCCGGGGTTGGTTTGGTGTAGAAGGTCATCCAGGAATTACGCCTTCCCTTTCTTATCTTGTGGTCTTGGTGGTGGTCCAAATGTGATTGTCGGGAAGCTTGTTGAGATCCTGGTTTCCCTACCACACTGCCCCGGCCGACGTTGGGGACATTGGGCCTTTTGGTGATCCAAGGCCAAGCGGTAATAACACCCTCCAAGAATCCTAGGGCATTGGGACCTCTTATGCGGTCCCTTGCATTTGGCACTTAATTCTCGGGTCACACCGGTCACAAGACCCTTTACCTCCGCATGAGGCCGTGGACCTGGGGCCTGGCCTCCCATGTGGTCGATACTTGTTGTCAGGCCTTCGCTTTCCTGCTCTTTCCAGCTTGATTGGCCCCGCTATTTGCCCCTTTGTCCTTTTTATCTTTCCGGGGCGACCCACCGGGCGCCCCTGACAAGAAGCCTTAGTGTATTTGGCCTCAGCCACAACCTCCGTGATAGGTCTCTGCACATGTGGCTAGTCACCATCTTTTGATGATGGCCAGACCGCCTCAAATTTCATCACCCGGCTCTCCTCCATCTGAACCACGCCGAAGGGAAGCGAGCCAACCGGTCAAACTCAGTTCATATTGCTCCACCGTGAGCCTCCTTGAACCAAATTGGGAGAATTGTTGCCCAAGCCGTACCGGATGTCCTCTCGAGAAATATTTGGCTTAAGAACGCAACCGAATTCTTCCCAAGTCCGGAAGGCCTCCCCTTCCTCACTCTAATTTCTCCAAAGTACCACCTCAATCTTCAGGTCCTTGAGCATATACACGGCGGTCCTAATCTTTTCCGCCAAGAGTTTGGAAGACCTCAAGGTCTTCTCCATTTCCCCGTATCCATCGTTGTTCAAAGAACATGGGGGTCTCAAGTACTTTCAAAAGGTCGGGGGAGAGGGTCTCTTGATCTCCCCTAGTAATCCTCTACTGTCAGGGGTGGTTGGTGGTGCACGCATTTGTGGGTCTCTTGAATTAGCCCCAACATTTCCCACATGAGGTCCACATGCTCATGGGGGGTACCTCCCCCCTGGGTTTTGGCCTCGCTTGGCCTGAGCATTGGATTGAAAGGTGCACCTCCCCGGCTCCACCTCCATCTCGGCCACAGTGGGGTACCTCCCATCCCCCTGGGTTGAGGGACTTCTTCCTCCATAGGAGGAGGTGTGGTATTTCAAGATTTAATGAGGTCGCCTCGCCACCCTTCCTCTTCCCCTACCACCTCGACCTCCACGCAAGTGATCCATTGATTAACTGTATAAGGATTACAAGGTTATTTTTTTTTTATTTCCAGAAAAACAGGTGATGATGAAAATATACTTTTATTCATTTCAAAAAGAACAACTAGAGTCAGCATGCTTAAAACCAAAAGGCACTAAGAGACATAATAAAAGTAGTTCATACAACACATAAGTTTGTAAGACTACGATTATTCTAGCAACTAAAACAAGAACTCAGTCCAAATGATGCTCGACAAATGATTGGAGTGTAGTCGTGGCACTGCCGATGTCCTCAGGACCCACAGGGTCCCTCGCTAGGAGTCCCGCACTGGATGGATGGTAAAAGCTAGATGCTCCCCGCCGCCACACTGCGGCACCAGAGGGCGGCGGCCTACACTTCCATACAAAGGTGCAGGTATACTCCACATCGACGGCAGAGCGAGATCACGAGAAGCAAGAGATGGACCTGGGCAGCTCTCTAATCCCGAACCCCAATGCTACTCAGAGTCACGAGCTCTACACACGCGCCGTGGTGGAATACTAGGGCTCACAATCTCCTGTGCTAAAGGAACCCTGGGTCCTACTGGCCTCTGCATAGCGATGTGGTCCCTAAGTCCCTGGACCAGCATGGTAACAGTAGTCTGGAGCCTGTCAACCTTTCGGTTGGTGGCTTCCAGCGTCCTCCTCACCTCGGCGAGGACCTCCAGCGGGCTCGATGAGTGACTCCGGGTGGTGGAGTGTTCTCACGGATGCGGACTCCACCTCATCGTAAGAATCACGGTATGATGGTCCCACATCCCCGCAAGTAAACCGGGTCAATCTTAACGCACTCACTCATCTATACTACCTCACCCCGCACTCGGCTATACAACTGGCTAAGGGCATCTAGGGTCTGCTATCTACTCTATCTAGAGAACTTTCTCTGATACCACTTTAATCTGTAACGCCCCGACCCGGTTCCCGGGACCCCGAGCACGTTAACAGACCGGCCGTATTAAAGAAGAGATAAACTCAACTCTAATGCAAGGCCTAATAATGTGATAAGCAGATAACAATCCATATATAAACACAAACTCAAGTTCATAAGAACATAGAGTCACTAGGGTCCATAGGCCCTATAAAAGTCCCCAGTCCCTATACGGGTCCTACAAATAACAAAGTTTATAGAAACAAAGATAACTGAGACTCCAATAAACCTTGATCTCCCGGAGTCCCTCTCTTCAAGCTTCTTCCCCTCTAAACCTGGGAATGCAGAAAGGGAGGAAAAGAGAAACACGTGAGAGCTTCTCAAGGGAAAGCTCAAGTAAGTATCCTAGCAGTCGCAAAGGTCATCAAAAATAAAAATGGCATCCAAGGATCATAGAATCAACAATAAGGTCCTAGGAGTCTACCACAAACAAGTCAAAGGTGACTCGCTACAAAAGCCCTGGGTTCAGTAGTGAGTTCTAAGAGAACTCTGAGTTTACTCCCGGCTAAAGATGTCCAAATTTTTGGATATTATTACTTACCTAGATGGTCGTTTGACTCTCCAACAAAAGATCGGTAGGAACTACCTCTTCTTCAGCACACGGCCAAATATAAGCCTACGGCCCATGTGTAAGACCAGAGATTTGTTTCTCTCGGTAAGGCCGTCTGGAAAGTCGTGGGTCCTATCCTCAACGCGTTCCTAAAATTGAGCTTCCCTAGCTCCACCGAGTCGGCGTAGAACATAGCAAATAGGGACACCTAACGCGTCCAGTAAACAAGCATACATGCTTAACAGATTCAAGAACAAATAAGAATGCGATGTATGGCAACAAATAAATGCATGTATCAAGATTACATAAAGAGTTCAAGAAATCCTGCTATCGGGGTGGAAACTAGGCAAGTGAACTTACCTCTAAAGAGACTAAATGTCTTCACGGTCTCCTTAGAAATGCCTTTACGCCTCCCCCGAGAGTAAACTGGCATATAGTGGTTTGTCATAGGAGTTATTGTCCAATAATTTCGCCTCTATATGACCATGCATGCCTATCGTCCCCTATTGGGCTTAGGCCCACTAACGGGTCCTAGGGACCATCTCCTCGGGTTACCAAATTCCTTATCCCCTCGGAGTGGCCCTTAGTTGACTTGTAGATTTATTTGGGCCTTACCAGGTCAACTCTAGATAAGTTGGTCCCATTTCAAGCCCATTGCAACGCTTTTATGTTGACCTTAGTCCCCTAAAGGGCTTTTTGGTCATTTAGTTTCCTTTTACTAAATATTTTACATCACTCTCACCGATTTATCCAAATTTAAGAAATTAGTTAATTTCTAATTATCCCATTTCATATTTCATAATAATAATTATTCAATTATTATGTCACATAGTCATAGTTCCATATAGTCAAAAACTATATAACTATTTGATTAATAGTGTTAGTACTATTAATAAAATATTACTAAGGTTTTAATCTTTATTAAAACCTTATATTTCCAAACTTAATAATAACCTTCAATCTTAGACACCTTTAATGGGTTAATTGAGCATACGCCACTCCCTTGGTATTTACCTTTAATCAATTTCATTGATTAATTAACCTTTCAACTATAGTTTCAAATTATTAATCATGTTAATAATTTGTCACACTCTATGGTTTCAAAATCATTTGAGACTATATCCATAGTTGATAGTTATGGATGTGTCACACTACCTTATAACTAATTTATCACTTAATAAATTAATTATATGTCACATACCATAGTCTTCAAATAATTATTTCATTTATCTAATTATCACTTATCACTCTAAGTTAATTTTCATTAACTTTAACCTATGGTCACAAGTCCATAGTTCCTCATTTTATTACCATAGCTAGCTAATTGTTATTTATATTTAAAATAATAATTAGCTATTATTTTAATTAAAAAGAGAGAAAAGCTTCTAATGTAAATGTCACCCTATCTAGGTTTTATTTAAATAATTATTTTGTCACACCACTATAGTCACGTAACTCTAATTAAAAGCATTACTATTAGATTTAATTAATTTTTTTTTATTTTATCATCTTCTTCAACCTATGATCCTTCTCTCTCTCTCTCTTCTCATCAGAGAGTTCGCAAGCACTCCGCCCTTCTCCGGCCACTCATGCCCTCGGGAGTCGAGCTCGCCGCATACCTCACTACCTACCACTCTCTTTGGCGCCTGGGTCTTCTCTTCAACAGAAGAACCAACAATCTCCCGGCCGTACTTCCCTTCCCCGCGAAGGCTCTCACCGGGCCGACAAAGATGAATGCGAGAACGCCTCTAAACTACTCTGAGTTTTGGATACTCACCAGGGGTTTGTCATCTTTGGGGTGTTGGTGTCAGCCGCAGAACGCTGCTCGCTTTCTTCTCCGGTGAGCTCGGTGGCGACCCTCGAAACTACACGCCGCTCTCCGCTCGCCTCTTCCACCTCCCCCGCAATGATCCTTTGCACCACCGCCAACTCAACTCGGCTTCCACGGCAAGCTTCTTCCTCTCTTCAAACTCCTCTAACGCCGCCGCCGGAGTACCTTACCGTAAGCTTTCCGCTCTCTCAAGCTCTTGTGATCCATTTCGTGCCGAGGCCTCTCCTTTATAGGCCGCGGAGATGGAAGGCGACGCCGGCCGACATCGCCAAGATAAGCGACGCCGACCTCCGACAGAACGTGGCCGAGCGACAGAGACTTCATACGCTGCGTTGGGTGACAGGAGAGGGGTAGGGCGTACCAGATGGGCGCCAGCTTGATGAAGGGTCGGATTACCCGATCCGCGACAAAACAACCAGATCGCTAACCCCGCGGCCTAGGATCTAACACCTACTAGATCAAAGGTCATGATTTAAAACGAATCAACGGCATCTCCTTCCTATTTCCTGCATCAAACACCCTCTCAGCGGTTAATAATGGTCCGCACGCGTGAGGGTCGCCCTACCCACCCCCTTCAATCGCTGTTCTCAGATCTTGTATTCACCGAGATGGATTTCATCTCACCGACACGCGGTCCTACGAGCTTTTAGGAATGCTCCGTGATTGGGACTCATCCGAGATCCTTTGATCTCACTCGCCCATCCATTTCTATACCTGATTTTCACTCGGAAAATTTACCATGTGTCCTCAACACTTACAAAATTTCGTACAGTGTCCAATCCTCGTGAGAGAGGAAAAATTTCTTTAAAGTCCTCATTTCTTTCTAAAATTAATTAGGTCCCTACAGGACACTCTATAAAAGTTTTTATATCTCCATTTAATTTAAATAAATCGTTTAATCCCACTTTAACACCAATCGCGGTAAAAGAATTTAAATATTTATTTCCCAATAAAATTCACGGATTTTACAGTAGATAGGTTCAAATTTTATTTTGGTTTGAGTCGCGAGAAGTCCACTGACTGGTACTTCGTCGGGGCTCGGCGAAACCTTCGTTTCCTCGGTTCTGTGCCATCCTCACTGAAAGGCTGGAAATCCAAATACTTTTTCGTTTCCAGTTCGGAGGGTTTTCCATTCCGAATCGGGTGGGGCACTCCCAGATCTCATCCAATGGAGAAGAGGGATCTCACTTGTGAGGAGGAGGACGAATACAATAAACTTTTAGAATGTTCCGATCTTCGGGTTGATTCATACCTTACTTCGGAGATCCTTCAAGCTAGTGGCCTCTACACCATCTTGGGTAGTGTTTGTGTCGAAATTTACTTTCTTTCTTATTACTGGATCAACGTCATTACTGATCTGATTTTCTGTATTGGTTATGTAGAGCGAAGGCCTGCTAATGTCCAAGCTGTTGCGGGCAACTTGCTATCTACTATCAGAGCAAAAGAGGCTCAGCTGAGAGCCTCAAAATTGGAGAAGAGAAAGAGGAAGGAGGGTTCCCCATCCGAATCAACTGAAGAACCCCCGCAGAAAAAGGGGGATACCGCGGGAGCGAAGAATTTGAACACTGCTCCCGAGGTGAGAAATAAGGCCCCTCGGGTAAGTTCGGGAGCCATTGCGACTGAACCAAGTGGTCCTGTAAGGAAGGGCGTCGTGAGGAAAGTGGGTACCCTCGTCGCTCCTCCTACTAGAGTTGCCGAGAAGGTCCCAACACTGAACCCCATCATGGAGGTGGATAGCGATGATGCCGTTCCGATTTCGGCTAGGCGATTTCGCGTTCACCCAACCCCAAGTGTGCCTTCTGCTACTGATGTTCCCGAGCCTCCAGTTCGGGAAAGAGCTTCGGGAGATACATTCGAAGAATTACCTCCTGCTCGCCCCACTCTTCAGGTAATCAGACCTGTTCCCGAACCGACTGTTCCCCTTAGGCGTTCGAGCAGAGGGCAGTTAAGAATCAAAGAATCGGCAGGGCTTGCTACTGCTGCCTCTCCTGCGCGGAAAGGTTCGGCCGCTAGCGAAAAGGGAAAAGCTTCCATCGTTAGTAGTTCGGAGGGGATGAAGGTGAATGTTCTGGATGGACTCTTCTTCAATCCCGAGTCTGCGGCTTTCAGTCTAGAGTGGCTTCGTTCTGAAGACTCCAAATCGAGGCTTGACAAGTTGGAGGAAGATGAGATAGCCGCCCATCTTCGAATCATTACTGTTTTTGTAAGTATTTGTTCGCCTTGCATTCTCATGCGGTTCCTCTTCTGTATTGTTTAACACTTTGATCTTTGTTTCGTGCAGAATAGCATTCTTTCTGACAGAGCAGCTTGACTGTTAGAAGAAAGGAAAGGTCTCGGCTTGGCCCTTTCTCTTCGGGAAGGAGACTTTCAGAATCTGAAAGATGAACTCTTTGTCGTGAAGGCAGAAGATAAAATTCAATCCTCGTTGGACTCCTCCACCGTTCAGTGTCAGAAGCTCCTTGACGAGAAGAGGAAGCTGGAGGAGAGAGTCAAGCCTTTGGATGAGGAAATAAAGAGCTACAGGGCCGCGACCGGCATCATGCTTAGGAGCCAAGAAGCTTTGGAGGACAGGTGCAAGCTTGCGGAAGGAAAATGGGCGCAGTTGTCAGAAAAATATGGGAAGACTGCTTCGGAATTGGTCCAGATTAAGGAGCAGGTGAAGGCTCTGACAGAGGAGAACAAGAAGCTCCAGGAAGATTTAAATGTTAAATCTGCTCTTCTTGATGAGGCGAATCGTCTGATGATTTTACTAAAAGAAGTGAAAGAAAGACTTTCCTCAGATGTGGCTTCTCGTGAAGAGACCCTCACTCTGTGTGCCGACCAGATCAAAGAAGCTGAAGCTATCTGTTCCAGTGAGAAGGCTGGAAAGTATGACATTGGGTTCCTTGCAGGAGGTACTGATGCTTTCCAAGTCCTTCGGGAGTTGGTTCTGCAGGTGGTTCCTAAGGAAACTTTGAAAACCCTTCTGGTGGACTTCTCCACTCTGTCCTACAAAGGGGACCTTAAGTATCTTGCCGGAGAAGATCCCACTGCTGACTCTGAAAACGAATGGCAAGAGGATCCTTCTCCAGGAGAAGAGGGTGGAGCTGGTGTAGACGGCGTTCCCTCCGAAGGAGTTCAAGGCTCGGCTGAAGGTGATTCTGAGGTTTTGGCGCCTCCTGTTGAGAATTCTGGAACTGCTTTTGAAGAAAGTGAAGTTCCTCGCTCTTGAGTTTGGTTATCATCATTGTCTTGTTGTAATTGATCTTCCTTTTATGACTTGCGTTTTAACTCGAATTACATGTGAATAAAAATCTTTTGTTCTGATTCTTCTGTCTTTAAATCAATAAATTTGCTTATTATGTTTTGCATTCACTGCATGGTCGAGGTGCTTTAAGCCTTTTTCTCGAGGAGGTGTAATAGCTAATCGATCGACGCGCTTCAAACTATTTTCCCGAAGTGGGTTCAAGCTAAATGATCAAAGCGCTTCAAGTCTTCTTCCCGAGGTGGGTTAATAGCCAAGCGATCGAAGGGCTTCAAGCTATTTTCCCGAAGTGGGTTTAGGCTAACCGATCAAAGCGCTTCAAGCCTTTTTCCCGAGGTGGGTTAATAGCCAAGCGATCGAAGCGCTTCAAGCTATTCTCCCGAAGCGGGTTCAGGCTAAGCGATCAAAGCGCTTCAAGCCTTTTCCCGAGGTCGGTTAATAGCCAAGCTATTGAAGAGCTTAAAGCTATTTTCCCAAGGAGGGGTAATAGCCAAGCGATGGAAGTGTTTCAAGCTATTCCCCAAGGAGGGATTATGTTTGCAAGAAGGTATTTACTGAAATAACGAGAATGATATTTTTAAGAAATTGTAATCGAAGGACTGATTTTATTGATAGTACCTTCGAAGATGTTCGGAGTGATATGGGCGCTTTAATTTCTTCCCATTCATCCTAACGAGCCAGTATGTTCCAGGCCGTACAATTCGTTGAACAATATAGGGTCCCTCCCAATTTGCGATCAGCTACCTTGTTCGACTTTTGTTCCCATCAAAATTGTTCGCCCTTAGAACCAGATCCCAAATTTGGAAGGTCACCTGCTTCACCCTCTTATCATAGAAGCGCTTCACTTTCTGGCGATAAGCTGCCGCCTTGAGATTTGCTTCATTCCTCTTCTCCTCCAAGAGATCGAGCTCTGCCCTGAGCCGCTCCTTGTTCACCTTAGGATTAAAAACTTGAGTTCGGGGGGTTGGTATTCTTGTCACACGGGGAATCACACCTTCAGTTCCGAATGCAAGAGCAAACGGGGTCTCTCCAGTCGGGGTTCGGGTAGTGGTCCGGTACGCCCATAGGGTGCCTGGAATCTCCTTAACCCAAGAAGATCCATGACTGAGAACTCTTGTCTTCAAACTGTGGAGAAGAGTTCTATTAGTTACTTCCACTTGTCCATTTGCTTGTGGATGTGTAACTGAAGTGAGCCTGTGTTCAATATTGAACTTGTCGCAGAACGATCTGAAGGTTGAATTGTCGAACTGGCGACCATTGTCAGTTATGATGGCCACTGAAATCCCGAACCTACAAAGGATCGACCTCCATAAAAATGCTTCACAAGCCTTCTTCGTGATTGACGACAACGGTTCTGCCTCGACCCACTTCGTGAAATAATCAATGGCTATAATAATAAACTTCATTTGCCGAACCCTGACGGAGAAAGGGCCCAGAATATCAACTCCCCATAAAGCAAATGGCATCGCACTTGCAATTGAAGTCAATGAGCTGAAGGGTGCAGCTGGACATTTGAATGGCGCTGGCAGGCATCACACTTCTGAACAAACTCGACAACATCTTTAGCCAACGTGGGCCAGTAATAATCTTGCCGAAGCACCTTGTGACCCAGGGCTCTTCCTCCGAGGTGGTCGCCCTCCTCCCCACCGTGAATTTCCTGCAAAACATACTTCACCTTGGAGGGACGCAAGCATTTCAGGTATGGCAAGGTGAAGAACCTTTTATAGAGTTGCCCTTCGATTATGCTGTAACGAGCGGCTCAGACAATGATCCGACGAGCCTCCTTCGGATCGGGAGGAAGTGCATCATTCTGGAGATAATTCAAAATGGGATCCATCTAACATTCCCCACTACTGATATCAAGGAGCTCCTCGACCGGTCTACATTCGGTTGTCCTCGCTGTGAGGTACTGATTGTTAATAAGCTGCTTTATCTCTGCTTCAGATGTCGCCAATTTTGAGAGGAGATTAGCCTCTTGATTCTCCTCTCGGGGAACTTTGTTGATATGGACGTTCTGGAAGCTATTAATGAGTTTCTGAACCATGTCCCTATATCTTTGCATGTTCTCCTCCCTGGCTTCGAACTCATTAGTAATATGGCCAACTAGCAACTGTGAATCGGTATTGGCTTGTAGGCTCTGAACTCCCAGGCCTCGGGCGAGCTGTAGTCCAGCTATCATTGCCTCATACTCAGCCTCATTATTAGTTACTTTGAAGTTGAACTTCAATACCGTCAAGGTGCTCCAACCTGACGGTGATCGCAACACCACACCAGCTCCCGAACTCTCAGAGTTTACTGATCCATTAGTGTAAAGAGCCCACTGTGAAGGAGAATGTTCCTGCAATTCGGAACCCCCTGACGGGTGGAGATATCCCCCGTCGGTTATGGTAAGCTCTGTAATGAAATCTGCAAGTACCTCGGCCTTGATTGTTGTACGTGGCTCGTAGCTGATATCATATTCTCCGAGCTCGATTACCCACTTGGCTAATCTTCCAGAGGATCCGGGACAGTGAAGTACTTGCTTCAGGGGTTGATCAATGAGGACTTTTATCTTGTGAGACTGTTAATATGGCCGAAGCTTTCTGGCAGATGTAACAAGGGCAAGAGCCAGCTTCTCGAGGGGGAGGTACCTCGATTCAGTATCAGTAAGGACTTTACTTGTATAATAGACTAGCTTTTGGATTCCTCCCTCATCTTTAGTGAGAACCGAGTTGACTACAGAATCAGTAACTGCCATATACAGAAGCAACTCCTTCCCAGGCTTCGGTTTCACTAACAGGGCAGGTGACTGCAAGTAATTCTTCAATTGATTTTGTTCCAATTCACACTCTTCGGTCCACTCTACCTTCGGTGCTTTCCTCAAGGCTCCGAAGAAAGGAAGGTTTCTCTCCCTCGATCTTGAAATAAATCTCCCGAGGGCTGCTAATTTTCCATTGAGGCTCTGTATCTCCTTTATGGTCCTCGGGGATCTGGTTTCCATGATGGCTCGAATTTGCTCGGGATTTGCCTCTATGCCTCTATGCCTCTATGTGTAATCATAAATCTGAGGAACTCTCCCGATCTAACTCCGAACGCACACTTGCTAGGATTAAGGCTCGTTCCATAAGCCCGCAATGCTGCGAACATTTCCTTCAAATCTGAGGCATGGTCTTCAGCAGTCACACTTTTCATAAGTATATCATCAACATAAACTTCGACATTCCTCCCAATTTGCCTTTTAAAGACTTTATTCACCAACCTCTGAAATGTGACTCCTGCGTTCTTCAATCCGAAGGGCATCACCTTATAGCAATAAGTGTCTCGGGAGGTAATAAAGGATGTTTTTTCCACATCGGATTTGGCCATCAAAACTTGGTTATATCCTGAGAATGCATCCAGGAAGCTTAGCATTCCATATCCAGAAGTAGAATCTACTAGGTTATCAATGAGAGGCAAGGGGTAGTAGTCCTTAGGGCAAGCTTTATTGAGATTTGTAAAATCTACACACATTCTTCACTTTCCAGAGGATTTCTTCACCATGACTACATTAGAGAGCCATTCGGGGTATTGGACCTCCCGAATGAACTCTGCTTTAAGGAGTTTATCAACCTCCTCTTCAGCAGCTGCAAGGCGGTCTGGAGCATAGTTTCTTTTCTTTTGAATAACTAGTTTGACAGCTGGATCGACATTAAGTTGATGCTCGATCACCTCCCAAGGGACCCCCGGCATCTCCTCGGCAGACTAGGCAAAGACATCAGCATTATCCTTTAGAATTGCGAGGAGCTCCCTTAGTCTTTTCAGTTCAAGTCCTTCCCCAGGCGCACAGTTCGTTCAGGAAGGTTTTCATCAAGTGGGTATTCTTTCAGACCCTCAACTGGAGCAAGACAGCGAGCTTCTCTTTCTTCGTCTTCATGCTGGAGCTCCTCCAAAGTCAATGTTTTGGCGGCTCGACTCGACTCTCC
Organism: Dioscorea zingiberensis; assembly: GCA_026586065.1. Taxonomy (NCBI): domain Eukaryota; kingdom Viridiplantae; phylum Streptophyta; class Magnoliopsida; order Dioscoreales; family Dioscoreaceae; genus Dioscorea; species Dioscorea zingiberensis. The sequence continues at coordinate 42,224,442 of CM048819.1, read as the reverse complement.
CATTTGATGTCTTAAAAGAGTAGAATAGCACTAGCGAGAGGAGGCCTGGTCACCTTGTATTTTCCCACTGCCTTCTTTAGTTTGGAACTTCAACTTCTGGTGATAAGCAGACGATACGGTGGCTAGCTTGCACAGAGAAGGTCTACCCATTATTGCATTATAGCTGGAAGGACATCTAAGAACAAGGAAATCTATCATCGCAGTAACCGCCCGAGGAGGTATGCCAAGCGTCATCGGGAGAGAGATCATGCCTTCCTGATGACGAGAATTCCCGTCGAAGCCCACCAAATACAACCGAACATGCTTCAGATTCTCTTTCCCGATTTTCATTCTTTCAAAGCAATCCTAGAAGATGATATCAGCCGAACTCCTGAAGATTTTTCTTATTTAGAAATTTATTCTCTTAGGTTTTAATTAATTATTTTCAATTTTTTGTTAGAAAATAAAGGAAAGTCTCCCATGGATGGCTTATTTGAATCTTATCTGGAATAAAATTCTTTTTATTATTCTTTAATATTAATAGTGTTCCCAATCCTAAATTTTAAGATATTTAAAATGTATACTGGTGGTTAAGAATAAGAGTCTTATTAAATATTAAGTTGATAATTGATATGAGCAAGACTTAAAAAGAGATTTAATATTGTGTAAATATATTCTTATGGATAAAAACAGTAATTAGGGTTAATTTGGGTTGTTAAAGACCTTTTGGTAAATTCAGGGAAAAGTGAGGGTTTAGAGGTAAAAGTGTTTCTCATCTATAATGAAAATTGGAAATAAAGGGGGCTTAAACGTAAAAAGGATATGATTTGATAAATATGTATATGTATATATATATATTTATATTATAGATGAGATTTCGTTACCATGTCATATGAAATCAAATTTATATAAAAGGGTAAAGATAAGGATGGGATTTAAAGTTGATGTGATAGAAGATATATTATATTATATCTTATATATTCATGATAAGTTGATATCATATGATTCAAATAAATAAAAGTAATGGATGATATATAAAAGAACATGATTGGATGGGATAAAGTAAATAAGAAGAGAAACTCACGTGGGTGGGTTTATGCATGAGGATATTTTAATAGATAATCATTTGAATGTTGGGAGATATAGAATAATAAAGAGAGAGAGAGAGAATTAGAGATAGAGTTATAGAGATATGGAGCGTGCACGTGATATGCGCATTTGTGTAGAATGGCTAGGATTTAAGGATTGGATTATAATATTTCAATCCAACGGCTAGAGTTAATGCTGGAAAACGACCTGCGTTCTCAACTCCGCCAGCGCGTGCGTCGCCACGGGAGACCTTCTCCGCGTGCAAATCGTCTGGATAAGGTAGTGTTCGATCTTGTATCTCGTTGTGATTGTGAAGAGATCCTTTCCACGAGTCTATAAATAGAGAAGCCGAACCCCTAACCCTAGCGCCGCTTTCATCTTTGTTTTCTCTCTTCTCATCCATTTGTCCTCCGGTCTGAGTGTCTGTGACAGAGGTTCCGGCGCTTGTAGGAGGTCGTAGGAGAGGTCCGCCACCGGGGAGCCATCATCTGATACCGGTAAATCCTTGAATCTTGTAATGTCAATAAAATCCTTTGATTAGTATAGATGCAATGATTTGGTGCTTGATAGTAAATCATGAGTATTTTCATAGAGAGATGGTTATCAAATGGGCATGAATGTGTTTAGGTTTGAGGATTACTGGATAGCATGAAAGTTAGCAAATTGATAACAAGGATACGGGTCTATTAGTATGCAAAGGATTAGCGAAAATGATTACCAGGTTTCTATGTTAAACTTAAGGAAAACATAAACATGGTTAAGGTTTTAGACAAAGGGTTGTGGTTATTAACCTTCATGCAAGCCTGTTGGCAATTAGAGTTGAGAATAACTAGATTTTCGTGTGTTTAATCACATGTGTGGACACTTATAGTAGTATTGTTTACTGTTTGTATATAAGTGTGATGGTAGGCATTTATAGATGTGGGATTTTTAAGGTCTATATGGATGGTGGAGCTTGTAAAGTGTAATGAGTGATCAAAGAATGACTTAGAACTTGGGTCTTCTGTGAGCCAACTAGAGGATGTATTCTTGTTGGTAGCCTTGATTTGCGATAGAATAGAGGACCTGTGTGTTGGCAAGGTTTAGAGTATGGTTACCCAATACTGTGCTAGCAGAGCAAAGCTGTGTATAATGGTGTGGTGGTTTAGTTTAGTTGACAAACATGGACAGAGAGGTCTGTTGGTAATAGTATGAAGTTGATTTTCTGAAAACAGAATTTTATTGGCAGTGTTGTTGGGTCAATGTAGATATGAGTTGGTGAGTTGAATTAACTAAGTGGATTAGATCTGATTAAAGAGGGAATGATTACAAGGGGAAGTAATTTACTTTAATCCAAGTTGACTTAGCTAGGTCTAGTATAGTGAGATGAAAGAGGTGGGTTTAATTAATGGGTCGGGCCTATTTAATTGCATGCGTGTTATGAATAATAATATTTTTGAAACATTCGTGCGTATATTTAGTTTGGACTCATGGTTTTCAGATATCCACGTGGAAGCGTAGGGAGGAAATTCCGTGGAACACTAGACTTCGAGATTTTAGGTAAGTTACTCTTGCCTCGCTCTTACCCATTATTTGGGTTTCTTGTTTTGATGAATGCTATTAGTTAGCATATCTTCTTTGTGGTATCTGTTTTTCTTGGAAGCATGCACATACATGTTTGCTTGTTCTCTTTCCTCGTATGTGTATGATTGATGTGCTTGTGGTAGTGTTGTTACTACCTGTTTGTTTGGAATGCTCTGTTGGGCTTGCCCACCCGTGGGCCGACACTTGGCTATAGGCACTCGTGGTGCTTATGTCCAACTAGGTAGGTATGCGTCAGTGGAGTGAGCGGGCTCGCTTAGCATAGCCTCCTGTTGTCTGGCATGAGACCATAGAGATACGTAGTACTTGTGTGCTGGCCGAGTAGGTGTGCGCCAATTGAGTTTCTTCTTCCGCCCGGTTCATTGGAGCGTGGGGGCTCCGGTTTGGGGAACGTTCAGGGACGGGACACCCTAGCGTTTGGGCTTGCCATGCCAGAGGGACGATACTCTAGTTGTCCTGCCTGTCAGCGGGATTGATACGCTGGCAGTATTGATACGTGGAGAGGTGGAGCTACCGAGGTGCGACCGGAGGGTCGTGCGAAGCTCGAGGCTGTGTTGCTGACCGGGGGATCTTTGCTGAGCTATTCTTGGAAATCTCTTCTAGAGCCCCGAGGGTTATCGGTGGACAGGAGTCGTACCGTTGCTGATGTTTGTGGTAGACTCCTAGGATCTGCTTTTGTGGGGTGTAACCCTTTTGCTTGATGATTCATTGATTATTGATAGCTTGTTTCATCTTATCATTTTGAGATCTTCGAAAGCTCACGACATTTTTCCTTCTCTCATTTCAGGTCCTGAGGAGTAGGTTGACTCGAGCTCAGGGACGTGTGAGAGTTAGGTGGGACACTTGCTGAGGTCAGAAGATCTCTCTAGGATTTCACTTTTGTGTGAGGACACTTATATTTGATTATTAGGACCCTTGTAGGGACTGGATTCTGTAGAAGGCATATGGACCCTTATGTGATTTCCTTTTATTGTCTGCTGTGGCATTTTGAGGATTTTGTTCTTAATTATTGAAGAACTTTTGATTATTACTGTTATCTTCTTATCATTCGTAGGCCTTGTATTCGAGTGGGGCTCGTCTCCACTTGGGTACGGCCGATCTGTGGACGTGCCCGAGGTCCCGGGATCCGGGTCGGGGCGTGACAGAAGTGGTGGAAGTTAGTGGAGGCCAGAATTCAGAAGTGACACCTCCATGGAGCTCCACTTCAGTGTTTTAACTTCTAAAAAAAAGAAGCAGAAGTGGGACTTCAACAATTTTTAACTAATACCCAGATATCCTACTTCCGGCACGTGGAGTCACGTGAGGGAGTGGAGTCACCCCCTTCCCCCTTCCCCCCTCCCCAACGTTCATCAATCTTTCTCTCCGAAAACCTAAAATCTCATGCATCTCAAGCACCTCGACCCGCTGCTGCCGCCGTCTTGCCTTCCTCGCTGGTGAGCACTCATCTTCTTTGAAGGTCATCATTTTCTTTTTGTCTGTTTTTATTGTTTTTTTGTTAGGATTTCGTTTATTGTTGCAATTTTTTTAGGATTTTGTATCTTTCCCTCTCCTTCTCTCTTCTTTCCCTGTCTTCGATCGTCTGCACACAAAGCGAGTACGAGATCTGGTTCTCAGTTCATCCTTTTCATACTTTATGATCAGTAGAGATATTGTGGTTATTTATTGATCTTTTACTTGTTGATGTTTTTTTCTTTGATTTGTTTTTCATGATGAAAATTGGTGAGAAACAATGTTGATTTTGTTGTTTAAAGAGTTTGTGAACTGGCATGCAATTATGCATTCATGATTCTTTTGTGATGTGCTGTGCTGAGTCGTGGTTGCTTATCAATCATTTTCTTCTTAAATATTTGCTCAATGATTTGGTTTTTCAAGTAAGAAATCGGAAAAATTACAAAATATTTTTCTTGTTTTAAGAGTTTTTGAACCGTTTTGTGATTGGGTGTATTTTTGGGGACTTAAACTCAACATTCATTTCTTGCTTTCACTCTTGATGATTCTTTGCAATGTTCTAAGATGAATGGTTGGTGTTTATCACTTACTTCTTTCTTGAATTTTCATTCTTGGGTTTGGTTTAAATGGGAGAAATTGGTGGATATTATTTTTGTTTAAGAGTTTAAGAAAGTGTGTATGTTCTGATGGTAGTGATCTTCGGTGATTATTTTCAGGATCAATAGTGAATTCATCCATTAAATTATTATAGCAAGCATAAATCGAACATCTTATATGTTAATTATGTTGTTTTTGAAAACAAATAATTCTCACATCTTCTTTGTTTCATCTTATGTTTTGATTTTTTTTATTAGATGTTATTGTGTTGTCATTATATGTAATGCATATATTTTATTTTTAATCAATGAAATAATATGGCCAATCTATTTATAATCTTGAATGAGAAATGTTCTTCTGTGTTATTTATTTATCATTGTGTTACAACAGGGTCATGAATAGTAAAATCCATGGACTGATAACTACAATGACTTCTAAATAGTAAAAACCAATAGTAAATTATATGGCCAACCCCCTTTTTTCCTTGTCTTACAGCAGGTTCATAAATAAATTTGAAATAAAATCTAGCTAGTTACTACAAGGAAAGTATGAGGAGACTTTTGATGTGAGAGGGAAAAACCATGGACTGAAAAATAGTAAAAATCTTTCATTATCCACAGAATAATGAGATTACACAAATGGTTGAACCACAAGCAAATGTTTCATATCTTGGCTTCTGCTAATCTACTGGTTTTAGTGCATTAATATTCATTAGGTTTTTTCTTTGCACATAGTTCCTGCATTATGCTTTCATTACCGCATTATTTTTGTTGTAAAATAATACTATTGGGGATTTTGCATATTGTTCACTTGTTTGCTATTATATAGATGGACAACTTGGAGCACAATGAAAGGTAGAGATCACAAGTTGCCATCATAATGACAATTATAACAATAAGTGTCACTTTGTTAGGAGATGAAAATGGGGGACAAGATAAAGTTAGGTATATTGAAATTTCTATGTTCAGAGATATAAATAGGAACAAGCACATGCATCGTATTCTACAAAGTAGGAAGGATTATTGTGTTAGTTATCTTAGGATGGATGTAGGTGCTTTCCTTCAACTTGCCACAATTCTCCGGGAGAAGCGTGTACTCAAAGATACAAGGAGCACATCTATAGAGGAACAACTTGCAATGTTCCTTCATATTATATAGGCCATAACACCAAAAATAGGACCATGAGAGTAGAATTCCAACGCTCTGTAGAAACTATTAGTAAATATTTTCATAAAGTCTTGCGTCCTATTTTTAGCCTCCGTGATGAATTTATGCAACAACCAGGAGGGAATGAGCATCCTGAGATTCAAAACAACCCATCATGGTACCCTTTTGCTTTCGTAGTGACAATAATGTAATTTCTAGTGCTATAATTTGTTGACCAATAATTAATGTAGGATTACAGTGGGTTACTTGACGACAGACACATAGTTGCCTCCGTTCCTCCAAGTGATGTTAAGCGCTTCCGTGGGAGGAAGGGTACAACCCAAAATGTTTTGGCAGCAGTTGACTTTAATTTGAAATTTACCTATGTATTAGCTGGTTGGGAAGGCTCGACAAATGATGTTACCATCTTGAAAGATGCATTATCGCAACCACAACCATATCGTTTAAAGGTCATAGAAGGTATTATAATAAAATACATATCTTATTAGGTACATATTTATATAGTAAGAAACTAAATAGTTTGATTTTTTACTTGTAGGAAAATATTACTTGGTTGATGCCGGTTATCCAACAATGAATGGTTTTATTTCACCTTATCGAGGAGTTAGATATCATTTAAAGTAGTATAGTGCTCGGCGACCAACCAATGCTAGAGAACTTTTCAACCTTAGGCATTCCTCGTTGCGTAGCAAGGTTGAACGTGCCTTTAGAATACTAAAAAACCGTTTCAAGATTTTAACATCACAACCTCTCTTCCCACTTGAGACACAAGTTGATTTGGTCCTTGTTGCCACCATCCTCCATAACTACATAGCCGGTGTTGACCCAAATGACAAGATAATACAAGAGTCAAGGTCGACGATCAATGGAGAAGTTATCTCATCTCAACCTAGGTCACAACGAGAACAAAGGGAGGAGAATAGGCAATGGATTGAGTTTAGGGACATGATTGCTAATGAAATCTGGCGCCAATATGGTCGTTCTATGTGATTTTAATATTGAATAGAATTTTTTGTTTATTGAATGTTATATGTAACACACACTTTGGGATAAATTTCTGTTTATTTAATGAAATGTGGCTTGCTTAATGAAATGTGGCTTATTTGTTCTTTGTTTATTCCTGTGATTTTCTACCTACTCCTAAAATATGGTTTGAAATCGTGCTAAGTATGGTCCTGGTTCAAAATAAACGAAATTGCTCATCATGGAAATCTAGGGTCAATGTTTTTTTTTTTTTTTTGGAAAAGATGCACAATATGATGGATGATTATGCCCAGGTTTGACCATTCTTTTCAGTGGTGGACTTCGTATGATTTATCACCATCATAAACAGAGTTCTCAATTGGTGGTAGGCTTATAGATTTTTTTTTTAACTTTTTTTGACTGGTTTTGTATTTCAATTTATCAATAATTCTTTTAGGATTGTTTTGGCATTGCTCGTCGGCTGTCTAAAGGCTTTTAATGGGTGTTAATATTCCAAACTATTATGTTCATATTTGTTTTCTTTTCTTCATATCTCATACATGTTAATTTTTTTCACATTGAAGAGACTGCCTCTTTTCTTATTTCATTCTTATTTTTTTTTTACTTGTAAAGGCTCTGGTGTGTTCTGCTTTCTTAAGAAAATGTCTACTTTATAGTAACATACAATTTTGTTGTTTTGCTAGTGTGGATAGGCTGATGGTTTTGTTTTGCCATTTTATTTGTGTACTTGATTGAAATATACTAGTTTCTAACAAATATGCCTGTCAATTGTTTAGATCTTAAAGCATGGATATCAGTGGGTCAAACAACGAAGATATTACTAATGGAAACCCAAGTAATCCAAAGAAAGGAACGCCTAACAAACGCTGGAAACCAGAATACAATGATTTCTTAATTCCCATTATGGTGGAGCAAGTCCATAAAGGACTAAAATGTGACAAGACGTTCAAGCGTGTTGCATTTGTGTTTGCTACAGGTGCAGTCAATCAACGTTTCAATACAAGCTTTGACCCCGGAAATGTGGAGAACCACTATCGTACTTTGAAGGCTAGATACATGGAGATTAAAAAGGCAAAGGACTTGAGCGGGGTTGGTTGGAATGAGGAACTAAAAATGGTCACCCTTGATCCAGTTGTCTACAAAGTAAATGTTGAGGTAATAATTAACTTTTGAATATTTAAATTCATAACTTTATTTGAAAATTATCTTGTTTCCCTAAATTTATTTTGACACTGCAGGCTCACCTGGCTGCAAGACCTTTTATAAATAAACCAATAGACAATTACGAATGACTGAAGATCATATTTGGTGATGATTATGCCACACGGTCTAGTGCGAGGACTGTTTTTAATGATTTATCAGAGAACCCTTACAATGATGAGGATAAACTTCAAGATGAGGTAAGTCCCGAACCTAATGTGAATGCAAGTCAGCCGATGGCTAATATTAATCATGCACAACCAAGTGTTTCCCGTGGAACAAAAAGGGGTAGAGAGTCCGTCCAAAATAATATAAGTGACCTGATGGATTGTGTTAGGGACTTGACTCATTCTTTCAAAAACCCTACTCACTGGAGTGACATCTTATATAGTAAGGTCATGGAGGTGGATGATTATGACATTGAAACTCTAAATGATAGTTTTGAGTACTTGCAAGCGAGCGAGTTATTGGCTAGGTCATTCGATCCGAAGAGTTTGGAATTAAGGAAATTATGGATTCGCAGGTTCCTTGCGCATGATTGATAGGGTGATAGGTTGTTGGACTCGCTGTTTTTATCTATGTTGTTCAGCCTCACTGTTTTGTGTTGTTCCTGTATTAGTTACTTTGAACTCACTGTTATGTATGTCAGATTATGAACATTGTAATGTTTTAACAGCTGCTTATTGAACTTCTAAAGCTGCTTATCTATGTATGGTTTCATTTTGAGATGCTTGGAAATATAACATGTTTTATTTAAGACTCAACAATCTTTTGTTTGTAATTGTTTTTTCCTGAATTATGGCATTGGAGCCTATGTTTGTTTAATTCTATTTTAGATTGAATTCTGGTTATAAGTTGAGATAGGATTCTTTTGTTTAATTCTGTTTTTTTTTCAGGTTTGATTGGTGTACTTCAAGCCACAATAGAATTGATGATCTTTGTCTCTTGAATCAATGCTCCCAATTCTTGTTGAAGTTGCTGAAAAACATTAGCTTAGGTATACATGAGCCTGTGCTGCCAATTCTTGTTGAACTTGCTGAAAATTTTAATTGAGTGCTTTGTTTTGATTGTATGTGAATACCATATGCAAAGGTTCTACAGATTCTTGTTGATAGAATCCAAATTTGGATTGAGTGCTTTGTTTTGCTTGAATATGAGAAGCCTTCAGGTTTGATGGAAAGGAATGATTCAAATGATAGTGGATTCATTTTGTTTGTAGATGTATATGTTTTGTATTCAGAGTACATACTGTGCTTATCCATGAGAAGCCTTCAGTTATGAATTGTATGATGAACTGCAGATTCAAACCTCACAGAGTTGTTGTACTTGCTTTCTTTTTACATGTGATAAAATAAATGGAAGTTGTGGTTGAAATGAGACAGGAGGCAATGCACATTCAACCTGTGTTTTTTTGTTAGATGTTAAAGGTAAAAAACTATGTCCATAGAGTTGATATTTTATTTGTGCAGGTCAAAGGTGTAAGACCATTATCTCTTCTTGAGATGGCAAACTTGTTTACACAGATAAAAGGAAAGTTTTATTTTTTGGGACTTCAAATAGTTTAGTTTACTAAAAAATATATTAGCTTAACTTAAACTACTTCATCTCATAATAATAATAATAATAATAATAATAATAATAATAATAATAATAATAATAATAATAATAATAATAAATACTTCAATAATTATAAGACTTTACTAAACAATTTTATTATTTAAGGCCAAGATTAAATTGCCTTTAGTTTGAATATTTTTTAGTTTAACTGAAATTAGTGGATTTTAAAAAATTAATCAATTATGGGACTTAAGTAAGTTTAACTTAAATACTTCATTTTTTTAAATGATAAATTTAAAGTTTTGGGACTTCAAATAAATTTGTTTTGTTTAAAATAAAAGGGTTAACTTAAACTATAATACTTTACTAAAATAGTTCAATTATAGGAAATTCTAGGAATAATTCTTTTTTTTAATAATTTATTACTTATCTCAAATTATATTAATTACTTAAATTATAAAAAAATATAGCAGGGGTAACCTTACCACCCCTCAAAAGTGGTGACCATAAACTCACACTTCTGCCAACCAAACATCAAGAAGTGTGGAACTCAGACTTCCGAACCCCTACCTCCGTGAACCAAACAACAGAAGTGTATGGAAGTGACTCTTCACTTCCGCCAACCAAACACCCTAAATTGCAACTTCCATATGGAACTCAGAGTTCCATGGTAGTGTCACTTCTAGACTTCCACCACTTCGGTACACTTCCAGCAACCAAACACGCCGTAATTATCAAGTGAGAATACGGTATCCCCAGGTTTTCACGGACGTAGTAACGCTCGATGGGACGTCGCGATGTTATTTCCTGGGGGTATAAAAAGATGGCTGATTTCAGGTTTTTATATATCTCGTTTAGAAGGTGATGGCTAGGGCTCCAAAGAAGCGATCCTGAGAGTTTCAAGGCTAAATCTAGTGGGGAGAAGCTCAATACAAAGGGGAAAACTATTTCTTGTTGTTTAATCTTAGATTGATCTTCTCTTTATACCGTAATCATGGATACGTGTCATGAATCTTGTTATACTTTGCTTCATATGATTGTGATGTGTGATTAAAACTCTATTCTAGGGTTGTATGCACTCCATTACTTGTTATTTCAATTAATCTATGTTTGCTTGATTGTGTTGTTATACATATGACAATGATTCAATGTTAACTTCAATTGTGTGTCAAAGGGTGACGATGTATCATAGTTCTCAATGCATAGATTGGTGTATGTGAGAATTGAACTGGAATCATAGGGTGGAATGGAGTGACAGCCGTAGTTATAAATAGCTTAGATATGGGCATTAGTAACCCCATGGTTATTGATAGAGTCTGGGTCCTATAATGCTTTCCCCGATCTCATAGAGATATTAAGAGAAGTGGAAGCATGTTCCTTAGACATAAAGAACTTGTAAGATGCACCTGGAATGCACACAAGTGCCGGACCTATCATTGATTAACCTGTATCTATATTTACAACATTTCAAGCATAAGAGAAAATACCTACAAGTCATAAGAGACATATATCCCAAGAATTATAATACCTAGAGAAATCCCTACACCCTTCATTATCTTTCACTTCTATCTAGGAGTAGTTTAGATTAGTAACCTTCCTCTCTATTGATTAGTTGACTTTACCAAGCAACTTAGTAGGTTATTGCTCATCTAGACCTAGTAAGCCTTCCCTGTTGATTCGGCCAGGTACTTGCCGGAATTTATTATCTACGACCATGTATGCTTGCGTACGAAGGCTTAAGTACTTGCACTCGTAGCCTCCAGCCAACATTGTGTTTGGTTGATGGATGTCAGGCCCGGATGTCAGAAGTTAAAATCACCCCTATCCCACATGACGTCTTGTTACCCTAAGAGGCTCTTACCGTTCTCGAGAGGAGCTCTTATCGTGCCGAGAGGAGAGAACTCCAAATCCTAGCGCTTCTCCTTCTTCTTGTTGCTCCCAACTGCCATCTTCTCCTTCTCTTTCCTCATCGCCGGTTAGTCATCCGGGTTCCTCGAGAGATCCCCAAGTTCTTGCGATCTTCTTGAGAGGCATCAAAGATTAGGGCAAACCCCGATTGGCCTGCTTTCCAGTGATTTCTCTCAAGGAGAAGGTTGATTGATAGGGTTTCCCTCCTTCCCATCTCTCTTCAATCTTTATCTCTGATTTTAGGTTTTTATGTTTAGATCTCTTTTTATGGGTAATTTAACACCTATATCCATGTATTTCCTAGTTGTATGCTACATTTTTTTTTTTTTCATATGTGTGAATTCATGAGGTTTCTTCTCATTTTTAACTCAAATATGAAAATGAGTACTATTTTGAAGTTTTAGGGTTATACTGTCGACAAATGTTTTTGTAAATCAATGGAGATCCATGGACATGTGGTTTGGATCTCATGTAGAGTGTTTTTTTTAAACAAACTCTTTTATGAAGATTTACAGTAACTTTTTTCATGAGAAATTTTTAGAGGAGATTAAACTTCAATGTTTCTTTTAATTACTTTAGAAGATTTCTAGCTGCTATTCAGGCTCTATACTCATTTCAAGTTAATTAGATCTTGTTAGGATTTTAATTTTAGTCTTGATTTTTTGAAGATGATTGTTTTGAGTTGCATCAGTTCTTGATTTCTTAAGGCCCTTTCATGGCCATGTTGTCATATATATATATATGTATACCATGGGAGGAAAAATGGTAGGACACGTGATGCTCATCCGAAACAGCCACATGTCCACATCGTAAGGCCCCTCATCTAACAAGATCAGACTCGACCAGCTTCCTTAGTAATGATAGCCTACCCTTCTCGTGACATTACACATTATGTTTGCTCATCGGTTTGGAATATCCAAACATTCAGCAACCGATATATATGATCGGAACATCAGATCTATCCGATATACTATACCAATCATCGGTTCAGAATTGTTCACCATCTCATCGGCCTAAGAAACATCTTCAGCTCTTAAGAACGTTACCATTCATCAGCTCTAACCTTCTAGAAAGAGTATAGCTATTGACAGGCTGGCCTTCTAGAAGGATTACAACTGTTGACAGCTAAGAACCAACTGACTGCTTAGCTAGAGCCTACCTGGATACTTAGGTGGCAAAACATGTGTCAGAATTCTTCAAAGCACATGTCAAAATTCTTGGCTTCCTCCTGAAGGTCCCAAAGCCTATTAAAGGCAACGTCCCCAGTTCATATAAAAGGGAGATCTAAGATAACGAAGCTCTATCTCTCTGAAGACTGGATCTCATTTGAGCTTCTCTTCCATTTTTCTCCAAATCTAAATTGATCTTTCCTCAACCTGTAGAAATGTCCATGAATATTTTGATGATAGTGGATTTGATCTTCTGATCCGGTGGTTTTCCCCAGATTGAGGGTTTTCCATCTTAATTTGGTGTCTCTCTTCTTGTTTGATTGATTTCTTCTTGATTTTCTCACTATTCTAAGTCCCAACATCAAAACAAATTCAACCATTGGTTTGAAATTGGATTTAATCTCGAGGTGAATCTGATTTCAGCATCAACAGTTTGGCGCCGTCTGTGGGGACTTTTAACTAAAAGTCCATTTCCACTACTTTCAGAATGTAGAAGAGATTTCATGCTCAAGAGGAAAAAGGCGGAGCTCCAGCTGCCTCCCCAATTTATGATGTTTCCCTACCCGGAGATGCCCCAGTAGCTCTAGAAGAGGTGGAGGTACCCTAAACAAGTAAGGAAATCATTGATGACAATGATTGCATCTGGGCCATGGCACGGGAAATTAAAGAATTGAAGCCCGCCCTTCACGATGTGCAATAGCGCGTCTCCCAAACCACCGTGCCACATGATGCCCAACCTTTGAGGGTAAGCAGGGAGAGATCAGCTATTCGCCCTCCCAGATATCGAACAGTGCATTCTCCAAGGAGAAGTAGAAGCATTGGGTCTTCTATTGGAAGCTCCGACCCACTCCATCTACATCAGGATCTCAACTTCCGGGTTGAGATGAAGGATAAAAGAGAAAGAAGAGTCTCTATATCTCCAGCTAGACATGCTGTAGCCCCACAATCAAGAAGAAGAGCTAATTCACCGATGTACCGTCCAATAAGATATCGATCACCTCTAGATCAACGTCAACTGTCCCCTGATCAGTCACCATACCGATATTCTCCTGAGCGTCGTTCTGATCAGCAACGTTCACCCTACCACCATCATCACTCGCCACGGCAATATATCTCCGAAAGAGATAGACTTCTACAGTTGGTGCCTCAACCTACTTCTCCATTCATCAGAGAAATTTGGGAGGACCCATTCCTTGTTCAATTCAAGCCACCAAATGTTCAAAAATATGACTGTTCATCGGATCCTCTCGAGCACCTTGAGCGATATTCTAATAAAATTATGATAAACAGAACTACAACGGCCGTTATAGGTCGAGCATTCCCTCGAACATTAACAGATATTATCCACGATTCGTTCCGAAGCATACCCCCTGGGACCGTATACAGCTTCCAGCAACTCTCCGATCTTTACCTTCAACGCTTTGCCAGTAATAAGCGATTGAAGAAAAACCCCATCATACTCCTAGGTTACAAACAAAAACAAACAGAGAGCTTACGCGACTATATTTGTCGCTTTAATTAATATATCACTGGAATGACAGATCTTAGCTCTGTCATGGTAGTGGGAACTGTGATCAGAGGATTGAATGATGGTCCATTCAAATATTCCCTAGAAGCATATCTGAATTCCTCACAATAGTTAAAAAGTATGTGGCCTTGGAGGAGATGAAGGCTAGATGGGAAGAAGAAGATCTTCTGAAAATGGAGGAATTCAGCAACAGAGAACCCTTGAGGAAGGAATATAAGGATCCCAAATAAGGAAATTTGCAAGATGACAGGTCTCGAAGAGAAGGCACTCAGAACCAAGGCAAACTGCCCTAGTCTAATAAAAAGGGGCCTCTTCATCTACAGAGGTATGATCCTAAGAGGATGGCGAGGTATCACAATTACTCTATCCTTAACACCTCTATACAAGATATCTTGCAACAAATTCAAGACGAAAAAATTTTGAAACCACCACAGTCGATGAAAGAAAATCTAAAGAGAAAGAAGAGTAAGAAATTCGGTAAATTCCACCGAGACAGGGGACATTCCACTGATGATGCGTCCATTTGAAGGACGCAATAGAGGGCCTCATCCGAGAAGGGAAGCTTAGCCAATTCTTGCAAAAGGAGCAGAATGTTGAAAACTCCTCTTTCGCGCCGCCTGTCCCTCAGAGCGACACCCATCTTTCCATGATTGTAGGCGGCCCAGGATATGGAGGGGAAAGCTCTATATCAAGGAAGAATTATGTTAGAATGGCGGGAGCAGTTCTGTGGATATTATCTTCTCATGCGCTTTCGACCAGATGAAGATACCATTTGAAAATCTGAAGCCAGTGAAATCCCCATTGATCGGGTTTAACGACAGCCCTTTGCAGCCAGACGGTATGATCTCCCTCCCTCTATCTCTTGGCACTTATCCCCGGACAACCACTATGAACAGTAACTTCCTTATTGTTCATTATCCGTCGAGTTATAATGTCATTATAGGGAGGCCATTTATTAACTTTATGAGAACAATTCCATCAACATACCACATGATGATGAAATTCCCAACCCCGAACGGCTGTGGAGAGGAGAAAGGCAATCAACTTGCTTCTCGGCAATGCTACACTACCATGCTCAAAAACATTGGAGAAGGAGGTAATTGAGCAAGAGAAGCACTGATTGTTGAAGGTATGAGGGCGGACAATGAAGAAAGGGAGACACGCCGACCAACCCCCGTTGAGGAATTGGTAATGTTTCCCTTGAAAGAAAAACAGCCTAAGCGAACCATCCAACTGGGAGTTGAATTAAAGCCCAATCAACAAGCTGAAATTCAAAATCTATTGAAGGATAGCTCCGATGTGTTCGCCTGGACGCCTGAAGAGATGCTTGGGGTCCCACGAGAAGTCATTGAATATCATCTCAACGCGGACCCAGAACATAAACCGGTCTTGTAGAAGCGCAGAAGCTTTGCCCCAAACCATTTACAAGTTGCAGAAGAGGAAGTTGACAAATTAATAAAGGTAAATTTTATTCTAGAAGTGTACTATCCCGACTGTTTATCGAATGTTGTACTTGTGAAAAAATCCACTGGGAAGTGGCGCATGTGTGTCAACTTCATTGATGTTAATAAAGCTTGTCCTAAAGATTGCTACCTATTGCCCCACATTGATAATTTAGTTGATTCAACCTCGGGCTATCAGATGCATAGTTTCTTGGGATGCCTTTTCGGGGTATAATCAAATCCGCATGGCCCAATCCGATGAAGAGAAAACTTCTTTCATCACTGGCAGGGGAACATACTGCTACAAAATCATGCTCTTCGGCTTGAAGAATGCGGATGCCATATTCCAAATATTGGTGCATAAAGTGTTTAAAAACCAAATTGGCAGAAATGTGGAAGCTTATGTAGATGATATTCTGGTGAAGAGTGATAAAGCTGAGAGATATACAGCTGATCTACAGGAGACCTTTACTCATCTTCGGATGCTTGGAATGAGCCTCAACCCCAACAAATGCGTATTTGGTATCCGATAAGGGAAGTTCCTTGGGTTTATGCTCACTTAACGGGGTATTGAGCGAATCCTGAGAAAATCCGAGTTGTCCTTGAATTGAGATCCCCAAGGACTATCAAAGAGATACATTTCAAAATCTTGAGAGATTCATTTCAAAATCGGGAGATAAAAACCTTCCATTCTTCCATACATTGAGAAAAGAACCTAAGGTTGAATGGATCGAAGAATATGAAAGAGCATTGGCGCAGTTGAAGGAATACCTACAATCACCAACCTTACTAGCAAAGCCTCAACTTGGAGATGAATTTTATATTTATCTGTTTGCCACAGACGCAGTTGTTACTTCGGTGCTAGTGAAAATAGAGGGGAATTTGCAAAAACCCGTTTACTACACAAGCAAAGTTCTTACTGATACCGAATCTAGGTATCTTCCTTTGGAGAAACTAGCTTTTGTCCTGATAGTCTTCGCTTGACGGCTTCACCCATATTTTCAATCTCATAAAATCAGGGTATTGACCGATCAACCATTGAGGCAAATCCTTCATCGGCCCGACACATCTGGCCAATTGACACAGTGGGTGATTGAGTTGGGGGAGTATGACATCAGCTATGAACCTAGAACGACTATTAAGGCCCAGGTACTCGCTGACTTCATTACTGAACTCACTACAATGGATAATGATGAAATTTCAGATACAAAATTATCGGAAGGAAAGGAAACCCCTTCCACTCAATGGATCTTACACACTAATAGTTCATCGACCAGTGACGGTTCAGGGGCAGGACAGATCCTAGAGTAACCATCAGGATGGAGCACATCTACAGCTTTGAAATTCAACTTCAAAGCGACTAACAATGAGGCTGAATATAAGGCTATAATAGTAGGACTACAATTAGCTCTCTGCCTTTGTGTATAGAATCTACAAGCAAATATCGATGCATAGTAGTGGTCCGACACCAAACCGAGGAATTCAAGGCAAGAGAAGAAAACATGGTGAAATATAAGGCTTTGGGGCAGAAACTTACCTCCAGTTTCCAGAGAGCTGAAAATCAAGATGCTGATTTTCTCCTGAAACTTGCCTCATCGGGTGCTGATATTAAGCAACCTATCAATATTTAATATCAGACAACAAAAACTATTGAATACCGTCTATTCGAAGAACTTATGGACATTGATGATATGCCATGCTGGATTGATCCAATTCTGAACTATCTCCAAAACAGTGTTCTTCCCCAAGATCCCAGAGAAGCCCAGAGAATCACCACCAGATCCTCCCGATATAGCGTGGTGGAAGGACAACTCTACAAGAGATCCTACACCCTCTCACTTTTGAAATGCCTCTGTCCTTCTGAATCAACCTATGTTCTTCAGGAAATCCATGAAGGTATCACCGGAGATCATTTACGAGGAAAGGCCCTCAGCTATAAAGTTCTTCGGCAAGGATATTATTAGCCTACCTTGGTCAAAGATTCAATCGATTTTGTCAAGAAATGTGATGCTTGCCAACACCATTCTAATATTCAATGGCGCCCGGCAGCTCTACTGATAGCCATTGTGAGCACAAGGCCTTTTGCTTTGTGGGAGTAGATATACTTGGCCCTTTCCTAGCAGCTAGTCGGCAATTAAAGTTCCTGATTGTAGCAATCGATTACTTCACTAAATGGGTTGAGGTAGAACCACTAGCTTCCATCACAGAAAAAGCTTGTCAAAGTTTCTTATTGAAGTTAGTAATCTGCCGGTTCAGCATCCCAGTGGTGTTCATTACTGATAATGGCCGCCAATTTGACAACCCAACATTCAAGAAGTTCTGCGCCGATCTCGGTATAGAGTTAAGGCTCACTTCTGTTACCCATCCTCAAGCAAATGGGCAGGTTGAGGTAACTAACAGAACTTTACTCCACAGCCTCAAAACCCAAGTTCTTCGAAACGAATCTAGCTTGGTCGAAGAAATACCGAGAACTTTATGGGCTTATCGAACTATTGTTCAGACTCCCACCAGAGAAACATCCTTCACGCTAGCTTTTGGACTTGAAGTTATTCTACCTACAGAGATATCAGTTCCAACTCCACGGACACAGTTCTTTGATCCGGTGAGTAGTGAGGAACGACTCAAATTTAAACTCGACCTCTTAGATGAAAGAAGAGATTGATCCAAGATCCGAGCTGCGACATACTGCTAAAAAGTCAAGAAATTCTACAATGCTAGGGTGAAGGAGATAACTTTCCAAGTTGGCGATTTAGTTCTTCAGGAGAACAAATTTCATGGTAACAAAAGCCGAACAGGGAGGCTGAACACTAATTGGGAGGGGCCATACTTCATCAAGGAAATTGTATGACCAGGAACTTACTGGATTACTAGAAAAGATAGGAGGAATCTCAAACGTCCATACCATGCCGAACACCTATGGAAGTACTATCAATAAAGTTGATTACTTCTTTTTGTTCTACTATTTTCTTTATCATCTTTTATAATTTTCTAATACGGCATACGGCATACATGAGGAATCACTCAAAGAAAAAACAACTCTCAACGTTAAAAAGAAACCATATTCCTACATACAAGGATGGACGCCACCTACTTCATCAAAAAGCAAATACAAGTAAGCCACTCACCTATACCGGAGTAGAGTGCTATCTATCTATGAGTACTACCACAACGCTCCAAATGCTTATTAGACAGATATAAGAACCATATAGGTTCAAACATTCCGAAGAACCATACCGGTTCAAAGATCCCAAAGAGCCATAACGGATCAAAAATTTAGAAGAATCATACCAGCTCAAAGAGCCAGAAGAACCGTACCAATTTAGGGACCAAAAAACAAAATATCGGTCCGAGAACTTAAAGGGGGTCCCATCTGAACAAAAAACCCCGAGAATCAATCTACAATCAAATAATTCTTTTGTGTACCAAACAACCGCGCAAGGAGACTAGATAGTTACGTCCTATCAAAGACTCTCACTATGATAACGGAAGCATTCTCTTAGCAGACAATCAAAATCACAAATTGAAGACAAACGAAAGACGCACAACAAAAGAAAAATCTCCATATGTCATTACATAAATGATCAAAGAAATTATTATAAAGAACCAGTGGAGGCCACATCTTCATCATCCAAAGGACGAGCGTGGAAACCTAGCTCCTTCAAGCGTCCATCCCTTCCATATATTACAACTCTAAATATCATAACACGAAGAAAGTGAAAAGATCATATATTCTCCAGTGAACACGTGATGGTCCGCCAAGAAGTTCCTCCACCCATACAGGAAAAAGACTTGACTCGAGACATTCCCCTGATACACAATCACATTCCAGTGGTGGCCACATGATCCTCTCAACCTTGCCGTCCCGCTCCTTATGTCCACCACCTAGAGGCAAAACCTCCGCGAAAGTCGGAGAGTGCTAAAACAAGATCTTCTAAGAATTACATGGAAGGAAGGAAATTGATTATCCGCCATAACAGCCAAACGATGAAATGTTATAAGATCGACACTTCAACAACATTTATAGATGCCTGGGAAAATGGAACAGTCCTTATTCATGGCGACTCCTCGATTGAAACCAACATTTATGAGGACGCTTCAAATCCCTCGAGCCGTGCTCCTAAAATGACACCTAAATGATGATACGATATCCAAGACACCGATAAGCATCTTTCATTCATCGGAAAAAATGTGCTTGAACGCCTTGGGATTAGTCTCCAAATAGCAACCGATCAAAGAAACTCCAAAGAAGACCGTTCAACTCAAGACATACAACATCGGAACAATTGAACATCACTTAAAGAACAGTCTCATGGACAATCGTCAGAAGAAATTAAAGACATGTTTATACATATTACAGAATAACAGTCAAAGCATGGTTACAAAAATGCAAATGACATCTCTCAGGAAACCATTCTTTAGAACGATCTCAGGAACCCTTGAAAGATCATCCCTATCATCCATCACATCGGATTACATATCAAGAAGAGGTTGAATCACAAAAATATCTTGATTACATCCTTATGGAACAACATTCCAATCTCTCGGAGGCTCATCGGAAGCAGTAGCAGACTCTTCCTGGATCTTCTTATCTGAAGTAATAGCAAATTCTTCCCAGATTTCCTTGTAAGCTGGCATAAGGCTCGCTTTGAGTCCCCAAAGCAGGCATAGATTCTACTACAGCTCTACGACCTCTCGGCATCCTCTTGACCCACTTTATCAACTCACCTTTCAATACCTTAATTTCTTCACATAGAACCTCCTCTTCGATTTTGCCTACATTATTGAAGAAAGGAATTAAGAATCGATATGAAGGAACTGAGACCGGAAAAACACATTCCTTACCTCTACTTGGTCGTTTAGCCCACAAAATTCGGAAGGAGGATTGGAATCCTACATCTCTAAAATCAACGGAAACTAGTTCAACAATGTCCACACTGGTGAGTAAGCTATCCTCCCAATATCTAAAAAGAAGGAATCCAAAGCATTGTGATAGAGATAGAGATAATAGTAACCCCTTCTCAGCTCAAGTTTTGAGGCTTCTCCCTCCGGCTTGACCTAGGGCGCATCCAACTCGACCAGACAGGCAGAGGCCTCTTCTGTTAATAGAGCAGCTACTGCTTCCTCAGTTGGGAACACAATGGAAAAAATAAAGTAACATCTGAGAACAAACATTAGGAGGAACCGGAAAAGTGAATTCTAACCAGTGACAGTCTTAGTCTTTTTTGACTGTTCATCGAGCACTATTCTCAACTTTTCTAGTCCGGCTGACGAATCAACGGTCCTAGTAGTAACGACAGGGGTTGGATCGATAATCGCATCCGATGAACCGGTTCTCCTAACAACGGCTATATGGACCATCTCTTCGGTGATGATGTCCGATCTGTCGATTGGCCTACCTCCCACAGGCTTGTGAGGTTCATTTGGACTGACAATCAAAGCCAATTCACAAATAACCCTTGATAAGTATTCATTTGAGCATAATTTTATATCATATTCTTATATGTTTGGCATGTAATTTTGAAGACTTTTTGCCCACCAATACTTAAAATGTATTCATTCTGAGTAATAGGGAAGAATACCAGGACCCCAGAGGAAAGAAAACATTTTGAGAGAAATCGGGACCTTAGAGCACCCAGAAAGGACCATACGGGCATTTATACAAGCTGACATACAACCGTATACTGGCACCTGAAGGAAATACAAGCCAGTATACGGCCTGTATGATAGATCGTATGGATGTGGCTAGCACGTATACGGGTTGATATACGACCCGTATGATAGACCGTATGGAGGTGGCTGGCCTGTATACTGGCTGTTATACGCCCATATATGGGTCGTATATCATAAAGTTCAGCGAATCTGCAGACCTAGGACGGGGGCAAATTAGTAAATCTCACCCCTAAAACCCTAAAGGTATAAAAGCCGACTAATGAGGGTTTAGGAAAGAAGGAAGCAGCTTGGGGAAAGAGTCTAATCTTGGGGAAAGCTTGGAGATTGTCATCTTGAAGCTATTGGAGCAAGAAGAAGGGCAATCATTGGAAGAGGATCAAGGAAGCCATCAACGGTGCATTCATTAGTGTCATTCATTGAGATTTCCTTGTTTGCTTTCATCTTTGTTTTGTATTGTTGCCCCCCTTTCATGGAGGGCTAATCTTGTAGATGCTTGGATGATTGATGAACCCTTGGACATATTTTAATTAATGTTATCTCTCTATCTTTGATTGTTTGGTTGAATCTTACTGAGTCTATTGGATGTTTAATGTAAGTTAATCCCTCTACATTGCAAGATCTTGGAGGGTTTTTCGTAGTCCATATGGGGGAAGAAGCGAACACCTCCCCATGTGTAGACCATCTCCAATAGAGGTGATTGTGAGCATAGCGGAAACCCGTGTACTAAGGAGAGCAAGTCCTTTAGATGTATTATTCCAATAATCCCACCAAGAATTAGGTTCCCTAGAACATTATCGGTAAGGGCACTAGGATTAGTAACTCACCTCGAAAGAGGGAGTGAAAGCACCATAGGAACCCTTGGCCAAGGGTCAACCAAATGTTGAGATAAAGAGTAGCATTCATCTGTTAGAAGTGCAAGGGGGATTCAATTGTTCGAGCATCCCCTTTTTATGATTGTTTAACCTTAAGAGCAACTCTATTCACTTTTTTGTGTTTTCAATTGATTAGTTTAGAATTAGTATAATCAACCACCTTTGGATAGACTAGATAGTAGACGAATAGTGGGTACTAGTACTTCCATCTACCTGAGGATCGATAACCCGACTTTCAAGTCCACTCTATTACTTGTTACAACCTGTACACTTGCGGTTGCATCGCATCAAGTTTTTGGCGCCGTTGCCGGGGAGAATTGGATTACTAGGAAAGCTAGGAATTTACTACTTTAGTCTTTTTTTTTTTTTTTTTGCATTTCTTTACTTTCTCTCTTTGTTTTGTTTTTCATTCTATTGAACTTTTGGATACTAATCTTCACTTTTTGAATACATTGCGAGGGGGCCACATGGTTATATCCAGGAGTGAATTATTTAAAAAGTTGTAGGCACTAGATTGGTGGATTGAAGAAAAGCTAGCCAATCAATCCAGGAGTTCATCACGGGAACAATTGTTGGAAGCCATCCAATTTGAAGAGGTGTATGCTTTATGGGGGTCACAAACTAGCCCATATCAGGGGAGACATCTCAAGAATGATCATATGTTGAAGATGCACAGTATGATCATCACTTTCTAATGGGATTCTTAAATAAACAAAATGAAGTCTTTTTGCATTCTAGGGGGTTAGCCAAATAAGAGAATCCAAATCATGATCGAATAACTATGAACATTGACCTCATATAAGATCTGAAGCACAACAATACACCCTCGGATTCATAAGAAGAGTCCATCATAGAATCAGAGACAGAATTGGAAGAATTGGATGAGAACATGAAGAAGTTAAAACCATCTATAGATGAGCCCCCGCAGTTGGAGTTGAAGGAATTACCTAGTCATCTTGAGTATGCCTTTTTAGCCCAAGACTCAAAGCTCCCGATTATCATTGCATCTAATCTGACAAGTCTACAAAAGGGGAAATTACTACAAGTCCTTAAGAGACACAAGAGGGCCATAGCATGGAAAATATCGGACATCAAAGGGATCAGTCCATCATTCTGTACCCACAAAATTCTTATGGAGGACAATTACCAACCTGCTATCCAACCTCAAAGGAGGCTAAACCCAAATATGCAGCAGGTGGTCAAGTCAGAAGTGCTCAACCTCTTAGACGTCGGATTCATTTACCCCATCTTCGACAGTGCATGGGTGAGTCCCATCCAAGTAGTACCGAAGAAAGGAGGAATGACGGTGGTCACCAATGAAAAGGATGAGTTGATCCCAACAAGAACTGTCACCGGCTCGAGAGTATGTATTGATTATAAGAAGTTGAATGATGCCACAAGGAAGGATCATTTTCCTTTGCGATTTATTGATCAAATGCTTGAGAGACTAGCCGGACACTCCTATTATTGTTTCCTAGATGGATTTTTCAGATACTTCCAAATCCCCATCGCTCTCGAAGATCAAGAGAAGACCACATTTACATGTCCTTATGGTACTTTCGCTTACCGTCGTATGCCTTTTGGGTTATGCAATGCACCGGCCACTTTTCAATGATGTATGCTAGCTATCTTCGAAGATTTTGTGGAGAAGGTTATGGAGGTATTTATGGATGACTTCTTGGTCTTTGGAGATTTATTTGATTTTTGTCTTGCAAACCTAGAGAAGGTGTTGATTATATGTGAAGAAACCAACTTGGTGCTAAGTTAGGAGAAATGTCACTTCATGGTCCAAGAAGGAATTGTTTTAGGTCACAAGATTAAATCAAGGGTATTGAGGTGGATAAGGCAAAAGTTGACACTATCGAAAAACTACCTCCACCAACTTCAGTAAAAGCCGTCAGAAGCTTTTTGGGGCACGCTGGGTTCTATAGGAGATTTATAAAGGACTTCTGCAAAATAGCCAAACCATTGACCAAATTTCTAGAAAAAGATGATCCTTTGAGTTTGATGAAGGATGCCAAGCGGCTTTCACTATCTTGAAGGAGAAGCTTGTGCAAGCTCCGATCATGACCACCCCTGATTGGAATCCCCCATTCGAGCTAATGTGTGATGCAAGTAATCATGCAGTCGGCGCAGTTTTGGGTCAACGGAAAAACAAGCACTTCCAACCCATCTATTATGCTAGCAAGACTTTGACGGATGTCCAAGCAAATTACACTACCATAGAAAAGGAGCTTCTTACCATAGTGTTTGCATTTGATAAGTTTTGACCTTACTTGGTGCTTTCTAAAGTTTTGGTGTATACCGATCACTCAGCACTGCGCTATCTCATGACTAAATTGGACGCCAAACCAAGATTGATCCGTTGGGTACTACTATTGCAAGAATTTGATTTGGAATAAAGGATAAACGAGGTGCCGAGAATCTAGATACTGATCACTTATGCCGATTAGAAAACCCAAATAGAGACTTGTTGAAGGAGAGGGACATCAAGGAAGAGTTTCGGGAGGAGTACTTATACAACCTTCAAGTGATACAAGAGCAAACACAGGTGATCAGTGAGGAGAAGGAAACACCCTGGTTCGTGACATTGCAAATTATCTAGTTGTTGGATCTCTTCCAAAGTCCTATAACTATTCACAAAAAAAGAAGTTTTTCTCAGAACTGAAATATTATACATGGGATGATCCTTACCTGTTTCGCATTTGTGCCGGTCAAGTCATAAGGAGGTGTGTCTCAAAGGAAGAAGGGTTAAAAATTCTGGAGCATTGTCACGTAGGACCTGCAGGCGGGCATTACAGTGTAAATAAAACAGCAAGGAAAATTCTCGATGCGGTATTTTATTGGCCATCCTTATTCCATGATGCACAAAGATATGTCCAATCCTATGATAGGTATCAACGATGCGACAATATATCTAAGCGAGATGAGATGCCACAGAATTCAGTTCAAGTGTGCGAAGTATTTGATGTTTGGGGAATTGATTTTATGGGGCCTTTTCCTACCTCTCGCGGAAATAGATTTATTTTGGTGGTGGTGGATTATGTCTCCAAGTGGGTAGAAGCACAAGCCTTACCCACTAGTGATGCAAGGGGAGTTGTGGGATTCCTTAAAAGATTGTTTTCTCATTTCGGTACCCCAAGAGCCATCATTAGTAATCGAGGGACACATTTTTGTAACGCTCAATTTGCTAAGATCCTAAAGTGATACAATGTAGTCCACCGCACCTCTACTCCATATCACCCTCAAACAAGCGGGCAAGTGGAAGTATCCAACCGACAATTGAAGAGGATCCTTGAACGGACGGTCACACATAATCGGAAGGATTGAGCAGATAAATTGGATGATGCACTTTGGGCCTATCGCACCTCATACAAGGCACCAATTGGTAGTACACCCTATAGGCTTGTCTATGGCAAAGCATGTCATCTACCGGTCGAACTTGAGCACAAGGTCTATTGGGCAACCAAATTCTTGAGTTTTGACACCCACTTGTTGGCGCTGAACGGAAGCTCCAATTGAATGAACTCGAAGAATGGAGGTTGTTTGCATATGAAAATTTGAGGTTATACAAAGAGCGGGTCAAGAAGCATCATGATTAAACATTAAAGCATCACAAACAATTCAAGGAAGGAGATCATGTGTTGTTATTCAACTCAAGACTCAAGCTTTTCCCAGGAAAGTTGCGATCTAGGTGGTCCGTACCTTACACCGTCACCAAGGTTCATCCTCATGGTGCAGTGGAAATTCATCACCATGAGAGGGGTACATTCAAGGTAAATGGCCATCGGCTCAAGCTGTACCATAATGCAAACTTTAAGGGAGGAGCCAATGAAAGCTTCAAGGTATTTGAACCCCCATGAGGTAAGGTGAAGGTACGTCGAGCTAGTGACTTTAAACAAGCGCTTCTTGGGAGGCAACCCAAGTTCTAGAAGTTTTCTTTAGTTACAATTTCTTTTTATTAGTTAGATTGTATGTGTTTTGAAATAAATGAATGAGATGTTTCATGTCCGTTTTCATAGTACATTTTACCATCTTGGTGGTTGTAGATCCATTCATTGCCCTCAATTCATAATTGTTATTAGGTAGCATGAGGAGGATTCGAATGGTGTCCTGGATTTGCTGTATAAGCCAAACCTAGGCCCATACGGGGTGTCATACGGCCTATCATACTGCCGTATATCCCCTCTAGTGGAGTATACATGTTGTCATACGACCCGTATATAGGGTTATGGACCCTCTACTTGGGTATACGGGCTGTCATATGGTCCGTATATAGGCCCGTATGACCCGACCAGTGGAGTATACGGGTTGATATACAGCTCGTATATGGGCCCGTATATGGCAGGATTTGGCGTTATAAAGGGTGATTTTTCCATTCCTTTTTCAAACCCTAGCCGACCCCACTCTCCTCCACGTCGATTCGAGTGCTTTCTTCGTCACAGCAACCTGTACTCTTGATTTGGGCACTCATTCTCTCTAGGTATGATCTCTAATGCTTTGATTTGTCGATTTTATCTATCATCATCATGTTTAGAACCCTAGGGATTGAATGAATGTATGTTGAATGGATTTGAGATGATTATATGCCTTTTTGTGTCAAATTTCTATGTGAATGTGTTGATTTAAGACATGTTTATAGTTTAGGAAGAGAAATAGAGATAAATGACATGTCAATAAGGGTGTACACGCCATTGGGGGTCGCCACTGCCACCCCCAAGCACATACGGGCCATATAGCAGCCCGTATAGCCCTCAAGTATATCCATACGGGCTGATATACAGCCCGTATGGAACCCCATATGGCTCCTAAGTGGGATCATACGGGCCATATACCTGCTCATATGGATGCTCTTATAGGGCCCATCAAGGGCCGTAGTGCGCAAATTTTTGTTTGATTAATCTTTTCAATACTCTTACTCACATTCGCACTAACACCCCCTTCAACTGTTTTGTAGACATGCCAAGGAAAGTAACAGCATCCAAGAGGCGAAGGATCGAGAAAGGCTCCTCTACCACACCGCAGTTTGAAAAGGAGAGCTCCTTCCACAGCTACAAAAGGCTAGCCGCCAAGCCTTTTGGGCGAACGTGGTACATCGATTGGGGAGTGGCCACCGGGCTTGGGATCGCGGACCGAGTGCAGAGCATGTTGGCGGGTGGTGGATGGGACAGGGTGTTCTCCATCGACCACGAGACCTTCCTCGAGGCGACTCTCGACGTCCTGAGCACATTTAAGGCCGACCAGAGTGCCATCAAGGAGGGCTCCCTCACGGCCATTTCCTTTCAACTCTTCTTGGAGAAGAAGACTATGAGCTACATCCGCTTCTGGATGCTCATGGGATTCTACTATAGGGACGCTTTCCACACTCGCCTCCTCACTTCTTTCCCAGAGGACATCATCACACCTAGGCGCTACTGGGTCCAGCTCGGGGGACCCCATGGGAACCAGAATGCATCTATCATGTCTGATCTGGTCTACCGCTTTATCCATGCCCTGGTCAGCCTCTCCATCATGGGGCGAGATGACAGCGCCGAGAAGGTCACCATCAGCGACCTTTTCATTCTCTACAGCTTTTTCTAGAGGGTACCTATCCATTTAGGATACCTACTTGCCGACTACGTGGTCCACTAGGGCACCTACACCCAATTGAAGACCATCACTACGAGGCGCTACATTACCCACCTCATCATTGGTATGGGCCTCAACAAGAAGACGGAGGGCATGTAGAGACTCCAGCTTATGACCGGCTTGGGGATGAGTACTTTGTGCCAGATGGGACTCGTCAAGCACTCCGGGAGCCACTACACATTGGTTGGCCAGAGCGCCGACAGCTCTAAGGATGACGAGGAGTTTGACTCAGAGTACTTCGACATCCCTTCTCCCGGCGGCGAGCTCCTATCTTCAACGAGCTGGAGCCGATTCGAGTGGTTGGAGGAGCAGATCTCGGACATTTGCGCCACCCAAGATACGATTCTCATGGAGCAGTGCCACTTAGGTGACAACTTCACAGAGCTGTCCCTCTTCATCCGCGGGCATCTAGCAGTCACTCGTACTCCAGCACAGGGACCCCCTAGAGCAGGACCCGAGGCGCCAGCAGATGACCCGACACCATGAGGACTTGGACATTTCTTTTTCATTGTGTTGATTTTACTTTTTTTCTTGTGCACCTTTTATATTTCGTATTTGTTGGACTTATGATTTTATTTTCTTGCACCGTGTATGGCTAGCGAGGGCATCGCCTTGCTACACTTATCCTTCTGTTTATTTTCTATGGACTATTTTGCTTTCCCATTCTTTTCTATGGAGTTATGATGATCTTTCCTTTGATTTGCAGAGGTAGAACTTGTATCAACATTCCCCGATAGTCGCCAAGCACTAACTTCATGGAAACTGATTGGCGCACCAAATTAACAGGGGAAGTTTTAGTTCACCTTTCTCCATGCATATTTAATTTTGGGATTATTGCGTACATTGAGGATAATCAATTTTAAGTATGGAGATTGGTAGCTACCTATCTTTTATCTTTGTACATCCATAACAAAACTTTAAGTGTGGAGATAGGTAGCTATTAGTGAAATTCATTGCAAATTCTTACAAATTTTAAAAAGTTTTCATGACTAGGGCACCATCTTGGAACATAATTTTGTTAAACTCTCTTATGAAACGCCATGGGCATTTAAAGAACATCTCTGTGACACTTATGATCTTTAGAGCCAATAGATAACCCCTTGCCATGTTCTTTGTACTTTAATAGCTAAACACATTTTTCAATGGCTCCAAGAGATCTCGTGGCACTAATTCAGTTCATTAACCCCTCATAATATGACCCAGTGGACAAGTAGAGAGAGAATAAAGTAGTTATACATAATAGTCGCAAAGAAATAAAGACAGTGTTCCGCTGCTTATTTTGATGAAGTAGTTTGGGGTTCGGACTCCCTATAAGAGTGCCCCTCAATTCGAAAAATCATTAGTTAGAATGAACACAACCATGCAGAGTTGTAACCACATTGGTAGCTAAGTGCCACGGTGCCTGATCAGTATGATCCCTCTATGAAGAGGAGGAACTACACTCTACATTGGTCTTTAATACAGGAAAGTCGGATCCATTAGGGATGCCCTACCCAAAATAATAATAATAATAATAATAATAATAATAATAATAATAATAATAATAGTTTGTATCTTCCTATTTGTCTGCCACTTCTCTAATCTATGGGGATTTCACTAATCAAAGGGCCTAGAGAACCCACTAGAGTCCATTGAGGATGTATTTGTCTTGCGAAGTTTGTTTTAGAACATGGCATGTGGAATGAATAAGCTTTGTCTAGAACTATAATGATATTTTGCATGAGATCTATTTAAGCACTGGCGTGGAAATGGGAGAACAAAGCACATGAGTGGTGAACTTGAAAAGAGTCGAGCCATACATTTCATGGCCAAGAGGATGAACACTTATATCTTCTTTTGTTGATTTCTTTTCTTTGCTTAGGGACAAGCAACCCTTTAAGTGTGGAGATATTTGATAAGTGTTCATCTTGAAGCTATTGGAGCTAGAAGAAGGGCAATCATTGGAAGAGGATCAAGGAAGTCATCAACAGTGCATTCATTAGTGCCATTCATTATGATTTCCTTGTTTGCTTTCATCTTTGTTTTGTATTGTTGCCCCCCTTTCATGAACGACTAATCTTGTAGATGCTTGGATGATTGATAAACCCTTGGACATGTTTTAATTAATGCTATCTCTCTATCCTTGATTGTTTGGTTGAATCTTTTTGAGTCTATTGGATGTTTTAATATAAGTTAATCCCTCTACATTGCGAGAGCCCGGAGGGATTTTCGTAGTCCATTTGGGGGAAGAAGTGAACGCCTCCCCGTGTGTAGACCATCTCCAATAGAGGGGATTGTGAGTACACCGGGAACCCGGGCACTAAGGAGAGCGAGTCCTTTAGATGTATTATTCCCATAATCTCACCAAGAATTAGGTTCCATAGAATATCATCAATAAGGGCACTAAGATTAGTAACTCGCCTCGAGAGAGGGAGTGAAAGCACCAAAGGAACCCTTGGCGAAGGATCAATCAAATGTAGAGATAGAGAGTAGCATTCATCTGTGAGAAGTCCAAGGGGGATTTCATTGTCCGAGCATCCCCTTTTTATGATTCTTTAACCTTAAGAGCAACTCGATTCCCTTGTTTGTGTTTTCAACTGATTAGTTTAGAATTAGTATAATCAACTACCTTGGGATAGACTAGATAGTAGACGAATAGTGGGTACTAGTAATTCCATCTTCCTGAGGATTGATAACCCAACTTTCAAGTCCACTCTATTACTTGTTACGACCAGTACACTTGTGGTTGCATTGCATCAACCCTATTGACCGCCGCTTCGTCAATGGCTGGCTCATCCTCGATAGGAATAGAGGCACCTGGTTCTACAGAATCCAAAACAATTGAATTAAGGAACCTCTCAACGATACATAAACAAAACAGAAACGTGAGTCGATCTACCTTTGAGACTCAATTCTCCTTCTCCAGATCCTGGAGGAGGCGATTGCCCTCGATACTTCTTCAAATAATCCTCCAAAACATCCGCATAACTGACGTGCTTAAAAATGATAGTGGGATCCGCAAATTGGAGATCATTAAACACCGTATAAATATCTTCTCCAAGTTTCTGAAGATCTTCTTTGGATCCCTCCTTCATCTTCGTGGCTGATTCTTCCAAAATCCGACATAGGCTTGCAATTCAGTAATCCTTTTTATACATTGGCCAAGTTCAGTTCGGCAATATGACAAATCTGCCAGGGTCGTATCCTTCACTTCCTCGACATCAGCACGCTCAACACCAACACAATGGAAAGTAGTTTCCACGGGTGTGAGCTTTACCAGAAGAGCACTCTTCTCAGTCTCAAGAATTTTGACTGATCCTTCAGCGCTCGCAACTTTCCATTCAAAACAGCGTTTTGCACTTTTATTAAGGCATTGGATTGTTTGAGCGCAACACAATCATTCACAGTCGCTGTTAAATCCGAAGAGATAATCTCATATTCCTTTTTGATCTTCTCGTAGTTCCAAGTCAGAGCAGAGATACTCTCTTTCGATGACTGAACAGAATCTCTAAGACCATCGAGTTCAGCTTCGAGAACCTTTACTGATTCTTCAAGCTTTCTGCATTTCTCGAGAGCATGATCTATTTCACTGGTCAACTTATGTTCTTGTCCTTAGAAGACGACTCCTTCAACAATCGTGTATTCTCTGCTTTTGCCTTGTTTATGCGAGAGGCAACTTCGGAATCTCTCCTCTCAATGGATTTGACGACACGTTCTATCTACTTAAGAGACTGCCAAAGGAGTAGACAAAGGTGAATTCAAGAAAAAAAAGAGGAAAGAAAAAAGAGAGTGATTCAACATTAAAGAGGACGAATCTACACTCACTGAAGCAAGACTGAGACGAAGATGAGCAAGAGATTCCTTTCTGCCAAACCGATTCATATGGATGTTGATATTTCCACCTCCCCAGGCACGGACCGAATCACCAATTGAATGATTCTCAATTAGAAGTACAGAGACATGGCGATTAATAAACTTTGGTCCTCCTACTCCGGTAACCCTAGAGTCAGCTCTTGGTATCTCATCATCCACCACCCAATCTGCAGTATTCTCTTCTTACAAGACCAAATGCACACTTTTTAGAGACCCTATATGAAGTTAGTTTGCACATAAAAAAGAAGAAAGAGACGTACCTTGGGCCGGAGGAATATTCACTACTTCTTTCCCCTTTTCAGACCCTTTCACCAATGACAACCCTTCCCCCAATCGATGAGAAACGAAAGCCTCATTATTTATAACAACTGGAGGAAGAGGAGGGGATCCCATAACCATGGGTCCCGAAGAACAAACTCTTGGAATCCCTAAAGTAGGCTCCACAACCGCTCTGAGAACAGAGGTATCTTCAAGATCTTCTTTATCAGCAATCATCAACCTCCTCCTCTTAACAACTAGGGCCACATTTGCGGCCGGCAGCGGGAGAGATGCAACAACAGGCACATCCACAGCCGAATATTCAATTCGAGGACCGACCTCTTAAACTCCAATGTTTCCCCTATCGAATAGAACCGATCCATCATCCAACATTGAAGTTTGCCCCCTCTTCTTCAGAGCTAACCTTTTGGAAGGGTCTCGTCTTATGGCTCACAGATTTTCTCTAGCAACAGACTCCTTCTCTTTCAACGAAAACCCCACCATAACTGGAGCCCCCTTGTTATGTTTTCCGGAGCTTTTCTCCACCACAGCTCGAGAAGAATCCTCACTTGGAATATGGTTTTTGGCCTTCGGGATGAACTTCTCTTTTTGCTTTTTGGCCCATATACCGGCCCACATCCTATCAGCTATTCCGGCCGCTTGATCAGCAGTCATTTCGTCACTTGGGGATTAATAGAGAGGAACAACTAATCTACAAACCGATGAACTATTGATCAGTATAAGAAATTCTAAATAATCCTACCCATCGTTGAGTATAAACCACTATCCTGAAGTTGGTAATCAGTTAAATATCGATTAATCAGTCCGAGACGAAGCTCCTTAAGCCTCTTCAGTATCTTCTCTTCGTCAAGACAAAGTTTTTCTCTATTGGCTATATGGGTTCGGGGAACACCCCACTTAACAGGAAAATCCCATCCCGTACTGCTAGAAACAAAAAAGAACTTACTCTTCCAGTCCTTGATTGAATCAGGAACGGAACCAAGAAATTGTCTACCATGTCTAGCACAGAAATTATACTAATCCGTATTCCTATCCTTATTTAGACTGAAGAGAAGGTTAAAAACACGAACAAAAGGTTCAAGCTTATTGGGGAGCAATACTATCACAAAACCACAAAGAATCCTCCAAGAGTTGGGGGATAATTGAGATGGACATACTTTATAACGGCCAAAAATATCGAGAAAAATCTAACGAAAAGGAAGCCTGAGGCCGGCTAACAAAGCATCGTAGTAAATCACTAATTCTTCTCCTTGAGATGGTGAACAAGCCCGCTCGTCAGAAGTCAGAATTCCATAACTAAAAGGAGGAATCGACAATCTATAATGTTTAACGAGTTTCTCAATTACATCGTCCGAAAGTGTGTTTACAAAAAAAATTAGAACAAGGTTTGATTCCCTTAACTTTAGATCTATCTTCAAACGACAGACATACATCAGAAGATGAAATCTCAGGCCCTAATGCAGGAACAGATCGAGATCCCATACTTGAGAAGATACACGCTCTTGGTATCTGAAGTTTTTGGAGAGGATGAAGAAGCTCACGCGCAAGGCAAAAGTATGGAACGAAGGAGAAGACACAGCCATAATATGACTTTGAAAATCCCTCAGGCGTGAGTCATCTACAAAGTTAAATTAACTTCAATGGTCAAGATTTTCAACACGTGGACTGTGGATCAGTGAACCCATCATTATAAGACCGTCGCCATGCCCCTAACATACTCTGCGACCCCAACTCGAACACGGTGCCCGGACATAAAACGACAGGAAATAAATGATCAAGATGGAAGACCTTTTTATCCACACATATCTTGCGGCTCAAGAATCCACAAAACCTCAAAGACGCAAAGCTGTCTAGCTAGAACCTTAGAATGATTATAGTCCACCGCATCCCGATGGATGTGAGATCATTAGAGATATGACAAAAAGAATAGCTAATAAACGAATATCGGAAGAAAAATGACTCATCGGACTGATCACATGCTTAGCTCATCGCAAGCATAGTTTGGGGGGGGGGGACTTATGATGGGAGCAAAAATGGTAGGACACATGGTGCTCATCCGAATCAGCCACGTGTCCGTATCGTAAGGTCCCTCATCTAACTAGATCAGACTCAACCAGCTTCCTTAATAATGATAGACTACGCGTCTCGTGACAAATCACATTCCATTCGCTCATCGGTTTGGAATTTCCAGACATTCAATAACCGATATATCAGATCGGAACATCAGATCTATCCTATATACTATACCAACTCATCGGTTCAGAATTGTTCGCCATCTCATCGGCCTAAGAAACATCTTCAGCTTTTCAGAACGACACCATTCATCAGCTCTAACCTTCTAGAAAGAGTATAGCTGTTGACAAGCTGGCCTTCTAGAAGGATTATAACTGTCGACAGCTGAGAACCATCTGACAGCTTAGCTGGAGCCTAGCAGGATGCTTAGGTGGCAGAACACATGTCAAAATTCTTCAAAGCACATGTCAAAGTTCCTGGCTTCCTCCCCAAGCTACCAAAGCCTATAAAGGCAACGTCCCCAGTTCATTTAAAAGGGGGATCAAAGATGACGAAGCTCTGTCTCTCTGAAGACTGGATCTCATTTGAGCTTCTCTTCCATTTTTCTCCAAATCTAAATTGATCTTTCCTTAACATGTAGAAATGTCCATGAATATTTTGATGATAGTGGATTTGAACTTTGATCTTGTGGTTTTTCCCTGATTGAGGGTTTTCCATGTTAAATTGGTGTCTCTCTTCTGGTTTGATTGATTTCTTCTTGATTTTCTCACTGTTCTAAGTCCCAACATCAAAACAAATTGAACTGGTAGTTTGAAATTGGATTTAATCTCAAGGTAAATCCAATTTCAGCATCAACAATATATATATATATATATATATATAGTTAGGCCGGCCGCATCACTGTGCAAGTAAGGTCGCCTCATTTTGAGGCATTTGGAGCGTATCTTTTTTTCCAAATCCAACCTTATCGATGGAAAGAACATCAGAAAAATAGGATAACATGTCAATTTTTATAGAAATCTTATCGGAATATATATATATATATATATATATATATATATATGGTGTGATTAATTACTCATGTTTAAATACATTAGGGTCTTGTTACCATGATCCTATGTCATGATTTGTAGTATTGATGCTAATGAAGTGAAGTTGTATATTGTGCTTTAAATATGATCCATTGTTTTAAATTAATTAGGCTCAACTTATACCTCTGTCATGCTTTTGATATGATCATATTCTTGTAGTTTGACATTTTTCCTGGTGTATTAGTTCACATTCAATGTTGTTATATTTATGCTTCTTATATGTTCACTTTAATTATATTCCTTTTGCTTGATATGGTCCTTTCCTTGTTGTCATATATATGGTTTTGATATGATCCATTACTCATGTTTAAATTCATTAGGGTCTGTGTTGATATGATCCCATGTCTTGATTTGTACTGTTGGCCTCATGAATAAACTGATCTATAGATTGGCAAATGCAACCTTTGTTGTTATTTCAAATATTAATGTTGGTATATTGATGGAATTTGTTAAAATTTGGTTTATCATTTGGTTATATGTTCATATTTCTGGAGTTTCAAAATTTTTCTGATCTATAATTTTCCTTTCATGCCCATGTTGTCATACATATGATTTATATGAGATCAATTGGTCTTGTTTAAATTCATTAGCGTCCTGTTGTCATTAACCTATGTCATAATTTAGATTAATGTTGATGCTAAAAAGATGTAGAAACAAATTACAACTTAAATGGGAAAATAACCTGAATGAGTACAGAGGTCGAGGAGTCCAACCCCTCAGGCAAGAGAAATTCCTAGGCTAGTAGAGCAAGTGGGGAACTCATATGCTCCTATTCCAAAACAGTCAGCTACAATGACTCGGGAAGAAATGCAATGAATTGTGGCTGCCGAATTGAAGCAAGCCAAAGAAGGCGAGATAAGGGTCGTTGGAGATAAACCTTATCCCAACTATCCTGACCTAGTACCCTACCCCAAAGGATGTAATGTACCTAAATTCAAACATTTTAGTGGGATTGGCAATCCTAACCAACACTTGGCTCACTTCGTGACAGCCTGTAGAGATATAAGTGCAAAGCCTTCACTCCTTCTCCGGCAGTTTTCTAGCAAGTCTCACAGGGGTGGCATTTGAGTGGTATACCAGCTTGCAACTTGAGTCAATTCAAACCTGGCAATCGCTGAAAGATGCATTTCAGGTACGGTTCGGGGGAGTAAATAACCAAATCCCAATCGTCGACCTAGTAGCCACTCGTCAAAATAAAGATGAGAAAGTGGTGGATTATATTATGAGATAGAGAAACATGAACATTAAATGTGAACAACCCCTTGATCAACCACAGGTTATCGGTTTACTGCTCGGGAATATTGATAGTTGGAGGGCACCATTTCTGTGTACACTTGGCATCACCACATTCTAAGAATTTATTTCACAAGCTAAGAAATTGGAAAGGACAAGCCCAAATCTATTTTCCAATTTTCAAGCTTCAAGGAATGATAGAGAAAAGCGCAAAAGGACAGAAGGTGTCAAGTATACTGGTATAACCTTTAACATTGATAAAGGAAAAGGTGTTGCGGAGCCTCATAAGCCAGAACAAGCCAAGCCACCCACATTAGGTGCTGCTGGTAATGAATCAAGGCCCTCTTCCTTATTTAAAAGAAAAGATGAACAAGAAATATTCATTCAGAAGAGATAAGGTATTGAAGATCTTTAAAGATGCTGTGAAGAAAGGTCTGCAGCTCCTTGAATATAAGAGACCGGAAGAGCAGAACAAGAAGGATCATCCTAGTTATTGCCCTACCATAGAGTATTAGGGCATACAATCGAGGATTGCTATGTTTTTAAGGATTTGGTTGAGCGGCAATATCAAGAGGGTAAAATCACACTCTCTAAAAATGTTTTGTTGAAGCAACCGGCTGAGCATATTCACTATATGACTACCCTAAATCACGAGGGATCATCCCAAGGGGTAATTACTGTGAAGGGCAATAAACTGATACTCCTGATAATAGGAGATATCAAACCACCTGCTGTGGCAAAAGAATTATGGGAGGTATTTATATCCAAGAAGTTAAAGAAGATGCTAAAGAAGTTGGTTGAGCTCCCAGGGATTACGTGGAGATGTTCCCAAGAACCCCTTAAAGGGCTACCATAAAACAAACCAAGAAGAAGGACAAAAAGAAGAAGCAGAAGCGCGAACAATCAAAGCGCAAGAAATCTATCATAAAAGAGTAATCGAGTCTCTTGACGAATATGAGCAGAAGGAAAGGGTCTTGATCACTCTCAAGAACTATTTTCCCGAGGAGGTCGAAGAATTACTTGGGGAATTAATTGATGAAGAAAATGAAAGTATGCAAGTAGAAACTTGTAGGGTTATTTCTGGAAGAGAATACCCTTTGTATAACCAGATGATGATGATGATGATGAAAACTTCTCTAAGCCAGAAGAGTCGTACGATCGTCACGATCGGCCCTATAGCAGCAAGAAGAAGAAGAAGAAGATGGCATTCAGAGTAAGAGTGAAGAAGGCGAACGTTATACTCTTGGAACCACACCAACAAGAAGGTCCAAAGAAACCATACTACACCCCAAATACCCCAAAATACAAGGTCTTGAGGAAGGCTATGCGTGCTGAAGAAATCCCTGCTTTCATTCAGAGAGTAATAGAGGAATCAGCTAACAGGCTATCTCAATTGCAAATTGAAGATGCTGAGTGGGACGAGTTTGGGACATACCCGCAAACTTTAACTCAAAGGTCGTGGAATATTGTTCGCTTACAAAAGCAACAAATGCTAAGGGAAAATCCATTTTTCAAAATATCAAGGTTAAGAAAGACAAAAGAAATGAGCTTTTTGCCCAAGCCATGGAAAAAGGGTTAGAATTACCTAAACCTAAACGGCCATGCTTGATATATCCTGGCAGTCACTCAAATTACTGTCCATATCACCAGCTTGTACGGCACACCACAGAGGAATGCAAAAATTTCCAAAAATGGATACAAAGACATGTTTCCATGTGAAATTTTATGCTGACAGATGATTATTTCAATGAGAACGGTGAATTTCGCTCCATCACCTTTCAAGAAGATTTTGAGGATGAGTTGAACTTTCTAGATGAAGAAGATGAGGTACCGCACCATGTACATCAAATGTAGCTCAGAGTTGGGAAAGTACTTCATCCAAAACAGGCATCCAGCTACAATGACAAAACAAAGGAAAGATGATTGAAGAAGGAAACATCTCACCAAAGAAACCATCGAGAAAGCCAAATTATAATATTTTGGCACACCTGAAGAAAGTATCGGCTCTTCTTAGTCAAAGAATCTCTAATACATGCCCTAAAAAACCCCGAAGAATATCAAGCCTACTTTGTTGAGGTCAATATGAAAGAAGCTCTATATGCATTTCATACACCTTCAGTATCCTTCACAGATAAAAGATTTGCTACTGGGGACTACAGAACACAACAGACCGTTATATGTGATGGGTTCTTGTGATGGGATGAAAATTAATCGGATTTTGATTGAACTAGGGTCCATTGTGAATCTAATAACCCTCAACACTCTCCGGTCACTGGCTCTTGAAATATGCTACATCCATGAAAAAGATCGTCAATCAAAGTTTTAATTAACATAGCCAGAAAGCGTTGGGGTCCATCACTATCCAAATAAAATTTAGAAAGATAACATATGATGTGAAGTTCCATGTGATCGATGTCGATGCCTCGTATAAGGCCTTGTTGGGAAGGCCATGGATTTATGAAAATCAAATGGTCCCTTCAACACTTTATCAATGCGTGAAGTATATGGTGGATGGGAAGAGTTCAGAATTGATGGAGAGATCCAACCTTTCGGCATCCATGAAATACATTACGAAGATGCGAGGTATTACTTTAGTACATCCAAAGTGGGCAAGTCGCCAAGTCCAAAAGAAGAGTCTCTGGTAAAGATACTTAAGTCTGCTCCTGTGTTTCAATAGAAAGAGTCAATATTACCTCACTTTGGTAGTGACACTAAGTTATCAGAAGAAGAAAGTGATGTAGATATATACCAGTGTAAGGATCAAACTAAAAGGTTTACATAAGAAAGTAGATTGCATATTACAAGGATTCCCGATGGAATCTACAAATCTTTGGATGATTTGAATGTTAACACCGTTGAGCATTTGAAGACATACTATGTCCCAGCTCGACATGAAAAGGAGAGAGACATCTTCTTCTCTAAAGCCAAAAGCAATAAAATTTCAAATGATGATATCATAAATATTGAAGATTTAGAGGATGATGAAATTCACCTCATAAACTTCCCTAGATATTACCCCGATAAGCTCAAGATAGTAGTAGAGAGGTTTGAGGGCAAAATGAAATGGTCAAGGAGGTTATATCAAAGCTTTCATAAGCTATGGAATCCTGTACATGTAGATAAGAGAGGAATAGGTTATTCTGAACCTTCCAGGAACTCATGTTATATGAAGACATCCAAGGAAGAAGAAGAAGAAGATATTGAAATGAAGAATGCACCACCCGAACTTGAAGAAGGGGGGCAAGCGATGATTAATGAGTTGGTTGAAGCTAACTTGGGAAGTGATGAAGACCCAAGGCCAACCTTCCTAAGTACACAATTGTCAGAAGAAGAAAAGACATCCTTTACGGCTCTATTGAAAGAGCATATTGACTACTTCGCCTGGACTATAATGAAATGCCAAGGTTGGACAATGAGGTAGCTGTTCACAGATTGGCTATTGTGTTACTCCAGTCAAACAAGCACCAAGAAGGATAAAATTTAACTTAGAGGAGAAACTGATGGAAGAAACAAAGAAGCTGATTAAAGCAAATTTCATTGGGGAAGAGAAATACCCTGATTGGGTAGTTAGTATAGTCCCTGTGAAGAAAAAGAATGGACAAATATGAATATGCGTAGACTTCAGGGACCTGAGCAAAGCATGTCCAAAAGATGATTTTCCCTTGCTTGTTATGGAGATCATGATCGACAACATCTCAAGATACGAGATGATCTCCTTTATCGAGGGTTATTCAGGATATAACAAAATTAAAATGCACCCAGATGATGAAAAACACAACGCCTTTCAGATGCCTATAGGCATATACTGTTATAGAGTAATGCCATTTGGTCTGAAAAATGCTGGGGCAACATAACAAAGGTCTGTGACCAGAATATTTGATAACTTAATTCACAAAGTCGTTGAATGCTATGTAGACGATCTTATGGTCAAGAAAAATTCCAAAGATAAACAGCTTGAAGATCTGAGGATTGTTTTTATATGCCTCAGATAATACAAGTTGAAAATGAATCCCATGAAATGTGCTTTTGGAGTCCTATCTGGGAAGTTTTTGGGCTTCATTGTGAGGCATCGTGGGATAGAGATAGATACCTCTAAGATAAAGGCAATTTTGGAGATGCTACCTCCTCAGACAGTGAAGCAGCTGTGATCTTTTCAAGGGCTTTTAGAGTATATCAGAAGATTCATCTCCAACCTGTCCGGAAGATGCAAACCTTTCTCGAAGTTGGTCAAGAAGAACATGCTCTTCAAATGGGATGATGAATGTCAGAAGGCTTTTGAAGACATCAAACAATACCTGTTGAATCCATTGGTGTTTGTGGCCCCAATCCTTGGAAAGCCATTAATTCTATATACTACTGCATTGGAAGGGTCATTAGGAGCTGAGAGTAAATACACACTAATTGGAAAGCACTATCTAGCCTTATTGTTTGCAGTCAAGAAGTTAAGACACTACTTGCTAGCACATAAAGTCATACTAATATCAAAAATTTATCTACTCAAGTATCTCATGACAGGGCCATTGCTCACGGTAAGACATGCAAAGTGGGCGCTAACTCTGATGAAATTTGATATAATGTATACTCCACAAAAGGCTATTAAAGGGCAGGCATTGGTAGACTTTTTAGCGTCACATCCTTTCCCTGATGATTCACTACTCAATTACGATCTCCTAGATGAAGAGACACTTGCAGCGAAAGAAGTAGAGTGGCGACTATATTTTGACAGAGCATCATCTATCAAACTGTCACTCAGCTCCATGATCCCACAAATCATCAAAGCTGGGATAGGACTCATGTTCGTCACACCGGAACGGGGAATTCTTAGATATGCACTTTCTATTACCGAGCCATATACAAACAATAAAGAATAATAAGAAACTCTCATAGCTGGCTTGGAATTAGAAATCAAAATGGGGATCCAGCATATTCATATATTTGGAGACTTGCAATTTATTATCAAGCAAGTCGAAGGAGACTACAAAACATACAAACCTGAGCTTCTTAAATATTAGGGTTAAAGCCATTTTTGGTCCCTTAAAACGGGACCAATGTTCATTTCCATCCCAAAATTCAAAATTTGTTCAATATGGTCCCTATGTATTGCATATTTTGACATTTTGGGTCCCTATATATTCCGTATTTTGGCATTTTGGTCCCTATTGCTGACGTGGGGGTCATGTGGAATACCAACGAAATGCATATAATCTTTTTATTATTATGTTTAGGATGTTATTTTGTTGATGTGGAGTAATAAGTGTCAGTATATGCTGATATGGACTGTATTGAACAAATTTTAAATTTTTGGGATGGAAATGAACATTTGCCCTGTTTTTAGGGACCAAAAATGGCTTTAACCCTAAATATTATATGAAGGTAAAAGATCTGATGAGGAGAATTCCCAAAGTACAATTGAGGAGGGTTTTAAGATAAGAAAACGGAGGAGCCTATTCTTTGGCAAGAGTAGCGAAGGAGCTGGCGAATCCCAACTATGAAGAAATCCATATCACTATAAGAAATAGAAGACCCATAAGTACGATCCTTGATGATGTTGAAGAGGAAAGTGCTGGGGGTAAAGCAGAAGTCTTCACCTCGAAATGCCAGTGGAAGATTGGAGTTAGTCATTTATGGAATATTTAAAATATGATAAACTTACAGAGGATAAATCAGAAGGTCTTCAAACAAAGCGAAGAGCCCTAAGATTCACCCCCATAAATGATACATTGTACCGCAAGTCAAATGATCAACTATTCCTGCGATGTCTTTCATATGAAGAAGCATAAGAAGTCATTCATGATGTACATTCCGGGATATATGGTGCACACCAATTCGGAGCTAAGATGCGACTTAAGATTAAGTGTATGGGCCATTATTGGCCAACTATGGTCAAAGATTACATCGATTATGCTAGAAGATGCCATCTATGCCAAATACATGGTGATGTTATCTATCAACACCCAAATCCTCTACACCCCATAGTCTTTTCATGGCCCTTTGAAATATGGAGGACAGATGTAGTCGGCCCCATTTAACCTCTATCATCTTTGGGACACCGATCCATACTGGCTGCAACAGACTACTTCTCTAGGTGGGTAGAAGCTATTCCGCTGAGGGAAGTAAAGACTGAGAACATCATAATGTTTTTTGGGAGAACATCCTAAATAGATTCGGGAGCCTATGGAGAGTCATTTCGGCTAATGGCCCCGCCTTTAGAAGCTTCAAAATTGGGAGATTTGCGCAACACCACCAAATAAATTAGAAATATACCTCAATCTATAATGCTAGAGCAAATAGATTGCCAGAAACATTCAA
The DNA here is from genome assembly GCA_026586065.1 of Dioscorea zingiberensis. Taxonomy (NCBI): domain Eukaryota; kingdom Viridiplantae; phylum Streptophyta; class Magnoliopsida; order Dioscoreales; family Dioscoreaceae; genus Dioscorea; species Dioscorea zingiberensis. The sequence goes on along the minus strand of CM048819.1, from coordinate 42,181,845 downwards.
CAAGACCATCTAAAAACTATTAACGAAAGCTATGTCAAAAAATAAAAAAGAATGGCATGAAAGTCTCCTGGAGATGCTACGGGCCTATCGCACCACCTATAGGACTCCAACATAGTGTACACATACTCTTCGGTATGTGGAACTGAAGCGGTCCTGCCCCTCGAAATCCAGATACCCACATTAAGGATCATAGTGCAAAATGAAAGATCAAATGAAGATCATGTCCGACTTCGTCTAGATGAGTTGGATTCTCTTGATGAGAAAAGGATAGGAGCATAATAGAATCTTCAAATCTACAAATCCAAAATGTCTCAGGCCTACAATAAGTTTGCTCGATTTAGGACTTTTACCAACGGAGAGATGGTTCTTGTCCTTAGTGTTTGTACCAAAAAAATAAAATAAATAAATAAATAAATAAATAAATAAATAAATAAATAAAATGCAAATCCTGAGATGGCTCAAGTACACATCCCGAGGCAATCCAAAACAATATAAAAAAAATGAAATAATGAGAAAAAGAAAAGGTGATCTTACCCTTACCATGTTTGTCATGTTAATTTAAAATAAAAATAAATAAATAAATGACAGCTTGCAACCTAGTCAATACGATAATATCAAATCTCTCTAGAAATATACCATCCGGTTGGACCGGGTTGTCTCGATCCCCATAATCACGAATTGTCTGGAATGATCCTCGGTCTATAAAAAAAGAAGAAGAAAACTAACAAAAAAGGGAAGGGGGGAGGGGGGGGGGGTGGAGAAACAAAGAAAGAAAGCTAATATATATCATCTCCACCTTCTCCTTCATGTTGGGCCGCCTCCGACACCTATGGTGCCGTCACCAAAAAAAAAAGGAAGAGCTATATAATAGCCCCTCTCCTTCCTTTCAATCCCTAACCGGAGCCAAGGCTCTATTGTACCCGCCTTAACCGGAGAAGAAAAGCAACGATTATATGATTGCCCCTCTGGTGCCTACCATCGAAGGAGAAAAGAAGGCAAAGGCTATACAATAGCCTCCCTGCCACCCTCGTCGTCACCAAAAAAAGGCAAGGGCTATATAATAGCTCTCTGTTGCCTACTGCTACAGGAGAAAAGAAGGTAAACGCTATACAATAGCCTCCCTCCACCCTCGTCATCGCCGGTCTCCCTTGTGGATATTATCGCCCGCTGTTGTTCGGGTTCTGAACCAAATGTGGACAATGTCCTGGTACAAGCAAACCTATGTTCAGATCCCTCACCGTCCTTGACTTCGATATCTAGCACATGGTTCAGCTCCAATCAATCTCCAGAGATGCTTTGATTTTAAATTTGTGATCTTGGAGCTGGATAACTGGGAATTATGGCGCTGATCACCATGGTTTGGATGAGGTTTATGTCTCTGTGCTGCACTTCAAGCAAAGGTTCGTTGCTTCTTTGTCTGGAAGCACTGGAGATTCTTGAGAAACAATTGAGGCTGAATTCTAAATAGATTGGCCACCAATTTACTATACATAAGGGTATTATGAATATTTTCATGGAGCAATGTCCAAATTAAGGAGGAAGATGGAAAAGATGTTACTATTGTTATGAAAATGAAGAGGATTGTTGCGGGACCACGACGATGCCAAATAAAAAAGAAGAATTAAGATGCTAAAGATCACAGGAAATGAAGAAACCACTATTGAAGTTGTTATTAATTCTTCTACCACAAACTCTTGATGCCATGTGATATTTTGTGGGTGTTAAATGAATTACATTCCCAAGTCCTGAGATATAATATGATTGTAAATTTTGTTATGAAGTCATTTCAAAGTTTATGTTAAATATTCAGTTATATAGAGGGCATATGATTTGTTTGAGGAAATGCCCAAGAAGATTGGCTTTGTGAGCCATGTAGGCATTTGAAGGTTATGAACAATGTTCAAGTCCATGGATTTCTCACAATACAGGAGTTCTTATCATGTATTGATACAATTTGTTTAGTGGAATATTCTAAGGGATCATTGGGATTGTACAACTATGTCATTGAACAATTGAATAGATGATTTGTGGTTATATTGCTTAAATGAAACTAATACTTCAGAGCAAAGACAAATGTCTTCTAAATGTTGCCATGAAACTTGACAGAGTTGCAACTTTCTCTTGAATGTATTCATCGATTTTTGATGCAAAGGAGCTGTTAAAGTTTAGGGATTGTTGTAATATGAAGATTGACTTGAAAGCCATAAGGCTGTTGTTCATACATCCTAAGAAGTCAGGATGCACAAAGGATGAAGATCTTACCTGAGTGATGATAGAAAAACCTTGTCGAAGTTTATTAGGAGTTGTTAGTTAAATGAATGTTGCCCAACACTTTGAATGTGTGATACTAAAATGAATTTAGAACGTGATGTCTTAAACACGAATGATGCCAAAGATGATTTCAGGAACCAAAATATGTACCAATATTTGAGGTCCCACAGGGTCTATCGGCTGAATCATATTGAGGCAAGCAACTTATACAACAGTCAGACTTGGTTCTTTTAGGGTGTTTTACAAATAAAGCTGTTGAGGCGAATGATGGAAAGCCACCGCCTCTTCTTCAGATGGCGCTATTACAAAAATGCCTTGCATGCTCTCTATCGAATTTTTGCAGAAAAAGGGGAAACAGAGCTGCTGCTGTTGGTATGAAGGTGGTGTGAAGGCAAACTCTTCATTTGGGGACAAGAAATAAAAGAGAATTTTCTATTGTTGTTCCTTGAATTGTATTTCATATAAAGCTTGATGGCAAGTTCAGTTGACCGATTTGTACGGGAGAATGACTGTAAATTTTATTTTAAGAACTCCATGTCCATGTTTAGATATTCAATTATATAAAGCACACATCACCTATTCGATGAAATGCTTAATAAAACTTTGAATGCAATGCTTGATATGGGAATTGTGATAGATGAAGTGTTTGATGAGTATGTTCTTAACTGGCTTCTTTGTTTTTTCCAAAGTATGATGTATCCAAGGAAAATCCCATCAATTTAACTGGTGAATGCATATCTTAGGGATGGAAGACGTCTATAAGCAGCAGCAAATGGAGATAAAAAAAAGGGGGTTTGGTCAATAGCATGTGAAATTATGCACCAAAGGGAGCTCATTTAGCTGCAGATCATGAGAATGAAAGGAGTTCCAATAGTTGAAGCATATTGAGCAAGCCTGGGCATTGAAGCAGCATAATTATTCTATTATAAAAAAAAAATACAGGACAATCCCATGCCAAGCCCAAATGTTGAACTTCAAATATGCTTCTACATACCAAAGGTCAAGGAATGAATCTTGTAAAAAGCAATAAAAAGTTGTTGCTGTGTTGCTGCAAAATAGAAGAAAAGAAAAGAAGAAGAATACGGTGCTACTGTGCTGGCTACCGAACATAAGGGAAAGAATGCTGCAGAATCTATGTTGTCGTAAAGCCGTTATTATAAATGGTTTTAATGTTTTTGAAACTGAAAATAACAATGCTTGAAGCTCTGTTGTGGTACCGTTGCTGATCGTTGAGTTGTCATACTGCTGCTGCTGAAAAAAAAAAAAATGAAGTCAAATTTATGAAATTCTGCCAGCTTGATCACCCTCTATTCGAATATCGATAACATTTGATAAGAAACTCCGATTGAGGTGAAATTTGCGGCATTGGAAACTAGACATCCAGAGCTTTTCTAGCTATATATAGTACAGATCCTTTCGGTGGCCTAGAAAGTACAGATTCTTATGGAGAAAGAAGCCAATTCCTGCAGTTCTACCAGCTTGACCACCCTTCATTCAAATATCAATAACTTTTGATAGGAAACTCCAATTGGGGTGAAATTTGTGACATTGGAAACTAGACATCCAGGGATTTCCATCTATATATGGTACAGATCATTTTGATAGCCCAGTTGGTACAGATTCTGGTTACAAGGCATGGCTGATTGTCGTGGACTTATTTGTGGGCCATTAGCAAACGTGGTTGCATCTCTTGACCTGTCCATGAGCTCAAAGAATTCAGTGCTGTGTGATTTTGGAAAAGCTAATTCGGTTATATGAAATGCCCAAATATGTATATTATGGGAATAAACGCGCTGATATTATAGTTACGACCTGGATCATCTATTAACCCATAGCGGCAATAGAATATGCATCTTGAAGGGAAATGGTGAGATACGAATCCCAAAGTGGTGCAGGCATCATGGCTGTAACGAGACGTGTATCTTGAGGCGATGATACGACGGCACAAATTCAAAGGGGACGGCGAGGCTGAAGGCGGTGTTAATAAATAAATAAATAAATAAATAAATAAATAAATAATATGTATGAACATCCTATGATGATATCCATATGTAATAAAAGTCATGATTTTCAAATAAATAAAAAAAATTATTCTTTTTCATTGTGTCTACTTGTATTTTTGTCTTTAATCGGAGGTTCCCGCAATCTTATTCGGGGTAATTAATAATAGAGGCTTGCCTCTATTAGGAATGAAAGAACCCGCAAAATTAAAAAAAATATATGATATTTGTGATTCGATATGTCGCCTGGCGTTTCTTCACAGACACGATGTCGGGAAGCTATTTTCGATCCCACAAATTCTGGCACTCCCGGTTGGGACTCATTCCACCTCCCATCTTTGAGGCAAAAGTACAAGTAGAGGCTTATGAACTTTGTCAGGGGACAACTACATTCAAGATCTCTCTTGTAATTGGAAATTTGGTATCATAGATGTCTTGATAGTCCCACACCTTCCATCCATTCGAAGTTGACTTAATATGATTTTCTCGGTTTGATATGAAGATCCAATGATAAAGAATCATAGATTTTTATTTTGTAGAGGTTACCCCAGCCCAGTTCTAGAGAGAGGTTTCTACAGAAGAAGACAATGAGCGCAGCTTGAAAATGTCTGACAGAAGGGAATCTTCAAACCTGCTAAAGTCTTGCAAAAAAAAAAAAAAAAAAAAACTGCAAAAAAAAAAATCGAAAATCAAAAATCAAAAAAATAAAAATAAAAAAATAAAATAGCAAAAGAAAAGACAAGAAAAAAAGAGGAAAAGAAAAGAAAAGAATGAAAAGAAAAAAGGGAAAGAGAAAAAAAAGAAATATTATCTAGGGTGCACCTACTAAGGAATGAAGGTTTCAAATTATAAGATACACTTTGTCTTCTTTCAAAGTTATAAAAATATTGAAATGAGTTCTTTCAAAACCCTTAGGTTGGCTAGAATGAACTCAACTGTTGTAGGGTTATGACCTCAACCCGATGAATATAAAGGCGGTAGGTCTCCAAAATGTCACCATAACAAAAACTTCTCCATAAAAGAGCCCATCCAACATTAAGGAAGTCGCAATCGATAAGATAACGCTGAGTCCATTCTATTGAAAGTCAAAAGTCAAAATACAAAAAAGGGAATTTAGAAATACATATAATGTGGATGGTCAATGAGGCTCGAGGAGGCTCATCACATGCACCATTCACAAGATGCCGCATAAAGTGCAATGGAGTTCTAAAGGGACATAAAAGAAGAAGGATCAGGTCACGTGCCACACAGGGGGCAAGGAACGCGAATTGACCTTCAACAATAAAATGTTCCTAAAAGGAAGGATAGTAAACCCCAAAATCCTCCTTAAAGCATTTTCATCGAAAAAATAGATGTATAAATTCATATCATTTGGATGACCAATGAGGCCCGAGGAAGTCCACTACTTGTACCATTTACAAGATCCTCGGGGCATAAAAGAAGAAGGATCAAGTCATGTGCCACACAGGGGGCAAGAAACAAGAGTTGACCTTCAATGAAAAAATGTCCCCAAAAGGAAGATAATGAGGATGGGTCCATTTTCCTTCCAATCCAAAATCTTCTTTAGTGGGATGTACAAATTCATATCATCTAGATGGTCACGGAAGCCTAGGTTAACCTTCCACATCCATCATTCACAAGGTCCTGCATAAATTGTGAAGGAGTCCTAAAATTGCATATGAAAAGAAGGATCAAGTCACATGCCGCACAGGGGGCACAGGATGGGGATTGACCTTCACCAACAAAATGTTTCTCACAAGAATGATGGTGAGAATGAACCCATTTTCCTTCCAAACCAAAGTTCTCTTTTAAAGCAATTTCAACAAATAAAAATATGCAGTACCGCAAATGCAACAACAGATGGTTGGCTTAATAGTATATTAACTTGAACGCATACAATAGTTGAATAACCCTGTCTCTCGGCATAAATAAAAGTTCAAGCCAGTGGAACAAAGAAGAACCTCAAGTGCCACCATCCTTGAACAGTTGACAACAATAATCCTGCAAGTGACACACAGGTGGTCGTTTTTTAATTGAAATAAAAATTGGTAAGAAAATCATGCCTTATCTAGAGGGGTATATATAATGCGGATTGATACTTGGCTCACCTTATGACAACTTGTGGGTATACAAGTGTAAAACCTGACTCCTTTGTTAGTTCACTGCAAATCATTCAAGAGTACCACAAATCTGCTCAAGTCATTTCAGATATGGTCACATGTAAAAGATGCATTTCTGATATAATTTGGGGGCATAAATGATGAAATCATATTATTTGACATAATAGTCACTCGATAAAATAATGATAAAAATGTGGTATATTATATCATGAAATAAAGAAATCTGCACAACAAAGGGTGGATTCAGATGGTGTCTGGTTATCACGATAGGATTCTCTCTTCCGCTGACGAGATAGATCCGGTCTTTCCTTATCCAAAGTTGAGTGCTAGAAGTTTGTCATCCAACATAGGGAAAACAAAATTCTATATCAATCCCCAGAGAAGAAAAGACATCTCATCCAACATTAACTGCGGGAATGTAGAAAGTCGTGAAAGGACCGTGGATCCCAAAGCAACAACATTCTCAAATCCCAAGCGATGAAGTGTGTATCCCGAAGCAGTGAAGCACACATCCCGACGCAGCACAGATCTCATGGTGATGATGAAATACTCATCTCGAGGCAGCTAATAAAAATATAAATCCCAAGCGAGGAGGTGTGCATCCCGATGTAGTGAAGCACACATCTCGAAGCAGCATAGATCTCAAGGTGATGATAAAACGCTCATATCGAGGCAGTAGATAAAAATACAAATCCCAAACAAGGAGGTGTGCACCTCGATGCAGTAAAGAACATATCTCGCAGTAGCACAGATCTCAAGGTGATGATGAAACGCTCATCTCGAGACAGCTGATGAAAATATAAATCCCAAGCGAGGAGGTGTGCATCTCGATGCAGTGAAGCACACATCTCGAAGCAGCACAGATCTCAAGGTAATGACGAAATGCTCATCTCGAGACAGTTGATGAAAATATAAATCCCAATGGCGCAAATCTTGAGACATGGTGAAGTACACATCTTAAGATAGCTGATGAAAATATAAATCCCAATGGCGCAAATTTTGAGGCATAGCGAAGCACACATCTCAAGATGGCCGATGAAAATATAAATCTTAAAACATCATAAATCTAGAATGGGCAATCAAGTACGCACCTCGAAGTAGATAATGAAATACAAATATCAAAGAAGTCATGGATTTTGAGGCGACGATGATGCCCAGATCTCAAAATGGCTGATTAAAATATAAATCCCAAAATGACAAAAATCTTGAGGCATGGCAAAGCGCACATCTCAAGATAGCCGATGAAAATATAAATCTCAAAACATCATGAAGCTTGATGGGGCAATCAAGCACGCATCTCGGGGTAGCTGATGAAATACAAATATCGAAACAGCTATGGATTTCGTGGCGACAATGGAGCGAGAATCTCAAAACAGCTAATAAAAATATAAATTCCAAAATAACACAACTCTTGAGGCATGGTGAAACATACGTCTCAAGATGATCGATCAAAATATAAATCCTAAAATGACGCAAGTCTTGAGGCAGCGATGGAGCACGCATCACAAGACGGTCAATGAAAATATAAATCTCGAAGCAGCCACAAATCTCAAGGCGCCGATGTAGCACGTAACATGAGGTGGTGATAAATCCCAAAGCAAAAAAATATGCATCCCCCAAAACAATTACGAATCTCAAAATGATGAAGTGTGCATCCCGAGGCAGTGAAGCACACATCTCGAAGCATCACAAATCTCGAATCAATAATGAAGTACGGATCTCAAGACAACTGATGGAAATACAAATCTTAAAGTTGATGAAGTACGTGTGCATCCAGAGGCAGCAAAGCACACATCTCAAAGCAACACAAATCCTGATGTTGCCCGAGAATATAATTCTTGAGGTGACTGAAGAAGAATACAAATCTCGAGGTAGCTTTCATCGGCATATATCACTTCAAGAGCTAATCTCATATATGAAGAAGTTGGACAGGACTAGTCTAAAGGTGTTACCCGACTTTCAAATCATAAAAGCTGAAATAGAAAGTCTAAAATGATAGAAGACATCAAAGTTCATCATGAAGCTCCATAAACCTTTTAGAAGGATGGGGGAAAGCTACGATGCATATGTCATTTGAAATCAAATGAAAAAAGGGCTATGACACATAAAGTTTTACGCATTCCGACAATGGAATCAAAATTTCTACAAAAAATATATATATATGAAAAAAAATAAAGCCTCTGTAATTAGGTTCTCAGACGTTTATATAATGAGATCATCAAGATATATGAAATGTCAAACTTGGACTCTCAGACACTCATATAATGAGATTACCAAGGAAATATGAAACGTCAAACTTGTATCCTCCATTGATGAGGTCAGGTGAAATATGACGCTTCTAAAAATAATGAAATGAAAAAAATCCTCACTTGGATTCTCAAACACTCATATACTGAGATGACCAAGAAATATGAAATATCAAAACTTGTATCCTCCATTAATGGGGTTAAGTAAAAATATGACACTTGAAGTTTTGCATATTCCGACAATGGAGTCGAGACTTCTAAGGAAAATTCACTTGGGTTCTCATACACTCATGTGATGAGATCACCAAGATATATGAAATGTCAAACTTGGTTTCTCAGATATTCACATGATGAGATAACCAAGAAACATGAAATTTCAAACTTGTATCCTCCGTTTATGAGGTCAAGAATAAACACATATATATTTGGAGACTCGCAGCTGGCGAATCAAGACTTTGAAGAAATTCAAATCAATAGAAGACCCATAAGTACAATCCTCGATGATGTCGAAGAGGAAAGTGCTGGGGGCAAAGTGGAAGTCTTCACCCTCGAAATGCCAGAGCAAGATTGGAGACAACCTTCATAGAATATTTGAAATTTGATTAACTCCCAAGGGGCAAATCAGAAGGCCTTCAGATAAAGTGAGGAACCCTAAGATTCACCTTTATAAATTCGATGTCTTTCATATGAAAAAGCAAAAGAAATTATGCACGATGTACACTTTGTGATATGTAGTGCACATCAATATGGGCCCAAGATGCGACTTAAGATTAAAGTGCATGGGATATTATGAACCAAAAATGATCAAGTTGAATATGATAAAAGATACTGTCCATTGTTATCCAACTCAAAAAAAAAAAACGTTGTCTTCAAAAATAAAAGAGCCGAATATGATAGGCTCCCTGGGATGTTATAGGCTTATCGTACCTATAAGACTCCAATACAATCCATAGTACCTATAAGACTCCAATACAATCCACACCATACTCTTTAGTGTTGGTAATTGGAGGAGTCCTTTCTCTCAAAATTCAAATGGCGTGAAATCTCAAGTGAAGACAATATTTGGCACATAGATGAACTGTACTCTCTCGATGAAAAGAGGATAGAAGAATAGTATATTCTTGAAATCTATAAAGCAAGGATGTCACAAATCGGATTGACTCCAGACAAAGATGGAAAAAAAATTAAAAGATGACTGTAAGTCTCCCAATAAGGCTTGGGTACAAAGATGAAGGACATTTTTATGTTCATACTTCTCTCTCTCAAATAAATTTCGTGAGAGAAGTATGAAGGGGCATTTGTTTATACCAAAAATAAAAATAAAAAATAAAATAAATAAATAAATAAATTGCAAATCCTGAGATGGCTCAAGTACACATCCCGAGGCAATCCAAAACAATATAAAAAAAATGAAATAATGAGAAAAAGAAAGGGTGATCTTATCCTTACCATGTTTGTCATGTTAATTTAAAATAAAAAAAATAAAAAATAAATAAATAACATCTTGCAACCTAGTCAATAAGATAAGATCAAATCTCTATAGAAATATATCATCCGGTTGGACCAGGTTGTCTCGATCCCCATAATCACGAATTGTCTGGTATGCTCCTCGGTCTATAAAAAAAGAGAAGAAAACCAATAAAAAGGGGTATATCATCTCCACCTTCTCCTTCATGTTGGGCCGCCTGGGCCACCTATGATGCTGTCACCAAAAAACAAAAGGAAGAGCTATATAATAGCCCATCTCCTTCCTTTCAATCCCTAACAGGAACCAAGGCTCTATTGTGTCCGGCGTCACCGGAGAAGAAAAGCAAGGGCTATATGATAGCCCCTCTACTGCCTACCATCAACGGAGAAAAGAAGGCAAAGGCTATACAATAGCCTCCCTGCCACCCTCGTCGTCACCAACAAAGAGGCAAGGGCTATACAATAGCTCTCTGCTGCCTACTTCTACAGGAGAAAATAAGGCAAAGGCTATACAATAGCCTCCCTGCCACCCTCGTCATCGCCGGTCTCCCTTATGGATAATATCGCCCGCTGTTGTTCGGGTTCTGAACGAAATGTGGACCATGTCCTGGTACAAGCAAACCCATGTTCAGATCCCTCACCGCCCTTGACTTAGATATCTAGCACATGGTTCAGCTCCAATCAATCTCCGGAGATGCTTTGATTTTAAATTTGTGATCTTGGAGCTAGATAACTGGGAATTATGGAGCTGATCACCATAGTTTGGAATAGGTTTATGTCTCTGTGCTGCACTTCAAGCAAAGGTTCGTTGTTTCTTTTTCTGGAAGCACTGGAGATTCTTGAGAAACAATTGTGGCTGAATTCTAGATAGATTGGCCGCCAATTTATTATACATAAGGGTATTATGAATATTTTCATGGAGCAATGTCCAAATTAAGGAGGGAGATGGAAAAGATGTTACTGTTGTTATGAAAATGAAGAGGGTTGTTGCGGGACCACGACGATGCCAAATAAATAAGAAGAATTCAGATAATAAAGATCGCAGGAAAGGAAGAAACCACTATTGAAGTTGTTATTAATTCTACTACAACAAACTCTTGATTCCATGTGATATTTTTTGGGTGTTAAATGAATTACAATCCCAAGTCCTGAGATATAATATGATTGTAAATTTTGTTATGAAGTCATTTCAAAGTTTATGTTAAATATTCAGTTATATAGAGGGCATATGATTTGTTTGAGGAAATGCCCAAGAAGATTGGCTTTGTGAGCCATGTAGGCATTTGAAGGTTATGAGCAATGTTCAAGTCCATGGATTTCTTACAATACAGGAGTTCTTGTCATGTATTGATACAATTTGTTTAATGGAATGTTCTAAGGAATCATTGGGACTGTACAACTATGTCATTGAACAATTGAATAGATAATTTGTGGTTATATTGCTTAAGTAAAACTAATACTTTCGAGCAAAGACAAAATGTCTTCTAAATGTTGCCATGAAACTTAACAGAGTTGCAACTTTCTCTTGAAAGTATTCATCTATTTTTTATGCAAAGGAGATGTTAAAGTTTAGGGATTGTTGTAATATGAAGATTGTCTTGAAAGTCATAAGGCTATTGTTCATACATCCTAAGAAGTCAGGATGCACAAAGGATGAAGATCTGGCCTGGGTGATGATAGAAAAACCTTGTAGAAGTTTATTAGGAGTTGTTAGTTCAATGAATGCTGCCCAACAATTTGAATGTGTGATACTAAAATGGATTAAGGACGTGATGTTCTTAAACATAAATGATGCCAAGGATGATTTCAAGAACCAAAATATGTACCAATATTTGAGGTCCCACAGGGTCTATCAGTTGAAGCATATTGAGGTAAGCAACTTATACAATAGTCTGGCTTGGTTCTTTTAGGGTGTTGACAAATAAAGCTGTTGAGGCGAATGGTGGAACACTGCCTCTTCTTCAGATGGCACCATTACAAAAATCCTTGCATGCTCTCTATCAAATTGTTGCAGAAGAAGGGGAATCAGAGCAACTGTTGTTGGTATGAATGTGCTGTGAAGGAAAACTCTTCATTTGGGTTCAAGAAATAAAAGAGAATTTTCTATTGTTGTTTATTGAATTGTATTTCATATAAAGCTTGATGGCAAGTTCACTTGACCGATTTGTACGGGTGAATGATTGTAAATTTTATTTTAAGAACTCCAAGTCCATGTTAAGATGTTCCATTATATAAAGCACACATCACCTATTCGACGAAATGCTTAATAGAACTTTTAATGCAATGCTTGATATGGGAATTGTGATAGATGAAGTGTTTGATGATTATGTTCTTGGTTGGCTACTTTGTTTTTTCCAAAGTATGATGTATCATAGGAAAGTCACATCAATTTAAATGGTGAATGCATATCTTAGGGAGGGAAGACGTCTATAAGCAGCAACAAATGGAGATAAAAAAAAGTGGGTTTGGTCAATAGTATGTGAAATTATGTACCAAAGGGAGCTCATTTAGCTGCAGATCATGAGAATGAAAGGAGGTCCAATAGTTGAAGCATATTGAGCAAGCCATGGCATTGAAGCTGCATAATTACTCTATTATAAAAAAAGCACAGGACAATCCCATGCCAAGCCCAAAAGTTGAACTTCAAATATGCTTCTACATACCAAAGGTCAAGGAATGAATCTTGTAAAAAGCAATAAAAAGTTGTTGCTGTGTTGCTGCAAAATAGAAGAAAAGAGAAGAAGAAGAATAAGGTGCTATTGTGCCGGCTACCAAACATAAGGGAAAGAATGCTGCAGAATCTATGTTGCCGTAAAGCCATTGTTATAAATGGTTTGAATGTTTTTGAAGTTACTGAAAATAACAATGCTTGAAGCTCTGTTGTGCTACCGTTGCTGATCGTTGAGTTGTTGTCATACTACTGCTGCTGCAAAAAAAAAAAAAAAAAAGAAAGAAGTCAAATTTCTGCAATTCTGCCAGCTTGATCACCCTCTATTCGAATATCGATAACATTTGATAGGAAACTTCGATTGAGGTGAAATTTGCGGCATTGGAAACTAGACAACCAGAGACTTTCCAGCTACATCTAGTACAGATCCTTTCGGTGACCCAGCCAGTACAGATTCTGATGGATAATGAAGCCAATTCCTGCATTTCTACCAGCTTGACCACCTTTCATTCAAATATCAATAACTTTTGATAGGAAACTCCAATTCGGGTGAAATTTGCGGCATTGGAAACTAGACATCCAGGGATTTCCAATCATTTTGATAGCCCATTTAGTACAGATTCTAGTTACAAGGCATGGCTGATTGTCGTGGACTTATTTGTGGGCCATTACCAAACGTGGCTGCATCTCTTGACCTGTCCATGGGCTCCAAGAATTCAGTGTTTTGTGATTTTGGAAACGCTAATTCGGTTATATGAAATGCCCAAATATGTATATTATGGGAATGAACGCGCTAATATTATAGTTACGGCCTAGATCATCTATTAACCCATAGCGGCAATAGAATACGCATCTTGAAGGGAAATGGTGAGATACGAATCCCAAAGTGGTGCAGGCATCATGGCTATAACGAGACGTGTATCTTGAGGCGGTGATACTACGGCACAAATTAAAAGGGGACGGCGAGGCGGAAGGCGGTGTTAATAAATAAATAAATAAATAAATAATATGTATGAACATCCTATGATAATATCCATATGTAATGAAAGTCATGATTTTCATATAAATAAAAAAAAAAATCATTCGTTTTCATTGTCTCTACTTGTATTTTTGCCCTTAATCGGAGGTTACCGCAATCTTATTCGGGGTAATTAATAATATAGACTTGCCTCTATTAGGAATGAAAGAACCTACAAAATTAAAAAAATATATGATATTTGTGATTTCATATGTCGCCTGGTGTTTCTTCACAGACACGATGTCAGACGGGTATTTTCGATCCCACACTTAGAAGACCAATTATCACCAACAAACGTGCAAGGGGCAAGTTTAAAGCAAATTGGGAAAGGCCATATATCGTGTAAATCGTCTACGAAGGAGGCACGTATGAGCTCATTGATGCTAATGGAGAAAGACCAATGTCACCTATTAATGGTCGCTTTCTAAAAAAGTACTATATGTAATGTAAAAATGTTTGCCTATGACGGAACGTCTGGTCCCTTGTAGGGGTAGACTAGTCATGTATAATTAAATATACTTCCCTAGGCGAAACATTCATCATCATGTACTTTTGTATTAAATTCATTCAATGAAATAAAGAGGCATGTGTCTGTCTACGACGGAATGTCAGACTCCCTGTACAAGGTAGATCTGTCATGCACAATTAAATGTGCATCCTGAGGCAAATACACTGACCCCATATGTTCCAAAAAAAAATAAATAATAAAATAAAAATCTTATTTAAGTCAAATGTTCGTTTGAAATGTCTCAGAACTAGCTACCAAAGCCTATATAAAATAATAAAATTAAATCAAATGAAATAAATAGAGAAGGGGAAAGCCTTTCAATGCCCGATAAATTGCAACAGTGACTTTTGCTTTCTCCAACTCTTTGAGCCATTTTGTGAAAATACCAACATGAGAAGTGTTTGAGCAATCTCCTCGATCCTCAGAGCATTGTGCTTTAGCCTCATCCAATGAAATTTGAAAACCTACTCGTGTGTGCTTAAAATTTTCGAAGAAGTTTGTTGAAGTTGTTATCTCTTCTCCCAAAGTATTCATCATATCTGAAACTTCACAAAGTTCGGTTTCAAGCTGATGATGTCTTGCGGCAAGTTTCTGATACTTCTCCTTCTTCATGTTTGTGTCATTAGTGCAAAATCCAAGGAATTTTAAGGAAATAAATGTGTTGAAATTTTCCTAAAAATTATTTAATTAAATAATTTTTCCTAGAGTGTTAATGAGGATCTAATAGTGGGGGAAATTAAGTTAAAGAGATTTAAAACCCCAATTAGGGTTTATAGGAGACAGAGGGACTGATTTGAAATTTTTAAAAGTATGTAGGACTAAAAGAGAGTTGTTCCCTCTCTCAGTCTGGGACTAAAATGCAATTACACAAAAAGGGAGAAGGACCTCTGGATAATTTTCGTTGAGAAAACTTTATTAGGAATGGATGAACGACTGAAAGATCTCAGACTGTAGTAAATCGTGAGGCATTATAACGGCCTACAGAGAGCCACGTGGTAAGCCTTGGTTTAATCCATCTGATCGCGGATCAGATACGAGGCAAGGAAGGGTGGATATTATGATGGTGACCTCATGGTGTGGGTAATCGTGAGCCGTCCATCTCATGATCATTTGTAGTTCCAAGGCAATAGGTTAAGATCTGACCGCTAGTTTTCGATTAAATCCCAGCCCTCTATCTGAGGTTTTCTTGATACGAGATATACTAATAAGATCCAGGCCGTTGAGATAAATCAGAGAATCCTCACCTCACATCCGCGAGATCGAATATCGAGGCAGCCCATCTTTCTCCTCCAGCTGCTTGGAACCGGCGCGCGAACACCGCCTCCTCTCCGGCCCTTATGCGCGGGGAGACCAGGTGACGCACAGCAACATTATGAAGGCGTTTCTCCACCCTCTCGTCTTCCAGTGGCCTATAAAAGGAGAAGGGTGTAGCTCAGTTAGGTACACCAAGCAAGGAAAGACTAAGGAGTCTTGAGAAAGGTCGTTCCGGTGCCTGTGAGGGGTGAAGTGGAGGAAAGGCGGTGCATAGGCGTCTGTTGAACCCGTGTCTGTCGTCGGAACGTTGTCGCAAAGAGAAGGAGGCTGTGACAATGAGGAGGAAGAGAGTGGAACTCACCGTGGGTGAGGCTGAGCTCGCCGGGGAAGAAGAAGGTGCACCTGGACTGACAGAGATCGCTGGTGGTGCCAGTTAACGTCCTCAGCTCTCCGGAAAGTCCCTGCCTCCATGTTGCATCATGTAGAATAGACTGCATGCGCCTGTGGTAGTGATACGAGCTCGTCGGAGGGGAGGGACGCGTGGCCGGGGCTGTGGTATGCAAAGCAGGCGGATGAGATCGGCAGTGACCGGATGGAGTGGAGGCAAAGCTTAGCGAGGCTAGGAGCTATCGTGCAGACCTGACCGAACGGCAGTCGTTCCAGGCTCCGACGAGCCACGGTCGTGAGAGAGAAGAAAGAAACGAAGAAGAGGGAGATAGGATAAAATATATATATATATATATATATATATAAAATAAATAATAATGATTATTATTTTAATTAATTCATTCAATAGAATTTAATTAGTTGAAATAATTCATTGGGAACTTTGATAATGTGACAAAAAAATTCAGTTGATTAATTTGTATGATCCACAATCATTATGAAAAGAAATTTAAAGCCTAGGAATGTTTGATTAATTCGTTTCTAGTCATAGAATTGTGACAAAATATTAAAGTGGATAATTTTTATATGTGCGACTATTAAATTGATAAGTTTTGTATAGTTGAAATAACTATATGGGACATAGTAGTGTGACATTAAATAAAATAGCAAACTATAGTGGAAATGGAATAATATTCTTGGTGTGACAATG
This sequence comes from Dioscorea zingiberensis, assembly GCA_026586065.1. Lineage (NCBI taxonomy): Eukaryota > Viridiplantae > Streptophyta > Magnoliopsida > Dioscoreales > Dioscoreaceae > Dioscorea > Dioscorea zingiberensis. Next base: position 42,165,197 of record CM048819.1, on the reverse strand, counting down.
CTAGTCTAATAATACCCATGTTGGGGTAGGATTAAATAAGTTAGTGTGACAAATATTCGTTAGTAAATTATAATAAGATAAATAGGGAGAATTTATCTAAATAATTTGCTAATCATGGTTAGTAGTTAATTGGATAATTAACTAGCTAATAGCTTAATTAGACAATTTAAGCAAGGAGTTTAGTTAAATCGATTTAGTGCAAAATCGATATTTTCACACAAAGATATTTAAATATATCATATTTAGTTGGGCTAGTCCCCTTTCTTGTCAACTTAAGATGATCAAATCCGATTGATAAATTTAAATTGGAAATAAAACGAAAATCGAATATCATAATTAGTTAAAAGGGGTTTAATTAATTATATCGGTAAGAAAGTGGCACAAGTAAGCTAAGTCGTTTATTGGGCTTAGTAGTGGGCCCAATTCGACTAAATTGACTAGAGGCGAACAATTTGGGTTTTAAACTCGACAAATAAAATAGAGTTGACTAGGTTTGACTAAGTTGGATGCAGAGACGACTAAAGGACATGAAAACTGAGGAATAAGGGTTAGTGACCCGGGAGAAGGTCTTTAGGACCCGTTAGTGGGCTTAGGCCCAACAGAGACGATAGACATGCATGTGTAACAAGAGACTCGTTGAAATCTTGTCTCTAATAGAGCCTATGTATGCCAGATACTCTCGGGGAGACGTAAGACATTCTAGGGGATTCTAGGAAGACTTCTAGTTTCATCAGGAGGTAAGTACACTTGCCAAGTTCCCTCCCGGTTTCGGGGTTTCTTGGACTTCCTTATGTTTTCTTGTTACATGCCTTACTGTTATCATACATGCTATTTGTATCTGTTTAGATTCCTGTTGAGCATGTATGCTTGTTTCGGGATGTTGGTGTCCCTGTTTGATGTGGTCTGCTGCCCGGACTCAGTGGAGCGTGGGGGCTCCGAAAGGGGAATGTTCAGGGATAGGACCCCCCTGGCATTTCTGCTTGCCTTGCCAGAGAGGCAATTCTCTGGTGGTCTTACCTGTCAGTGGGCTTGATATACTGACCGTGTTAACACGTATGAGAGGTAGTTCTACCGAATTTTGACTGGAGGGTCGAACGACCAGAAGGTCGTGCTTACAGCAAGTAGCTGGACATACTGGCCGGGAGTGATCCTTGAGTTCTCTTTGAAACTCTTCACAGAGCCCGAGGGCTTCTGTATCAGGGGTCGCACCTTTGGATTGTTTCTGGTAGACTCCTAGGATTGAGTTACTTGGTATTGTGACCTCATTGTTTGATATATTGTCTATTTATGTCTTTGTGACCCCGCAGGGGTACTTACTGGGCTTTCCATTCGAAAGCTCATGCGTTTTGCTCTTTCTCTTTCACAGATTCCAAGGTTTAGGGGGTGGAGCTTGAGGATAGGTCACTAGGAGATCCGAGGTCTGGGAGTCTCCTTTATCTTATATTCTGAGAGCTGTTTATTTTCTTTAGGACCCGTATAGGGACCAAACTTTGTATAGGACCTATGGACCCTTATGACTCTGTGTTCCTTTGAACTTGAGTTTATGTTATGGATTGTTATCTACTTATCACATTTAGGCCTTGTATTTGAGTTGAGATTATCTCTGCTTGAGTACGGCCGGTCTATTGACGTGCCCGAGGTCCCGGGATCCGGGTCGGGGCATGACAGATTAAAGTGGTATCAGAGCAGGTTCTCTAGATAGAGCAGATAGCAGAACCCTAGATGCCCTTAGCCAGTTGCATAGACTGAGTGTGGGTCTGGGGTAGTTAGTAGTACGTTAGATTGACACCTGGTTTTACCTGCAGGATGTCGGGACCGTCGTACCTTCAGGATTCATCCGACGATAAGGTGGAGTCCGTTCGAGAGAACACTCCACCACCCGTCTTGACTTGGCCGAGCTGCGAGACGTCCCTCGCTTGAGAGATGAGGGAGGGGCCGGTTGAGAGCCACCAACCGGAAGATCGACAGGCTTCAGACCATGGTTACTATGCTGGTTCGTGGACTTAGAGACCAGGCTGCTATGCAAAGGCCAGTGGACGTGGGCCCGAGGGTTCCACTGGTACAGGAGAAAGTGAGCCCGAGTATCCCTCCTCGGCATGTGTATCGAGCTCGTGACTACTGCCGTAGATTGGGGGTTCAGCTTAGGGATAGAGTCGTGAGTCCGTCTCCTACCGTTCTCAGGATCGCCTGGTGCAGACGGTGTGGAGGATATGGACACCGCATTTCAAAGTGTAGGCTCCTTGCTCTCTGGTGTCGTAGCTGTGGCAGTCCAGAGCACCTCGCCTTCTATTGTCCAGCTGGTGTACCGGGTCCTAGTAGGGGACCACCGGGGTTTGGAGGACATCGGCCCTGTGCTGACTACACTCTACTGTCTCCTAATGAGCATCACCTTGACTGAGTTTAGTTTCTGTTGTTGGAATAAAAGTAGTCCTACAAACATTTATGTTGTATGAGCTACTTATATTATGTCTTTGTTTTTAGCATGTTGTCCCTAGTTGTTGCTTTTAAATTCAATAAAAGTATGTTTATCATCACTTGTCTAGCTAGGAATAAAAGTAACTTTGAAATCTTTAACAGCTGAGCCATGAATCAAACCCGTGGAGGTCGAGGTGGTAGAGGTAGGGGTAGAGGTAGGCGAGGGCAACCTCGTCGAGCTGATGTGCCACAGCCGCCTGTAGAAGAAGTACCCCAACCACAGGGTGATGATATACCCCCAACTTTGGATGAAATGGAAGTTGAGCAGGAGGTGCCTGCTTAGTCAAATGCTCAGGTGCCTCAGGTAGAGGACCGAAACCCAAGGGGGGAGGTACCCCCCATGAGCATGCTGGATCTTATGCGTGAAATGCTGGGGCTGATCCAGGAGACCCGACAGCAACGAGTACCACCTCCACCAGCTACCCCCACGTCTAGCAAAGGGTTACTAGGGGAGATTAAGAGACTTTCTCCCTGACCTTTTGAAGGTGCCGCAGATCCCCATGCGGCAGAACAGCGGATAAGGGAAATGGAGAAGACCTTTGAGGTCTTTCAGACTACTGAGGCAGAGAAGATCAGGACCGCCGTCTATATGCTCCAAGGACCCGCGAAAGACTGGTACTTTGGAGAGATCAGATTGAGGAAGGGAGAGGCCTTCCAGACTTGGGAAGAGTTCAGAACTGCGTTCTTTGCCAAGTATTTCTCAAGAGGACACTTAGTCCAGCTCGGACAGCAATTCTCTCAGCTTGTTCAGGGAGGCTCTACTGTTGAGCAATATGAGACGGAATTCTACAGATTGGCCCATTTTCTGCCTGACATGGTTCCGACAGAGGAGAGTCGGGTAATGAAATTTGAGGCCGGACTGCGGCCATCACTTAAGAAGATCGTGACTAGCCACATGTATAAGACTTACATCGAAGTTGTGGCTAGGGCCAAGTATACTGAGGCTTCTTGCCAGGGGGACGCCCAAGGGTCATCCCAGAAGGAGAAGAAGGACAAGGGAGCGAACAGCCAGGGCTAATCATCGGGAAAGAGCTCTGGGAAATATAGGCTTGACAACAAGTATCGGCCTTATAGCAAGCCGACTAGGTCTACAGCCTCGTCTGGAGGCAAAGGGTCATCAGCTAGTGTGACCCAGACCCTAAGGTGCTATGAGTGTAAGGGACCGCATAAGAGGTCTCAGTGTCCGAGGATAACTAGAGGGTGTTATCTCTGTTTGGGTCTGGACCACCAGAAGGCCCAATGTCCGCAGCGTCAACAGGGACAGAGTGTGATAGGTGGAACCCAGGGATCGCAACAAGCTTCCAGGCAATCAGTTGGACCACCACCGAGACCACAAGGTGGAGATAAGAAAGGGAAGGCAACATCAGGACAGCCTTCCACCCCAAATCAACCCCAGCAGCAGTAGAGGCCGATGACCCATGGACGGGTCTATCATCTGACAACCGAGGAAGCACAGGCATCAGCCGATGTCGTGGCAGGTATCGTTTCTATTAGTTCATTCTATGCCTGCACTTTATTTGATCCTGGAGCCACACTCTTTCGTATCTGCACGATTTGCACGGAAACATACGTTGCCCGCTATAGATCTACCCCAGGAGCTGTGTGTAGACACCCCTGTAGTAGCTGCCAAGTTGGTAAGGAGGATTATACCGGCATGCCCAGTAATGATTGAGGGGCGGAGATTACTTGCAAACTTGCATGTAATGGACTTGAAGGATTACGACGTGATCCTCGGAATGGGCCAGCTCTCGCTTGATTTCTGTGATTTGTAGGCTATGCGTGGAAAGAGAGTTGTGTTTAGGATGCCAGGAGATGAAGAGTTCACCTTTAAAGGCAGTCAAACTTGTTCCCTAGTACAGGAGATTTCAGCTCTCCAGGCTCCGAAATTACTTAGGGGCGGATGTATAGGCTATCTGGCCTCTATTTCTGAGGCGAAGAATGATATAGAGATCGTAGTCTCAGATGTACCAGTGGTGAGGGAGTACCCTAATGTGTTTCTGAAAGAGTTACCAGGGTTACCCCCAGAAAGAGAATTGGAGTTCTCTATTGATTTGGTTCCAGGAACGGCTCCTGTGTCTAAGGCTCGTTATCGGATGGTGCCTGCGGAGCTTAAGGAGTTGAAGATACAACTAGAGGAGTTATTGGATAAAGGTTTCATAAGACCTAGTATGTCACCTTGGGGAGCACCTGTTCTCTTTGTCAAAAAGAAAGACAGGTCGTTAAGGTTGTGCATCGATTATAGGGAGTTGAACAAGGTGACTGTGAAGAATAAATATCCCTTACTAAGAATTGATGACCTATTTGATTAGTTGCAGGGAGCTCAAGTATTCTCCAAGATTGACTTGAGATCTGGGTATCATCAAGTGAGGATTAAAGAGACGGATATTCCAAAGAGTGTCTTCCGGACTAGATACGGGCACTATGAGTTTTTGGTAATGCCTTTTGGGCTTACCAATGCTCCGACAGTCTTTATGGACATGATGAATCGGGTATTCCGTCAATACTTGGACCAGTTTGCGGTGGTGTTCATTGATGATATACTGGTTTACTCAAGTAGCCACCAGGCATACGAGGAACACTTAAGAATTGTGCTAGAGACCTTGAGGGAGCAACAGCTCTATGCCAAATTCTCCAAGTGTGAATTTTGGTTAGATTGTATGCCTTCTTGGGTCACGTAGTCAGTGGAGCTCGAGTTTCAGTAGATCCCAAGAAGATTGAAGCCGTTGTTGAATGGAAGAGACCAACTACGGTACGAGAGATACGGAGTTTCCTTGGATTAGCTGGCTATTACAAGAGATTCGTTCAGGGTTTCTCGGTTATAGAAGCACCATTAACTAAATTGACCAGGAAAGGTACCAAATTAGTTTGGACCGAGTCCTGCGAAAAGAGTTTTCAGGAGTTGAAACAGAGATTGATTTCTGCACCAGTGTTGGCGTTACCGCAAAGTAATCGTGGGTATACGGTCTACAGTGACTCATGCAAGACTGGCCTCGGTTGTGTATTAATGCAAGATGGGCGCGTGATTGCTTATGCATCACGTCAGCTAAAGCCTTTTGAAGAAAATTACCCTACACATGATCTTGAGTTGGCGACGATCGTGTTTGCCCTAAAGATCTGGCGACACTTCCTCTACGGTGTACCTTGCCAAATTTACACCGATCATAAGAGCCTTAAGTACATATTCACCCAGAAGGAGTTGAATATGAGGCAGCGGCGTTGGTTGGAGCTAATTCAGGACTATGATCTCAGTGTCCATTACCACCCGGGGAAAGAAAACGTGGTGGCCGATGCGCTGAGTAGAAAGTCTGGATATGGAATTGCCGCTATGTTAACAACTCAGAGACATCTATTGGAGGACATGAAGAGGCTCGATCTAGAGGTTGTTTTGCCTATCATGGATGTTTCATTGGCCAGCTTGCATATCCGACCCTCGTTGTTGGAAAGGATTCGGGTTGCTCAAGGACAAGATCCTGATCTGGAGGAGATCAAGGAACACATAGGCCAGGGAGAACCAACACGGTTCAGAGTCCTTGAGGATGGTACTCTAAGATTTGATGAAAGGATATGTGTGCCAAATGTCCCTGAAATAAGAAGGGAGATTCTGGAGGAAGCTCACTATTCGAGCTACGCTATTCACCCTAGAGGTACTAAGATGTACAGATGGTTGAAAGATCACTTCTGGTGGAAAGGAATAAAGCGAGAAGTTGCGGAGTTCGTGGCTAAGTACACCACTTGTCAGTTGGTAAAGGTAGAGCACCAGAAGCCGGCAGGGATGTTACAACCCTTGCCCATTCTGGAGTGGAAGTGGGAGTATATTAACATGGACTTTGTGACAGGGTTGCCACGTACTCAAAGAGGCCATGAATCAATCTGGGTTATAGTAGACCGACTGACTAAGTCGGCCCATTTTATACTGTTGAGGACGAGAGCATCCTTGGAGAAATTGGCCCAGCTGTACATAGATCAGATCGTCAGGCTACATGGAGTACCGGTGTCGATCACTTCTGATCGAGACACTCGGTTTGTCTCCAGATTTTGGGAGCGCCTGCACACAGCTCCGGGAACAGGTTTGGCGTTCAGTACAGCTTTCCACCCACAGACTAATGGACAATCCGAAAGGACCATCAAGGTGCTAGAGGACATGCTGAGGGCATGCGCGTTAGATTTTTTCGGGGTCTTGGGATGAGCGCCTGAGCTTGGTAGAGTTTGCCTACAATAACAGCTACCGGGCAAGCATCAAGATGGCCCCGTATGAGGCACTCTATGGGACGAGGTGTCGAACTCCAGTTTGCTGGGGAGATGTGGGAGAAAGGAAGCTGGTAGCTGAGGCGACACTTGAGTAGCCAGATTTTATAAAACAGACGGAGGATCATGTCAAGATGATCAGGGAGAGACTCAAGGCTGCTCAAAGTAGACAGAAAAGCTATGCGGACCGTAAGAGATCTGATCAGGAGTTTCAAGTAAGAGATCTGGTATTCCTTAAGGTGTCTCCTATGAAGGGTGTTGTAAGGTTTGGACGACGTGGAAAACTTGTTCCACGTTATATCGGACCTTTTGAGATTTTGGAGCTCATAGGAGTTGTGGCGTATAGGTTGGCCTTACCTCGGGACCTTGCTCAAGTTCATGATGTTTTCCACGTCTCCATGCTGAAGAAGTGTATTCGAGATCCAACACGAGTAATTCCCCAGGTTCCTATGGAAATTTAGGAGGATATGTCCTATGAGGAGCGCCCAGTGGCTATCTTGGGACGAGAGGACAAGCAACTAAGGAATAGAACCATTCCTTTTGTTAAGGTGAGGTGGAACAATCACTCGGCGCGGGAAGCTACTTGGGAACGCGAAGAGAATATGAGAAAGCGTTACCCAGAGCTATTTACTTAGTTATAAGTGGTGTTGAAATTTCGAGGACGAAATTTTTGTAAGGGGGGGGGGATTCTAAAATCCAAGGATTTTTAAGAAAATAAATTTGTTGAAATTTTCCTAGAAATGATTTAATTAAATAATTTTCCCTAGAGTGTTAATGAGGATCTAATAGTGGGGGAAATTAAGTTAAAGAGATTTAAAACCCCAATTAGGGTTTATGGGAGACAGAGGGACTGATTTGAAATTTTTAAAAGTATGGAGGACTAAAAGAGAGTTGTTCCCTCTCTCAGACTGGGACTAAAATGCAACACAAAAAGGGAGAAGGACCTCTGGATAATTTTCGTTGAGAAAATTTTATTGGGAATGGATGAACGGCTGAGATTAAAAGATCTCAGACTGTAGTAAATCGTGAGGCATTATAACGGCCTACAGAGAGCCACGTGGCAAGCCTTGGTTTAATCCATCTGATCTCGGATCAGATACGAGGCAAGGAAGGGTGGATATTATGATGGTGACCTCACGGTGTGGATAATTGTGAGCCGTCCATCTCATGATCATTTGTAGTTCCAAGGCAATAGGTTAAGATCTGACCGCTAGTTTTCTATTAAATCCCAGCCCTCCATCTGAGGTTTTCTTGATACGAGATATACTAATAAGATCCAGACCGTTGAGATAAATCAGAGAATCCTCACCTCACATCCGCGAGATCGAATCTCGAGGCAGCCCATCTTTCTCCTCCAGCCGCTTGGAACCGGCGCGCGAACACCGCCTCCTCTTCGGTCGTTATGCGCGGGGAGACCGGGCGACACACGACAACATTATGAAGGCATTTCTCCACCCGCTCGTCTTCTAGTGGCCTATAAAAGGAGAAGGGTGTAGCTCGGTTAGGTACACCAAGCAAGGAAAGACTAAGGAGCCTTGAGGAAGGTTGTTCCGGCGCCGGTTAGCGGTGAAGTGGAGGAAAGGCGGTGCGTAGGCGTCTGTTGAACCCGTGTCTGTCGTCGAAACGTTGTCGTAAAGAGAAGGAGGCTGAGACAGTGAGGAGGAAGAGAGTGGAACTCACCGTGGGCGAGGCTGAGCTCGCCGGGGAAGAAGAAGGTGCACGTGGACTGACAGAGATCGCTGGTGGTGCCAGTTAACGTCCTCGGCTCTCCGGTAAGTCCCTGCCTCCGCGTGTTGCATCATGTAGAATAGACTGCATGCGCCTGTGGTAGTGATACGAGCTCGTCGGAGGGGAGGGACGCGCGGCCGGGGCTGTGGTATGCCAACGCAGACGGATGAGACCGGCAGTGACCGGATGGAGTGAAGGCAAAGCTTGGCGAGGCCAGGAGCTATCGTGCAGGCTTGACCGAACGACCTCTGCTCCGACGAGCCACGGTCGTGAGAGAGAAGAAAGAAACGAAGAAGAGGGAGATAGGATAAAAAAAAAAATAAATATATAATAAATAATAGTGATTATTATTTTAATTAATTAATTCAGTAGAATTTAATTAGTTGAAATAATTCATTGGGAACTTTGATAATGTGACAAAAAAATTCAGTTGATTAATTTGTATGATCCACAATCATTATGAAAAGAAATTTAAAGCCTAGGAATGTTTGATTAATTCGTTTCTATTCAAAGAATTGTGACAAAATATTAAAATGGATAATTTTTATATGTGCGACTATTAAATTGATAAGTTTTGTATAGTTGAAATAACTATATGGGACATAGTAGTGTGACATTAAATAAAATAGCAAACTATAGTGGAAATGGAATAATATTCTTGGTGTGACAATGCTAGTCTAATAATACCCATGTTGGGGTAGGATTAAATAAGTTAGCGTGACAAATATTCGTTAGTAAATTATAATAAGATAAATAGGGAGAATTTATCTAAATAATTTGCTAATTATGGTTAGCAGTTAATTGGATAATTAACTAGCTTATAGCTTAATTGGATAAATAGGAAGACTTCTAGTTTCATCCGGAGGTAAGTACACTTGCCTAGTTCCCTCCCGGTTTCGGGTTTTCTTGGACTTGCTTATGTTTTCTTGTTACATGCCTTACTGTTATCATACATGCTATTTGTATCTGTTTAGATTCCTGTTGAGCATGTATGCTTGTTTCGGGATGTTGGTGTCCCTGTTTGATGTGGTTCACGCGGGACTCAGTGGAGCGTGGGGGCCCCGAAAGGGGAATGTTCAGGGATAGGACCCCCCTGGCATTTCTGCTTGCCTTGCCAGAGAGGCAATTCTCTAGTGGTCTTACCTGTCAGTGGGCTTGATACACTGAGCGTGTTAACACGTATGAGAGGTAGTTCTACCGAATTGCGACCGGAGGGTCGAACGACCAGAAGGTCGTGCTTACAGCAAGTAGCTGGACGTACTGGCCGGGATTGATCCTTGAGTTCTCTTTGAAACTCTTCACAGAGCCCGAGGGCTTCAGACGTGGGTCGTACCTTTGGATTGTTTCTGGTAGACTCCTAGGATTGAGTTACTTGGTATTGTGACCTCATTGTTTGACATATTGCCTATTTATGTCTTTGTGACCCCGCAGGGGTACTTACTCGGCTTTCCATTCGAAAGCTCATGCGTTTTGCTCTTTCTCTTTTACAGATTCCGAGGTTTAGGGGGTGGAGCTTGAGGAGAGGTCACTAGGAGATCCGAGAACTGGGAGTCTCCTTTATCTTATATTCTGAGAGCTGTTTATTTTCTTTAGGACCGGTATAGGGACCAAACTTTGTATAGGGCCTATGGACCCTTATGACTCTATGTTCTTTTGAACTTGAGTTTATGTTATGGATTGTTATCTGCTTATCACATTTAGGCCTTCTATTTGAGTTGAGCTTATCTGTGCTTGAGTATGGCCGGTCTGTTGACGTGCCCGAGGTCCCGGGATCCGGGTCGAGGCGTGACACTTAGCCCAGTCCATCTACGTTTATCAAGCGTTCAAGTGCTAAAGTTTTCTCCTGCACACATGCTTCGACTTGCTGATTATGAATATGAGCTTGAACATTGGGATCCTCTGAAGTTTCTTGGACATAAGTTGCACACTGAGATATTCTTTCCAGTAAAGGCTCAAGACCAGTTAACTCAATGCCGAAAGATTCAAGATGTGAATTTGATTCCTTTACTTCATCATAATGCTGTGATAGTTGTGATAATTGAGAGACTTGATATTATTGATCACCTTATTTCGCAGGGCTTACACTATGTTCGGTATATTTTTTGAACCTGTAAGGAGGATATGCAAATAAATAAATAAAACATCTTGGTCTTGCTTTGGCGAAGTTGCAAGTTTGGCATGGACATTAATGCCATCACCTTTAAATTCAACCACAGGGGCAGGAGCATCCCTAACAATTTCTTTTGAAGGAGTTTGTCTTGAAGACTGAGAGATATTATCTTTTCGGGCAACTATATTTCAAAGAAAGTTGTCAACACTCATATCTCTATCACAATAAAAAAATAAAAAATAAAAATAATAAAAAAAATAAAAAAAACCTTAGTCGTGCTTTGGTGTCTCTGCAATTCCGGCATTTGCATTGGAGCCGCCACTCTCCAATTCCTCCGTGGGAGTATGAGTATCCTTAGCAATTTCTTGGATAGCTAACAAAAATATATATATTTTAATGTTCATAAAAAAAATAAAAAACAAAAAAAAAACCTTCATTCTACTTTAATGAAGATGTAACTTCCATATTAGCATCAAGATTGGCAATATCGCTATCTAATTTTTCCATGGAAGAAGGGGCATACTTAATAAAGCTTACAAACGAATTTGCCCAAAAGACGAAGTACTTTCATCCTCTTGAGCGGCTAGAGTTCAAAGAAATTAATCAAATGTCTTAAAAAAAAACCTTCTTGGATTATTGGCAAGTTTTGCGGTGTTCATTTTGCAAGGTAATTGGTATATCACAATGAAGTTTAAATCAAATAAAAAAAAGGGGTATAATACCTTGTGGTGGATCGGGAAGAACTTCCTCGGCACCAACATCAAAATCTGCCGGGTTTACTTGACCTAAAATTAAAATTTTTCATTAAATCCGTTGAAAGATGTATGAAGAGTAGTTTAAAGAGATGTTTCTTACCAAAAGGAGAGTCCGGAGGCACCCCCAAATCTAATGAAGGAACATCATCAATTCTTGGAGCTGTTTGGAAATTTTAAGGGTCAATTTATAAATATAAAAAAAAACATACCAATTGGGGAATTTTGAGCAATCTTGATATTTCCCAATGAAGTGTCATTAATTCTTATGCCTGTTAAACAAAGAATTTAAATTAAAAAAGGAAAAAAATAAAAAAAAATAAAAACGAGGACTTGAATGAGTAAATTTTTAAAAAAGTCCTTGTGAAACATAATATTTCAAATATAAATATTTGCCTTTATAAACAATATATATATCTAAAAAAAGAAAAATGGATGCTTGAATGAAGAATTTCTAGACACTCCTTATAAAAGCAAAATTTTTTTTTCGAATTTTTAGAAAAAACCCTCAAATAAATAGATAATATGAAATAAAAAGGAAGAAATTATAAAATTGAGAGATCAAGTGTAAAACCCGCCCCAAAATAAATAAGAATTTTTATTTACTATTCCCAGAATTTATTAAATGGAATTTTAATTTTGGTAAGCGATGGAATTTAGGAAAATTATAAAGGTCTAATTAATCCAGATTTAATTAAGTGTTAATTAAATCAGATTAATTATTGTGAAAAATAAACAAATATTTGAATCCCAGGAAAAGTGGGTATGGTCGGGGATTGAGACAACCCCGTGATGTCAGAGTGTACCCGTGATACTATGGTCGTCTGACCCGGAATTTCTGGATCTGGGTCGGGGATGGGGATGGGGATGAGTCCCATGGTTGATTCGCCACGCACGTGATGGCATAGTGGAAATAATAATAATAATAATAATAATAATATTATTATTATTATTATTATTATTATTATTAAACAAGTGAGGAAAGTGTTGGCTGAAATGTAATTTTTACGAGGACTTACATGTAAAGGTTTTAAAATATAACTGACATGAAATAGTACAAGGCTTCTCAAAATGGGGATATGAGAATAAGGATTTAAGAGTAAATGGCTTGGCTTGCATCACAAGCCTCTAAATTTATTTAAAAGTTTCATGAAGGCTCTATATATTTCCTATTATTTTAATCCCACTCACTAACTCAATCCCTCTCTTTGGGGAGCCATGAAGTTTCTCTTTTTGCCCCTCTTGTTCAAAAGGCTCTCCCCATGGACTCTCCTCTCTTTTAATCCCTCTCTCCATGGGTAGTGAAAGCTTTGAGATTTGCTTTTGTTTGGTAAGTGTTTCATCTTTGGTTTCCGGTTGATCTTAATGACAAAATAATGAATTGTCAATTTGGAAGTTAAGGTGTTTTTGGTTGATGAATGTAAAGAAGAAATGTGTTACTTTTATGAAGATATTTTAGGACTAAAATTTATTTGTTAATAGATGATCTGTGTGTAATCCAAGTGGTTGTCCTTATGTTTCTAAGGGCCCTTGTATATCTGAAATACTAGCAAGCCATGCATTCCGTAGAGTTTCAGTAAAGGGCCAAGGAGAGGTGGTTGAGTTACTAACTAGGGTGGATGATGACCATGGAGATGTTATTATTGAAGTGAAGGCCCCAGTGGATGTTGGAGCTCTTGTTTCTTCTTTACAAACCTCCATACTTCTCCAATGAATGCAAGGGTATACTTTCCTTTGCTCTTCTTTATTTTGTTGTGTCCTGGTTGTCAAATATTACTTAGAACTATGATGCTCCTAGAATTGTTTGGTTGTATTGTATTTGGAGTGAGATGGTTGGTCCAATCAAAGTAATTCTTGAGGATTGAAGATAGTATTAATGGAATTTCAATGTTATTGGGTTGTTCTGTTGTTTGGAATAGAGTGGATGGGTTTTGTTCTACTTCTATTGTGGATGTACTGAGATGTAGTGAACTGCAGGCACCTTAAGAGATATGAAAGTCATGTGTTGTTCATGTTAAAGCTTTTTTTATGTATACTATAAGAATTGTACTAGATATTCTATATTAGATCTTTTGAGCAGGCTTCTTGACCATTCATTAGTTGCTTAGATTTGTGCTATTAGAAATATCAAAATTGTGCACATGGGTTATCCAATCAGATTTATCATGCAAATATTGGTGTGCAACTGATAAAAAAAAATATATGGTTCTTTCTCTCTCTCGAAAGCTAGTTCAAGCCGCTTATTTTAGCTGCTAAGCTTTAGAGATTTGATAACTTAGATTTGATAACTCATATATATATATATATATATATATATATATATGTATGACTGATGGCAAGGGTTAAGGCCTTGTATTGAGAATTGAGCTCCAACGTAAAGAAAACCCTGTCGAGTTACTATAATTGCTATAGTAACCCGAAAATAGTTATTTTTGGTAATTTTAGAAAAGTCTCGGAATTCAATTCTAATCGTCTTCATAGTTCGGGGATATAGTTAAACTAATAAAAATGGTATGGACAAGTGTCTAACGGCCCGGATTCGTCGGTTGTAGATTAAAAAGCCGACATTTTGGTAAACTCACAATTTGGGCAATTAAATGCATGTAATGCATTTAGATTGTTATGAAATGTTATGTGATGAACATTTACCATGTTTAGGACGTGGTGAGGTGGTCGAGGACCTGAGTGGAAGACTCGGACCTGGGTAGGTCCTGGAAGCGAATAAGGTAGACTCTCGCACGGGTACTGTGAGTATTTCCAACCCATAGTATTCTATTGATTTCTGTTGTTGTTGAGCTAGATGGATGTTGGAGATCATCTTTTGATACTTGCTCTGTCTGCTGACATGTTATGCGTGTTGCATTTTTCTGAGCTTGTATGTTTTGATATGATCTACTTTGAGGGAGTACCCCTTGACATTCTTCTCGTGTTGTTGTGGGATGGCCAGGAGGTGGTACTGCATGGCTTATGGCCAGTGGGAGTGATACTCCATGGCATATGGCCAGTGGAGTACCCTCTGGCATCCTACTTGCACCTGGGATGGTCAAGGGGGGTGGTACTCCATAGCAGTCTGTCGATATTCTATTCTTTGCATTGAGTATTCCCTCCTTCTACCTTGCTTTTATTTTTGTACTCTTGTTTCCTCGAGAGGCTCCCAATACATATTCGAGATGGGTTTCCTTATATGTATTGGCTTTATATCTCGGAGAGATTGTTGTTTTCATGTTTTCTTATACGTATTTGAGTCGAGTTTACTCCTTAGATACGTATTGGCTTCCGATCTCGATGAGATCATTGACCTGATTATTGTATATTTAAGATGTTGCTTCCTTGGATATATATGTATACCTGTTGTTAGGTATTTGTACTACCAATCTCTTACTACAGGCATGATACATCTGACGGAGACCCCGGCAGAGGGTGTATAATATCTAGCCAAGAGCACTTTGTGCCCCATCGGACGGAGACCCCGGCAGAGGGTGTATAATATCTAGCCACGAGCACTTGGTGCTCCATCAGACGGAGGCCCCATCAGAGGGCGTATAATATCTGGCCACCTGGCTCAGTCAGAGAGCGGTATTTTCTAGCCATGTGCACATGATTATTATAGCGCTATCCGGCTTAGGCCGATGACGATGCTGATGGCATCGTTGATGTCGTACACATCTTAGTATCACATATGCCAGAGATTAAGTACATCTGTGGATTTATCCACATCTCAGAGATAGATAGCTTGCTAGTGATTTGTGATTCACTCGCATATTTGCTTTTGATCTATCTTATTTCTTGCTTATGGCTTTCGCCACCTTTATTGATTTATGTGCGATCCTACTGGGCCTTTCTTTGGCTCGTGCACTTGGTTGCTCTATTTTGTCCAGGTGACGACAAGTAGCTAGGAGCGGGACTCAGGAGGGAGCTTCCGCGGGACAGCCTAGCAGCGTCGGGGAAATTTTGAGCTGAGGTTTGCGGGCCTCTAATCTCCTTCTGAGTGAGGATTTTGTGTCATTCAGGACCTGTTAGGGTTTTGTATTAACCTTATATATTTTCTTCTGCTGATTAATAACTTAAACTCTGTATTGATTATCTGCTTATGTTATTGAGCCTCGCGTGCTCATAGGGGTGACCCTATAAGTACGCGGCGTCTGTCGCGTCTTGTAGGCCGAGGCAGGACGAGGTTCGGGCGTGATGATTAAATGGTATCGAGAGTTTAATCGATATCGAAAGTTGTTTGCATGAGCAAACATCTTTTGATATCAGGGAGCAACAGATAAAAGATACCCTAGTGGCCTTAGTGACTTAGAATGATTAGCACTCTGATTTTGATTTCTTTCTGAGAGTGTAGGTCTAGGTAAAGTATTCGTTAGAGTAGTTGTACCGATATATGATTTTGTCTAATAGCTAAACATGCCGAGGGGACTAGGATGACTTCGTAGGAGGTCGGTGAATCCACCCCCATAGGCCATGGAGTGGGAGCTTGAGGCTCTTGCTCAAGCTGATGACGAGGGTCTGCTTGCGGCGCTACCCGACATGGAAGAGTATGAGATTGAGTGTGACCGACTGGCGTTGTTTCTGATATCGAACTACATAGAGGTGGTAGCTAGAGCTGAGTGTGTTGGCACTATCTGGCAGGAGACGCAGGACCGAGTCGATGCAAATAACGGCAAGCCAGGGGTCGGAGCGGTGAGGAAGACCGCGTTGGGGTAACTGATAACTTTTTGTCAAGAATCTCTTTTGTGGATTATTTATGGTGAAGGATGGTGGTCCTTTTGAGTTGTGAAAAATGCAATGGGCATACTTGAGTTGAATACTACCTATACTAGATGTGTGATGATCAATACACAAGTACTACCGAAAGTTTGTTGTAACAAGGAATGAGCACTTTTGGGTTTGTATTGTGTTCTATCAGAAGTGTTAGAACTGGATGGTGTGTACTACAGTATAGTAGTTTCTTTGAGCATAGATTAGACCGGTTACTCCAGTAATTAGTTTGCCTATGGTTGATGTAAGGTATGGTTTTGAGAACTCTAAGATAGACTTTGTAACTGATGTCCAAACCCTGCAGATTTTAGTAGCATTCTCATCTTGCATGAAGTGTACCATCTAAAGTGATTGCATAATTATGGGATTTTAGTGAGTAATACTCACTTAATATTGAATGTTATAGGTGTGACAATGGATTCTTTGCATCAAAGGAGGAAAGTTTGGTTGACTGTTAAGAGAGATTGAAGATTTGGAGGTTTTGAATTAGTTGTTTGACTATATAACCAAAATATTTGCAGTTGAATTGATGCTAGATGGTCATGTACAATGGAAGAATTGAAATGCTGAAAAGATGATTAGGAGTTTGCAATTAGTCCATTCTTTTTCCTTTGCTAGTCACACTTGTTCTCAGATTTCTTTGCTATGCCAGAGTTGCACATGAGCATGTTATAGTCTCCTATGTTTTAAAGACTATGATATAGAGACTTGGAGAATTCATAATCATTAGACGGATGTTATGTAGATTGTATTCTCAATTCTTTTGGAAAGCATGAGTTCTCTATGGACTGGGATACTTCACTTGAAGTCCAACGGCAAATCTGTTGAACATGGGGAATGCTTATTATGTACTCGAGAAATCTTGGATCTTAACATCAGCGTGGAACATGTGGAAATCAATGCATGGATCTTTAAATATGAGTATTTGTTTTGATTAGTAATTGCTTTGATTTAAATGCTTATGGGTTATGTGGTTTTGAGATATCAGTAGCAGCTGATGTCGACGATTAACTTTAGAGAAAGTAAGTAGAGGATGAAAATGGATTATTGGTACCCCACTTATATATGAGTAGAGATGTGCGGATTTCGAGGACCAAATTCCTATAAGGGGGGAGATTGTAAAACCCGCCCCGAAATAAATAAGAATTTTTATTTACTATTCCCAGAATTTATTAAATAGAATTTTAATTTTGGTAAGCGATGGAATTTAGGAAAATTATTAAGGTCTAATTAATCCAGATTTAATTAAGTGTTAATTAAATCAGATTAATTATTGTGAAAAATAAACAAATATTCGAATCCCAAGAAAAGTGGGTCTGGTCGGTGACTGAGACAACCCCGTATGGCCAATGGAGTACCCTCTGGCATCCTACTTGCACCTGGGATGGTCAAGGGGGGTGGTACTCCATAGCAGTCTGTCGATATTCTATTCTTTGCATTGAGTATTCCCTCCTTCTACCTTGCTTTTATTTTTGTACTCTTGTTTCCTCGAGAGGTTCCCAATGCATATTCGAGATGGGTTTCCTTATATGTATTGGCTTTATATCTCGGGGAGATTGTTGTTTTCATGTTTTCTTATACGTATTTGAGTGGAGTTTACTCCTTAGATACGTATTTGCTTCCGATCTCGATGAGATCATTGACCTGATTATTGTATATTCAAGATGTTGCTGCCTTGGATATATATGTATACCTGTTGTTAGGTATTTGTACTACCAATCTCTTACTAAAGGCATGATACATCGGACGCAGACCCCGGCAGAGGGTGTATAATATTTAGCCAAGAGCACTTGGTGCCCCATCGGATGGAGACCCCGGCAGAGGGTATATAATATCTGGCCACGAACACTTGGTGCTCCATCTGACGGAGGCCCCGGCAGAGGTCGTATAATATCTGGCCACTTGGCTCAGTCAGAGAGCGGTATTTTCTGGCCATATGCACATGATTATTATAGCGCTATCCGGCTTAGGCCGAAGAATATGCTGATGGCGTCGTTGATGTCGTAGACATCTTAGTATCACATATGCCAGAGATTGAGTACATCTGTGGATTTATCCACATCTCAGAGATAGATAGCTTGCTAGTGATTTGTGATTCACTCGCATATTTGCTTTTGATCTATCTTATTTCTTGCTTATGGCTTTCGACACCTTTATTGATCTATGTCCGATCCTACTGGGCCTTTCTTTGGCTCATGCACTTGGTTGCTCTAGTTTTTTCCAGGTGACGAGTAGCTAGGAGCGGGACTCAGGAGGGAGCTTCCGCGGGACAGCCTAGCAGCGTCGGGGATATTTTGAGCTGAGGTTTGCGGGCCTATAATCTCCTTCTGAGTGAGGATTTTGTGTCATTCAGGACCTGTTAGGGTTTTGTATTAACCTTATATATTTTCTTCCGCTGATTAATAATTTAAACTCTGTATTGATTATCTGCTTATGTTATTGAGCTTTGCGTGCTTATAGGGGTATCCCTATAAGTACGCGGCGTCTATCACGTGCGCCTAGGCCCGGGACCCGGGTTCGGGGCGTGCAATCAAGTGATTAAGTTTTCAGAAAAATCCTCCAATATTATAAATAAATAAATAAATAAATATTGACATATCTTCAGTTCGTTGCCGCTTTGCTGGAAAAACCGGGTCGGCAATAGAGTGAGTATGGTCAATAAATATGCTTTCATTGATGAATTTGTGGCTTTTTGAAGATTGGCCTAGCTCCCTATTCCTTTTGATAACTCTTCTGTCTTTGAGGTCGTCCTGAATCAAGGATGAATAGTCTTGATTGAAAAAATCCTCAACATTCCTGAACCATTTTTGCGCGTAGAGCAGTATGAGTCTCCCTCCTTTGTCATGCTCAGGAATGTAGAATGAGCTAGAGGTCTTCTGGCAGAAGAAATGAAGCCAGTAACCTACAAGAATCTCGAGAGAGAGAGCCCTCTAGGTAACATCAATATACACTAGAGTATGTTGATCATATCCAAACTGGCGTCTAAATCGGTGCGGATTGTAAGGCTCCTCATAGAAATCTGCAGCACATCGAAGGAGAAGGACTCCACAACAGAGACACATCACATACTCCATAGTATACGAGTCCAATACTTTGGGCCTAGTCGGATATCTAGAGTCTCGCACTATCTCGCCATTATGATGCACAAACGAGAATGGGCGACATATAAAATTCTCCTCATACCTGATGAATTTCCTCACAACCACAAGATTGATAAAGGGAGTCGGGGAAACATTCATATAATGCAACATCTCTGGTATTCTCAACAGCTCGAGGATACTTTAAGTGTTATTATCTCCGAAAATGATAACCATCCCACCTATGCAAGAAATGAGAAGGAAATACTGTGGTAGAAAATTTAGGCCCTCTTCTGTGATTGAGCATAGCATTATTCCCAAGTAAAAGCATGCCAACACTGCAGGGGCAAAAGCTACTTTCCTTCAATGCGCAATGTTACATGCCATCACAAAAACTCCCGGTCTAATCACCTTATGATTGCTCAGTATAATAAAGCAACAAATCCAAAGGGCTACAAAGGCAACCAAATCTATGTTGAAAATGGGTTTTGGAGGAGAATCAGAAGTTGAACTGTATTGGGACCTACACCCAATCCTCAAAAATTACATCCTGGTCAGCATTCTGCCTTGTGAGCCACTAAAAAATATCGAAAGGATTTCTCAAAATAGAAAATTCAGGATCACTCCTTCAGTAGGTTTTGTCATTAGGAGGTACAACTTCATCGTGCATGTCGCAGGTAATCAAAAGCCCTCCCTGTTGTTTGATATCCCATAATGAAATCCCAACTTCTTTGTGTAAAAAGTGGAAAGTATTGGTCTCTGGACACCATAGTTCCACCAATGCTTTATAAAAATTCAAGTCAATGTCATAGTGGCTGATAGAAGCTACAATTCAGCCAACCAGTTCTTCTTCGGATAATTCTTTAGAATAACTATTGGCTATGTACTTGGCCCACTCTACATAATATGCGAGATCAATGAAACTACTTTTGTTAGGTCGTTGCCCTCCACCCCAGATGGTGATTGATAATTTTAGCTATGAGGGTTTGGAACATACTCAGATCCCTTACATTCCCTTCAGGCTTCAGACAAATTACATCGGTCATGCCATCCTCATACCAACGATTTGTGCTCAATTAGGCAATAGCTATACGGGTTGGATAGCACTTCACCCACTTTGAATGCTCTTCTCCTTCGTGTCTAATCGCTGGTTCCGATCCAGACTAAAAGATGGGACTGTGGCGTATGAAGACTTGACCTTGAGGGGCCTCGTTGCAATCCCAAAAAGGTTGAGAGATGTTGGCCATGACAAAAAAGAGGATTTGGGAATTCTTACTTCTCTTACTCAATCTCACTAATGAAGATTTCGTGAGAAAAGTTTGAAGGAAACATTTGTTTATGTAAAAAAAATATAATACATGTCCTAATCTTGATAGAATCTAAATCCCAATTTAAATATAATTCAAATATATCCTAATCTTGATATAGGATATTCATGATAAATAAATCAAATTTAAATATGCCTTAATCTTAATTGATTGAGGATTTTTATGAGATAAATAGATAAATTATTTGGTTGTATCAAGTTAGGACACAAATCCCGAGGCAGATCCAAGGCACAAATTTCAAAATAGCCCGAGAATAAGGCGATCTCAAATTCCAAGATAACTCAAGAACACATATCTCGAGGCAATCCCAAAATTCCAATATGCCCAAGAACACATATCTCATGGCAATCCCAAAATTCCAAATGTTCAATTACATATCCCGAGGCGATCCTAAATTTATTAATAGCCCGAGAACAAATTTCGAGTCAATCAAGAAATATATATACATGAAAGAATAAAATAAGACAAATCCCAAGATACCCAAATGCAATCCCGAGGCAAAATATATTTATTTAAAAATTTAAATTTAATTAAAATTTAATTAAATTTTTAAATTTGGATTTTATCCTATCCGTTTTGGATCTTATCCATTAAGGTTACGAGAGCTGTGATCTCTCCGGAGACAGGTTTCCTTGAAGATAAGAAGGAGAAATCTTTGAAAAAGGGAGAAAGGCCAAGTAGAAGGGGGCTTTTCGTCTTTTTGGGAGCTTTTGTCTTTTTGAGAGACTCATGATCATCTATTAGCGGAGAAAGAACATAAGAAAGGTGATGCTCCTTTATTTTATATATTATTATATGTAGTAAAGCCTTAGAACCACAACTTGTTCGTCATGGAGATTCAGGGGACATAAGTAACCATAGCATTGAGGGAGAGTGAGGTTGGGAGTCATAAGCAGAAAAAAATATAATAAAAAAAAGAGTGATATATATTACATAATATATATAATATAAAAAAATAAATAAAAAAATTCTGGTTCCTGTCTTCCTTCGTCTCCTCGCAGCCATGCCACCGAAGGCTCAACCATGCTCTTTTGCGGACCTTCATCCCTTTGCCACAAGCGCTGCCTCATAAAAGTCTATGTCTCAATGTCCTCGGTGTCCGCTGATGCCGAACAAGATCCAACATCCGTTGCTCCTTGCCACTTGTCCCTATTGCCCTGATCGACGAAGATGCTATCGGTGTTTGGTTCAGTCTCCGAAGCCCCTTCCAGCTGCCAAGCCCCACCGATTCCTGATGGGCTACTCAAAATCAGCCCCATCGCCGATGTCCAAGGTCATTCCTATTGCCGGTAAGGTGCCTAAGATCATCTCGATCGATGACGAGACAACTGAGATTAGCCTCGCTGCTGATGAGGCGCTTAATCATCCCATCATCGATGAAATAGACCACCTAGCTACTGTCACCCCTGTTGTTATTGCCGGTGTCCTCATTGACGTTGTCGCTGTTGTTGGTACCTCCATTCCACAGAAGTCCCCTATGCCTCTGCACCGTCGCTGTCGTTGTCCGGATTCTAGATGAAACCCAGACTGTGGCCCAGCTCAAGCAAGCCCATGACTTGTCAATTTCCTTGCCGACGCAAGAGAAAGAAGCCAAAAAAGAAAACCGAAAGAACTCAGCTATTAGCATTGCGCTTTTGACGCCTAGTACTCAGATCAGGGCGTTCTGGGTCCCAGATTGTTGCGACGGGAGTCATCATCGGCATTTACAACTCTTACACTTTGGTCGTCATCAATGATGCACAGGTTGTTGGGAGGTCCTGATCCCGATCCTTGAAGGAGAACGTGAATTATCTAGGATGCAAAAAGATGAGATGGCGCAGACCTTCCCATTGGACCCAATGATTACAATGATTGTAATGGCGATGTACTTCCTGAGAGGAGTGATAGTGGTGAGGATGATGAAACGAAGAGAGTTGTCAATGGGATGGTGAATAAGCATAGATCAGATGAATGGGGAGGCACTGACAGAGGAATAGCTTCAGATGAGCGTTCTGTACCAAGGAGGAGTTAGATGATGTCTTGAATCTTTGAGGAGGTTGTAATTGGTGACCTTCTCTAGAGCAATAGAGGTTGGAAGAACCATTAATGACTTGAAGAGATGAGTTAATACCATAGCCACCGTTGCTGATAATTTGCCAGTCTATTCTTCCCTTTCGCTGGATGAGGAAGCTTTACTCGGGGCTAAGATTACCAAAATCCAATTCTCATAGTCCTTGGCATGAATGATGATGGGGAAAACAAAAATAAATAAATAAATAAATAAATAATCATTCTTTTATCAAAAAGAGGATAAAAGGCAAGCACTAGATTGTGAAGATCCTCTCTTGGTAAACTGCATGATTGTAAATTTTATTAAAGATACATTCCAGTTGCATGAAAAATGTTTAGTTATGAAAAGTGCCTTTAAGATGCTTGATGGAATGCCCAAAGAAGATAATACATGAGAGATAGAGGTATTATGGCCCAGGATTTCATATATGCTCGAACTTTTATGAGGATAAAAAAAAGCTACTGCATGTGCAACGAAGTTCAAAGAATTCTTATTGGAGATGTCTATTCATCATGCAAATGGAGTTTATATGCTATCAATATGTTGTAGAATGCATCAAAAAGATGAGTTGAATATAGGAAGGTATTCTAATGAAGAGGATTACTCAACCAAGGTTAGAGAAGCTATTGTTGCTGTTATGGGAGGATGCTGAAACTCCTTAAAAAAGATGCATTTAGCTACAATTTCATGAAGAGCAAGATTGTAGTGACTCCAAGGCAGCTATAACAAGGCTGTTGTACACACATGAGGAAGCCGATTTGAAAGGGGAATTCGTTTGAAGTACCAGGTGGAAGATCTAACAAATGACATGGAGAAGATCAAATGAAATGTCTTCATTGAATCTGAAGTTATATATTGTCATGAAATAAAGAAAAAGAAACTTTCAACAATGAATAAGATTCAATGAAAGTCATTGTGTACATAACTTGGTCGATAAAATGTCATAGAGAAGTCCTTTTAAGAAATGGCTACAACTCTGTTCATATTAGAAGTTTGGGACTATCCCAGCAAATTTCCCATGGTGAAGGACCCCTTGTGGGGGATGGCTCCTTTGGGAAGAGCTGTTAATGCATAAAGAGATGGAGCAAGCACAAGCAACAATTTAAGGAGTCAAGCTAGATGGAGTTGACATAAATTTCTTGTCTTAAAGAGGGAGTTGTTGCTGCTATTATGATGAAAGAATCTGCTATTGCTAGTAAACAAAGATCGTAGTTGTTACAGAAGTCATGAGGATGATTTGGAGGCAAACTTTCCATGTTGGTGTTTGGAGACAAGCAATAAAGGAGAATTTTCTCTTGTTATTCCTTGAGTTTGCATAAAGCTTGATAGCAAGTTCATTAATCAATTTGTATTCCAATATCATAGGGTTGATAATATCATATAGGCGACTGATTGTAGATGTTAAACACTCTCTTGTGTGAAGTGCACATCACTTGTTTGATAAAATGCCTCAAGGAAATATTGGAGCATTTCTCATCACACTGAGCTTCAGAAAGTGAAATCAGATAAGGAATTGAGGCCTTGAAATAGATATGCTATGGACATTTTTTTTAACCATGGATTAAAATTCTTCCAGAAGTTACTTGATGATTTTATGAAAATAGTGAAAGTGTTTGGATAGCAGGAGTTTCATTTCATTTCCTATTATTGTGTTTTTACGAAGAAGTTGTTGTAAATAATTTTAAATGAGATGGTTGGGCTGGTATGATGGCTCATAATAAAAAAAATATTCACATCATAACTCAAACATCTCTTCTTATGAAAATGATAGTAAAGCAACAGTAAATTAAAAATAGTTGTGTTAATTCAATCTTGAAAATGACATCAGCTACATGGAAATTGAAACCAATCATCATATCTTGCTGGCCTAATGAAATATTATATTGCCTAATGATTTAATATTATATTGTTTAATGGATGCCACACCAATTGATGAGACAATAGGCGACAAGTTATACTAAGAAACAATGGTATTCATAAATTTTTCTCCTAATGTCTATAATCGATATTCTTGAATGACTTTATGGTGATGGTGGTACAAGACATGCATTAAGCTTTAAGTATCTGTAATCCTGCAAAATGTCATATCCAAAGCGTTAAATGCATAGAGTGGAGAATCTAAAACTCAACTCTAAAGTAATTTGAATTAAACTAAAAAAAGGGGAAACCTCTCTTCTTTCAATATGTTGTGATGGGATAGAACACATACAACTATATTAGTCAAAATATAAAGTCATCCTTACACCATTTATTAGTCTGAGATAACGAGAAGCACCACTCCATTCATCTTATTTTTCAGAAACAAACTATTGTTTGTCGAGTCATCAAGTTTGGGTTCATGAATTTATAACCATAGCATTAACGATAGATAAAATATAAATATCACGCATATCAAGGCAGCGATGAAATACACATCTCGAGGCGTCAATAAAGTGTAAATCCCAAAATGTCACGACTCTTGAGGTGATGATGGAACACGCATCGTCGGGTTGTCGATAAAACAAAAATCATGAAGCGGCGTGTATCTCGATGTGATAATAGAACAAACACCTTAATGCAGCCGATGAAATTTAAATTTCAAAATGACACACATTTTAAGGCGACATTCAACGCGTATTTTGAGCCGGTCGATGAAATATAAAGTAGTGAGGTGGCACAAATCTCTCAGTGGTGATAAGCACGCATCTTGAGGCAGCTAATAAATATATATTTCAAGGCGACACTCATCTCTAAAATGCCAATGTAAACCGAAATCCTACAACAACATAAATTCTAAAGTGGCGACGAAGCATGCATTTGAGGCGGCCGGTGAAACGCAGAGTATACGTCCCATTGTGGAAGGCGGAATCACTTAAATAAATGAACAAATAAATAAATAATATGCATATATACATAAATAAATAAAATGCATATATACATCCTATGATGATATTTATATGTAATAAAAATTATGATTTTCAAATAAATAAATTATGTTTATTCTTTGCCTTTACTTGTACTTATGCCCTTAATCAAAGGTTCCCAATACTCTGTCTGGGTAATTAATAATAGAGACTTGTCTCTATTAGGAATGGAAGAACCCACAATAACTAAACAAGTATGATATTTATGATTCGATATATCGCTTGGTGTCTCTTCACAGACACGATGCTAGGCGGGAATTTTTAATCCCACAATAAGACAATGAGGGTTGAATTTCTCCAGTCTATGAGACTATTAGTTGGTTCTTCAATAATGTCCTACGTGCTATTTTCTCTCTCCGTGATGAATTTTTGAGCATCCTACACCTCTTTGTCACCCTAAAATTTAGAGTAGCCCTAATTGGTATCCTTTCTTCAAAGTAAATCGGTCGTCAACTAGTTAGAGTTTAAATATTGTGAAGCATGTAGTAAAAAATTTAACTTGTTTCATAAACATGTAAAAATGTAGGAGCGCATAGGTCTATTAGATGACACTTATATTGCTACATCCATTCCCAAAAAGAGTTACCACGTATCCGTTGCCAGAAAGATCCACCTCAAATTGCGTTGGAAGTGATCAACCCCGATTTAATATAAACATATGTACTGGCCAGGTGGGAAGGCTCGGCAAATAGGTGGGAAGGCTCGGCAAATGACTTCACTTTCTTAAGAGATGTATTATCACGGCCACAACTGAAAGAGCTCAAACTTGTTGAAGGTATTTCTAGTTTATTTTTCCCCTTACAAATACATATTTTTTCACATACAAAAAAAATCTTCATCGTATTAGTTCGTTGCAGGTAAATATTACCTAGTAGATGCTATTTAAAAAATAATGAATGGTTTCATCACTCAGTACATGGGAGTTAGATAGCACTTAAAGGAACATAGTGGGCGTGCACTAACAGACCTAAAGAGTTGTTCAACTTAAGGCACTCAATGTTAAGGTCTAAGTTTGAGCAGACATTTGACATCTTTAAGAATCTTTTCAAGATTCTTATATCGCAGTTGTTCTTCACTTTTAGGACTCAGGTTCGTCTAGTCCTTGCAGCTTGTATCACTCACAATTACATTGTCAATGTCGATCCAAGTGACAAGTTCATTCAAGATGATATGACACAACATGTAAAAGCCACCCCGTTGGAGTACTGTTCCTATGTGAATTTTTGGGTATAAATAAAGACTTGAAGTGATTTGGTATCAATATTGAGTAAAAATAAGGGCTTATGTGCAATTCATGAACAATTAAACCATAACTGGAATGATGGTTTAATAAAATACATGTACATGGGCTGAATTACAAAACTATTATTTAGAATGTGATAATTCATGTCATGCCCCGACCTGATTTCCAGGCCTCGGGCACATGCATAGACCGCCCGTACACTAGTAGAGGCGCACCTCACTCGGATACAAGGCCTAGGTGAATCATAAGGCATGAAATATAATAATTCAAATAACATAAGTAAATAATTCAGAGTTACAGCGGAATTAAAAATACAAGTTGGTTTTAGACACCCTACAGAGTATATGGCCCTACAAGGGTCCTACAAATCACACCTCACACACAAAGGAGACATGAGGTTCTCGAACCTCGGCAACGATATCCTAATTCCACGCTCAGCTCCTGAATCTGAATCAACTATTATTTAAAACCTGACAAAAGAAAAGGAAGCAAGTGGAAAGAGCTTTCAAATGGAAAGCTATGAAAGTATCCCCGCAAGGAATACAATGAAATCAATAAAGACAATCAAAGATTAGTGATCCCAACAAGACACAAAAACACATCATGAATATGGGTAGGCCAAACACACAAGGATCACTATCAAATGTACACAACCACACAGCAAGGAGTTTAATCAGAATAAGAAGAACTCTCGAGTCTTCTCCCGGCAGTCATTGACCTTAACAGATCTTCAATCTCAATCCAAAACAGACCCTTGTTTCTGGTAGCCCTCCTACATGTACATACACGGCTAGCATATCATCCCACTGATAGGTGGATAGCCAGAGTATCCTTCCCATGACAGGAAAACTAGACGACTAGGGTGTCCCCCCCTTTGACGCCCGTACCAAATCTGCACGAGCGAGAGGCTCCACAAGAACAAGCAAGCAAAAGGCTTGCACACACACACCCGACCAGCGCACAAGAACACATGTGTCCATGGTCAAGTATCGGTCAACAGGTGAGTATGTCCAGCGAGTACACAAAACATTAGACTGTAATACTAATACACTCTTATTCGGACGGAGCACAGGCTCACGTGTTTTTATGGCCACGTGCCGATCAATAGACAAGCATGTAATAGTAAATACTATCTTGTAAGGAACAAACACACACGTGTAACAGGAATAGTCTAAACAAAGCAGTAGTCAACCATGTGTATGTAACAAGAATTAATCTGAAGCAACAAGAAAGCATGCTGTCAAGAAACAGTAACTAACCAAGCCAATCAACCAATATGCACAAGCACGAAATCAAGAAAATAACGAAGCAAGAGCATACCAACAAGGTAACTGTTACGACCCAACCCGATCTCCAGGTCTCGGGTACGTGCACAGACCGGACGTACCCAAGCAGAGGCGCACCTCACTCGGATAGAAGGCCTAGGTATTTCAAAATACATAACATACAATATAGCGGAAGCAACAAAATATCATAAGTAATCAGAGTATTACTGCAAAATTAAAATCAAGGTTCAGACACCCTATACAAGTTAAGGCCCTACGAGGGTCCTTCAAGAGTACAATCTCACACACAAGAGAAATCTGAGGTCCTCAAACCTCTACTAAGATGTCACCTCTGTACATGCAGCTCCTGAATCTGATTCAGCTAATTCCTTAGAACCTGAAAAAGAGAAAGAGCAAGTGGAATGAGCTTTCCAAAGAAAAGCTCAGTAAGTACCCTGCATGGATCACAATGAAGCCAAATCAGATAATCAATAAACAAGTCATAACAGACATATCAAAGCAAGAAATAATCCAAATAATCGGGGCCACGCCTCGCACAAACCAAAGACCTAGGAGTCCACCACAAACAAAACAAAGACAAAGACTCCTAACTCAAACCACAACCCTCAAGCTCTGGAAAGGAATTCCAAAAAGAAACACCACAATGATCTCCCGGTCAGCAATAACAGCCTCGGTTGTAAACGACCATCCGGTCGTACATCGGTAGTGCGACCTCTCATACATATCGACACGGTCAGCAAATCAAACCTACTAACAGGTAGGACAACTATAGTATCATCCCTCTTGCAATGCAAGTTGGAATGCCAGGGTGTCTAGTCCCTGAGCATACCCCAACGAAGCCCCAACGCTCCACTGAACCGAGAGGAAGAATAACAATCAATCAGGGATGCCAGCATTCCAAAAGCACCCATACATGCGTAACCGGAATCCAATCGACAAGGAGAAGATATACGCATATATGTAATCAACAAAAATAACAATCCAAACAACCAAAGAAACATAATAGCAACAACATTGATATCATGAAACATAACAACAACAAGGCCAATAAACACTCCGTAGAGTGGGTACTAGGCAGAAATAACTTACGTCTACTAAAGATCTACTCGATCTAGTTGTATCCCTGCTAATAAAAATCGGTGCTTAATGTCCAAATCTTGTAATGATAACTATAATTTATTACCATCACTAAAAACAAGGTGGTTTATTATTATCATTAGTAATGTAACATTATTGTAATTCTGTGCACTCGTAAAGAACTGCTCATAACTTCTAATCTGGATACCCGATCTGAATGATCTAAGATTTGTTAGAAAGGGCTTTCCCTCATCTTTCCAACGGTGTACTGCACATCCCAATCGGGGAACTACAGATGACCCAGCTATCCCTAGAAAGGGACAACCAAGCTGTAGGCCCCTAACCAACTCCTAACTTGATTAATCTAACCCATGGTTTTGAAAATGGACTCATCTCCATCTTGACTAGCCTAGTTGAAATTATAATGAACAAACCCAACCCAAACCACTTAACCAAACTTATCCAACCCGACACGACTTGATCAATTTGGATTTAAAAATGACCCAAACCTAGTTAACTTTTAACTTGATTAGCTTTCAAAATAGATCCAACACTTAATGGATTTGGATTTAAAATGGATCTAGGATGGAAACTAGTGACTCTCTCTCTCTCTCTAGAACCCACACCTTCACTCATGTCTCTGTTATCATCCCACGACTACTTACCTCCCGAAGTCAACCTCTCTAAACTTGATACCCATCATGGAACAGCAAACCAACCCTTACTACTTAAGATAACTCAGTGAGTTTTCAAACACCTAACAAAGTGATAAACTCCTCATTAAGCATTCCCTGAAAACAAAGTCCAGCAACTATGTCCATGTTCTCTTCGTATGAAGACTAGTGGAAATAAACTCAACTACTCTCATTGCTTCTCTTTTACAAGTTCAAGCCTGCACATATAACATCTTCTTCAACTTAAATTAGACTCATCTAGACTTATCTCCTTAAAGACCAAAGTCACACTCTTCACCAACCTTAATTAACCACTAACTTTACTCACCTTCTATTAATAATGCATGTACTCAGAGATGACTCCCTCCCCTTCTCTTCTATGGTTAAAGATCACTACTTATACTAAAAGCACACCAACCATGCACACCCCACAATTGGTTAACCATAACTATGCATATCAATCAATAAAAATCTTTAATAATGTCAAAGCCCTATTCATATCCCAAATCAACTCGCTGGTTTTGTTTAGAAACTCTCCTCTTCAAAATAACTACACAAATCCCTAAGAGCATTATTAACATACATGTTTAAACTTATACCTGCACCTCTTATTACTTAACATATGTATATTACTTAGTATAATTCCTTAATTATAAGCCTTATGTAAACTTAATTTTACTAGTGCCTGGGTTTTTATTAAACCTTAACTAATATACATGCACATCAACCTTTATGTAGAATAATACACCCATGAATTCATCTTTACAGGTCTAAGTAGCATCTTGCAACCTATTATGCAGGTATAAATGACTAAACAATTTGCTGGAGTTTGTTAGAGAGCCTTACCGACGAGTGATGGCTCTCTGTGCTCCTAAGCGGCCTGAGATGGTTCTGGCGGCGCTGGACGAGGATGGCTAGGGTTGTGAGATTGATTCTCCTCCTCTTATAGAGCTTGCGGCCAGTTGGAGGAATAGATCCTCTTGTTTAGATTAGGTTTATCTCCTCTCTTAAATTCCGTTTTCAGTTGGCCGGCTCGCGGATAAGGCGACGGTGTGTTGCGGAGAAGAAAGATGGCTGGTGCCTCACGATTGGTTCGCTGTTGCGAGTAGACGGCTGGAGCTTGTTTGCATGAAGACAAGCTTTTTATCTAAAGGTTGATATCAACTTTTGGATTGGTCTCTATTAAACTCAGATTTGCATCATGACCGCCCACTTCAAAAGAAAGATTCACATGCATGGTTCTCTAGTGGTCCTTTTAGTAAAACACCCCCTACTTTCTTCTAATTTGCACCCAAGTATATATTTATATATATCTCTTTAATTTAATGAAACCCGTTTTATTAAAATGAACTCAAACTTCAGCCATGAATCCTATCTCACCATGCACGTTCCTCCATATATATATATATATATATATATATATATATATATATTACCATCTTATCATAATCATTTGGATAAATGAATAATGTTATCTATCAAACAAAATATATAGATAATATTATGAATCACATCTAGTCCTAATTTTATTTTTAACCATTGACTATATTTTTAACCAAATAAATATAAAATATTTATTCACATATATATATATATATATATATATATATATATATATATATATATATATATATATATATATAAACTAAATAAATAAGGAAGAATAACTAGCAAACATTTATTCAATAAAATTAAAAAATTTCCAAACACGAGGAATTCCTTAATCTACCTAACTAACTAAAGAAAAATCAGAGAACAACTATTTTGTGAAAATCTTAGATATTACATTAACAATGAAGACAAAGAAAACCCCAAAATTGGGCGGGAACTAGGCAAATGTACTTACCTCTATTGATGAACTACTCGACCTAGCTGTGTCCCTCCTGACGTAGCTCAGCCCTTCACTTCACTAGCTAATAAGTGGACTATGTATCAGTATATTCACAAGTGTCATAGGAGATCATTCTATAGAATAATTGGCATGTTACTATGGCCCACTAATTCCATCTATTCTTAGCTGGGACGTGAGCTTACTAACCACTCTAAATGTCCACATGGATAAATATGACCCACTAGTGGATCTTAGTCCAAACAAATGGGTTTAGTTCACTACCTAAACCAGGTCACATATAGATGGGCCACTAGGTCAACCATTTTAGACCAAACCCAACACAAATGAAGGCCCAACGCTTTACTTAACCAACTCAACTCTAAACTCTAACCGACAAGTAAACTGAAAGGTTTAATCACCCTTATTGAAGACATGCTTACTATTTCAAAGAACCCATCACACAACTAATACATAGCTAGCTACCTGAGATTTCACTATCTCTTTCATCACAAAACCAGAGATTTCATTATCCTCAAATCTATGTATCGATCCCATTCTTACTCAGCTATAATAATGCGTGCAACTCTTTCACCATGAGACTCCATTACTTATGTACTAACCATGTTTACATGCTTAACCAGTCACAGGTTTTCTGAGATAGTCCTCCACACTCAAACCATTTTCTCATTCTCTCCTCTAAACGTCTAATTTATTAGGTCAACATTATTATGTATTTCAAAGTAAAGCTAACTATTAACTTCAGAGGGCATCTATTAATCTTTCAACCTCACTATACTATCTCAAAATTTAAGAAGTTACTAACAATTACAACTAAACCTCCAACCATCCAAATCTCTTCAACAATGCCCATTCCTTTGAAACCCACCCTTGGTTTAAACCTATGACCATACTAACAGCAGGCCTTAACTTTTATAAAACCTGGAAAGCATAGTACTCATCCAACCTGTTCCTTGAATCCAATACTCACACATTACTAACCATGCAATTACCAAAGGGAAGCCCATAATCTATTAACCACTATGTTAACAGTTCATGCCCAGTTTTCCCTTCATACAAATACTATTTAAGTATCTAGTCATAAGCATCTAAGTATAGAGGTGTTATTTGGATTATCAATCTGTTTAATCTTCTGTACAAAAACCTGATTATTGTTAAACACTATCATACCACTATGTTCCCATGAATGGGGGTATCCAGAACTAACAATGCTCATACTACTCAAGAATCTTACAAAATATCCACATGGCTTCAAGGGGGCCTACCAAACTTGTGACATCGGCTCAACAAACTTCAAAAGTGAATCCCGGAGTCCGGCGTTACTCCAAGGAGGTTCTCTGACGATCATACAGAGATTCGGCAGAGATTAGTAATCCTCGTTGTAGCACCCCAAAATTTTTAAATAAATAATCCGAAAATTTCTAAAAATTTCCACAAAACTAATTAGCACAGAAAATGAATTAATTACTTTTAAACTCAATTAAGGGTAAATCAGGAATTAATAAATCTAAAATCCACCCTCGCAACTATTTGGGCCAGAGAAGGCCATTTTGGGCGAGGCCAATTAGACATGAAATAGTTGGAGGTGGATTTAAAAGAATAATCCCGATTAATTAATTTAGAAATTCATTAAGTGTTATTTGATCTAAATTAACTAAGTCGGAGATACTGGACAAAAATTGGAGTCCCAATAAAGTAGATCTAGTCGAGTCAAGAGCCGAAAAATATGGATCTATGTTGGGCTCATAAATGCGACCCGTGAAGTTATAGTGTGCTTGTGACTCACTGATGGGAAGTAAAGAATAAATTAATTAAATAATAAATTAATTAATTAAATTATCATGATTATCCAGATCCTAATGAAACGGATCTGGTCGGGTTAAAGGGGGCCACCCTGACCTACAACAATTGAATTAAATAATATTTAATTAGGGAAATTTGCTAAAATGACCCTGGTCAATTTATTTTATTATTTTTTTGGCCCTAGGTCGAAAATATTTGTTAAAATGGCCCTACAGCTGCTTAGTCAACAGTCACCTTGCTGACTCGGATTAAAAGCGGCCTT
This sequence comes from Dioscorea zingiberensis, assembly GCA_026586065.1. Taxonomy (NCBI): domain Eukaryota; kingdom Viridiplantae; phylum Streptophyta; class Magnoliopsida; order Dioscoreales; family Dioscoreaceae; genus Dioscorea; species Dioscorea zingiberensis. The sequence continues at coordinate 42,131,577 of CM048819.1, read as the reverse complement.
TGGAAGGCCGATTAGCTCCAGAGAGGGTGGTTCGAGTTAATCGGCATTTGAAAGGCCGATTTGCTCCATTCTCCATGGAAAGAGCTCTATAGAGCTAATCGGCATTTGAAAGACTGATTAGCTTCAAAGAGGCCCTCTTCGTGGGTTGTGTTGAGCTAATCGGCATTGGAAAGGCCGATTAGCTCCAGAGCATCATCTTTGGAGCTGATCGGCATTTGAAATGCAAATTATTTTTATAAGAATTTTTTTTATATTATTTTGCTATCTCAGTTAGCAGTTTGGTTGCTTACTGGGCAATTCTAGGGCCATTTTGGCAAATATTTTTGACCTATGGCCAAAAAAATAATAAAATAAATGGACCGGGGCCTTTTTGGCAAATTGCCCTTAAAATATTATTACTTTTTAAATTCTTTATGTTTAATAAGAGAAAGTGAGAGAGAGGGAGAGAGACAAGGCGCTCATCTTCTCTCCCTCACGATCACCCTCTTTTCTTAAACACTACCCAAGCCCCTCTTCCCTCTCACTAGCAAGCGTCGCCGATCGGAGCCATCTGCGCCTCCTCCGGTTAGTCGGCCCGACCGCTGAAGAGGGTGCGCCTCACCTGCCCATGCCTGAGCACCGGCGCCTAGCGCCTGCCCCGACTGGAAGCGTGGCGGCTCCGCCCTCGTCGGCCTCCCGTGTCGGCGGTAGCTTGGCGCCACCCGAGGCGCGCCAGCCGACCTCCGTCGCCCTCGCACCGCTGCGCCCAGCGCATGCACGAACTCACGCCGCCGCGCAATGCCGCCTCTAGCGTAGGCCGAGCTCCTTCCACCGTCGGACAGCCAACTCGCAACCGTTGTCCACCCTTCTGTTAACAGGATGACGCCGTCGAGCGGTGGTTTAGATCTGGCGAGGATCGACCAACTCCGACGCCGCCCAGATCTCCTCCTGCCCGCATCCATCTCCAATTTTCGAGTGAGGCTCGTGTAAGAGCTTCAAAGGGGTTCAAGTAAATTCCTACGAACCTTAAAATTTGGGGGAAAACCCCTACATAATGGTCTAAATTATACATGAAATTGATGGATTATTGATAGGGTTATGGGTCTGTTAAGAGGGCTTCTGAGTAGAGGATTAAGAGAAATTTTACATTCCATATGATCGTATGAAGGAATTAAGTGTTTGTGAGAAAGATTGTATTAATTTCAGAGCCCTCTAAATAGAGGAGGTGTTGCCGAATTTTAGTAGAAATTTAAGTATTAACGTTTGATTAATCGTTCATGATTAATTATCCATGTTTATTTATAGCAATTGATAAGTTTTAAGAGCATGTTATATCTTACAATTATGCTTGGATAAAGATTTCAAAGATCTTCGATTTCTAGTAAATTCCTTATTCTTCCATATCCCTTTGAAATATGAAATGCAAGTTAGTGGAAGCATGCTCTAGTAACTTAACGTATTTCCATACTCTAACGAGTCTAGATTAGAGTATAAGTTATGAATACGGTTTCCGTATTCATGAAAGTCCGTATTTTTTATTTTAAGGAAAAGGAAAAGGCAAAGGCAAGGCCGCTGCTGCTGAAGGGCCTAGGTAGCCTTAGAGACTACTCAAACTCAAGTGAGGAAGCACAACTTAAAATTTACCGTATTTCTTTTGTATTTTTATTGTATTTATTTATTTGAGAATTAATGTTATGAGTTTATTAATTATCATAAAATGCTTTCAATGTTCAAGCATGACTTTATCGATAGTGTTTAGGATTTGAAACTTGTTTTCGAAGAGCATGTGAAAAACACATAAATATTTACAAAATAGATAATGAGACATTGATAGAAATATTAATGCACTACACCGTACACACATGTCTGCTTGCACCAGTGGTGGCTGTATGACAGAGCCAGAGAGTACGATACTAGAAAGGGAAGGGGTGTTTTTTTTATAACTCTGATTTTAGTCCAAACTATCTGTTTTCAAACCCTCCTATTTTATAAGAATAAAACCCTCTTTCTGTACCCGCTAGGTGCCTAATATACCTATATATACTATAGAACAACCGTTGTTGATTGGTCGGCTCGTTTCCACTCTGGTTCCGTAGTATGGAAGTAGGGTGTAGCTGACATTAATAATATTAATTATTATGATTTGATTTCACATATTGTCAATCTTCCGGTTGTTGATTGGTCCAACTGTGTTGGCTACTAGCTTTGATTGGTCAACCAGGACAATTATGGAAATTATTTAAAGTACCGATGATAAATGATTAAAGAAACTCATATGTGCATGTCTTTGGCTTTCTATTGATGTTAGCATGATTCATGTAAATCGATTGAAGATAATTCATCGACACTCATGTCAATATTTGCCATGTTATCTTTATACTTTATAACCGTTCAGTTTATATCTTTAGTTTACTTTAAATTCCTATTTGTCGATGACATATAGGTATCTTTATACCGTACAATGGTGTCCGTACCTCACTGAGCTCCTGCAGCTCACCTTATTGTTGTGTGACATTTTGTAGGTAGTAGATAGGTACATGATCATGTCTAGATTGGAGGACAGGGTCTTGTCTACCCTTAGTTGGCTCTGACCGTCGGGTACCTTATGGTGCATTTGAATTTAATGTGTTTGATTTAAGGAGAACTATAAACTCCTAAGAAGACACGTATTGTATAACTTTAAGATTTGTATTGTTGTTGGATTTGACTTATGTTTTCATAATATTTGAGTTTGATTATGATTAAATTCTTAGATTACATAGCCTTAGGCTCAGGGTTGACTTCCTGACCTGGCTGGTGTGATACCTGTCCCCTAAAAAGGAGCAGGGTGTTACACTCGTCCTCTTTCGGCACTCGCATAGAACTAGAGGGGAGTTATAATGCTGGCTGACTTAATAACAGACTTGCAGAAAATCAACATAGTGTTGGCTCTATTGTACAACATTTGAAGTAAGATACAATGATTTGTATAAAACTACTAAAATTGTTGTTCTTCAGGCTGGTTGTTTTGTGGGTATTTTAGGGCCTCTAAATTTTCCTGATCATGGCTTATAATATACCATTCAAAAGGATATGAAAAGAGCTTTCCAAGTAATCCTAGATCAACAAAATCTGACTAGGAGATTAAGAGATATGAACAGTTCTTTAGGATTACGCATAATATACTGCTTAAGTTGTAGTTTTCCAAGCTGCCACTTCGAGGGGCAGTTTGGTCAATTATATTAGCCCGATCGGGATATATAGCATGTCGTTAGAAAGTTTATGAAACGAAATTTCTAACGAATCCTAGATCAATGAAATCCGATGTCTGGATTAGAAGATATAGACAGTTCTTTCCAATAATACATAATGGACAGAAATTTGCATTGTGTTTAGGATTTCAATTAATACATGTAGTGTATTTTGATTGTTATGAATATATGGGTAGTGATTAGTATGTACTATTTTATCTAGAACCCGGCGTGGAGCATTGAGGTGCGTCGAGGACTAGTGCAAGGCTTTAGTATCAGGTGGGTAATCATATGGAAAAACACACGATATGTGCTTTCTATAAACTTTGCATGAGAACATTTTCATAGTAAAAGTATTATTATTTTCAAGTGTGTATATATGGGAATATATTTTTATTATATGGGGTTTTATGTGCATATTTGATGCGTTGAATCCGCAAGTGTACGGGTCGAATCAAGTAATAGAATGGACTCTTGAGAAGTCGGGTATCGAACCTCAGGGAGAAAGAAAGTACCAGTAATGGCTATTCATCTATTATCTAGTCAATCGAAATTAGGTTGGTGATAACTAATCTTAATTCTACAATTACCAATATAAACTAATAAGTAGAATTGACCTTGAAGACAATCAAACAATGAAGGGGATACTTGGGTGATTGAATCCCCGGATTTCATTAGATATGGATAATGCTCTCTATGTTGACTCTTGGTGAATCATTGGCCAAGGGTTCCTAATGTGATTTCATCCCCTCGCTCGAGGGTGATTACTCAACCTAGTGCCCTTACTAGTTAAGCTCTAAGGAACCTATCTCTTGGAAGGGCTAAGGGAATAGGACATCTAAAGAATTGCTCGCCTTAGTACCCGGGCTCCCGGTGTACTCCTAGCCCTCTCTATTGAAGTCGTCTACACATGGGGAGGCGCTCGCATCTTCCCCCATGTGGACTATAGAAACCTCTCCGGGCTCTCGCAACGTAGAGAGGTTAATACTATTACCATACATAACATTCAATAGACTACAATGCATTCAACAAAAGAGATCAACATAAAAGAGACAATATCAATTGAACATAATCCAAAGGTTTATCAACACCCAAGTATCAAGAGTTTAGCTCTCCATCAATGGCGAGTAACAAACCATGCTAAGAGAGAAAACAAACATAGAGTTCATGAGAGAAAAACCCCTAATGATGACCGTTGGTGGATCCCTTGCTTCTCTCTTGCCCCTCCTTCTTCTTCTTGAGCCCTTTTTGATGGGAGAACTACTCTAACCCTCTCCTTCTTAGTGATGGAGAAGGTGATGATAGCCTCCTCCCTCTTGATGCTTTGGCTCCAATCCTCTCCAAGATGACCCAAAACCCTAATTAGCCTCTCTACTTATACCCCACACTAGGGTTTTGGGTGTATTTTCCGACTTTACCCTCGGTTCGGCCGAAATCGCAGCTGCAACTTTACGATATACGACCCAATATATGATCCATACGACCCCGTATGGCCCCGTATACGAACTCCCATACAGAGTACTATACGGGGTCGTATACTTCTCAGGTCCCCGTATACGGAGTCCTGTCAGTCCGTTCGGGGGTCCGTATAAATCTTCAGGTCCATACGGGTCCGTATGGAACTCCGTATGGACGGTCCTTTCGCCCGATTTCGCTTACTTTGGCCCGCATTCTCTTGAAAACGCTTCCTTTCTCTTGGAATCGCTATTTTCTGCCCTGTTTACAAAAACAAAGCCATTTTGAGTACAGGCGGGCCAACATTCCTCCAAAACAAAAGGTAATATGCATGAATTTCATATATAGACGATGCTCATTTGAACACTTATCACATATCTCCACACTTAAAGGTTTGCTTGTCCTCGAGCAAAGAAAAGAAATCAAGAAAAGAAGATAAGTGTTCAACCTTGGGCTCTACACACTAAAAATGAATTCTAGTCCAATAGCACCACCTTATTGTATTTTGCTATCTCCACATCGGGGCTTAGATTGATCCTATAACTCTTTCGATAAAGTCCTAGACAAAACTTGTTCATTCCACATGCCATGTTCTAAAGTTTTAATAAGGCAAGCATGCTCTCAGTGGACTCTAGAAAGTCCTTGAGGCCCTAAGATCAAAAGAGTTACTTCCCTATTAGATGAACGGTGGACAATTACAACTATAGTCTTTTTTTTTCACATTTTATTTGGGTAGGGCATCTCTAGTAGATCTGACTTTCCCAAACTAAAGATCAGGGTAGAGTGTAGTCCCCCCTTTTTGCAGAGGAATCATGCTGATTAGGCACCCGAACCCTTAGCTACTTAGGTGGTTACAACTCTACTCGTAGATGTTCATGCTAAATAGTGATTTTTCGAAATGAAGAACACTCTGGTTAGGAGCCGGAACTCCAAACTAGTTCATCACCAAAAGCAGCGAAACACTATCTTTATTAACTTAATTGATGTGCTAAACTACTTTATTTTCGTTGTATTTGTCCACTACGCGTATTATGAGGGGTTAACAAATTTGAACTAGTGCCACGAAATTTCTTGGAGCCATTAAAAAACAATACTTAGCTAGTCAAGTCAAAAGAACATGGCAATGGGTTATCTATTGTCTTTCACAATCATGATTGTCACAAAGATGACCTCTATATGCCCATGGTGTTTCAATTGGAAGCATTTCAAATCACAAATGGTGTGCTTGGAAAAGAAATTCATGTCACATATGTCTATCGCCAGTGTTGTCATGCATATCAAGCATAATTATCACAAAAATATCTGCGATAAATGATCTTGATAACTAGCTACCTATCTCCACACTTAAAAGTTTACAATAACCCTAAGAAGAGATAGGTAGCCACTCATCCCCACTCTGAAAGTTTGCATTGTCCTCAATGCAAGAAAATTAAATTCAGCACAAGAAATTAGTAGAGAAGGGTGAATGAAACTCCCCTAAATATAGTTGCCGAGAGTTGTTTGTGGGAGCGGAGGACTGCTTCGCTTATCAAGGGTCGTGGATCCAATGTTGACTCTGCAAATACAGAGAAGGAATCAAATCTGATAGCATACAAAACAAGAGAATCCATATAACGAAAGTACGATAAAGGGTAGCAGAGCGATGCCCTTGCTCAATGTGCCATGATGCGTAAAGATAAATAAAATAACAAGTGCAGATAACAAAGTTCCATATAGAGAGAAATGAAATATAGAGGTGGTGCGTCATGCGTCCCTTGCTGGCTCATCGTCTGCTAGTGTTGGAGGCGGAGGAGGTACAAATGCGGCGTGTCCACGAGTAATGGCGAGAGCTCGGAAAACTGCTCCCCGAGCCGTCGCTCCTCCGCTAAGATAGTGTCCTGGACAGCTCTCATCTCGCTCATCTGCTCCTCTAGCCTCGTGTATCGGCTCCTGGATGCAGAGGGTCCCTTTGGAGTCTTTGAGGGGTAGGCTACTTGAAGGGTTGATCGCATCGGAATCATCTGAATCGGACCCCTCCTCCTCCGAACTATAGGAGACGTGGCCAACCAGAGTGTAACGTCCGCCGGCTCGTCGCACCAATCCAATCTGTGTGAGGAGTGTCATGTCCAGTGGGGATACTAACTACTGATGTTGCTCCCCCTCCAACTCTGCCTCGAGACCCATGCCTATGATAAGCCGTGTGATGTAGGGTCCGGCATGGATATCGGTGAGTCTGGTGTTCTGCCCCTGATGCACCATGTAGTCTACGAGTACATATCCCAAGTGGATCGGAGCTCGCTCAACAAGGCTGTAGAGAAATAGGCGATCAGTGACGATGACGACTCCACAATTGTCACTGCGAGCTGCTATGGTGCGGCTGATGAGTGCATGTAGGTAACGGTGCACCGGGTCCGTCATGAAGGATGCCTTGTGACTGTCATGGCGCCCGCCCAACTGAATCCAGAAGCTCGCAGAAGAAATGGTGCGCTCGGGGAAGGCTGTGAGCAGCTCGGCGTACTCTCGTGTGAAGGTGTAATTGCGATCGTATAGTCCCATGTACAGCGTGAACTGAGTGTAGCTCATCGCCCTCTGTCCCCCGAAGAGCTGGAAGGTAATGGCGGTGCGGTTCTGCTCCCCCACCGCACTCCTGTCGGCCTCGAAAGAGCTCAGCACCTCCAAGGTCGGGCGGCGGAATACCTCATGGCTAAGAGAAAAGATCCTGTCCCAGCCGCCGAATGATATCATCTCCCAGACTCGGTCTGCGATGTTAAGTTGGATAAGAGTGTCCCAATCTATGACGCGAGTCCAACCGAAGCAGCGAGAGGAGAGACGGACATGTCGGAGGCGATGGACCTCATCTGTGAAGTGTGTCTTAGTGGATGACGATCCGGCCCCTGTTCGGCGCTTCTTTGATGCTGTGATCTTCCTCGGCATATCTGAAACTAAACAAGGAATGTTAGTGATCTTCCTAGGCAAAATTTTCAAATAAACGACCTAAATTGCACCTATAAGGGGTACCATACGGACTGACCGAAGTCCGTATACGGGACAACCCCCTATACGAGTCCGTATGGGACTCCGTATGGGAGTCCGTATGGACTCGGCCGCGAGCTTGCCGGCGGCCGCGACGAATCTTGGCCCCATTTCTACATCTCTCGCATCCAAAACACTTCTAAAACATACAACATTCATCCAATGCAAGTTCTATCACAAAATAGCACAAGAATCTAACTCATTCATTTCATTCACAAGAAAAATCGATTTCAAACAACCCTAGGTTTTTAAATCATGTCGGTGATGCATACAATTGAGAGATTGAGCGATTAGCGCATACCTAGGGATGATCAAGCCTTAATTTGAGGAAGAATGGGCGCCGCGTCTCAAAGAGAGGGTGTGGGGTCTCTAGGGCACGAGAGGAAGAAGAGGATGGAGTGAAAAGGGGTGAAAGGGGGCTATTTAAAGCGCCCCGTACTCGTGCCCTCGACAGACCCTATACGGACTCCTATACGGAGTCACAGACGGGTCGTATAGGCTACTGTCTCCACATACGGACTGCTATCAGTCCGTATGGGTCCCCGTATACACCTGGGTAGAGGCTTACACAGCCCTTCCAGGGTTCATTCATGCCTTCTCTTTGCGCGGCATGATAGAAATCGAGATATTACCTCTAAATGACAACATCCAACATAAGAACGAAGAGGATTGGATAAAAACACAACTTCCACTTATTTCAAGCATCACTAGCTAATCAAAAAGGGACAAAAATTGCTAAAGACTAGTATGGAAAGTTCTAGCGCTTGGGTTGCCTCCCAAGAAGCGCTTGTTTAACGTCACTAGCTTGACGTACCTTCAACTTACCTTATGGAGGCTCAAACACCTTGAAGCTTCCATCGGTCTTTCCTCTAAAGCATGACCCGAACAAACACTCTCCCAAACGTGCATAAATAGAAGAATCTTTTACTTTCATACCTGGGTACTCGGTGGGAGGAGTGGAAGAGAGAGATGTGGCAGTTACCCCTTCTTGTTGCACTTTCCTCCAGCACTTCTTCAAGGCCGGAATGGGCCTTCTTCTCTTCTTGGTCTTTTCAGCTTTGGCCCGGTTTTCATTCCTTGGTATAGCTGAATTTTTCTGGGCCCCTTCTGCAGTGTCTTCCACTTTATTCAACTCATCATGTAATTGGTATATCATCAAGAGATCCTCCATGCAAGCGGAGGTGATTAGATCGATGTCGTCCACACTGTAGGATGTATCATCTTGGGCCATGGTGTGTCGCATTGCCTCGGGTATTTGGAAGATCACTTCTTGATCCCCCACTCTTAATGCAAGCTTCCCTTGGGCATGATCTTCAAGTGCTTGGGCGGTAGCAAGGAAAGGGCGCCCGAGGATGATGGGCACATCCACATTGTCATCGACATCAAAAAGAACAAAATCGGTCGGGAATACAAACTCATTAATCTTGATGAGGGCATCTTCGGCCAAACCCTTGGGCCTCTTCACAGACCGATCCGCCAATTGTATTGTCATCCCTGTAGGCTTTGGGTCATCAAGCCCAAGTTTCATGTATAAGTTATAGGGCATCATATTAATACTTGTTCCTAAATCCCCCAACGCTTTCTTTATGTCTATTTGTATTTGAGACACAGCGTGTGTCGTGATTGTTGTAGGGTTATGTAGAACACTTCTATGTTCCCACTTTATTATATGATCTGTTTTAAATATTGTTATTATACTGTGTGAATTGTAATCGTGTTGATATAACTTTTAGGCTTTGCATTCGGGCCAGGGCTTGTCCTTGATCCGGGTGCGGCCGGTCTATCATGTGCTCGAGGGACCCGAGATCGGGTTCAAGGTGTGACACATCACGAGGAGGTCGTAACCACATCCCAAGCCATATCCCTTTGAGAACAAAGGTAAGAAAATAGGCAATCGGTAGAACTAAGCGACAGGATTGCCAACGACATATGGCTGCAGTATAATGGTTCTTAGTTTTTTTTTTCTTTTTTTTTTATGGTAGACTAATATTTTTTTTATAATTGAACTTTGCATAAATTGTTGTCATTCTGTAAATTATATATAGTATGTGTACTCCACCTCGTGCTTGTCTTTTATTGTTTCCTAACATCACTGTGGTTGTTGGTTTGTTAGTTATTATGATTACTATGTTGTCTATTAAAGAAACCAACAAATATGTTATGCGTCATCTAACTTTTGATATTTTATAGTATTTTTTTAATATTTTTTATAGGATAAACCCCAATTTTGGCCGTAAACTTTGAACCAATGTTTATTTCCGTCCATATACTTTAAAATCCTTGATATGGTCCCTATACTTTGGGATTTTTTTTCCGAATATGTCCCTACTACTGATGTGGTAATACATGTGCCTAGTATTTCTGACGTGACTACTTACGAGACAGGGTTAGGATGATATGGCATGCTGACATGGCATCATAAAATGGCTTTAGAATAAACTAATTTTTTTAAGATGATGTGGCATGCGGACATGGTACGCCACATAGAAAAAAAAATTAACCATATTCAATTCGTATGCCATCTGTGCTGTAAAATATATATATATATATATATATATATATATATATATATATATATATATATATATATATATATAATCTAAAATATATAGATAAATCTCTATATATATAAATAGATTATAAAATATATAATGTATATATTTTATATATACAATACATATAAAAGTAGTGTTAGGATGAGGCAGCCGCACTTGCGACCTACCTCATCCTAACACTTGTATATATATATAGATGTTAGGATGAGGCCGTCCGGACATCCGGCTGTCTGATCCTAACACTAATTTTATATCTTATATCTATTATATTTTTTATAATGTTTTTAGATATGTTTTGATATATCTATAAATTTTAAACAATATATAGATAAGTATATATACTTTTTAAATTATCTTATCTTCATAAGACATATATATATGGGCATATAATTTTTAAAAATATATATACATATCTATATACTTTTTAAAATTCATAGATAAAACGAAATATATCTAAAAAAATTATAAAAAATATAATATATATATATATATATATATATATATATATATATATATATATATATATCAGATATAATATAAATGGTACAATCAGCCTGCCGGACATCCACCTGATTGTAACATATATATAATATCTTATTTTCTTAATCAATTTACTAAATCAACTGAATTTTTTAATATATGAAATATAAATGTATTTTTATAAGAAAATACTCATTCTTTTTTCCTTTTTTTAATTAAAATTAATAAACAAAATTTATTGAAAAGAAGAGGTCTGCAAGATACATATATAAAATAATTGTTATGGGTCCCATGTCAATACTTATGTTTTTAGTTTTTATTTTTTAAAATATGGATATACCACAAATTTATTTATTAAAGATAAGTATTGTTACAAGGTTGGGTTTAAAACATTTGAAAACATGAGAAGGATATACAACCATGTAACAATGGTGCTTAGTTGCTCAAGTCTCCCATTAGTGCCTTGTGGGATGTTCTCCTCGAAAGCTTTGTTGCCCTCCTCTCCTCCACTCCATGTTATTGTTTCTTTGTTGAATTCTAGGCTTCTAGGTTTTGGGATACCTCCAACTTGGGGCACTTGGAGATGTGAGCTACATCAAACTAGGATAAATTAGAAAATCGATGTCAAAAATTAATTCTAGGAAAGCACAACGTTTATCTTGAGATCCTCCAACTAATTTTGAATTCAACAAGGTCCCAAACTCAACTCAAGGTTTGGTGCACCAGTAACACCTAACTCAAAACATAGGCAAATGCCACACCAACCAGGTCAGGGGAGGACCCTGAGCTTAAGGATGTAAAACTTGATAATCATAAAGCATGGAAATATATGCGGAAGTTAATATAATCAGAAACCACAAGTCATAACCAGATGTCAAATCACTATTTAATACAACACCAATAAAAGGTACAGACATAAATACATGTCTCAAACATAATAGGTGTTTTACTCCCTCCTAACAACAATATAACAGGAAATACATGACAGGTGGTCAAAGCCCACTACTAAAAACTCAGCAACTCTCACACGTGGACACGAATCTCTGCCTGGAACCTTGTCTATCGCCTGCATAAAACATATTGAGCTCAATGAGTGGCGCCACTGTTGCCATGTATAATCTATACCTGTGTATCAATAAAAACAATAGTCTCCAAAAAGAATATAAAAGCTGAACAATAAAATATTATACTAATAAATACTCATCACAAGAAATGTTGGTTGATGCATTATCTTCAATCTAGATAAATCATGCCAACATAAATAGAAATCCCGAGTAAAATGCACATATGGACTTCTTTATCAATTTTATCATCGTTACCTGAAATGATTTCCATAATTGTCCTGGCTGGCCAATCAAAACCAATAACCACCACGGTTGGACCAATCAACAACCGGGAAGTTGACAATATGTAAAATCATATCATAATCCATAATATTGATGTCATCCATACTACTACTTTGATACTACGAAACTAGAGTGAAACGAGTGGACCAATCAACACCCGAACCTTCAAGTCGTACCAATTAACAACGGTCGGGCTATAATTATATACGCGTACTAGGCACCCTACGGGTACAGAAAGGGGGTTTTATTTCCTGAAAACAGATGGTTTCGAAAATAGATAGTTTGGACTAAGTTCAAAGTTTATAAATAAGCCCCTTCTCTACCTAATACCATACTCTCTGGCTCTATTATGGAGCCACCACTGGCGCAGGCAAGTATTATAAGGTGTAATGCATCAATATTTCTATCAATATCTCTTTATCTATTTCAAAAATATCTATTTGTTTTTCATATACATTTTCCAAATACAGTTTTCCAAATCCCAAAAACTTTCCAGTAAAAACATGCTTTGTAAAATATAAGGCATTTCTCAAGTCTGCATATCAAGACATGCTATTCAGTTTTAAAATAGATCTCTATGGAAAGCTAGCGAAAGAAAATAAGAGATATGTAAAGTTGTGTTGCCTCAACTGAGGTCCCGAGCTCTCTAAGCTTGCCTGAATCCTCCTGCGTTGTCTTCTACTTGTTTACCTCGTCCTGTACAAGTAAAAAAGATATATCTAAAATACTTGTATTTATTTTAGAGGTTCTTTCTCTCCTATAATCTATAACATAGCTAGAGCTAATGTGTTATACACTAACCGTGAAATTATGCTTAGTCATTACTTTAATCCAACTTAAATGACCTATATATATATCCCATCTTTAAGAATCCCATTCTCCACATATTCATATCAAGTAAAAGGGACACATCTTGATTACTACTAATTCATGTAATAATTACATAAACAACACCAACTCCATCTCCTTTTTATCTAACAGAATTCTCTTAAACAATTAACAACTAATCAATAAGAGAACCATAAACTACATGGAACAATTAACTCCTAAACCACTTAACAATATGCAATCTTTTAAACTCCATAACAGAAAATTTTTAAGGCTTTATGTGCAGGAATATCATATGCTGAAATGCAAGTTTTTATGGTGAAACTGCAGCCATTTATTTGCAGATTTTTTTTCTTTATAGTATTCGCAGTCAAAGAGAGCCGGTTATATCTCTGAGTCCTTAAGTCCAATTTTACTGATCTAGGATTCATTAGAAAGCTATTTTCATAACCCTTATAAAGGAATATTATACACTCCGATCAGAGGAGTATAAAGGACTAAACTGTCTGTAAAACCCAAGAATTTTTAGGGATTAAATTTTTTTTTGGGTTTTGTTTTTTTTTTATTTAATTGGAAAAAAATGAGGAAAAACCCCCAAGGTATAATCAAAATGAAATTGTATTTGGAGAAACAAAAGTTCTAAATTTGTTAAAAGATTCCCCAAACTTTGAATACTTGGATTTATATTAATTCCTTTATTTAGCTTGGTAATTAAACCAAGAAACAAGTTAAAAGCCCTAGTTGGGTATAATTAGGGCTACCAAGGGTATTTTCGTAATTATAAGTTGATTGGAGATATTAAAAGGAATGAATGAATTCTATGGATGAATTCATGTTGATCAATTAGTAACTGAGTTAAGAGGGAAAATGGAAGTCTAAAAGGGCTAAAACCCTACTTAGGGTTAATGGGTGTCAAAAAGGACCTTCCGTAATTATTAAGAGTTATGAGGACCAGACGGAAATTATTCTCTCTCACAAAGGTGGACTAAATTGTAACCTAAAAAGAGAAAGAGGACCCCAAGAAAATTTTCTGAGGGAAAACCTTAATAGTAATGGATGAGCGGCTGAGATTAAAGGATCTCAGATCGTAGCAGATCTTGAGGCATTATTACGGCCTCAGTGGAGCCACGTGGCAAGTGTGAGTTCAATCTATCTGATCATAGACCAGATACGAGGCAAGGGGGATGGTTAATATGGGATGATCTCACGGTGCGGGTGTCTGTGAGCCGTTCATCTCGTGATCACGTTTAGTTCGAGGCAAAAGTTTTGGGATCAGACCGTTAGTTGTTGATCAAATCCAGGATCTCCATCTGAGGTTTGCTCGATACAAGGCATCAAAAAAAAAAAAATTAAATCCTCGCCGTTAGAATAGATCAAGAAATCCTTACCGTTTGTTTGTGAGATCAAATCTCGAGGCATCCCCATCATTCACCATGCCACCGGCCAAGCGGCTGGCCTCTACCTCCGGCCAAGTTACGCGGCGAGGATGCCGTCGGACGCCGCTCAACCGCCCAGAAGTTTGCGAGCCCTTCTCCCTCGCCTATATAAGATGAAGGCCCTGTGACCTAGGAGAGGCGAGAGGAGAACGAACAAGAGAAGTTGTCTTTCCGCGAGGTGATGGAGCGAGAGAGGGATTCTCTCGCCAGCGCATCAATTCGGCCCATCGCTGGAACTCGTGGTCGCCGTTGATGTTTTTCGTGAGGAGCCGGATCGGGAAGCGAAAGAGGTCGGCTCGAGCTCACGGAAAGTCGTGAAACTTTCGCCGACGCCGGGAGGCCCCTCTCAGTGGTGCTTCTGCTATCTTCCCTCGGTCTTCAGGTAAGTCCTCACTTCCTTCCTCGAGACACTTAGTTACCGCTGCCATGCATTCGTGATGTTAGAACGGGATCATTTGGAGTGGTGTAGCTCGAGACCGAGGTTTGGGGTCAGCCAACGGAGGTGGTGGGAGGAGATCATTGACGGAGCATAGGAAAAGGGGCCACCTCGCCCGAAGTTTTCCAAAGTGTGGAGGGAGTTGCTGCCGGCCTCCGTGACCCCAATAGGGCGCGGTCGCGGGCAAGAGAAGGAGAGGGAGAGAGGTGGAAGATGAATTGAAATAAAATAAAATAATAATTATTTTATTTGATTAATTCGTTTTTTTTTTAAACTATACTAGTGTGACAAAATAAAAGTTTAATTAGTATGACTAAGATTATAAAGTGTGACAATATTTGTTGATTAATCAGTAAATAATCCTATGGAACTTTATGGTTGTGACAATTATTTTGATTAATTGGT
The DNA here is from genome assembly GCA_026586065.1 of Dioscorea zingiberensis. Lineage (NCBI taxonomy): Eukaryota > Viridiplantae > Streptophyta > Magnoliopsida > Dioscoreales > Dioscoreaceae > Dioscorea > Dioscorea zingiberensis. The sequence continues at coordinate 42,116,415 of CM048819.1, read as the reverse complement.
AGTATAGTTTTAAACATTTTTTGAAGCATTGGTAGTGTGATTAAAATCAAGTTGATTATTTAGTATAATCAAGTTAGTTATGAAAGGAAATGTTGGTTATGGTGATGATGAATAATTGATCATTTGAAACCTTATAAAATGTCAAAATGAAATTGATTTAATTAACTAACGTGAGTGGGAATGCTTGATTGGTTAATTAAGCTAACCTAGTTAATTAGATCCGTGTGGACATTGGAGTTAGTAAATGGACTCGGGTTAGACTAAACACTTTGGGCTTGGGTCTAACCTAACTATCAAGTTGGTTTTAATCATCGTGGATTAAAGGAAAAGTGTGGAGTTAGTTTACTTAGTCTAATTATGTTGGTTTAAGGTGACTTGGGTCAATTTGAGTTAGCTCAATCGCTTGGTGAAATATTAGTCATCTTGATCAATTTAATGTGTGGACTTGATTTGTAAACTAATCAAAGATTTTAACTAAGAGGGTTAATTAAGTTTGAAGGGCTAATTAACCAAAATGGATTAATTAAATTAACTTGTATAGTTAGGATGTTGATTGAAAGTTGTGTTATTTAACTAAACTTAATAGTATGAGACAAGATTAAGTTTAGTATGATTAAAATTATTTAGTAAGGATACTAAATATTTTAATGAGATTTGTTTTAAGGACCAATAATTAAGGAATGGGAAGGGTCCCATGGGGTTATGAATTTGAAAGGTTGGAATTATTTGGGTGTTATCTTGGGATTTATGGGGGAGGTTAAGAATGTGAAGAGTTGTAGAGGTTACACTTGTGAGGCCTATATAAAGCATGTAATCTTGAAGCTTGGCATAGAGCAATAGCAAGTTTGAGAAAGTTTATGGGCCATTGGGAATCAAGAAGAGAGATGGGAGGAAGGAAGAAAAGAGAAGAAAGCTTGAGAGACTAGGATCTTCTGTTCAAAGGAGTGTTGAGCATGCTCTATTTTCATTTCCATTTCCATCATTTTCACCGTTGGATCGTGCTGATTTTTGGTGAGATTGTTCTTGACTCCTTATTCTTCAATGTGAACGGTTAAGATTGTTTTGGTGTCTGGTAGAGTAGGTTTCTGGGGTGTGAAACAGAGCCTATCACTGCTGATTTCCTGCACCGACCAGTTCCATCATATGCTTCCAATCGGATGATCATTTCTAGTCTGATCGAGCTGATTTTTGGTGAGCATAGTGAAGACTTGTCTCGACCCAATCTGAACGGTGGAGATCTAGTTTGGACGGTCAGTTTGTTTTCAGTGTCTGTCTACATTTATACTCGGTGAGTTTCTCTAAATTCCTGCATCTTAGCTGTGAGTAGTGATAAATATGAGGATTCATATGTGCATGCATGCATTGGTTATAAGGATAGATGGGGGAATGAATGAGTAAAGAATTGGTCCAAGGGTTGGAGTTTGATCTCCATTGGTGGTTTCATGAATTGAATTTATATACATGATCATGAGAAGTGTAAATCCAATCTATGAAGTTAATTAAACTAAAATGACTTGGTTGAAAGTTAAAAGATTGGTTTCAATTGGATTTAATCGTTTGGAAATTGAACTTGGGTTGGTCTAACCAAATAGGCCTTAATGTAAATTATTAACTTAAATGAGTAGGTTAGTTTGTTAGTACAAAATGGGTTAAGATAAGGTGAACCCAATTAGTCTAATAAAAATGACTAACATGACCTAGCTCAAATGCCGATTATATTTGATTAATCGAATAAGCATATTGAATAAGACTAGGTGACCAAGTAGGGTCTAGACTCGGCAAGTAGAGTAAGGTTGACTAGGTTTGACCAAGATTGGGACTTAGTCAACTAAAGAACGTGGAATAAGGATTAGTAACCCGAGAGATGGTCTTAAGGACCCGTTAGTGGGCCTAGGCCCAACAAGAACGAGAGTCGCATGTGAGTTTTAGACTTAGGGTTTTATTAGAATTTTAACTCTAATAGAAACTCTATTTGTTAGATACTCGGGAGTCCAAGAGGCGTTTCAAGAGGTGACTAGAAGGACATCTAGTTTCAACGAACCGGAGGTAAGTACACTTGCTCGCACTCTACCCGGTTTCGGGTTTTTCTTGGACTTGTTTATGCATTGATATCTTATGCTTCTTGATAACATACATGCGCCATTATTTGTTTTGGAATCCTATTGAGCATGTATGGTAATTCATGGGACGTTGGTGTCCTTGTTTGCTATGTTCTCGCTCGACTCGGTGGAGCTAGGGAAGCTCCAATTTAGGAATGTTCAGGGACGGACCCTCGACTTTCCAGACAAATTTTACCAGAGAAACAAATCGAAGGTCTTACCTGCCGCTGGGCTTGGTAATCGAATCGTTAACACACGTAGGAGAGGTAGTTCTACCGACCTGTGACCGGAGGGTCAAACGACCAACTAGGTCGTATTTACATCCAAAAGCTGGACATACTGGCCGGGAGTGAACCTTGAGTTCTCTTGAAACTCATTACAGAGCCCAAGGGTTTCTGTATCAGGGGTCGTACCTTTGATTTGTGTTCTGGTAGACTCCTAGGGTTATATTGTTGCTATTGTGACCTCATTGGATGACATATTTCCTATTTATGTCTTTGTGACCAAGTAGGGTACTTACTTGGGCTTTCCTTTCAAAGCTCATGCGCTTACTTCCCATCTTTCTTTTCGTGTCCCGAGGAGTAGGTGACTCGGACTCGGAAGTTGAGCGAGGGGTTGGGCTGATTTTGTAGAGGTTCGAGAACCTCATGTCATACTTGTTCTTGAGAGGGTGTTATTGTAGGATCCTTATAGGGCCTTGCCCATGTGTAGGGTATGTAAACCCTTATTGATTTAGATTTTCGTTGTAACTCTGATATTGTTCTTTATTATTAATGAACATTTGGTTATTATTGTTATCTGCTTATCATTTTTAGGCCTTGTATTCGAGTGGGGCTCGTCTCCACTTGGATACGGCCGATCTGTTGACGTGTCCGAGGTCCCGGGATCCGGGTCGGGGCGTGACACTGTCCCTCGAAAGGGACAACTAGAACTATTTTTCAAAAACTGTGGTTCTTTGAAGCATTAAATCTAACAGTTGATGTGCATACCTAAACTCTTCATTTCTTTATAGCAAGATAGTCATATGATTTATGAAATTACATCCATTTATTATAATTAGAACTGTAGTCACTCATTTATGGTCTTCTAACTTCCTTATTACTTGCCCAAAAATCAAAGTAGGTTTTCAATCAAGTTAAGCCATGATTTAATTAACCTTCACAACCCTTAATTATTCGACAACATCATCATCAGTTCACAATCTAAATTACTAAATTAAGCATCTAACTATGAACAAGTTCACATACCTCAGAACTTATGACAATTAAGTCTTATTCCAGTTGAACTTCAACTCCTACATAATTGATTTTGCAGCCATTACAAGTGCTCATGAATGCCTTCACTAACTTCTTTCTAATTCAAGGATTCCTAAGCCTTAACGGCAACCTCCTATAGTTAAACCATTACATATCTATTTGTTTAGATAATCTTCAACTAGAATCAGGTTTACATGTTGTTTCCAGAAACCTTAACTCTTTGAAGCATTGTGTTGAACATTTAACATGCATCCTCTAATCCCTCACTTCCACATAACTGGACAGCTATGAAATCCCCTTGAAAGTACAACCATTCATACTCTATAGCAAATTGATTATATTCATTTCTAGTCCCTTGATTTCATTCGTCTCAAAATTTCTAATTCCTAGGTATAATACTTGGCTTATAGTTTCATACAAGATACACAATTTACTATGTTACAATAAATCTCACCAACAACCAGTTCAATCTCCTATGCCTCTGATCCTATCCTCAGTCTTGCATCTCGACCACTGGAGCTTCATCTTACTGCTTAATAAATGGAAAAGCTGACCTCGAATAGCTCCGGATTCGCAGGATTCGAAGCCAGGGCCTCATCCGCGGTCCTGCTCATCCAGCTGTTTCTCCCGCTACTGCTCCATCTCCTCCTATCCATATGACCACTATGAGGTATCTTCTCTTTGAATCTTAGAAAAGAAGTCTGTTCAAGCTAAAGGAAATTAAGATGGCAGTGCTACCGAATAGAGAGGGGGATGGGTAAAATTTATTATAACGCCAATTTAGCTCAAGTCAATAAAAGGGCTTTAAAAGTCAATAGTTATGTCTGTGAGTGAAAGAAGTAATAATAAATTAAAGACATAATTTCACTCTCAGTGGTGTTTTGCAAATTTTTGATTTAATCCCTGACTTTTATGGAAACCACACTAAGGTCCATTATCATTATGGTTAGTTTACATATAAGTCTAAAGCATTTGTTTGAATCCATTTTCTTCTTTCCCTTCCTATTTAAATTTCTTAATCCCGATAGTTAACTCATTTTCCCCATTTCCTACTAATTTAACTCTTTTAACCTCATCATGACTTTAATTGCTCATTTAGCATTTATTAAATGATTTTTTTAAATTTTTTGAAAAAATCGGGTTGTTACAGCACCTTTGCGGCGAGGATGTGGGACCCCATATGTCTCTTATGAAGAGTAGGGAAGGTTTTAGTCCAAAAGAACATGGTAGTAGGCCCAGATACTAGAGGCAAAGACGCGTGAAATGAGTAGGTGTGCAACTCTTCATCCTTTGTGTCACACATGACGCAGGTAGTGTGCATGCCCCTCCATTATCTAAGGTAATTATCTTGTTCTCCTTGGCCAACCAAGGAAAAAGTTTGATTTCTAGGGGGCATGGCCACTTCTAGAATCAGTTATTAAGGTCATCATGATTCCCTATCTACACCGAATCTGTACATTTACTTGCATATAAAGGTCTAGGAGGCTGTAAGTTTCCAAGTCATCCAGCCATCAAAATTTCTTGTAAACCCGTAATAAAGAGTCTGAATTGCCGGTAGTCCTCTTGCTCTTGCGTTGATAGTGGTCTTGGCTTGAGGAGTGTGACTCCCCTTTGGATTAGCACATGTACTGTGTTGGTTGAGGTCTTTTCCTTTTTTATTAGATGTTGGAGGGAATGCTAGAAGTTCTAATGGCCTGTCCATTTATCCAGTTGTCCATCAAAATATTTTTGTCATTCTTGTTTCCCAAGATAGTAGAAATGTTTATCAAGGCAATGCTTCGCCCTTCGCATATACTTTTCCAGAAGAAAGAGGCCCTTACTAGCATAGGTTTGGATGGTTATATGAAGCTTCTTTTGAAAGACACATCTTTAAATATCCTCAGGCATATCCCTACAACCCTAATAAGGATCCTCCACTACCATTTCTTTTGTATGGACCTATTGAAATGTTTTAGATTTAGGATTCCCTTTCCTCCTTGCCTTTGACTTAAACAGTCTCTCCAAATTATAAAAACGCCAGTATGCGTGCAATTTTGTGTCTATTCCCCTCCACAAGAAGTCTCTTCTGATGGTGTCAATGTCTCTGATTACCCACTTTAGTAGGCAATAGATGGATATCCAGTATATAGGCATTGTGGATAATACGAAGTTTAGGGGTGCTACTATTCCTTTTATAGATAATAGTTTCAGATTTTCAAGGAGGCTAGTCTACCCTTGATTCTGTTTATTAGGGTCATCCAGTCATCTTTCCTTAGTCTTGCTCCTACCATGGAGATTCCTAGGTATTTAATTTGTAGGGATATAATTGAGTAGTTTAGTATCCGGGAGTTCTCCTGGTGCTAGTGTTCAAGTGTCGTTACCATTATGATTGAGCTCTTGCTATAATTGATAAGCAAACTAGACTAGCCTTTAAAAGGGTAGAAGATTAGTTGAGTATCCTAAGCTGAGGGAGTCCTCTTTTGAAAAATACTAGTAGGTCATCAGTGTATTAAAGTGTTGTGATCTTTTCCTCCCACTTGGGTCCACGGGTATCCCATTATATAAGTTGGTGTTCATGTCCCCATATAGCATTATGTGGAGGACGTCGGTAGCTAGAACAAATAATAGCGGGGACAGTTGGTCTCCTTACCTCAGTCCTCTTCCATGCCTCACATATCCCCTCAAGGTTTAATTTATGAGAAATTTTGCCTTTAATGTGTGTAATAGGGCTTCGATCAACTTGATCCATATTAGGCTGATCCTCCTTACTTGTAGGACCTCAATTAGGAATTCCCAGTTCCACCATGTCGAAGGCCTTTCCGAGATCATCCTTGATAAGTGCACCATGGAACCTAGTCTTGATCTTGCAAATTCACTCTTCAGCGGCTATAATATTCTCTTGAATTTTCTTCTTTTGATAAATGCATTTTGTGATTCATCTACCAGCTCTCCGGTCACATTCCTTAATTTGTTTACCATGACCTTTGATATGATTTTTGTGGAGCAATTGAGAAGGCTAATAAGTCTATACTCTACAATGACTTATAGTCCATTGTTCTTTGATACTAGCAATATGTGGGCTTAATCAGTCCCCTCTAGTTTTACACATCCTTGGAATAAATTATTAAAAAGCTTGAGCAAGTCTCCTTTAATGTTCTTTCACCCTTGTTGCTAGTACATTAGGAAGCCATATGTGCCTGGGGTGTATTCGTCACCAATTTCCAATTCTGTCTTTTTGGTTTCTTTCTCAGTTGATTGGTGTCACGCCCCGATCAGAATCCCGGCACCTCGAGCACGTGCACGGACCAGCCGTACCCAAGTAGAGGCGTACCTCACTCAGATACAAGGCCTAAATGATGCAAGAACAGACATCTAAATTCATTAATGTCAACAATAATTCAGAGTCTTACAGCGGAATGTAAAACATAATTTGACACCTTACAAGGTAATGGCCCTACAAGGGTCCTACAAAATAAACTCACACAAAAGAAAATCTGAGGTCCTCGAACCTCTAATAGGATATCCTGATCCCTCGCGCAGCTCCTGAACTCGAGTCACCTACTCCTCAATACCTGAAACAAAAGAGGAAGCAAGTGGAATGAGCTTTCGAAAGAAAAGCTCAATAAGTACCCCTCGCAAGGAATGCAATGAGGTCAAGAGAAACAATCATGAATATTGATCCAACACAAAATAAACACAATAAAAACAGGACTAAGTCCCAAACACACGAGGATCACTATCCAATGAGCACAAGCACACAATAAGGAGTTCAATCAATTAAGAAGAACAATCAAGTCATCTCCCCGGCAGTCATCAACCCCGGCTGATCTTAACCACATCCAGACCCTTGAGTTCGGTAGCGTATCATCCCACTGACAGGTGGACATCCAGAGTTTCCTCTCTCTTGTAGGACTACAGGACGTCCAGAGTGTTCTTTCCCTGGACTCCTGCATCACAATCTACACTAAGCGGGAGAATCCACAATACAAGAAGAGCTGGAACACCAACCCGGACGGAGCTCACGTGTTTCCACGGCCATGTGACGATTAACGGGAAGACATATTCAGCAACAAGAACAACAGACACACACACACACACCTGGACAAAGTATAAGCTCACCTATTTCCACGACCACGTAACAATCAACGGGAAAGAATGTTCAGCGATCACAAACATATTCAACAAAAGCTAGCACATCAACAAGCATACACTAACATGGGAATTCAACAAAGCAGGTTAATGAATTCATGTATGCGAATCCAAGCAACAATATACAAATCATGGTAACATCAAGCCAAAATGAAAAGAAGCCAAAATAATAAGACTCAATATTCATGACACCAATCAACACATTGAAGCAAGATCAAGGATCAATTCGCTCGATCTGGGTCCTTCCTGATGTGTCTCAACGCTCTACGTCCAAATCTGGTAACGACAACCATAACTTAGTTAACTTTTCAAAATTGATCTGACCCAAACTACTTAACCACTTAACCTAACTTGACCGGACAAGTTTGATTTAATAAATCAAACTCAACTCCAACTCGTCTGGGTTTTAACTATAAACCCAAACCCATCGTGAACCTCCCCTCTATGTATATATGCTCTTTTCACTCTAGTAATTTCCATCGAGCCTTGTCATTAGTAGTAAACACATTTTAAAGATTTTTATTTATTTATTATTTATTTATTATTATTATTATTTTAAGAAAGCACCCTAAACCATTAAACTTAGTTAGAGGTCTTATAGATATTCACAATATTTATCCATCAATCTCAGAAGAACCCAAAAACCATAGTAGACCAGTCAAATCTATCCTCATCCATATATAACTTCATCTTAAATGTCAAATAAATATATAATCTATTAATCTAGGCATTACTGGGGTAAAAAAAAAGAAAAAAGAAAAACAGAGGTATCTAATTTGGATCAAATCCTCAGTACAAGTAACTAAAGTCAAATCAAACCTAATTACTTGATTGACGTGACCTGTAACAAGATTTAAACCACCTCTCTCTCTGATTCATGTTTAGTAAGTGTAGCTGTTAATGATAACAAACCCAAACAACTCTTCTCCTTACAACAATCATGCACTTTCAAGATACCCCATGTAAGCCATCTCTTCTCTATCCTTGACTGTCTACAGCCTGTGTACTTTTATCAGCCAAAGTTAACCAAAATTTATCAAAACCAAAGTACTAGGCTAATCTTTTGTAACTAACTAAATTTTTAGATCTTTTTCTAACCCTCCATTATCCGAGATAAGCAAAAGCTCATTAGCCTACTATTCCCCAACAAACCTTGCTGACTATGCCATTACTCACAGAGGACCCCATCTCGAAATCTACACATGACTATCAAAGAATTCTCCATCTAAGTCCAAGCCCATGCATGCCCCGTTCCCATCATTCATGCAATCTTTATTTAATCATGTAAGTATAAGTACAATCCAAAGATAAGAAAAGAAACTAATATATAGTTATAATCTTAGTTAACAATCAGTTAATCCTCTATATGATAACGACCCCTTCCTCAAGCCATGATCATTGATCTATAACTACTTAACACCACCGCCCACAAGACCATACATGATCTTATGCATGCGCATAACTTCATTTAATTTAACTGGAGTAACTAACAGATCCTTAACCGTGTTCAGACTCATAAACTTCATAACTAAAAACCATTCAACACACCACGTTTCAAGCTGTGCACAAATGCGATGAAATAAACATTAATCTAAATTTTTTTTCCATACTAAGTACTCATGCAGGAAAGTATCCATAAACTATTCATCACACCAAGATTCCTTAGAAGATCGGGACGATTACCAGGACGGCGGCTCTCTATCGATGGCCGTCGTGGTGTTGCGAAGTCTTCCGACTCCTCTCTCTCTCTACGATGGCGGCGGCTTGCTAGGGTTTCCGAGGAGAGATATCCACTTATTGGAGCTCGCGGAGGATCTTGGACGTTGTGGCGATCCCTCTAATTGCGGTGGCAAGCCATATCTGACCCTTCCAAACTTGGCCAGCGACGATTGGCGAGAGAATTGGAGGTCTCTCTCTCTCTACATATATGTAATGGTTTTATATATAATAGGCTGGGAATTTCTCTCTATATCACTTACTACATATATGTATTGTTTGTATGATTGTCTATATTTAACATATTATAATATACCATCATGCCTTTTTCAACACCAAAACACTTCGTTGTAGCAGCCATGCACGTCCAGTTTTCTTGTACATTATTTTATTTTAAATTTTAAAACATCTCTTACTTGGATCATGTGTATATACATATAAATATATGTATATAATTTATATATATTACCCATCTTTTATTGCTTTACTGGTTGACCTCCATTAACATAGTATATAATATATTAATCAAAGTTACATTCTTTATAAATATATATATATATATATATATATATATATATATATATATATGCATGTATTCCCTGATTCATTCCTTATATGTGTTACTTTATATATATATTTTTTTTATTTCAAATCGTACCTCATTGAATCAAGAAAATATTATATAACATATAAATATAATACTCAACTATAATGCCAATCTAGCCGAATTTCCATCAATGAAGATTCATATACTTGGTGCATCCCTTAATTAAAACCGAAAGTACATATTATCTCTCTATATATATATATATTCTCGTGCTACCTATATACAAATTTTTTTAAATTATAAATTAAGTATTATCATTCTTTGCCTTATATATATATAATAAAATAATATATATATTATTATATTATATATACTATAATATATATTTATTATTATATTCTATGTGTATGAATCATGAGAGTGTAATTTTACAATCGAACCCCCAAATTTTCTGAAATTACGACAAAAACCTTGGCTTGTGAGAGGGACACAATTTCTGTTAGGTCCCCGAGCTTTTCTAAAATTAGAGATAAGTCTGTGGCAGCCTCAATTAACTCTAATTTGGGCATTAACCATTTAATCTTCTATTCTAACTAAAATTTTACTAAATCCAAACATGGAGAATTCTTAATCAAAAAAATATTTTGAGAACAACTAAAAAATCATTTATTAATCAACTAATTGCTTAAAGAGAAAATAGAAACTTTTAAATTCCAAATGTTCAAACAAACCAACTTTGGGAGTTTTCCCTTATTAACGAAACAATTAAAGCCGATAACTAGAAAAATTTATTCCCTAAAAATCCTCGGATTTTACAATTGGTTATCAAGGTTTGTTAGGTCAGGCATAATCTTGTGGAGGAGTAGTCTATCCCAAAATGTCGCCAATCAAATTACCCTCTTTGTACCGAAGAGATTGTTGAAATGATATATGATCACAACTCTGATTTCCTTCTTGGTTAATATTGTTTAGTTCCGTATTTCGAGTTCTTTTGTTTACAATTGCATAAAAAACTTTGTGTTCTTATCTCCAAATTGCTACCATGTCACTCGTGATCTTTGTCTCCAATATGATACATTATGTAGGATAATACCTTCGTAATCTTTATTTCTATTCCTCTTCTATCTTCCTTCTCTTAGTATGAGTGGTTTGTTCTGTTTTATGATATCTAGAAGTTCAATGTCTCCTAGGAACTCTTTTTTCCTCATGATTTGTTTATTGGTATTCTCCTTTTACTAAGCTCTAACTTTGGATTTTGTTGATGCTAGCATCTTAGCTAGGATGATAGGCGACTCTTAATTCCATCATCCAATGATCATTTCACATAAAACATCTCTTTTCACCTAGTCTCTATTAAAAAGGAATGTGAAGGTTTGGGGGTTTTGTGCATTGCATTCAAGCTAATTAAGGCATGATCGATTCTGTTTTGTGCATTGCATTCAAGCTAATTAAGGCATGATCCAATCTGATCCTTGGCAGCATTGTTACCTAAATACATGGTAAGCATGTTATCCAATCGGTAGATAGCGAAAATATATCAAGTCTAATAAAAGCAATTGAGGTTCACTCGTTTTCCATGAGTATCTTTTACCAAGGAGTGACATGTCTATAAGTTATAGATCTTTAATCAACTGGTCAAAGACCACTCTTTTTCTCCAATTGGGTAGGGTTGTGTTCCATTCCTTCGGTAATCTAGTTGCATTGAAAACTCCACATAAGTGCCCCAAATTCATCAAATTCATTATTTTAGCCCAAACACAAGGACCTTCCTTCTCTTAGGTTTTTTCAGTTTTTCCCAGCGATTGTCCCTTTAGCTTGTCTCACACTGGGTACATACCGTTTCGCACATTGTTGTTTGTTTGGCCCTTAAGAAGGACCAAACATCAGTTTTGTTGTTCCCTAATATCATTTTTGTTTATATGGTACTTTAGAAAGACCATTGTGGAGAAGGTAATGTTGTAATTCTGAATGAGTTGGAATTCGGAACTACACTTGCCTATGCAACATCCTTCTCTTGTGTTGATGGCTGGTAGTCCAATCCATCCATCGAAGAGATCCCCGTATCGATCTCCATATCTTGTTGCCGATGATTGATAATTTTGTATGTTGTAAGCAAAATATATTTGTCTTCTATGTTTTTAGGAAAACCCAAACTAGGAAACACTTTCTCCTTGTCCCTAGCACACTGATATTCATTGAGATAACTTTCATCTATCAAACATCTGTGGTCCCTTTTGTCAATGACTTTCAGGCTTCTTAGTTGTTAGCCTCCCATGCTGAGATACACTTCACCTTAGTGGAGCGCATATTGTCTGAGTATGTTGACTTAGTTTCTTCATTTTTTTCCCCAAATCAGTTTCCATGAGGAAGGACACCATTAGAAGTTATATATCAAGCAAACTAGAAAGAGTTAATGGAACTGTGGACAAGTATAGATTCATACCTAATTAAGAAGGCTTCCATGTGGTTGGCCTTTTTCTAAGGGTGTTTGGTGGGGCGAGGAATCCCTCTTTTTCTATCTTGAAGATGCACGACTTTTCTGCCCGTTCACTTCTACTTGTGGGTCCTTATTGGGTATTTTGTTGGGCTTTCTTTTGCCGTCAGCATCTTGCCTTATCTGCCACATGTACCATAATATCTTTTTCTTTTGTCTTGTACTCCTGGGATAAGTTGGGACTCCTTCCTGTGAGCTAATACTTCCCTAACCTTTACCTTCTCCTAAGGAGTATATGAAATAAGGTTTCAAAAATTGTGAAACAATCATAGAGATACCTTTGATAGATTTTGTTGGAACCCCCTTGTCAGGCCAAGATTTGGCCTCTGAGCCTAAAGTTTACATTGGGCCCGGACTTGTTAGGTTTGTTAGGTCCTAAACCAACTCCTTCACTAGCCTGGGTGGGTGTGGGGCACTAGGCTTCTCTGCTAAGCACAACTTAATTGTCGAATAGGGTCGAGCTTAATGAGCTGGCATATGCCTAGTCCAAAGCTATCTTCCATTTATGGAGAGCCTTGGAAGTTTGAGTGGGCCCCCATGTAGCTGTCTTCCTCTTATCATATGCTTGTCCTGCACCTGGCATGCACATCTGTAGTACCTTCCTTCACACTTCAACACCATTTTCCCATAATTTCAGGAATAAATTTTTTTATATATTCTATAAAATAAGATCTTAATTTAGTTCCTTAAGCTTGAAGGATGGAATAAAAAAAAAGGGGGAAAATTAGAAGCTCAAAAGGTTTAAAACCCTAATTAGGGTTAGTTGGGAGTCAGAGGGATCTTTTAGTAATTATTGAAAGTATTGAGGACTTGAAGGAAATTGTCCTCTCTCACAAGAAAGGGACCTGGATGTGACCTAAGAAAAAGTCAGGGACTTAAGGGGAATTGTTTCTCTCTCACAGAGACGGACTAATTCGTAACCTAAAAAGATTCAGGGACCTTCAGTAAATTTGACTAGAGAGAAGGTCTTATAGAGATGAATCAACGGATCAGATAGTTGTAAATCACAGGGCATTATTACGGCCTACAGAGAAACACGTGGTGATCGCAGATTTAATCTATCTGATCGTGGATCAGATACGAGGCAAGGAGGAGAAGTTAAGTGGGAGTGATCCCACGGTGCGGGCTCACAAGAACCACCCATCTAGAGTTGAGTCGCGATCTTGAGGTAACTTGAGAAGATCAGGTCGTTGGTTGTGCTGAGATCATGACCGTTGATCCAAAAAGTGTGCGATTCGAGGTTTCTTAATCTAATCTGGACCGTTGGATGTGATCCATCCGATCCTCACCATTGATCGTTGAGTACCTATCCTGAGGCAGCGATACCGCTTTCTCCGCTAGCGAAGCGCCACAAGGCATCGCCACCACCTCCGCGCTACGCTGGAGATCTAGCTCGTTGGAATGGCGGGTTAAGGCGGGGACGTTGGCAATCGGTTCGCCTCCCTTTCCTATAAAACCCCACCCCACCGGCCCCGGCAAATGAGAAGAAGGAAACCAAGGAGGTCGCTGGCGAGGGTTGGTCGGAGAAGGGGTATACGGGCACAGGGGGTCTCTATCGCCACCAACGTCACCAGGTGAACCGGAACCAATGTAGGTTTCTATTCCGGTACTCAATTTCGAGTTTAATGAATGCTTAGCTAGGTTTAGTGCTCGCCGGAGCTGTCAGTGAGAACGCGAGTGAAACGGCGCCGGGAGGGGGAGATAGTGGGTGCTGATGCACTCAATCGATTCACGAGGCCGAGGCGGAGCTTTAGGTATCCTTGGCAGGTGATAAGAGCTCTCGGGCGAGGAGATGCCATTACCGGCGATCTTCTCCGGTGAAGCTCGGACAGAGAAAAACGAGCCGCTGGCGGTGATGTTGAGGGCCTTTAAAGGGATCTCGGGACGAGAGGGAGCTCGGTGCAGAAGGTGCTCGGCCGAAGCATCCCTCCAGTGGCGTCGACGGATCTCCGACGAGTCACGGCCGCGGGTTGAGAAGGAGAAGACGCGAGGGAGGAAGAGAGCGAAATTAAAAAAAAAACTAATTAAAAGTTATTTATTTAATTATTCTAATTAAATTAGTAACTTAGGGGTTGATTAATCAGTTAAAATAATGGTTATTATTTTAATTAATTAATTCACTAGAAATTAATTAGTTGAAATAATTCTTTGGAAACTTTGGAAGTGTGACAGATAATTGATTAATTATTTGGTATACTTAAAATAACTATATGGGACTTTAGTAATGTGACATAATTTGATTAATAAAGATGATTTAAAGATCTTGATAAGGTTATGAGAAAACCTTGGTAGTGTGACAAATTATTAGAATAATTGATTATAGGGTATGATTGAATTATTCTATGTGTGACAAATTTAATGGATTAATGGTTGGAATAATTTAAGAGATTATTAAGGTTATTAAATATTTTTAATAAACCTTATAGTGTGACGACTATTAATCAAATTAAGTTGAACCAATCTATGAAGTTAATTTAACTAAAATAACTTGGTTGAAAGATAGAAGATTGGTTTCAATTGGATTTAATCGTTTGGAAATTGAACTTCGGTTGGTCTAACCAAATAGGCCTTCATATAAATTATTAACATAAATGAGTAGGTTAGTTTGTTAGTCGACAAAAATGGGTTAAGTTAAGGTGAACCAATTAGTCTAATTAAAATGACTAACATGACCAAGCTCAAATGTTGATTACATTCGATTAATCGAATAAGCATATTAAATGAGACTAAGTGAACCCAAGTTGATTTAGGTCAAGTGGATCAAATGGGTTAGGTTCAATCCGATAATTGAACCAACTGAAAGGGGAGATCAAAGAAAGATGGTTAGGTAAAGGGACTAACCAAACTAAGAAGATTAATTAGATTAATTAGTCAAGATCCCTAAGTCAAATTATGGACCAATCAAAGTAGGAATTGGGTCCAATATTATAAAAGCCCAATGGGCTGGGCTTAACCGGTTTAATCAAACCAGTTTTGTTATTAGACAATAACAAAGAAGTAAAAGGTAAGATAAAGGGATGTTGGTAGGGGGAACTGAGCCCTAAGTCACTCAAGTAGTAGGGCAGGACCTTAAACCCTAGGATCATAGCCACTCAAATGACAGAAATGCCCTTCCTTAGTTAAAAAGGAATAAGGTCAAGCTAGATTGTATAATGGGCCTGAAAATGGGCCCAATTCAACTAGAATGACTAGAGATGACCAAGCTGGGTCTGAAGTCAACTAAAGGACATGGAAACAGAGGATAAGGGCCGGTAATCCAAGAGATGGTCCTTAGGACCCGTTAGTGGGCCTAGGCCCAACAAGAACGAGAGTCATGCATGTGCAACTAGTAACATAGGGTTTTATTAAAATTTTAACTCTAATAGAAACTCTATCTGTTAGATACTCTCGGGGGGTCCAAGAGGTGTTTCAAGAGGTGACTAGGAGGGCTTCGAGTTCCAGTGAGAGGTAAGTACTTTTGCCTAGCTCCCACCCAGTTATGGGTTTTGTTGGCTTTGCCATTGCATGATTTCATGTAAGTACTTCTGCCTAGTACCCACTCTACGGAGTGTTTTACTGGCTTTGATGTTGCCTCATTTGTTATTGTTTTCTTGACTTCGTACTTGTGCACGTTACTTTCATGCCTTGGGTGTTTGATTCCATATTC
The DNA here is from genome assembly GCA_026586065.1 of Dioscorea zingiberensis. Lineage (NCBI taxonomy): Eukaryota > Viridiplantae > Streptophyta > Magnoliopsida > Dioscoreales > Dioscoreaceae > Dioscorea > Dioscorea zingiberensis. The sequence goes on along the minus strand of CM048819.1, from coordinate 42,100,529 downwards.
GTGCATGCTCGTATGCCCTTTGGGGGTATCGCTTCATTGATATCATAATTTGATATGATTGCACACACTCGTGTTTTTGTTCTCTTGGATATCTACTTCGATATTAGTGTATGCTTGTTGAGAGGTTAGCATCCTGTAGGGTATGCTTGTGAGTGTTGAGTGTGCCTACCTGTTGACCGGCACGTGGCCGTGGAAACACGTGAGCTTGTGCGCTGGCCGGGTTGGTATACATCAACTATGTTGTTTTAAGGATTCTCCCATCCTCGTACTCTTTGTTTCCCGCCAGTGGGGGTAATACTGGTACTCTTTGTTTCCCGCCAGTGGGGTAAAACGCTGGTAAACTTTGTTTTTCCGTCAGTGGGGTGATACGCTGACAAAGTACGTCCATGTCTTGGATATAGTAGCACTACTAGACCATGGACCGAGGGTCGTTATCGGCTTAGGCTGGTAATCGACGAGGGAGATGACTTGTGAACTCTTAGGAGTACTTTGTTGAGATCTTGTGGTTAGGAGCCCTATCCTTGTTGTGATAAACTCCTAGGGTTGAATTTGTACGGGGCGTGGCCCTATTTGTGTGGATTGATGATCTTTGACTTGCTCATATTTGACTTTTCTTATATCATCTGTGCTGTTTTGGTTTCATTGAGATCTCTGCAGGGTACTTACTGAGCTTTCCTTCCGAAAGCTCATGCACCTGCTTCCTTTCTTTCTGTTTCAGGTCCCGAGGGGTAGGTGACTCAGTCTCGGGAGCGGTGCGAAGGGTTGGGTTGACTCGTTGAGGTTCGAGGTCCTCATTCTTCTTTTGAGAGAGAAGGTGTTTATATTGTAGGAACCTTATAGGACCTTGACCATATGTAGGGCATGTAAACCCTTATTGATTTTATTTTTGTTGTAACTATGATATTATCTAATTACTAAATTTGAGTTATATGTTATCTGCTTTTAGTTACTTAGGCCTTGTATTCGAGTGGGGCTCATCTCCACTTGGGTACGGCCGATTTGTTCTCGTGCTCGGGGCCCGGAATTCGGGTCGGGGCGTGACATCATCACCTAGAATTGCTAACTCTTCACTAGTCAGAACTAGATATTCTTCACTAGTTGTCCCACCATTTGCCCTGGATGTCAGAATGCCATATGGAGCTGATTTGAGCTTCCACGTCATCAAAAGTAATTTCAACCACATTTGCAGCACATTTTTCGATATTGTCAGCTTAGTCTACATAGGCGTCATTGTTAGCGCCCACGGTGGAAGCCAAGTTGTCATCCGCGTCATCTCCTAGCTTTGTCCCCATCTTAAATATCCTTCACTGCTCTATCAGTATCCAAATTAGCGTGCAACTCAGCCTTCACATTAGCAAAGTTGTGTCCCATGATGCTAGATGTATGGCCTTTTTGGGACACTTGTATAGTAGTTGTCGCTTGCAAATTTGACAAATGTGGAGTTGTTGTCATGTGTCCAATCAAAATGTCAAACTCCTTTCGTTTGCCTCTCATCGACAAGTGGAAGAGCTTTTCTCTCCCATGTGAAGGTTGAGGCTATACCGCACTATGACATCCACTCCTCGGCCTTAGTAGGCCTTTGAGTGCACCCCACATTCTTTTTCTCTCTGACCAATCTCTAAAGCTTTGCCGAAGTTTTTTGACTATTTTCCTAGTAGTCTCGCTGGTCAATTCTTGACTAGGAACATCTCATTTCTTCTTTGACACTTTTCATCTTTTGGCATTCCACAGCGAGCATCTCCCCATTTTTAATCTCGTTGCATGCCATCCAAGTTAGCTGCTTCTATCCCAATCCTAGCTCCAACTTTAGAAGGTGACTATGACTCCCAATGTTGACATTAACATAGCATGGCAATCGCTGACAATTGCGGATGTGTAATACAACCCTAAGCTCCTCGGTGAAGTGTACGCCATGGCTGTCAAGGTAGAGGAGGTCCCCTATAGGTTTCAGTATTCTCTCCATTGTATCGCGGTGCCAATAATATAGAGGAAGTCCCTAAGTTGTGATCCTACATAGTTTGCCGTCCACTAGTTCTAGCTCCCGCACGTTGGGCGACCATGTCCAAAAATTGTGCATAAATCTCAGGAGCCATGTTTCTTCCATACTTTATACTTGACAGGCGAGCTCCTATATTGGGAAACCGACCAAAAATCTATCATAGCACAGGGGTTTCGCCATCCACGCTCCTTCTGATGCCATCGCCGCCAGCACTATCTTCTAATAGCAAGCCCCTCAACGGTCTTTGCTACAGTCACAATTGTTAATTGTTTTAGATTTTTTTTAATGTTAATTTTTATTGCTTTAAAAGTTGGGACCTATGATTGATTATTGGTGCTTTTTACCAGATTGTGATCAAATGAATATTTTTTTTTTTTCTGAATTCTCAAGATTCTCTGTGGCCATCACATTAATGTCCTAGAGGCCAGAGCATTTTGTTTTTGTTTTTGCAGTTAATGGAGATCTACACAAAGAAGAAGAAAAATCTCCATACAGTTTTCATTGACCTGGATAAAGCATATGATAGGGTACCAAGACAAGTCCTTTGGTGGGCGTTGGAAAAGAAAAACATTTATGTTAAATATATAAATGCTATTAAGGATACATATGAAGGAGCAATTACGAGTGTGAGAATAGTTAAAGGAGTTACTAAGGAGTTTTCTATAACAGTGGGTTTACATCAGGGATTGGACTTGAGCACATACTTGTTTACTCTAGCTAGTAATGGAGGAGTTAACTAGTTGTATCCAGGATGACATCCCATGGTGTATGTTATTCGCAAATGATATTATCCTAGTTGATAAGACTAGAGATGGAATTAATCAGAAATTAGAATTATGGAGTAACAACCTTAAGAGTAGAGGCTTTAGGCTCAGGCTAAATCGAGATGTGCTACAGGTGTGTTATGTGATAAGAAGATGCCTAAGAAAGTAAAGGGAAAGTTTTACAGACTAACAATTAGACTGACCATGTTATACGGGAGCGAGTGTTGGGCAATAAAGTTTAACATATTCATTAGATGAATGTGGAAGGAGTGAGGTTGTTATGTTTGATGTGTGGTCATAAAAGATTTGATAAGATTAGAAATGAACACATACGACAGAAAGTACATCTTGCTCCATTGAAGATAAAATAAGAGAAGGGTGTTTAAGATGGTTTGGACACATGCGTCTTTAGACCCCTAGGTGCTCAGGTTCGACAATGTGATAGTTTGGTAATATAAAGTAAAAAGAGGGGTAGGGGTAAACCAATGATTACATGGAGAGAGTTAGTGTCTAAGGACCTATGTTTATTAGATGTTGATCTGGATCTTGTCTTTGACGTAGCTACATGGAGACAAAGAATTCATATAGCCGACCCTATCAAGTATGGGATTAAGTCTGAGTTGTTGTTGTTGTTGTTATTGTTGCTAGTCATATTTATATTCTTCCTTCAAACCTTCCTAGATATATATTGCTAAAGATCTTGTTAAATTTATCTATCCCATTGATTCATTCATCCATATATTCTTAATCTCATAATCATTCATACACTCCATATTAAGATACACTACAAAAAATGTTACATGTACTCATGCCAATATAACCTCTAGTAAAAGTATCAATAAGCATAATGTAACACCCCAAAATTTTCACAATACATGTCTAAATTATTGGATATAATTATCGAGGACAATGAGATAATAAAAGAAATTAAACTCTTATAATTTGTCTAATAAATTAAATGAGACAGAGTGGGCCTTGAAATTGGTCCAAGAGCTTTAAGTTATAACACGGCCCTAGATGGGCCAGCCCACTTTGCTGATTCACAACCCAAAATTCTTTAAAGATTAATTGACAATCTTAATTTGGAAAATCCAAGGAAATAAAAAGGGCCAACATTGGAGAGGAATAAGGCCTTGGAAATGGACCGGGCCCAAACAGAAGTTCCCTCATTTGGTTATTAACATGATTTAATTAAGTTAATCTCTACTTAAGCCATAATGAATTGTTTAAGAAAAAGAAATACTAATTATTACAAATAGAATAAAATAAGATTTTTATTTATTATCCAGATTCGGATTTCCCGGATCAGGGTCGAGCCAAAGCCGAAAATTATGGATCTCGGTCGGACATTACCCATGACACTGGGGTCATCTGACCCGGGGATTTCGGATCTAGTCCGATACGGAAATGAACCCCATGTTACTACAGTCTATTTGATGGCATTTAAATTATTTAACTGTTCAAAGAGATAAGGGTTGCAACACGCGCACTCGAAGATGACCGCAAAAGATGGATCTAGTCTGAGGAAAAGTCTAGAGCATGTGAAGCAATAGTGGAAAATTATTATTTTAATAATTAAAAGCAATATTTTAATAGAGATGGTGGATGAGAAAGAGGGAGAAAAAGGAATCTCTCCTCTCCCTCTCTTTTCTCAGACAAGCACGAGCTTTACCCTCACCGCGTCTATCTCTCCTCCCTATCGACATCCGGCTATAAATAGACCGGCCCAGCTCGAGCTACCGCGGTCTCCGGCGAGACCCTCACCGCTCAACCACCCTTCTCTTCCCTTGCACGAATCCGCCGACAGCCAGGCTGAGCCCCTCTCATCTTCTTATCTTTCTTTCCATTCTCCGACCATCAAAAGCCTTGATCCGAAGCTTGGCGTTGCTTGGCGTTGTCACCCCCTCGCATGGACAACACCTTGATCCGAAGCCCGACAACTCGAGTCTCCTTCTCCTTCCCTACGACGGCATATCTGGAGGCGACAACCTGAGCTGTCGAGCTCTGACGAGATCTGATCGGCGCCCTCCACCCTCCGACGACGGCATGGTAGGCTTCCTCCAAAGCTCTACCCTATCTCCGCTCTCTTCTAAGCACTTGGGAGCAACTCTTGCTGAGCCTCCTCCTTGTTTGACTCCAGCATCACCGATGATAGTTCGCATCAGCTTCGAAGGATTTAAGTAAAATTCCTACAAACTTGAAAATTTGGGGGAAAGCCCTAGATAATGGTCTAAATGTATACATGAATTTGATGGACTATTAATAGGGTTATGGAACTGTTAAGAGGGCTTCTGAGAAGAGGATTAAGAGAATTTTAGATTCCATATGTTGTATGAATGAGTTAAGTGATTAATGATGTATAATTGTATAATTTTGGAGCCCTCTGAATAGAGGAGGTGCTGCAAAATTTACGTAGAAATTTTAAGTATTAATGCTTGATTAATCTTTGACGAATATGTTTAGCATTTAATCACTTTTAAGAAGCATGTTAGAAGCCTTCAAATTAAGCTAAGGATGAAGAAATTAAGTCCTCTATTTAAGCAATTCCGTATTTTTCATCCTTTGGGAAACATGAAGTACATGTTAAAAGAAAGCATGCTCTATTTAACTTAATGAATTTATCATACTCTAACGAGTCAAAATTAGAGTATAAGTAAAGAATACGATTTTCGTATTCCTGAAATTTATATATTTTGATTATATGGAAAAAGAAAAGACAAAGGCAAGGCCGCAGCTGCAAAAGGACCTAGCCAGGCATAGCGACTACATAGACTTAAGTGAGGGAACACAGCTGGACATCTTTCGTACTTCTTTATTTGATATTATATACATGAGTTTATTAACTATCATGAAATGCTTTAAGTATTACAAGTATGTTTTTATTGATAGCTTTTGGGATTTGAAACATGTTTTAGAAAAGCATACGAAAAACTCTTAAACCTTTCAGAAAAAGAAAATGAGAGATTGATAGAAATATTGATGCACTACACAGTACCACATGCTTGTTTGCACCAATGGTGGCTCTATGACAGAGGCAGAGAGTACGATACTAGGTAGGGAAGGGGTATTTTTATAAATTCTGATTTTAGTCAAAACTATCTGTTTTCAAACCCTTCTGTTTTCAAAGAACTAAAACCCTCTTTCCGTACCCGTCTGATTCCTAGTATACGTATATATACTATAGCTCGATGGTTGTCGATTGGTTTGCTCGTTTCCACTCTAGTTCCATAGTATTGAAGTAGAGGTGTAGCTGACATAAATATTATTGATTATAATAATATGATTTCACATATTGTCAACCTTCCGGTTGTTGATTGGTTCAACCGTGGTTCTTACGGGCTTTGATTGGTCATCCAGGATGATTATGGAAATCATGTCCGGTACCAATGATAAATAATTTAAGAAATTCATATGTACATGTATTTGTTTTCTATTGATGTTAGCATGATTCACGTAACTTGATTGAAGATAATGCATCAACCCACATGTTTATATTTTGCATTTATCTTCATACTTTACTATTGTCAAGTTTATATTTATATTTTACTTGAGATTCCAATTTGTCGATGAAATACAGGTATTTTTATACCTGACAGTATTATTCCTACCTCACTGAGCTCTTATAGCTCACCCTCTAGTTGTGTGAAATTTCGCAAGTAGTAGACAGGTACTTGACCATATCTAGAGTGGAGAAGAGAGTCCTGTCTACCCTTATTTTGCTCTGACTATCTGGTTAATTATGTTGTTATTAAATTTGGTGTGTTTGATATGTGGAGACTTATAAACTCCTATGGAGACTTATACTGTATGACTTTATGGCTCATATGATTATGTATTCTACATTAAGTTAATTATGGTTTTAGTTTTTGCTTATGATTAATTTATTAGATTACACAGCCTTAGGCTTGAGGTTCACTCCCTGACCTGGCTGGTGTGACACTTATCCCCTATTTGGAGATGGGTGTTGCATTTAGTGGTATCAAAGCGTTTAATCCTAGATAACCTAGTTATGGTCAGAGCCTTAGGGTGGGACTATGTGTCAGTAGAGTAAAAGATAATATTTGCTAGAAATATTAAGAATTGGTACTAACACTTCTCCTTTTTCAGAATGCCACCCAAGCGACATGGTAGACGACCTCAGGTCCCACATGAGGAACCTGTAGAGTAGCCCGATGTGGAGGTTCCGGAGCCAGAAGAAGCACATGCTGAAGCTTCCCATTCACAACACGGACCAAGATATTACCCGAGAATGCAACTTGGATCGGGGTATAACACAGGGATGCAACAAGGACCTGGGTAAAACCCGGTGATGCAGCAATTCTTTAACCAAATGTCGCAATCATTTGCGGCCATTCTAAACTATTAGCAGCCGAGGCCCAGAGAACAAGACTTTGTCACTAGAGCCAAGCAGATGGGAGTCTCTCAGTTCATGGGCACTACTCATCCAGCGGAGGCAAAAAACTGGATCATAAACCTGAAATTAGTGTTCCAGGCATTGGTGCAAGAAAGAAGATAAAGTGACTACTGTCACACTGTTGCTTATACAGGGGGCCTTACATTGGTGGTTGACCTTGATGCGGCGCAAGACAGATCAGACTGCTATCACTTGGCCTAAGTTTCGAACAGCCTCTGACCGGAAGTACATGTCTCGGGTTTACAGAGACGCGAAGCAACAGGAGTTCTTGCGTCTGATATTGGGGAACCTCTTAGTGGCCGATTATAAGGCCAGATTCACAGATCTCGGGAGGTATGCCGCCTCTTACATAAATGATGAATATGAGAAATACCAGAGGTTCAAGCAAAGACTTCGAGATGAGATCAGAAACATCGTCACTGTATCAAGGCTCTCAAATTTCACAGAGATGGTTGAGGCTGCGCTCAAGGTTGAGTTAAGCCTTGACCGACAGAAATAACGCTTGGAAAGATCCAAGAAAAGGAACACAACCAATTTCCAGATGGGTAGCAGCACAAGACCGAGCAAGAAGAGTAATAGCAGTAGCAGTGGTTGTTCGTCCTCAAGAGGACAGGGACAAGGTTCCTCACAGTAGAAGCCGAAGTGTGAGTTCTGTCAAAAGCATCATTTTGGAACTTATAGTTTTGCTACTATGACAAGCCTTGTGACAGTTACATGCTACTATTGCCACCGACCAGGACATTACAGAAATGAATGTCTTTTATTATCATAGGAGAGTTGGACTGCTCCACAGGTCAGTGCTCCGGTTGGCCAGCCTCTACAGCAGGGTCAAGGACTATCCGTAGTCGGCAATTCAGGAGGCCATAGATAAGGATCTTCTGTGGGAGATCTCAAGGAGGCCGAGGAGGTCGAGGAGTTCAGTCCCAGTTGATGGCTCAGGCTTTTGTCATGACACAACAGGAGGCTTTGAACACCCCTGATGTCTTCTCCGGTATCATGTAAATCTTTGGCACTGATATGTGTTAATTGACCCTAGTTCCACACATTCCTACATAACCACTGCTTTCACATTGCCTACATACATATATGCTACATAACTAGTTGAGCCAATGATAGTATCCTCGCCATTAGGAGCTTAATGATTGTAAAGATAGTATATGAAGGTTGTGATATGAGGGTAGAAGGTCATCTATTATTACCTGATCTGATCCCTATGAGGATCATAGACTTTGATGCTATTTTAGGCATGGATTAGTTGTCCATCCACTACGCCACCGTCGATTGTCACTTGAAGATGGTGCGTTTCCAACGACTCAAAGGGGCGTAGATTCTCTTCTACGCAGAGGCTGCAGCCTGCATGTAAGAGAGAAAAGAGCCAACTTGGCGAACATAGCAGAAGCTGAAGCTCCCAAAGAAGATGTACGGGAGATAGCTGTAGTGTACGAATTTCTAGCTGTATTTCCCGATAAGCTACCAGGATTACCCCCATATAGAGGCATGGAGTTTACTATTGATTTGTTCCCAGGAGCAACTCCAATTTCCAAAGCGTCATACAGGATGGCTCCAGTAGAATTGAAGGAGTTGAAGGTTCAATTGAATGAACTACTGGAGAATTTCATAAGAACTAGTGTCTCCCCCTAAGGTGCGCCCATACACTTCGTGAAGAAGAAGGATGGCTCCATAAGAATGTAAGTGGTTTATTGACTATTAAATGGAGTTACAATTCAGAACCAGTACCCATTGCAACGTATAGACAACCTGTTTGATCTATTACGAGGAGCATGCGTGTTCTCCAAGATTGACCTAAGGTATGGCTACCATCAGTTGCGGGTACGATAGGAGGATGTACCAAAGACGGTATTCCGGAGCCGATACGGGCATTTTAAGTTTCTTGTAATGCCCTTTAGGTTAACTAATGGCCCAGTAGCATTTATGGGGGTGATGACTAGGGTTTTCGACGACATCCAGGTGTATTCCCGGAGCGTGAAGGAGCACATCAACCACCTCAAGATAGTGCTGGAGACTCTGAGGGAGCAGCAATTGTATGCCAAGCCGAACAAATGTGAATTCTCGCTGGACCAAGTTAAATTTCTTGGTCATGTTGTTTCAGTGTCGGGGATCTATGTGGATCCCGAGAATATCGAAGCTGTAGTTAACTGGCAGGCCCCAACGACGGTCAAGGAAATCAGAAGCTTCTTGGGGTTGGTCGGTTACTACAGGCAGTTTGTGGAAGGGTTTTCATCAATCGCCCAACTGATGACCAAGCTACTGTGGAAGAATGCAAGGTTTGAGTGGACCGAGGAGTGTGAGCAGAGCTTTCAGGAGTTGAAGGGCCGATTGGTGTCTGCTCCTATCCTCACCTTACCTAGTGCAGGAATAGACTTTGAGATCTATACTGATGCTTTGTTTAGCAGCTTGGGTTGTATCTTGATGAAGTAGGGCGGAGTTATTGCTTATGCATCCAAGTAGCTCAAGACTCAAGAAGTAAACTATCCTGTTCACGATTTGGTGCTAGCGGCAGTGGTCTTTGCCTTGAAGGTATGGTAACATTATCTGTATGGTGAAGCCTGTAAAATCTTCACCGACCACAAGAGCCTAAAGTACTTGATGTTACAATGGGAGCTAAATATGTGGTAAAGATGGTAGATGGAGTTGCTGAAGGACTATGATTGTACATTTGAGCACTACCCCAGCAAGACGAATGTAGTAGCAGATGCCTTGAGCAGGAAAACTATGGCACGGTTGGGGACTACCAACTTTGCCCCACTTCATGAGTTGAGATCTACTGGGGTTCAGTTCTCAGTGGATGAACTAGGGGTATTATTGGCAAACTTTAATCTATACCGACGTTGATATTGTAAATCTAGGTGACGCAGCGGCAAGACTTCAAATTGACATGCTTAGCTGCAAAAATGCAAAATGGAAGACATAGCGAATTCTTCTTATCCTCTGATGGTACGGGAATGCTAGGTACCTGGTTATATGTACCAAACAATGAGAGCCTCAAGTTGTAGATCATGGAGGAAGCTCATTGTTCAACCTATGCAATACATCCGAGAAGCACAAAGATGTACCGTAACATCAAAGAGAACTATATCTGGAGGAAGATGAAGAAGGAGATAGCCGAGTATGTGGCCAGGTGTTTGATCTGTCAACAAATCAAAGATGAGCATAATAAACCACCGGGGTTGTTGGTACCTCTGGAGATCCCGGATTGGAAGTAGGAAAGGATAGCCATGGATTTTATGACTGGTCTACCTCGAACCAGTCAAGGCAAGGACACTATATGGGTCATCATAGATAGACTGACCAATTCTACCCATTTCCTTTCGATCGAGACAACTTACTCTCGGGATCAGTTGGCACGGATGTACGTAGATTAGATAGTTAGACTACAAGGCATAACCATGTCCATCGTATCAGATAGAGACCCGAGATTCACCTCTCACTTCTGGAAGAGTCTACAGAAGGCCCTGGGAACCAGGCTGAACTTTAGTATAGCATTCCAGCTGCGGACAGATTAACAGTCGGAGAGAACTATTCAAATATTGGAATCTCTACTCCGAGCATGTGTAATGGAACTCCCTAGGAGATTGGATGAGAATCTGGGACTGTTGGAGTTTGCATACAACAACAGCTACCAGACAAGCATTGGTATGCCACCTTACAAAGCATTATACAACAGAAGATGCAAAACACTGCAATGGTGGGATGAAGATGAAGAGAGGAAGATATTAGGCCTGGAGCTGGTTCAGCAAACTTTAGAGAAGGTCAAGCTCATTAAGGAACGGTTATGCCAATACCTACCATCCAGATTTAGAATTTAAAGTGGGAGACGAGGTATTCCTTAAAGTATCTCTGTGGAAGGGAGTACCGAGGTTCCATAAACGGGCAAAGGTGAGCCCCCACTATATTAGACCATATAAGATAGTGGACAGGGTAGGCCCCGTAGCCTACCGGCTTGCTTACCAAAGGAACTGTCGAGGTTGTATGATGTATTTCATGTATCGGTATTACGGAAATGCATTAAGGATCCAAATCAAGTTCTGATAGGATTGGCCACAGAACTGGCACCTGATTTGACATACATAGAGGGACCGGTAGGTATCCTCGACAGGAGAGAACAAGTGTTGAGAAAAAAGGTAGTACCACTGGTAAAGTTACTATGGAGTCATCACCAAGTGGAGGAAGACACATGGGAGAGAGAGGATCAAATTTTAGCACAGTATCCTCATTTGTCTTAGTTACCTATGTACGAAAAGTTTGGGATGAAATTTCTTAAGGGTGGGAGAATTGTAACACCCCGGAATTTTCACAATAAATGTCTAAATTATTGGAAATAATTATCGAGGATAATGAAACAATAAAAGAAGTTAAACATTTTTTACTTTGTCCAATAAATAAATCAGAACAAAGTGGGTCTTGAAATTGGTCCAACTGCTTTAAGTTATAACAAGGTCCTAGATGGGCCGGCCCACTTTGCTGATTCACAACCCGAAATTCATGAAAGATTAATTGACAATCTTAATTTGAAAAATCCAAGGAAATAAAAAGGGCCAACATTGGAGAGGAATAAGGCCTTGAAAATGGACTAGGACGAAATAGAATTTTCGTCATTTGCATATTAACAGGATTTAATTAAGTTAATCTCTACTTAAGCCATAATGAATTGGTTTAAGAAAAAGGAATACTAATTATTGAAAAAATGAAACAAATATTTTTATTTATTATCCAGATCCGGATTTCCCAAACCTGGATCGAGCCAAAGTCGAAATTTATGGGACTCAGTCGGACTTTATTATCACCCATAACACCGGGGTCATATGACCAGGGGATTTTGGATATAGTCCGGTACGGAAATGATCCCCATGTTACTACAGTCTATTTGTAGCCAATAAAACTATTTAACTGTTCAAAGAGATAAGGGTTGGAGCATGCGCACTCGAAGACGACCGCAAAGGATGGATCTGGTCGGAGGAAAAGTCCAGAGCATGTGAAGCTATAGTGGAAAATATTTATTTTAATAATTAAAAGCAATGTTTTAATAGAGATGGTGGATGAGAAAGAGGGAGAAAAAGGAATCTCTCCTCTCCCTCTCATTTTTCTCAGATCGGACTGAGCTCTACCCTCACCGCGCCTATCTCTCCTCCCCATCGACCTCCGGCTTCGAACAGACCGGCCCAGCTCCAGCTACCCCGGTCTTTGGCGAGACCCCCCTGCGCACAACCATCCTTCTCTTGTCTCACGCACCTCCGCCGACAGCCAACCCGAGCCCCTCTCATCTTCTTCTTTTTCTTTCCCTTCTCTTACTATTAGAGGCTTGCGCAACACTTAGATCCGCCCTGCCTGCGCTGTCACATTCTCGCATGGACAGCACCTTGATCCGGAGCCGGACGACTCCAGTCTCCTTCTCCTTCCCTACAACGGCGTATCTTGTGGGGACGACCTGAGCCGCCGAGGTTCAACTAGATTTGAACGGCGACCAAGTTGCTACGTTTTCCCTCCATATTCCTCTGTCCTACTCTGTGGCTAGACAAACGACTGGCACCCTCCACCCTCCGACGTCGGTGTGGTCGGATTCCTCCAGAGCTCTGTCCCATCTTCCCTCTCTTCTGAGAACATGGGAGCAACTCCGGCTGAGCCTCCTCCTTGCTTGACTCCAACACCACTGGGGACAATTCATAGGAATTTCGAAGGATTCAAGTAAAATTCCTACAAACTTTAAAATTTGTGGGAAAGCCCTAGATAATGGTCTAAATTTATACATGAATTTGATGGATTATTGATATGGTTATGGGACTGTTAAGGGGGCTTCTGAGTAAAGGATTAAGGGAATTTTAGATTCCATATGTTGTATGAATGAGTTAAGTGATTAATAATGTATGATTGTATAATTTCGGGGCCCTCTGAATAGAGGAGGTGCTGCCAAATTTACGCAGAAATTTTAAGTGTTAATGCTTGATTAATCTTCTTTGATTATGTTTAGCATGTAATCACTTTTAAGGAGCATGTTAGAAGCCTTCAAATTAAGCTAAGGATGAAGAAATTAAGTCCTCTATTTAAGCACTTCCGTATTTTTCATCCTTTGTGAAACATGAAGTACATGTTAAGAGAAAGCATGCTCTATTTAACTTAATGAATTTATCATACTCTAACGAGTCTAAATTAGAGTATAAGTAAAGAATACAATTTTCGTATTCCTGAAATTTACGTATTTTAATTATTAGGAAAAGGAAAAGGCAAACGCAAGGCCACAGCTACTGCAGGACCTAGCCAGCCTTAGAGACTACATAGACTCAGGTGAGAGAACACAATTGGACATCTTTCATACTTTCTACCGAATGTTTTTATCATACTTCTTTATTTGAGATTATATACATGAGTTTATTAACTATCATGAAATGCTTTAAATATTACAAGCATGTTTTTATTGATAGCTTTTGGGATTTGAAACATGTTTTAGAAAAGCATGCGAAAAACTCTTAAACCTTTCAGAAAAAGAACATGAGAGACTGATAGAAATATTGATGCACAGCACCATACCCACACACTTGCTTGCACCAGTGGTGGCTCTATGACAGAGGCAGAGAGTACAATACTAGGTAAGGAAAGGGTGTTTTTATAAATTCTAATTTTAGTCCAAACTATATGTTTTCAAACCCTCCTATTTTCAAAGTAATAAAACCCCCTTTCTATACCCATCCGGTGCCTTGTATACGTATATATACTATAGCTCGACGGTTGTTGATTGGTCCGACCGGAAAGCTATCGGGTGTTGATTGGTCCGCTCGTTTCCACTCTGGTTCCGCAGTATGGAAGTAGAGATGTAGCTGACATTAATATTATTGATTATTATAATATGATTTCACATATTGTCAACCTTCCGGTGGTTGATTGGTCCAACCGTATTGGTTATTGGCTTTGATTGGTCAGCCAGGATGATTATGGAAAACGTTTACAGTACCAATGATAAATGATTAAAGAAACTCATATGTGCATGTATTAGTTTTTCTATTGATGCTAGCATGATTTATATAAATTGATTGAAGATAATGCATCAACCCACATGTTTATATTTTGCATTTATCTTCATACTTTACTATAGTCCACTTTATATTTATATTTTACTTGAGATTCCTATTTGCCGATGACATACAGGTATATTTATACCTGACAGTAGTATTCGTACCTCACTGAGCTCCTGTAGCTCATCCTCTTGTTGTGTGAAATTTTGCAGGTAGTAGACAGGTACTTGACCATATCTATAGTGGAGGAGAGAGTCCTGTCTGCCCTTAGTTGGCTCTGACCGTCTGGTTAATTATATTGTTATTAAATTTGGTCTTTTTGATATGAGAAGAATTATGGTTAATAGGAGTGGAATAAATTTCAAAGTTCTTTTTTCAAGTGAGGCCATACTTACTCTTCAGAGAAGCTTGAAAAAGAGAGAAAGTTTCATATACTTATGATTTTCAACTCCTAAACTATCCTCAGCCTAGCCAATAATAACAATGTTATAGTTTTAAAAGGTTGATGGCTTGACAAGTGTTGGAGTTTGTCAAAATAAATCTCCTCAAAATGGGCATGTGAGGCAAGCCTAATGCGTATGCTTATCGCAAGTGCATAGGTCTGATAAGTAATAAAGTGGACTATGAAAGTCAGGTATCGAATCCTAGAGGACCAAAGTACTAGTAAGTGTCGCTGCTTGACCTCACCCCAGGGGCACAACCAGCGACTCTCCATAGCCAATAGCAAACCTTTCAGCAATGCTGACTACTTGTCTACTATCTAGTCTAATAAAAAATTGAGGAATTATGGATTGAACTAAGTGCTAACATAAAGGAAAGTGCAATTAACCTAAATGAATTAGGTGATGAATTCGTAGGGACAATCAATCATTAAAGAAAGGCATCCAGGCAATAACTCCCCCTCGGGCTCTCATCTAGATAGATAATGAATGTTATGGTCACTAGTTGCAATAGATCGGACCAAGGATTCCTCTAATGCTTTCATTCCCTCTCTCCATGTGAATTACTAATCTAGTATCCTCACTAATGATGTTTTAGGGAATCTAGTTCTTGGAAGGATTATGGGAATAATGTATATGAAAAGGTCGCTCTCCTTAGTGCCCGATCTATTGGCGAACACAAAATCCCCTCTATTGAGGTATGCCCACACACGGGGAGGCTTTCACTTCTTTCCACAACGCGTCGGATTGGATAATCCGAGTTGTTGCAATATAGATTACCAACGCAATGAATGACACTCAATAGATCTCAATCATAAAAGAAACAACTAGATAACCATTAACATTCAAAATTAAAGTTCATACATTACCTAAGGGATTATCAATGCCCGAATACCTACAAGATTAGCTCTCCATCAAAGGGGAACACAAATCGAATACAATAATGAAATCAAGATAAAGTATAGGAAAGTGATACGGCGTTCACTCCACCGTTGGCGAGGATCGTTGGCGGGACTGTTGGCGAATCTCCTCCAAGCCTCCAGCTTCAAGAGACACCCTTCCAATACTTTGATGTATCCTAGATGATGGGTGGATGGTGGTATTGATGGTAACCCCCAAGGGTGGTGAATGAGATTCGAAGCTCTCCCAAAACCCTATAAAAACCCTATTTATATGGCCTCCTGCGTTTAGAGTAAATCTCTCTTTAATCTTAGATAGTTGGGGTAAATTCTGAATAAGTTTGGGTTAAGAAAGTTGAGCTCCAAGCCACACGGGATACTACATAGACGCATCTGTGCCCGTATAACTCCTATGAAGCATAATTGTATCATATCCCAATCTACACGGGTGCTCACACGGGCACATCTGAGCCCGTATAGCTCCCAGGCGTTGCTCCCTAGGTTACACGGGTCTTCACGCCAGAGTATGTTCGCCCATGTAGGCCTTGAAATTGAATTATCCTCTTTACACAGGCATGTGCATCCGTGTGTATGCCCATGTGTTGTGTTGTTATGCTTGTTTATGACTCAAATGGTCATGAATTCCTTCCTTTTCGTTCCTGAGGCCTTCTAATGCCCTGTTAACAAGAATTAACTGAAAATAAGTACTTGTGCCCTACAACTTCTCCGAATAGTATGCAAAGTATGGGTACAAATTCAAGAAAATATGGTCTATTGAATACTTATTAGCATGATTATAGGATTGGCCAGAGTGACCATCCAAGCTAAGGAGGAGAATAAAAGATGCTTTTCATCTGGCATATTTGTGGTTAAACTTAGAATTTAGATGGAATAAATTTCTCTACTACTATAAGGCTCTTGTGAGGGATGGGTATACCTAAGTATTTGAAAGGTAATGTAAATATCTTCTAGCATAGTTAATGGGAGCAAAAAAGTAAATTTCTAGCAAGGAGTAGAGTAGTAATAGAACTTGAATTGAGATCATTGATTGAGCTGGGACAATAGGGAGAGTGTGCCGACAGAAAGACTCGCCAGAGAAGAAGAAGAATGTTACCACTGTGATCGATGAATGGGGTCGAGTGATACAACATCACTCTTCTAAGAGAAGCAGTCACCACGATGGCATGATATATGCCATGTTAGTAACTGGAAGGTTTACTACTGGACACAGTAATGGGTAAGGCTGGCAATATAGTAACAACCTTTTTCATCTTCTCTGATAAGGAAGAATGGATGTAGGCCCATTTCAAGGGGCAAAGATGCTTGTCGGGAAGTGGCACAACACCACCATGACATAACCACATTACCATTACTGCACCAACACCCTTAAAGCAAGCCCAATGTAGAAGAGAATGGTTAGTAAGACATGATTGCAGCCTGACCATCGTGTAGATGAGTACAGGCGGATGTCGATGTAAAAGAGTTGTAGGGCCGTCAGCTACTAGATATACCAATACCCTCCAAGACTTCATAAGGTTAAGGACCAAAGCAAAGCTGCAATTTAGGGAAGGAATTCACCTGGAAGATAAGGAATTAAAAAAAGAAAAGGAAAAAGGAAAGAAATTCGACAATGAAGCAAAAGTACCTACCAAAGTAGTAGTGCTAAAAATGGGACCTGGCAGGAGAAGAAGACATACAATGTATCTCTCACACTTGATTCCTAGATGATATAGAGCAAGGAGGAGCTCAAGACCTCTCTATACCCCTCCTTGAGAATCTTGACGCAGAGTGGGAATGGAGCACCAAATCAACTAGAGATAGCCGCTTCATGTGAGATTCCCCTCACCAAAGTTTGCAAGAGATGTAGAAAGTAACGACAAGGTCTAAAAGGGTAAGGTGATGTCACACGCCTCTCCCTCGTCTACTCAAAGAGGTAAACTGTGGCATGCATTCTAAAGCTAGTGGGTGACCTGATTTACATCGACAAGGGACGAACCTATGTCAATGACCTCCATTCCTTACTCAAGGTTTGACGAGGTAGACGGTTTACATGTATGATTAGATGAAGCATTAGAAGCTGACTACACCTCATCAAAGTTGACTTAGAGGCCACTATCATAAGACCATCACCAGTCGAAAAATCTGGAGGAATGACATCCAACGGAGCCATGTTGTGCACGGTGTCACACCTGGGAGGACAAAGGAAAGGCTATGGTGTCACCACTAGCAAAAACAATTCAACCCATAGGAGCCAATGTAGGTATGACAGTTGGCCAGAGAGCCACTATGATTATTCTATATGTTATGGTTATACAAAGTCGGTACTTCAAATTGTAGATTAACCAACAATGATAAGGTGACGTGTCAAGCATCCATGATAGCTAACGTTAATGCGATGTCGAACTATGGTGTGACAACCAAATCAACAAGGACTGTTGACGCTATGTGGGATGTCTAAGGATACATTATTGGTAAAAAAGGAGGCTCCACATCAATAGTAGGCATGGAGGCTACCTCACAGAAAGCCATCACATGGCCCAAGAAGAAAGGTGACACATGTACACCCATAACACAAGCCACCTCAACTCATCAGGACAAACACTAGAGTGACACGTAGATAGCCAAATCACTTGGCCCCAGTAGCTCTAGCAAAGAAGACAACAACCAACCAAATAAAGCCACATTAAGTGAGATCCACTACCACGAGACCAGAAAGGCGAAACACTCCACATGGACTTTAGTCCCAAAAATGATACTAGCTAAGCCCTAAATTGTGCTAAGGAGCTGCCAATTAAGCCCAACCAACTAGTAGAGGCTTGGCCAAGTTCCATAGCAACCCACACACTCTAGTAGGCTAGGAAAAAGTTGGACTACAATAATGAGATAATCTAAAGCATCAATACAAGTGTACATGTCAAAAAAGTAATAAAGTGATAACAAAGAGTCATACTCAGGAGGATTTCCTATTAAACCTTGATGAGTACCAAATTGTACCAAGCTACCAATATCCATATTAATAATCTTCAGGTGTTTATAATAAAATAATCTAATGAAAGTGAACAAGACAATTATAAATACCAAAATACGGGAGTTTTGACCAATGATGATGGATCTAGGGTTTTGACTTACCTTGACAATGTAAAATGAATACCCCTCTTTTCTCACTTGAATGAATTGATCAGATTACTAGTTTAGGGATATAATCTATTCTCAAATGTCTTTTGAAACACTTGACATATCCGCCAATCTCAATTCTCTATATATCTATCTCACAAGCTAATCAATTCATGTTATTCTTTAAGATGCAATTGAACACCCATTGCATAATCCTTGGCATAACTTAGTTTCTCCTTGTCAAGTTCATCTAGGAATCCAAAACAATCTCATGATCTTCCATTCAAGAAAAAACGTTAAAAACATAGATTATAGAAACAATCTAATATCCATGCATTCAAGAAAGTAAGATAATCAAAGGATACAGTTGTCAAGGTGCATTAAAACCGTAGAATTTGAACCTATCACTAAGATTATCATCTCATATATCATTGAATTTAAATTAAATTCAATACATATGATTTGATGAATCTAATGGAGAGAGAAAAAATAGATAAAACTGATTAGAAACGTCTTTAATCCTTACTTAAAGATCAACTCCTTAGCCTCCTAATTCGCCCAAGAATAGTCATCCAATCAACTCCAAGATTGTAGCCTTTCCCCTAGCTTCTAGAATCCCCTGATAAAAAAATTTGAGGCCATATATAATAGGTATGCAAGCATCACTATGCTCATAGTTGAGTATCATGACTCTTGTTTACTAGAATTCTCTTGCAATGAGCGTCGCAACAGCTATTATTTGTTTAGTCTGCGGTTGATAAATTTCATCATGTTGCTTCACATCTTCCATCCTCTTGCTCTAGGATTGTCTCACCAATCAAAATAAATATGAATCCCCATTAGTGTAATAAAACATCCATTTTACCACTAAAATACAATAATGCGTATAAACAAATGATTGAGATCAACATTAATACAATAGAACTAAAATATCAAAAATGTAACTCTAATGCTCAGAATTTGGTTGAATTCATAGCACAAATACACTTGAATATAGCTCTTATCTGAGAGCTAGCCATTCTGCTAGGCAGCTGGCCTATTTTGCAAGCCGATATAAAACAAAAATAGAACAAGCCTTGATCGAGGCCCTTTACGGGAAATTAACCCAGATGCCAAACACGCAAGCTTCAATAATAAGATTGAACTAGACTTCACCAAGTATCTATCATGTATATTGATGGATCTTTGAATCTAATCTCATATGCAAGCTGGAAACCCTAATAACCAACGACACTGTGTGAGCCAATGAAGTCCCACAAAGGATCCTAGCCATGGCGGGAGTCTTATGAAGATACCTAAACCATGAACATGAACTAGCCTATGATGAAACTAGAGATGATTATACCGGTACAACAACCCCGAGGAAAAATGGAGCAACAAGGCGCAACATCAGCATCCAGAAACCATGAAACTTAATGATTGAAAAGGATTGCTTAATTTCTCCACTAACCACCATTAAGAAACGAAAAGACATACCAGTAGGCTAAGGTATACAGTTCCACTTATGCTTTATGATTGGCCAGATAGAGAACTACTAATAACGACCCTAAGTATAGACATAGACAAAGAGTCTATAATGGACAATAAAATTACATGCCTTGTGTATATGAGCTCAATAGAGGATAAACGTATTGTTGAAACACGACACGGTAACTACACCAATCCTCACGGCAAGGGAACCCCCACTATTTATTAATACAAGTCATTTCATAGAATGCAAGGCACCTGGGGTAAAGAAAAAAATGGTTCCTCATCAGGGATTTCGTCAACCACCACAGGCAGATAGCATATTTTTAAATGAGACAAAACTCTAGCAAATGAACAACCTGGTCTAGAGATCAATTGGAGGAACAACATACTACGAGAGACTGGCCCTCGTTGTAAATAACACCAAAGGAGGCGTTATGTAGAGTGGTGTAACAATAAACAAAAAGTTATCAATATGTCTGATGATCAATTCTCCATCATTATAATCCTAGAAGATCATGTATGCAATAAAGAATGATGTACTCCACAGTATACTAACCATGTGATTAAAAACTACGAACAAAATACTAGGAGGAAATTAGGACCCGTTTGGATTGCAATAACTATTGGCCTAGGGGGATGATTACTTACCTTGGTGGATATTCTTGTTTGGGTATCAATTAGGGTGGTATTCTTATTCCTAGAAAGGGAATTAGATTCCCCTCACCAGAGTAATAGACATTACCCACGGGGGATAATAGTCACTCCCCTTGATAAAATTACTATTTTACCCTCCAATATATTGAAATTTCACCTCTCTCTTATCTTCATCCCACATCATTTTTATCTTTCATCTTTCCAGTTATTTCAAAAATAAACAAATTTATTTATGAACAGTTAATCACAATAATTAAATTGGGAAATCATTAAAGTGAAATATTTTAATTAATATAAACATTTAAATATAGTAATGGAAAAGAATAATGTTATTCATAATATTTTATAAATAATAAAATATCAAATAAATTTTATATTTATTAAATAATAATTAATAAATGATTAAATTGAGACATGTATTTTATTAAATAAATGATTAAATATTGAGATATTTTGTTTAAATAATTAATTATAAGAATTAAATTAAAAATTGTTAAATTGGGATATTTATATTTAATTATAATAAGTAAAATGAGTAATGATTTTTTGAATATGTCATAAATAAATAATGTTATTTAATTAAATAATTAATTTTATTTATTTATTTATTTTAGAAAATAATCATAATAATTAAATCGGATAATGATATTTAAAGTATTTTATAAAAAAATAATTCATTTTTATATATCAAGGGTATAAAAGTAGTTTTATCACAATTCTTTTCTTTACTTTTTTCATTCCCAATACATTACCTTTATATTACCTTCTCATCCAAACAAAGTAATCATTACTATTCCCATCCAAGATCCCCATTCCCTTTACCCTTTCCATTCCTCTTCTCTTTCCCCCAATTCCCATTCGGCAATCCAAATGCACCCTTAAATCCATATGAGGACAATAGGATACGCTTAGGATGATATGTGGTGATTTCAACAATGGCAAACTAATGGGAGATAGGAACAAAGAAACAATCAACATACATGATATATTGGTTTTAAATAACTCACACAAGAACTACAATTAGTTGACCTCCCTCTATTTGGTCGATAATTTACATGGACAAATGGTTGCTCACAAGCAACCTTCACCAGAATTAATGACAGCCTATCCGAGGATCTAAAGTCTTTCGAGGATACACTTGGACCATACTCCAATATGCCTAGAGTGCGAATCACATGATCAAGGAAAATATCTATTTTGTTTCAAAAGGGAATGGGCTAACAAGGAAGGATTCTGGATAATGGTCCTGAGTTGGTGGGCCATAACAACCCTACAAGTGATTCGTCTCGAGAAAAGAATATCCTACATCTAAAAAAACCTGAAGGGATGAAAGAAAACATTCTTCCTAGCAACAAAGAACAAGAAACAAGACACCCTACAAGTGATAGAAAGAATCAATGATGCTAAGGTATCTAGGGAGCTCACGAAGGAGGAAATATGTGAAGAAAACTTACTCAGGAACGATTATGTCTCTATAATATATGAATGGAAAGCTTACTGAAAACAAAGATCTAGAGTAACTTGGCTCAAGGAGGGTAACAACACGAAAATATTTTCACGCCATAGAAAAAAAAAACAATACTTCTACTGGATATACAACTCCAACTAGGGGAACGAACCATACAAGATTACACAGGGATTGTTAGGGAGATCAATGGCCACTTCTTAAAGCACTTTGGGGCCAATGAAGGGCTTTGGTATAGAACCATCTAGGTCAGGTTATTCGCTCACAAGGAAAGAATTGACCTAAGTAAAATGGAATCCTAATTTGTAGAAGATGTAAAATATTAGCTCTCAAAAGAGAGCTACTTTATATGACATGTATCGCATGTTTTAGAGCCAAAATATTGTTTTAAAGTAAAATTGTGTTCATTTTTGTTCAAATATTTTATTGTTGTCCATCTTGATTTGCCGAACTTTTTATTGTATTTTTAACATGAATGTTACATTTCTAGGCACTAAATCAAGTGTATTTTGTATGTATCATGTAAGAACGAGTATTAAGCAAAGCTCAAAGTGGAACAAGGTCAAAATCGCCACTACAGGACAACCAAGAGATGAATATCGGGACACTCATACTTGATTATCATGACACTGAACTAGTAAGAAGAAATTTTTTAAATCCGAACCTTATTGCAACGCTGGTTATCAGAGGCAACCTGGAACCCAATGTCGTACGTAGATTTGTGGGAGTCGTGACACTGGTTGTCAGAGGTAACCTGGAACCCATGACGTAGATATAGGAGTGTCGCGATGCTAGGCCGAGGTTTATATAAAGCTGGGCAATTTTTAGGGTTTTCTTATCAAAGCTTAGAGGTGGGGTATGGTCTTTAGCTGTGATTTGAAAGGTCTTAAGGTTATCAGGGTAGAGGAGAGCTTGCAAAAAGCGATAAGGCTTACTTCTAGTGTTTCATTCTTCGATCCATCCCTTTTGTATTTCTATTCAAGATGTTGTTATTGAATACTTTGATACTTTGATGTTGAACTCCATGATTTCTAGCTAGAACTTCTATTTCTAAGTTGGTATGAACTTGTTCGCATGATTATCAATAGTATTCTATGATTTGTATGGTTTGTTTGGGATGTGGTTTTGCTTGGACATGAACCTTGTTTAATAATGCATCCAAAGGCAATGAAATACTTTTAGCCATGCTTTAATTTAATTATTTGTATGGACGGATCATGTATTACAGGGTAAAAGTCTAGTTTGACCGGAGTCCTACAACATAGACATATGTTATAGTATCCTCAAGGTTAGGGTATAGAACTAGGGCCAGTAGCATCTCACTCTACCCATAAACATGTATGGTAGAAACCGTAGGTGTATTCCCTAGTCATAGAGAATCAATATCTGTGCCCTTGCACATGAAGTCCCCTACCTTGCCACTGAATAGCTCTTGTCTAATAGCATAGAAAACCTATATAAATCATAGAAGAAAAATCATTAGCTTGTCAACAAGGCATACAACCCTTGAACTTCAATACCAAGTTTCTCCTCGCACTCTTCATTAAATTTTAATTGCTTTCTAGGTATTAGCTTAGTATAGGCAAAATCCCTGATTTTGATTTACTGAATAGACATGGCAACAGAGTAGGTTAGTAATCAATTAGTCGGAATTCCACTCCTTGAGGATATAACATTGGGACTCAGTATTATTACTTTAATGACACGTAGGCTTGCGTGATTGTGATTGTGTGTGCGCGCTCAACAATGTTTTTAACACCATTGCCGAGGAGTGACAAGGTCTTAGTTGCTTTTTGCTGAATTAGGATATAGTTCACTTCAGTCCTTTATTTTTGTTTTGATTCTTTTGTATTATATTTTCTTACTTATCTATAAATATTATTTTCATTGTCTTGCATAGCATTTTATTTTTTTTATACATAGCGTCATTTTTACTCTTATAAGTTTTCAGTTTTTATTCATTTAGAGTAGATAGTGTCATTCTTTTCTTATTAATAGTATACGAGTAGTAGTGGCCTAGAGCTTGTGGATCTAGAAATAGAAAGAACACTTAGAAGGCTTAGGAAAGAGAAATTACAACACCAAGATCCACCCAAATCATTGGGTTTTGTAGACATGGAGCGCGATGATCAATCCCACTCGATGTATGAATACGTAGTACCATTTTCTTAAGGACTGCAATCAAGTATTCAGCGGCTAGGAATTCAAGCCACAAATTTTGTGATTAAACCTGCCATCATTTAGATTCTACAAAATTCTGGTCAATTCGCAGGTTTACTACATGATGATCCAAACAACCATATAATGAATTTCCTGGAAAGTTGTGACACATTTAAATTCAGTGGTGTTATTGAGGATGTTGTGAGACTTAGGTTTTTCCCTTTCTCACATAGGGATAAGGGTAAGACATGGCTTCACTCCTTACCCCCTTGGTCCATCACCACTTGGAAGGACCTAATTCCCTTTTTCGTCCTTTGCCGTAGCCAAATTCTTTACTCCTTCCAACACCGCACGCCTCAGGAACAACACCATGGCTTTCATCTAGTTTGACTTTTAAAGTCCCTGTATGAAGCATGGGAATGCTTTGGAGTGATGCTTAGAAGTTGCCCCCACCATAGAGTTCCCCGATGGATTCAAGTCAAGACTTTCTATAACGGGCTGGTAGGACCCACTCATTTCATTTTAGATACAGTCATTGAGGGATCCTTTATGGGCAAATCCATGGAAGAAAGGTATAAGCTGGTAGAAAAGATGACATCAAACAACTACTAGTGGCCATCCGAAAGGATCACTCAAAGGAGAGTCGTTGGTGTAGAGGACTCAGAATCTCTTTTTGCTATCCTGTCAAAAGATGAGGATCTTGCTAGGAGAGTAGAATAGATAGGATTCTACAATGGTGCCATGTCGTCAACGTCTAGGTCACCTTTTGCTTTGTCACAGAGTGCTCCCAACATGGCTCAAGAGGCCAAAAATGCTATTGAAAGCCAACCAAAGTCAGAACAACCCCTACTCCAATTATTACAATCTGGGTTTGCGAAATCATCCAAACTTCTACAGGTTTGAACGATGGGACACCCTTAATTAGAGCAGGCCACCTGAGAAGAAGCCTAACTTGGAGGAGGTTCTCAAAAAATTTATCGTAGAGACTAGATCCTCATTTCAGGCCCTAACTACTTCTATTAAAAATTTAGAAATCCAAGTTAGGCAATTGGAATCAAACATCAGAAGCATGCCTACATAATCCCTATCGAGTGATACTGATGTGAACCTTTAGGGAGATGAGAAGGAGTACATGAAAGCCTTGATACTGAGAAGCGAGAAAAAATTAAAGGAACCTACTAAGGAAAATGCTAAATCCGATCAGGCTGCTGAACAACCTAGCCTTAAGAGACAGGGTGAGGATAGGAGATGTGTAGATCTTACCACCTTCACCCTACCATCAAAATCTTAGTGAACAAAAGCTGGATATACAGTTTGAGCGGATCTTGGATGTGTTCAAGAAATTTCACATCAACATTCATTTTGCAAAAGTGTTAGAAAATATGCCAAGTTACGTAAAACTCATGAAAGATTCTTTGTCTAAAATGTGTAAA
Organism: Dioscorea zingiberensis; assembly: GCA_026586065.1. Lineage (NCBI taxonomy): Eukaryota > Viridiplantae > Streptophyta > Magnoliopsida > Dioscoreales > Dioscoreaceae > Dioscorea > Dioscorea zingiberensis. Next base: position 42,074,692 of record CM048819.1, on the reverse strand, counting down.
CTAGGTGAATTTGAGATAGTAGAACTTACTGAGTAGTTCAAAGCGATTCTACAAAGCAGGCTTCCCACTAAATTGAAAGACCAAGGGAGCTTCACTCTTCCTTTCACGATAGGGTAGAAATTTTTTTTGCAAGGTCCCTCTACGACTTAGGAGCTAGTGTCAGTTTAATGTCACTGTCAATCTATGAGAAATTAGGGTTGGGCAAAATCAAGCCAACCACTATCACTTGCAGGCCTCTCCATTGGACATCCGAGCTGCATTGTTGAAGATGTACTGGTGAAGATGGATAGATTTATTTATTTTACTGACTTCATTTTGCTAGATTTTGAGGAGGATAAAGAGGTTTCAATTATTTTTGGCGACCCTTCTTCGCTACTTGTAGGGCCAACATTGATTTGTTAAAAAGGGAGCTCCCATGAAGATGGGCGATAGCAGCTAACATTCACCCTTCTAAATCCCATGACTTGGCACCAACTCCTACTGTCGCTGATCTATTTGTCATAGGAACTATTGAGGTACATGGTGCTCGTGAAAATACTTGTATGTTGGATTTGAATAAGTTTTTTTTTCTTTTTTTTTTTTTGCTAATGTTGTCGATCATAGTGATGTGTTGCCCCGCACTCTATGGAGGAATCATGAGAACTAGATGAGAAAGAAGCCTTTAGGTTGCCTGGAATAGTAATGGAATCAAAAAGGTTCTAGAACCTCTGATAAATTTAAACTAAAGTAAGAGGTTGCATATCCCCCACTATTTCTTAAAGAAGGGGGTAGAGAAGTCAAGCTAGGGACGTGAACTCTAGCCATTTTTGGGAAGCAACCCAAGTTAAAATTTAAATTTTCTTGTGGGTTTTCCTTAGTTTAGTGCATTTTGATCCTTAGTGTAGGATTTGTTCGTTTAGTTCCCTTTGTTTGAATATGGTTTGGTTCGGTCTCCTTAGTTTTTTCTTTTTTTTTTCTTTTTTGGGGGAATAATCCCTACATGTTTTGCAGAGAAAGAATCAAGTTTGGGGGAAGACTTCATGCATCAAGATGACAAAAATTCAGAAATAAAGCTTGAGTGTGGTAAATTGTGACATTCAATTGGCAAGAATCGTGTAATATATTTACTACACTTGAGTTTAGGAAGTTTAAACTTCATTTCTATGTGTTACCTAATGTATGGATCAAAATATATATCATAATAAACATGGAATGATCCTAGTGACTGAGAAGTTAGAATATACTTAAAAACTCTATAATAGTGAGCATGGCTTCTCATAAGGCACCAGAGGCACTCCAAGCAAGTTTCTCCAAGGTGCTAGAAGGATCCATGTCCTAGCTGACGGTGAGCTGACGCTTAATTAGCACCCAAGCAACGGCCTACTTGGCGACCAGGTCACCTCCAACCGTCCAATCCCGAGCAAGGTAATTCTTCTAGGATCTTCTTCTTGTAACTAAAAAGATCCCAAAGGCTCCTGCACTCACAAAGATCACTCTCTGTCTCTCACTCCAATCTCATTCCTCACTCACTCATTGATCCAATTTTCTCTGCTAAATCATTTCTTTTAGAAAGATCTTCAATCTTTCTTCTCTCCTCCTTTAGCACGCTTGATTGACTTGATCCTTGGAGAGTCCGAGGATAGACCCCGGAATTCCCCTTGTAGATCATGATCATAGTCGAATTTCAACAACAGACGGAGTTATTCTTACCATAGCCATCAACAGTGGCTTTTTTCCCGTTCCTAGCTGAGGAAGTTACCATCTTCATCAAAATTTTCTAGTTGATTTTGATTGCCTTTGATCTCGAGAAAGAGTCAATTCCACGCATAAGTAAATGGCATCATCTATAGGAAATTGAATCAAGAAGTTGTGTTGACCACGGGATGATGAGAGGCAAGAAGAACCCAATCCTTCCTATAACTGATAGAGAAGTCACTGGACGAGAACCGTCGTGGAGGAGGATCCACAGGATCTCCAGATCTAGATACTCAAGAAGCAACTAGAGGTGCATACTAGAGACCTCCAAAAGTAGGAACAATAAACTCCTTAGTCTCCCCAGCAACTAAGAAATTTTGAAGTGCGATCGCCCGAGACTAAGAGGCCAATTACCATGAGTGCTCCAGAACCGAGAACACGTGCTCAAAGGAGGGATGAGAGTTTCACTTCAGATAGTAGCACCAGGTTGACGCACCGGGTTTTATCCTAGGAGCCTGCTCGACTTTTGCGTAAGATCACTCCCCAACTGACTAAGGAGCAACCGAATACACTACTTACATTATTTCTCTGTATATCCCCAATATTCTTGAAGCACTTCTTCCAGCTAGGTTCTGAATTATAAATGCCACACCTTTGAAGTACTATATATGTTAGAATTTTTAGAATTTAATAAATCACCGTTGGCTTGTGTGACCTCACGAATTGGCTTATTATTAATATTGTAATACCCATCTCCAATTCAGGGGACACGTGTCCCACTAGCCAGGTCCAGGGTGAATCCCTGGCCTAAGGCTATATAACCTGATAAATTAAGAACATATAAATATGTAGAAGCTAATATAGCAGGAAATCTAGTGTCATAATCAGAAATCAAATTCCTATTTTAATACAACTCCAAACAAAAGTACTGGCATACAAACATAATCGTGGAGTTCCACAATCTCCTATATGTCAACAGAATACACATCTAATAATAGGTGGTCAGAGCCCACTACAGATACTCATCACTCTAGTTCGCGAATCCGAGTCTCTACTGGAACTACTGTCTATCGCCTATATAAAAACAACGTGAAAACTAGTTGAGCTACTGGAGCTTAGTGATCTTGGAACAATACTGTTGGGTATAAAACTATACCCGTATAATAAAATAAAGGATTAAAGCCATTTTTGGTCCTTGTACTTTGACCCAATGTTCATTTTTGTCCTTATACTTTAAAAATATTTGATATGGTCCATGTACTTTGGGGTTTTTGTTCGAATACCTCCTTGGTGCTGACATGGAAGCATAGGTGGCATACAAATAGAATACGGTTAATTTTTTATTCCAGATGGCATGCCACGTCAGCATGTCATATCATCATTTAAAAAATTACTTTATTCGAAATCCATTTTATCATGTCATGTCAATATGCCACGTCATTCAAACCATGCCAAGTAAGCTGTCACGTCGGAAATACTAGCCACATGTGCTGCTACTTCAGTACTATAGACATATTCGAATAAAAACCCTAAAGTACAAGGACCGAATCGAACATTTTTAAAGTACAGGAATGGAAATAAACATTGAGTCAAAGTACAAAGACCAAAATTGGCTTTAAACCTAAAATAAAACTGTAAAAACTGAAGCATAAAACTATGCATATATCATTAACTAATAATAAATACTAAAATCCGAAAGTAATGCTGAGCAAATAAAGATGCAAGTCGATGCATTATCTTCAATCTTGTATAATCATGCCAATATGCATAGAAATCTCATGATGCGTATCTCATTATTTAATCCTCCGTACTGCGAATTAATTTCCAAAATTTCCCTTGGTAATCTGTACCAATAGCCTCCACGGTCAATCTCTAATTGCTATCGGGAGGTGGGAAATACAGAGTCATCTGATCATCACCATACTATCATCACTAACTACACATCTACTTCAATACTGCAGGACCAGCGACTGACGTGTAGATCTATCCACGCTACACGGGGCCAATATTATATATGTACACTAGGCACTCAGAGAGAATGGAAAGGGGGTTTTTGTTTTATGAAAATGGAAGGTTTTTAAAATAGATAGTTCGGTGTAAGAAAAATTAGAATTTTAAATCACCCCTTCCCTAACCTAATTCTGTACTCTCTGGTTCTATAAGAGCCACCACTTGTGTAGGCAAGTACATCGGTGAAGTATAGTCTATACAATTACTTCTATTTATTCTTCATGTTCTATTTCATGTTTCTTTTACCAAATTCCTTGCATGAATTCTTCAAGATGAAATCTATCTCCACAGGAGATCTATTAGTAAGCATAATATGATTTCTAAAACTTAGAAGTTTTCATAGAAAACTGTATCTCATGCTTTTCATATTAAAAGCAATACTAAAATGAAAAGATGATGAAAATACGAAATATGTACAACTTGTTCCCTCACCGGTGTCTAGTAGATTTCTAAGATCGACTCGGTCCTACGGCAGCTCCCGTTGCACCCTTGCCTTTACCTTTTCCTGATAATCGAAATAGGAAAATTAATGAATACGGAGTTGTACTCATAGCTTATACTCTAACTTAGATTCGAAAGAGTATAGTAAAGACATTAAGTTAACTTGAGCATGCTTTCACTTAACATGCCTTTCAAGTTTCTAAGGAGCATGAAATATGGAATTTACTCCTAAAAGGAGATTTAACAATCTTCATCCTTAGCATAATTTGAAGGCTCTAACATGATCTTTTAAAACAATTACTTGCTTTACTTAACATGGACAATTAACTAAGTAAAACCAACAAAAATATCGGCAGCACCTGCACTTTTTCTAAGCTCCCAGAATTATACAAACATACACACAATAAATCCATACAATTTAACATCCAATTCTAGGGTTTGATATGTATGTCCAGGTGCACATTATATACATATCTATGTATATATATCTAAACTTTAAACAAAGATAACTCAAATAAAGAGAAGAGTTTATTTCCACACTTATTTATATGAGTAGTTAACATATGTATTTATCAAGATCTACGTTTGTTCCATATATAATACCCCTCTCCTATCTCTTCAAAATGCATTACAAATATGTGGTCATAATCATCATAAGCATGGGTTTTATGAAAAAGTAGATCCCAACATACTATATTAAAACATAATCCCCCTTAGCATGCTTCCTTTGCTTTCACTACTATATAACAAAATACATCCCAATTTAAATCAAGATTGGAACCTTCAGAACATCATGAGTATTGATCTTCAAATTTCTAATTATGGCTCATTAAATATTTCAATTAAAATGCATCGGGTTTAGCTTGGGTTATTGCTCTGAATTTAGATTCCAAGGCAACACTCCAAGGTTTTAATGGGGCATTATAACAACCACATGATATGCTTCTTTAAATCCCAAAAGTCTCTACTTAGGATAGTGCTAGAAATCCCAAAACTGCAACAATTACTTTAGGGATAATTATAATTTGTATTCCAAACAAACATACCCTCTATTTGTATAGTAAGTTCTTTGTGGCATTTCTACAAACATTTGGCATGCATTCTAAAATTCATTACTAATACATAACAACCATAATCCCATGATTTGGCCTCTTTTACCAATCATGCATCTAGACTAGTGATTCACGAGGTCTTAGCTTCCATACATTCATCAATAAACATAGCATTTCTATCTACAATAATAATCACATGCTTCTAGAAAAAATTAGTATGTCTCTAATTAACATCTTTCTTTTCATTACATGATGGATTAACTCCATGTACATAGAATCCTCTATAGGGCTCATTTAACATGGTTCATCACTATTAGCTCTACAAATATTTTCATGGTTATTTAACTAGTGATGACCTTTGTTAAATAAAGCTTAATCTTGAACAAAGTTAACAAAATTTAATGGAACCATTCTTTAAAGACTTAATTATTTTGGCATTTCACCAAACACCACAAGGGAATGTTCATTTCGAAAACAACAACATAGCATCCATGAATCTTGAGATTTTAATTATACAACATGAACTCATCACAAGCTAGAATGTTCCATACATTCACTAACCATTACTAATTCATAATTTGTTTAACAACCAACACATGAACTAAAACAAGATTGTAGTTGTTCATCTTTCAATCCAACTTTATCCCCAAACACCAATTTATTTTCTCATTATTCCCCTTCTAATTATCAATATTATACTACCCGTGGTTGAGTACAAGTTTGTCGGTGTTGAATTAGGGTTCCTTGTTGCTGGTCGAAGGGAGAAGAGAAAAGGGAAAAGTAGCTCGCCTCAGTCACGGTCGGCGGGGCTGCAGTTCGAGCAGGGCAGAGTAGGCCGGCAGGGCAGCCGGGCGGAGGTGCATTTGTTGCGGCTCAAGCCGACGGCATCGAGCGGCTGCAATTCTGGGCTTACGGCATTGAGTGGCCGGCAAAAGGGCAGGTTCTGGCAGCCGACTGCAGGTCAAGGCGCGGCCTGCACACGTGAAAACAGGGAGGGCGGAGGTGGCAGGGCGGAGTTGGCGCTACAAGGCTGCCTTGAGCGAAGTGAGGCGGGCGAGTTGAGTGAGGCATCACGGCGTCGCGGTGGTATTCAGATGCTCCGTTGAAGACGGGAGAAGGATGGGGCTCGCGATCGGGGAAGAAGGAGGCAGGGTTTGGGGCTTCTTAATGAATTTAGCATTTTTTTATGTGAATTTTCAATTTAGTCCCCATCTTTGAGAATAATCACATTATATTCTTTATTAATCAACATTTTAACATGTAAGTCCAAAACCATTTCCCTATTTACTTCTTTTAAATCTTCTTAATATTAATAAGGGTACATTTAAAAAAAATCCCTGTGGTTTCACAGATTTGCATAATAGGGAAAGTAGTTTTTTTTTCCCAAAAAACCTTGTGGTTTCTCCAGTTAACAAAAAATGGAAAAAATTGTTAATTCCTACTAACAGCGTTAAGTTGACAGGGGTATTTTCATTAAATTTTGTCAAATAGATGCCAAAAATTATATGAAAATTGCCCTAAATTGGATTTCTTTCAAATCTCCATCGGTTTGAGACATCGAAACCAAAAAAAATGGACAAAAATGCCCTGCCAACTAAGCATAGATTAACACTGTTAATGGGAGTTAACTGTTTTCCCCTTTTTTGTTAACAGGAGAAACCACGAGATTTTTTTTGAAAAAAAAAAACCACTTTTCCTGTTATGCAAATATGTGAAATCACATGGTTTTTTTTAAAATTTACCCTATAACTTATTCACCTCATTGTCATCTAATTAACTATTTTAACCCTCATTATGACTTAATTACCCATTTTGCCCTTATTAAATAATTTTTAAATTTTCTCTTAAAAACCGGGACGTTACAAATATATTCTGAAGTGCAGGGTCTTTATGGAAAAGATCTCAATGGGTGGGAGTTTATTTGCATAAATAAAGACATGCAATGAATTAAATTCTAGTGTGAGGGCTGAATTGCAAATTGTTGAACAAGTGGAAAATTTATTAATAAGGAGGAATTCTAATAGAAGAGTTATTATATGCATGCAACAGGCTTTGCATGTAATAAAACAATATACCATGGGCTGAATTGTATATAACTAAAATAGCACACATTATTATGGCAATGCATGACCACCTGGACTAGAATACAAAAAGAGAAATAATAGCCTATGTGATAATTGCAACATGGAGGGTCTACATGCAAAAATATGATAGCCTTTAATCAACGATATGGCTAATAAGGTATTAACATTAATGTGAGCTAGGATTATCAACCTTAATTATTAGAGACTGTTATGAAGTCATGGGAAACACCATCAACCGTAACACTCATTAAAGAAAAAGAAATCAACCGCATGGGAATTTGAAATTTGGCTTAGCATGGTAACCAAGGCATTTTCGTGAGTTTGGATGTACTAATTGTCCATAGTTCCTAGTTGTCCAAATAATGGCTCCTGAAAAGCCAAGTTGTGGGCTGAAAGAGGTGAGTGGGAAAGAGAAAGGAGTACTACTCATACTACAGCAACCAGTCTTCTCCATCCCCACCCTTTAAGACAAGCCATTGAGCTCTTCAATGGAAAAGAGAGAAAGAGCTTGTCGAGCTTGAGCTGGACTCTTCGATCCCATGAGAAGCTACCGTCGATGCCCCCTCGAAGTTGCAGAGATGGACAGAGATATTGTGGTGGTGATTGGAGCTTATTCACAAGTGCCTTGCTATCCAATAGTTGCGAACTCTTCCAGTGGCTTTTGGTTCCTCTTGAGGGGTAAGACAAAGTGAGCAATCAGCAACATAGGTTGTAGCATCCTCTAGCCAGACAAATAGCATTACCGATTCTCAATTTCGAGAAGGGATCCAATGAAGACTTCGCAAAAGTACATGCTTCGTTAGTTTTTCTTATTAGTGCAAGTGCAGGTTAAGTTGGTATTACCTGACACGATGATAACTTGATGCAAATGATTACGTGGCAAAAGGTGTAGGGGCAAAATGGCAAAATGGCCAAGTTGATAAGTCAAGGAAATGTTAGCCGCTGGTGATTTGGGGAAACAGTCGGGTGCAACTCATGCTTGGCAGGAAATTACAACCAATATGGCAACAGGAATCAACTTGGAGGAAGGGATCAATAGAAGGCTATTGCAACGAGAGAATTGATGCAGGCCAGATTCAGGTGGAGGCATATGGAATGCAAGCTAGTGTTTAGGAGTTGCAACGACTAAATTTGGAAGGCGTCCAATTTAGTAGCAACGGAGTTTTTGGTGATCCTATAAGAGCAGGCATTATGTTAGTGACAGGGAGGTGTCTATCTAAGACCTTTCCTCTGAGGATTTAGGGGTAAGACTGGAGAGTCCTCTTGGTGAGTAAAGTGCTTATATTAGTTTAATTCTGTCCTATTACTCTTTAGTGGATTGTCTTCTCTTGGCTAGGCCCCCCAAATATAGGCTTGGAAACCGAACTGGGTTACCAAACCTTTGTGTCCCCTTTCTTTATTGTTTTTGTGTGTGTGTGTGTGAGCTTGTGTGTCCTCTGAGAGAAAGAGTTACAACTGGAGTTACAACTACATGACACAATAACCCCAACCCCGGCAGAACTAACAAATGGTGTCAGAACCAGTTCACAGGAGTTTACTTTGGCTTCAAAGTCAGTGAGATCCTAGAAGAGTTCCATCCATGGCCGGAAGAGAAGGAGCATCTATCACCTGTCCACCACTCTTCAATGAAGCAAATTACCCATACTGGAAGGCGCGAATGAGGCATTTATCAAGTCAATAGATGAAAATACATAGACAATCATATAAGAAGGCTGACCACCTCCTACATTTCTTGATGCTAAGAAGAATGAAGTCAAGAATAAGAAGAGCACTTGGACTCAAGAAGAAACAAACCAAGCGAATGCAAACGGGAAGGCTCTTAGCACTATTTTTGGAGGAGTAGATGAGAACCAGTTCAAATACGTTGCAACATGTGACACAGTCAAGGAAGCTTAGGACATTCTCTAAAGAATACATGCAGGAACAAATCTAATACGTACTTGTAAACTCCAAATGCTAACAACAAAATTTGAAAATCTTAGGATGGAGGAAGATGAGACCATTGCAACTTTCAATGCAAAACTGATGGAGATTGCGAATCAAACCTATCAACTTGGGAAGAAATATTCAGATCAGAAGCTAGGTAGAAAGACATTAAGGTCTTTTCCGAAGAGGTTTGAAGCAAAAGTGGTTGCGATTGAAGAAGCTCGTGACATCACTTTCATGAGGCTTGATGAACTAATGGGTTCACATCAAGCATACGAGATGAACTTGAAACAAACAAAAAGGAGGAAAACGTGTGGTTAAAGGTACAAGCTAAAAGACAACAGGAACTTCCACATGAAGATGAAGTTGATATTTCATTCCTATCAAGAAAACTATATAAGATGTTCAAACAAAACAAATAGGAAGAAAACAGGTTCAGAAGGATATCCCTAAGGTTGAAGACAAGAAAGAAGAAGCAGATTCAAGCAAAAGGAGAAGAGGAATATAGTGCATAGAATATTAAGGCTTTGGCTATATACAAGCAGAGTATGCCAACACACTCAAGAAAAAGGGCAAATCTCTCAATGCTACCTAAAGTGAAGAAGAATCCGAGGAAAGTCTGGAGGATGAAGAAGACAAAGGTATGATCAGTCACTATGTTGCTTACCCCTCCATGTTTAACCAGGCAGGAGAATCAAGCAGATTCAAGGGTGTTGCAAATTATGTTGCAACATCTAAAGACAGCAAGAGTAATTGTGAAGAAGTAACTGAACAAGACCTACTGAAAGCTTATGAAGTCATGTTAAGGAGATTTGACAAGATGATCCTCCAGAACAAGCACCTCAAAGAAGACAAAGAAAAATCTATAAAGGAGCTAAGAGAGTGTAAAGAGAAACTGAATCGTGTTGAAAAGGTAATTGACTCTGCAAACAAGGAAAGGCCAAGCTGGATAAAATACTAGTAGGGGGAAGACCAGTAGGGAATAGATGTGGCCTTGGATACAAAGGTCAATCTTCAAGTGTAAAGGAGAAGCCCTAGGAAATTGTGTTTGTCAAGGCAAAAGCACAACAAACTCAGAGTATCCAGCTAAACAAACCTAGCGGGAAGAGATAGAAAACTGGAGTTCTTGTGTGTATTTACTGTGGAGGAGAAGGTCATATAAGACCACAGTGCACTAAGCAGAAGGCAGACCTAAAGTCTGGAAAGGTAATTGGACATTTGCAAACAACCTTCAAGAGAAGAATTAGTGGGAAGACCACTGTCATTAGAAGTGTATGGATCCGAAAGGAAGATACCAAGAGAGCTACTGAATAAGGACAGAGAGGAGAAACTATGAAGAAGCAGCATATTTCCAATGAAGAATACATTCAAAGAGCCAAAGACAAAGGACCTTCAAAAGCTGAAAGAAAAAGGGTACCAAGAAAGACGAATGTTGGAATTCTTCCCTGAAGAGTGAAATATGCAAAAATAAATAAATAAAATAAATAGGGAGGGAAGGCAGTTTTTTTGGAAAACTGATTCCAAATAGTTATTTTTTTAAGTTATTTTTTTATTTCCTTTGTATTTTACTCTTTCCTTTTGAAGTGGCACCACTGGTTTAGACTTCTCATGTAATAAGAGGCTAAGATGTTATGTCCAGCATTTAAATGAAATTTCAAGAACCCTAGACTATATCTTTGCCCTCTCTTGTTCCCAAAATCCCTAATCTAGAGTCGTCACCAGTAAAGCAAAGAACAAGTGAGGATTCTCTCTCCAAGACAATGAGGCCGAAGAAACTCGTGTAGCGAAAGAAATCTTGGCTGGCTAGACTTGCAAAAATCGCTGTTGCTGAGAGTTTAAGGAGAGAATCATAAGACTCGTATGAAAGTACAGACTCTTTGGCCTTAATCCCCTATGTCCCTCGAGTTCCAATAACAGAGGAGGAGGTACCAGTTGCAACACCAGCACAGCAGTCTACACCCTACATTTGGTTGTTCACACAAGCCCCAGAACTCTTTAAACAAACAAAGAGAAGAGAATGGTCTACAGAGATTAGTGATCTCATTCCAATTGATATGGCCTCTATTGGTCCAACTGATCTCCCAAAATCCCATATAGTAAATATTCAGGAGTCAAAAATGGATCGTGAGAAAGGAGAACCAAGTGTAATCCTGACTGACCAAACCACAACAGAGGCTGAAGCAGGACTGAAAGGGTCCCAACCCCACACTATGGACAAAAGGAGAGAAGTGGTCCGTGATGTGCCTGCTGGTAGCACGTCATCATGTGAAGAAGATTTCTTTAATGAGAAAATCTCTAGAGAAACCAGATACACTGATGCATCTCCTAGAGGTGAAATTGGTTTGGATTGGGTCGGCTTGGACGAATTTCCAAACCAACCCAGTATTTTTCAGTTTGAAAAAAAATCAAACCAAACCAGATCAAACAGTTTGAAAAATGAAAGCAAACCAAACTGGTTAGGTTTGCGGTTCGGTTCGGTTCGAATCATTGTTTGAAAAATAAATCATAATTGCATATCTATTCTCTCATCATATCTCTCCTTATATAGATGAGAGTGTGAGACAAATCATAAACTTTTTATAATTATCCCTATGAAATGAATATTGATCAAATTCAAATTCAAATATCAAATCATAATCAAATTATGATTATCTCCTTTCATCTCGTACCAATCCCTACAAGGTTTACCCAATTCGGATAACATATGTTGGTTCCATTACATTAAAAGTAGAAATATGCGGTCTTGTTCAGTTCAAAACGCATTTCTGAAATTTCAATTCGAACCGAACTGAATATCCATTAATTTCAATCAAAACAAAACCAATTTAATTTCAGTTTCAACGGTTTGAAAAACCAACGGTTTTGGCGGATTGGTTTGGAGCGGTTTGAGCGGTTATGCAGTTTGGAGTTTCATCCCTAACATCTCCTATTGCAACCCCAGTTGATCCAATTGCTCTTGAAAGCTCAGATGACGATATTCCTATCAGTCAGAAGATGCAAAGAAAGAGGAAGTCTACTATTGTACTAAGAGTTCAGAAATTGTTGAAGCGAAGAAGAGGATCATTTACATATCCAGAAATTAGGCAAGCTAAGTACTATGCAACACCTGTACAGAGAAAGACACTGTCACAAAGTAAGGGGGAGAAAAAGCAGACTGTTACAAGAGCAACGAGATCAGCAATAAAGGGGGAGCCTGCATCTATAACAACAAGAAAATCTTCTGCTTCAAGAAAAGTAGGTACAAAGACAACAGAGAAAAGGTTCCTAAATAATGACTGGAAGAAGAAGATGAAGACAATTACAGCTCGTGGCATGGTGATAGAAAGAACAATTGAGGTATGATCTAAGTCTTTCACATTTGCCACAAGGTACAATCCTTCCCTAGTTCAAGAATTTTATTGCAATTTGAATATTTCAATTCAAGACCGTATAGCACTAACCTATCATCAAGTGTTCTTGAGAGGAAGAGTGGTTGAATTCTCTCCTACTAAACTCAATAATTTTTTGGAGTCTACTGATGAATGTGAAGATATCTATGAAGAAGGGTTGAAATATAATGAGGAAGTCCTGAAAGAGAAAACAGGTGGGAGATGCAACGAATGTGGTTATGAATCAAGATTGGTTGCTGCGGTCCGGACAGTGAAATACAATGTTCTGTTTCGATTCAGGATTTTTAACTGGTTCACAAGAACCCAGAATTCAAGCATACTTAAGGAAATGGTTGTGTTTCTTTATGTTGTTATCACTAGAAGAAAGGTAAATCTAGGAAAGTTTCTCTTTGAAAACATCATCAAGAAGGCAACCAGCAACAGTTCAAGTACACATCTTGGTTACCCAACGCTTATTACGCATTATATGTTACAACATGGGGTACACCAGGACAAACATGAGTTGGTGCATAGCATCAAGAAATTGAAGATTTCCAGAACACTGTTTGCTATTGGCAAGAAGATCGATCTACCAGTCGGTAGGATATCACTACCACCATCATCCTTCGTAGGTATCTTAGCTGGCCTATTTATTGAAAAGGAACTTGAAAAGATTCTGACTAACCAGATCGAGGATATTGAACGCAAACAACGGGCCTACTCTGCTGACTTTTTCTGATGTAAAAGAAAAAGCAAGGTATTCAAACTCACCTCAAACGACTTTGGAAGGTCAAAGCAGGAGATACACATTTAGGAGGAGTTCATATGTGAACTTTGGCATTTTTCTTAGACAAAGGAGAAGATATGTCTAGGAGTCTGCCAGCCAATCACTAGTTTAGTATTTTAGAGTCTTGATATGTTTCGGACAACAAAATTGATGTCGTGTTATGTTTATATTTTAATCTCTTCTTATATCCACATCTGTCAAACTCAGTTGTAAGCCTATGTGGACCAGTCCCAAGCACTGTTAGTGTGTTGGTCGAGTTAGGTCAGTTTGTTGTTAGGTGTTGCAACTAAGTGTTGCAACTGTTGTTTGTCTGGCAAAAGTATTTATGTAAAATAATGCCAAAGGGGAAGATTATTAGTACAAGTGCATATTAAGTTGGCATTACTTGACATCATGATAACTTGATGCAGTTGATTACGTGGAAGAAGATATAAGAGCAAAGATGACAAAAGCACCAGGTTGACAAGTCAAGGAAATGTTAGCCGCTGGTGATTTGGAGAAAAAGTCGGGTGCAACTTATGCTTGGCAGGAAATTACAACTAATATAGCAACATGAATCAACTTGGAGGAAGGGATCAATAAAAGGCTATTGCAACGGGTGAATTGGTAGAGGCTAGATTCAAGTGGAGGTATATGGAATGCAAGCTTGTATTTAGGAAGTAACTACATGCATTGATTAAAGAGCAATATATTTGATTGGAGATTCCATGCAATCCACAGATTGAGAAGGTGATTAAGAGCTTATTGAATATGTGTTTAAAGACACAAACTTGGGTGATTGAAGAACCAAGTTTGGAAGGAATTCATGGAAACAATCTTGGAAGATTGTACAGCATTGATTGAGGAGAACAAGTTTTGGAAGGAGATCCCGTGCCTCGAAGAGGTGTGACTTTTGATGGACTACGAACGTGATAGAGAGGAGCCCAGCCAGTTGCCATGGTCGTGATCGGGAGGATCCGACAGAGTTCGACTCAGAACTCAGACACAACATGGAGGATTGGAGGATCTTGAGGTCATAGTGCAATGCAAAGCTATAGCCTAAGGCAGTCAGCTGTCGGGCCACGTTTCAAGCTATGTTGCAAAAGGAGTTGCAACAACTAAATTTGGAAGGCGTCCAGTTTATTAGCAGTGGAGCTAAAAGAGGAGGCGTTATGTTAGTGACAGAGAGGTGTCTATATAAGACCTTGACTCTAAGGATTTAGGGGTCAGAATTGAGAGTCCTCTTTGTGGGTAGGATGCTTATATTAGTTTGAGAATAATGTGAGTAAGACTCTTGTTCTCTTGTCCTATTACTTTTTAGTGGATTGTCCTATCTGGGCTAGGCCCCCAAACGTAGGCTTGGAAGCCGAACTAGGTTACCGAACCTTTATGTCTCCTTTCTTCATTGTTTTTATGAGTGTGTGAGCTTGTGTGTCCTCTAAGAGATAGAGTTGCAACTAGAGTTACAACTACATCACACAATAGCCCCAACATAACTAATACTTCTCATTTTGAGTCCACATTAGTTGACATGCTTGGGTTTAGTATGCTAGTTTAATTCTTATTCAAGTGGTGGTGGTTGTGATAAGTGTAAACTGGAACTCCAATATTATGTTTTAAGATGAGAAGGTTAGAGATATGTTTCATGGTTGTTGTTCCAACAGACTCTAGCTAGGGGTATAATTAATGTGGTATGAATAAAGGATGCTAACAATTGAAATTCCTTTCTAATTATCACTACTTCAATTTCTTAGATCTATCCAAGTCATTCTTTGTTGACTGAAAATAACCAGAGGCCTTTGAGTTGTAATATTAAAGTTCAGTTATTTCAATACCTGGGCATGATTCGGATTTGGATAATTTTAAGGGAGTTAAAATCTAGACATTAACTTGGGATGGTATATGTACTTACTGAAGAAAAATTTGAAGATACATTAGTATATAGGAACCTGCATTTTGTGTGTTGAGATCAGCACCTTCCTGATAGCACTTGGAAAATATCTATTTTAGTAGATGTTTGTTAGGTGTTTAGAGTCAGAAAGTGCATTATTTAATGAATCCTATGTTGTTTTGCTTCTAAAATGTATCACTTGACCACAAGCGTTGTCTTGTATGCTTAATAGTGATTTACACCTTCTTGTTATTGATAGATACTAAAACGGGTGAAATTTTTATGCAACAGAAGAGTTGAAGCAACAATGTAGTTAATATTGCGATGTGCCTTTTGGACATCGCGATGTTAATTATGGACAGAGCGCCTATTTTAGAGATAAATTGAGATCGCGATGTGCTTTTCAACATCGCAACGTGAGGATCTATGGAAATGATGGACTGAAGGCAACATCGCGATATTAATTATAAGCTGAGAGCACATTTGCAAGTTTAAATTCATATCTCAATTACCTTTTGAGATATTGTGATTCCCAGATTTTGGGAAATATCAGACTAAGATGATCATCGCGATGTTACTTTTCAACATCGCGATGTCGATGGCGCTGGGTATAATATTAGGCTGAGTTGTTAGGGTTGAGTATCTTTGATCTTTGTGGCGGTTTTACGCGAGGGTACTGATCCAGAGTGCTTCTTCCAGCACCTTGGAGCTGGAGATCGCATATTCATGAGGGGGAATCTTTAGATTTTCATCTTTGATATTTTTGAACTCTCTTTTAGTTTAAATATGGATGTTAATGTGAATGATTACATTGCTTTGGATTTACCTTTTGCAATGGTAGTCTAAAAACCCTTTCTAGGGTTGTATGGATGCTTTGACTTGAAACCTATACTATGTTTGGCTTTGCTCTGTATCATGTGTGGATGTGCCTATAAATCTCTCATGTTAATCCTTATTGTTGGTCGAAAGGCGATAAGTATCTTAAGCTTCAAGCGCATAGATATTTGAGCTTGAAGGTAGAGTAGAAACATAGGGTGGATGGAGTGACACTGAATTGTCCTCTAACTTAGACATAAGTAGAGGCATATCCATGGTATTGGTAGAGATTTGCCCTATAATGCCTCTAATGTTACCACAGACATATGGAATTTAGAGCACGCCTCCGCTCCTCTGTTCTTCACTTACGCGCACCTGTGTCAGTGAGCTCTGGCTCCTCTTCTTCTGGCGAGCGGCCGACGACGAATGGAGAGAAAGATCTCCAAGCTAGCTGGTGGAGCTCCTGCTGGCGACCAGCACTCAGGCTCCTCTCTGTCTCTTCTCGGCGACAAGCGGGCCTTCGAGCGACGAACCTTCCTCCCCGATGACCTAAACCCCAACGAGTGTTCCTCCTCGCCTTCGCACAGCCCCGACGAACAGATCCGAGCCCTTCTTCCATTTTTCCCTCTGTTAATCTACGGTATGTGTAATCATACTTATTTTCAGATCTAAAGATAGGGATTAGGGGATTGGATAAGATTAGTAAATGATTTAACAGACTTGGACCCTTCTGTACGTGCTCAATAAGGATCGGAGGTGAACCAAGGCGATTGGATCCACAAACCCAGTTTTCGGGTGATTTAGCACTTATAAGAATGTCTTTATATATGTTTAAGTGTAGGAGAAGAAATGCTTGTGAATTAGTAATTGAATCCCCTAATTATTTGTTGATGATGTTAATGAATGTTTGTATTAAATTAAACCATAAAGAAACAAGGGAGGTTCTGCAGAAATTTGGTCGATTTACTTAGATTAGTTATCTATGCCATGAATTCAAGTTATTGTGTTAAGAGAGCATGTTAGTGGCTTCCAAATTATGTTAAGGGTGGAGATGATTACATTTAATAATATGAGTAAATTTCGTATTCTCATGCCCCCTTAAAAGCATGAAATGCATGATAAGTAAGAAATCATGCTTAGGTGAATTTGATATCCTTATTGTACTCTATTGAGTTTAATTAGAGTATAAGCTAAGAATACGATTCCCATATTCATAGATTTTTCATTTTCAATTATTAGGGAAAGGCAAGGGCAAGTCAATCATTGTGTAAGGACTGAGCCAACTTTAGAGCTTACTAGACTCAAGTGAGGGAACCATTTCATACTTTCATCATATTTTTCTTACAATACTGATTTTATTTTGAAAAGTATGAGTAAGAGATTTTATGAAAATTTCCTGAGTTTTGGAGATTTGAATCCGATTTGATCTCGGAATTTTAGGAGTTATCTGATTTGTTTAGAGTTTTAAATTTAGATAAGTTTAGTTTTAAATAATAATTTGTCAAATTTAGCATATTTATATTAGATAATAAGGTTTCTAGGTTAATCTTTTGAGGCTATTTAACCAGGCTTGTGGGTTAGTTTTTCATTATTGAATTCTGAATAATAATTTTACTTTTAGATTTTCACAGATTTCTCTCTGTTTATCTTTCTCTTTGTCGTCTTCCTTGCGATCCCCCTTTGGATCCGGCTAGCAAACGGGTTAATCTCTACACCGCCAAGCGTTAGTTGGTATCAGAGCTCATCATCATCGATATCAATGACTGGTGGTCGTGGTCATCAGGTTGGACAAGTTCCAGCTGAGGAAGTCCAATACCATGACTTGAGCGCCCTGGAAGCAATGAACAAGGATCTACAAAGGCAAGTCACAGAGTTAACCCAACACTTGATGATCAAGGATTTGCAGAGGCAAGTTAAGAAATTATCAAGGCGTCTGGCGGCGATCGATTTTGATCGTGGTTGTCTTGGGCAGGTTCAAGCTGAGGAAGTCCAGCAGGCACGTGCATAGACCGGCCGTATCCAAGTGGAGACGGGCTCCGCTCGGATACAAGCCCTAGTAATTCAGAAACATATAACAAAATATAATAAATAAATCAAATTTATTTATCAGAGTTACAACGGAAACAAAAATATAACTTATACACCCTACAGGGGTCCTACATGTCAGCACTAGTTGAATTCTCCCAACCTCGGTAAGCTATGTTCTGACGCTCCTGAAATCAACTCGGCTAATTCCCTCAATCCAGAAAGAGAGGAAAAAGAAAGTGGAGTGAGCTTTCAAAAGGAAAGCTCAGTAAGTTCCCCGTAAGGATCACAATGAAATGAAAATATCAAACCGATAAAATCATATCAAAACTTAACAATCATCAAGTCACACAACTAGGGCCATGCCCCGTACAAACAAGAATCTGGAAAACAAAAAGAACTCTTAGAATCGGAAATAGCCCTCCGGCTCAACACACTTCTCCGGTCAGCACCCAGCCTCTACTGGAATCGACCTCGGTCTCTCATGCGTGTTAACACGATCAGTGTATCGTCCCACTGATAGGTTGGACTACCAAGGTATCCTCCCCCTGGCAAAGAAACTATCAAAACGTCAAGGTGTCCTCAGCCCTAAGCGTTCCACTTGAGCATCTGCTCCACTGAACCGGCAAAATTAAGAACTCACCTGGCGCACATTTGCCTGGCCAGCACATAAGACCATGGCCTATAGTCAAATATCGGTCACAGGGTGGTATGCCCAACAACAATTCAAACAACAGATATTGAAAGCACATCAACCATGCACATACAAAGAAGGAAACAAACTATGTGCATGCATTCCAATAACAGATAGACGAGAAACATGCCAAAAGGAATAGCAACAATAAAACAAGAAAACCCGATGACGGGTGGAAACTAGGCAAAGGTAACTTACCTTAATAGCGATATCTTGAATAACCTTCCCTGTCCCTTACTCCCGATAAGTCTCTATGTCGATATCTGGTAGTAAGATCTAATTAATAGTCGCAATATTCAAAATTTTCTAATAAAATATGCATGATGCCCAAATTCGACCCAAGCCCGGTTTATGGGCTTCCTAAGCTTTTCCCTTGTTTATTAATAGGCTTTTCTCTCTTCAATCACAAAAGAAGCAACTAGCCTAGTGGTTAAGGCCCACTAAGCCCAAGTAATGGGTTCCTGGTTCAAATCCCCTTCTCTATACCTCTTGTGATATTTTTATTTTTATTTTTTTGATTAATCACTTAGGTCTGGACCATTGACCTGACCAAACCCGATTTGGTTGAACCCAACCATCCCAAAACTAGTTCAAACCTAACTGATCAGACCCAACTAATTAAATCGACTAGACTCGGCCACTTTCAATCAAACTAACAGATCCAAATTAACTCACTCTCTACTTAACCCACTTGACTAAACCGACTCAGTTCAACCCAATCAATTAAATCAATTAAACCAAGCCACCTAACAAATTAAATCAAACTCAAATCACACCCATTAATCAACTCAGACTCAATCAGCTCACCTGATCCAACCCTCTAACCTGATTGTCTCAATCGACTTCCTTGACTCGTTCAAATCGCTTTAAAACCAACCCTGACCCAAATCAATTTAATCAACTACACATGACCCGGTCTCACTGTTAACCCATCCGTTTAATCATTAATACAACCCGTCTTCTTCCTCTGGCCCTGCTCCGGTGGACGCCGGTTGTAAAATCCATGAATTTTATTGGGAAATAAATATTTAAATTATTTTCCGCAATTAGTGATAATGTGGGATTAAAAGATTTATTTAAAATAAATAGGAATTAAATTATTATAGAATTACATGGGGTGAATAATAATTTAAAGAAGGTTGAGGACCTTAGAGAAGTTGCTTCTCTCACGGTACTTGAGGACTTCATGGTAAATAAAATAGTTTTAGGGACTTAGAGAAAAAGATCTTCTCACGGAGAATGGACTGATTTGTAAAATTAACACTTTTGTGGACTTCAAGGGAAATTGTGCTAATGATTGTTGGTTAAGCGGTGAGATCATCTAATCTCTGCGAGTGGATGTGAGAAAGAGATGGAGAGCTATGTTAATGCTGCGTGTCATTACTTTCGAAGGGATCATCAGCGGATGGACTAAACTTCGAGGAGAAAAGCGTATGAGGCCACGAATGAAAAAAAGCGATCTCGTCGTTCGCCGAGATCTCGCTCAAGCACGAACAAGGAAATAAATCCGGTAAGTAAATTCCAAATAGATCGTGACAGTTGATCTTGGCGTTGTTAGATCCGAGGCACGGGTGATGTCAGGGCCGTTGGATAGGATCGATGATCCTCACCGCCCTATCTGCGAGAGCAGTCCTTGGCGGACGTTCCCTTCTCCACGCGCCGGTACTTGCCGCGCGAGCTTCCATTTGTCTCACCCGGCGTTGCGGGGAGGCCGAACGGCTGATGCGGAGCGGGCGTGGCGTTAGCGGCGTTCGCGCTGGGCACTTGGAGCCTATAAAGGCGATGATCTCCGCGGTTCCACCACACGGCAAGCGAGTAACCTTAGTGCTCCGGTGGCCTTGACGGAGAAGGAGGGCGGCTACACTTGCGTATGCGGCCGGCGGCTCGTCTTATACAGCCGGGGACTTTTGCGAGGGAAGAGGAGCTAGTTAGATTCGGGGAAAATTTGACGACTCGATCCTTTGAGAACGCTGCGCCTACGCCGGGAAGAAGTAGAAGCGGTGCGGTGCGGAGGAGTTTGCCGTAGACAACCGTAGTAGATCGTCCTCAAGCTGATAAGTGCTGCACCTCTCTCTTCTTAGGCGTAGAACCATGCATTCATGAAGTTAGAAGAGGGACTATGGTGCAAATTTGTCGGTGAGTGATTCATAGCCTCAGCAGTGAGCAGCGAGGAAGGTGGCGCCATGGAGGTGGCGGTAGAGGTGTGCGAGCGTCGGCAAGCGAATTCAGCCTGAAGGCGAGCCTTCGGGGTGGCGGAGGAGGAGGGCCACTGACACCTTCGTTGTGCGGTCTCGGTCCATGAGAGAGAGGAGGCGGAGGAGGTTGAAGAAGGTGTAGATGAAATAATTAATTAAACATAGGAAGCATTGACAATAATTTTTATATAATTGTTAGTATAGTTGTTAATTATTTTGTTATAACTTATGAAGTGTGACAATGATTTAGTTTATTACAATGATTATTTATTTTCCTCTCTTTACAAATTAAAACCTTGGTTGATTATTATTGTAAATAATAATTGTAAGACATAGTAACAAAATGGGGAACTATGGACTTGAGATAACAAATAGAAGTTAATGAAATTATTAACTTAGCGTGACAAGCTAATAATATTATTGAAATATTGGTCATGAGATAGAAAAATTAGTTGATTATTGGGACAAATAATAACTAATTAATTGAGATAGTTGTTGGAGAACTATTGAAATGTCACAAATATTTTTAGTGGAAACTATAGAGTTTGACATATTTGTTTGTTTGTACTTTTAACTTGGATGAGTCTCGCTATTATAGTTTGTGTGATAAATTATTAGCACAGTTAATAAATTTAAAAACTATAGTGAAATATAGTTGAAAAGTTAACTAATCAATGAAATTGATTAAAGGGAAATACCAAGGGTGTGACACATGTTCAATTAACCGATTAAAGGTGTTAAAGTTGGTGGTTATTATTAAGTTTGGAAATATAAGGTTTTAATAAAAGACTAAAACCTTAGTAATATCTTTATTAATAGTATTAACACTATTAATCAAATAGTTATATAGTTTTGGGTAACTATATGGAACTATAACTTCACATTGACATGATAATTAAATAATAATTATTATGGTAGATTGAAAATGAAACAAATAGAAATTAGATAATTAATTTCTTAAGCGTGAATAGTTGGTTGAGCAATAAGAATTGTTTAGCAAGGGAGCTAAATAAGTTCAAAGAGAATATCAAGTGACAAAATGCCTTCTAGAATAAAAAGGGGCTAAGATCAAATTATGAGGCTCGACTCAACTAAAATGACTTAATAAGAGAGTTAGACTTGACAAATAGGCTAGAGTTGACTAGATTTGACCAAAGTAGGTCCAAAAGTCAACTTCGGAGCACTGAAAGCAGGGAATAGGGGCTGTAGCTTGAGAGATTGTCCTTGGACCCGTTAGTGGAGCCTAGGCCCATCAAGGACGATAGGCGTCATGGACACTTAGAGAGATAGAAATTGTGGAACAATGATTCTAATAAGCCGTAATATGCGGATACTCTCGGGGGGCGTAAGGCTTTTCAAAGGGAGACGGGGAGGGCATTTAGTCTCTTTAGAGGTAAGTTTAAACTTGCCTAGTTTTCACTAGATAGCGTCTTGAGGTTTCTTGGACTTGCTATGTGTTCTTAATAAATACCTTTATTTATTTGCCATACATCTTTGCTCTTATACATTCTTGAATCCTGTTAAAGCATGTGTATGCTTGTTTACGGGGCGTTGGTGTCCCTATTTGCTATGTTCAACTGCGGACTTCGGTGGAGCTAGGGAAGCTCCAATTTTAGGAGCGTTAGGGGATAGAACCCACGACTTTCTGTGACCCTAGGAGAAACAAATCTGCGGAGGTCTCACGCAATGGTGGGCATGGTACATTTGGCGACGTGTTAACCTGAAGAAGAAGGTAGTTCTCCGATCTTTTGGCCCGGAGAGTCAAGCGACCATCTAGGTAAGTAATTATATCAAAAATTTGGACATCTTGTGGGGAGTAAACTAGGAGTTCTCTTAGAACTCTCACTCTGAGCTTCGAGGGCTCTTGTGGCGAGAGTGCATTACCTTTGACTTGTTTGTGGTAGACTCCTAGGACTTTCATTGTTGATTCTATGATCTGTTGATTGTCATTTTATTTTGATGACCTTTGTGACTGGGGGGTACTACTTGAAGCTTTCCCTTGGAGCTCACGTGTTTTCTCTTTTCCTCCTTTTGATTAGGGTTTGGGGGAAGAAGCTTGAAGAGGGACTCAGGGAGATCAAGGTTTTAGGAGTCTCGATTATTTTATTTTATAAACTTTTCTATTTGTAGGACGTTATAGGGACCCGGACTTTATAGGGCCTATGGACCTAATGACTCTATGTTCTTATGAACTTGAGTTGTGTTTTATGGATTGTTATACGCTATCCGTTGTGGGCCTTGTATTAGAGTTGAGTTTATCTCTTCTTTTAATGTCGGCGGTGCTATGTAAACGTGCTTTCGAGGTCCCGGGGATCGGGGTCCGAGCGTTCTGATTAAAGTGGTATCAGGCTGAGTTCTCTAGATGAAGCGATAAGCGGACCCTAGATGCCATTAGCTTGATTCTTATAGGTAGTGCGGAATTTGAGTTGGGGTAGTATATGAATAGTGTTACGTTAGATTGGCGCCCGGTTTACTTGCGGGATGCCGGGACCATCATGCCGTGATTCTTACATTGATGAGGTGGAGTGCATGGTGAAACACTCCACCGCTGGTGACTCGCCGAGCAGCGGGGAGGTCCTCGTAGAGGTGAGGAGGGGCTGGGAAGCCACCAAAGGTTGGCGGGGCTCACCAGTTACCATGTTGGTCCTGGACTTAGGGACCACATACAGCTATCACGAGGAGCCGGTGGGACCTAGGGGTTCCGTTGGCGAGGAGATCGTGAGCCATTATTCCTCACGGCCAGCGTGTGTAGAGCTTCGTGACTCTAAGGTAGATGCATTGGGGAGTTGGTCCGGGAGAAGCTGAGTCCATCCTGCTGTTCACCGAGGATCACTGCAGTGCCGTCGGTGTGGAGTATCACGGGCGTATGGCCGGAGTGTGGCCACGCCCTCGGTGCATAGCTGTGGCGATCCTGAGCATTTAGCTTTTCTTGTCCGATGCAGGCGCCGGACCTAGCGAGGGACCCGGTGGGAGGAGGACATCGGCCGTGCCACGACTACACTCCATGTAAGCTGACGAGGCATCATTTGGTGAGTTCTTGTTTTAGTTGCTAGAATAATGTAGTCTTACAAACTTATGTATTGTATGAACTACTTTTATTATGACTCTTAGATGCCTTGGTTTTAAGCATCTTGACTCTAGTTGTTCTTTTGAAATGATAAAAGTATATTTTCATCATCACACTGTTTTTTCAAAATAAAAGTAACCTTGTAATCCTTATCACAGGGTTAATCAATGGATCACTTGCGTGGAGGTGAGGTGGTAGGGGAAGAGGAAGGAAGGTATAGTGAGGCGACCATTAGGTACTCAAATACCACTGACCTCCTATGGAGGAAGAAGTCCCTCTGACGCTTGAGGTGGGGAGGTACCCCTTTGTGGATGAGATGGAAGTTGACAGGAGGTTCTGCTCAATCTAATGCTCGAGCCTCGGTGAGGGCCAAAACCCAAGGGGAGGTACCCCCCATGGCATGATGGAGCTAATGAGGGAAATGTTGGGGCTAATTTAGGGCCGAGCAGCGGCATGCACAGCCAACCCCCCCTCGACAAGTAGAGGATTACTAGGGAGATCAAGAGACCCTCTCCCAGGCCTTTGAAGAGACTGCGGTGTATTTGAGAACAATGGATTAGGTGAGATGGAAGACCTTGAGGTCTTCCAAACTACTGCGGAGGAGATTAGGACACGCCCGTGTACATACTCAGGACCGCTGAAGGTGGTACTTTGGAGAAATAAGACTAAGGAAGGGGAGGCCTTCGGACTTGGGAAGAATTAGGACTGCGTTCTTAGCCAAAATATTTCTCGAGAGGACATGCAGTGCGGCTTGGGCAACAATTCTCCCGGCTTGTTCAAGGAGGCTCCACGGTGGAGCAATATGAAGCCAAGGTTTGACGGGTTGGCTGGCTTCCTCCCACTGACATGGTTCCAGGCGGAAGAGGCAGGGTGATGAAATTTGAGGCGGTTGCGGCCATCCCTTTGAAAAGATGCGTGACTAGCCACATGTGCAAGACCTGTCACGGAGGTTGTGGCTAGGAGCCAAATCTCTAGAGGCTTCTTGTGAGGGGCCTTGAGTGCGTCGAGAAAGATAAAAGGACAAAGGGGGCAAATAGCGAGGGCCAATCAAGCTGGAAAGAGCCTTTTGGAAGCGAAGGCAGGACAACAAGTATCGACATGGGAGGCAGGCTAGGTCGACCTCATCACGGAGGTAAAGGGTCTTCGGCCGGTGTGACCCGAGAATATTAAGTGCTATGAATGCAAGGGACATAAGAGGTCCCAATGCCCTAGGATAAGCTGGAGGGTGTTATTGCTGCTTGGCCTTGGATCACCCAAAGGCCCAATGTCCCCAACGTCAACAAGGAGAGGTGTGGTAGGGGAAACCGGGGATCTCAACAAGCTTCCGGAGCAATCTGTTGGACCGCGCAAGACCACAAGATAAGAAAGGGAAGGCGACCTGGGACGACCTTCTACGCCCAAACCAACCCGGCAGCGTGAGAGGGCCAATGACCCATGGGCCGGGTCTACCGTTTTGACAATGAGGAAGCTTCGGGCATGTGATGATAAATACGTGGCGAGTACCACCATTCGATTAGTGCTTTCTATGCACGCTGCACTTTATTTGATCCAGGCCACCACGCTCCTTCATATACGCACGATTTGCAGCATACTACGCCTACTATAGATCTACCCGGAGGACTTGTGTAGACACCCGTAGGGAAGCGGCCATGATTGTAAGGAGAATGATGCATGTAATCGGTGGTGATTGAGGGTGAAGTACTTGCAAACCTGCATGTAATGGACTGAAGGATTCTGATGTGATCCTCGGGATGGGTAGCTCTCTTGATTTCTTGAGTGGTAGGCCCATGTGGGAAGAGTTGTATTTAAGATGCTTAGGAAGGAGAGGAATTTACTTTTAAAGGCAGCCTTTTGTTCCCTAGATACGCAAGGAGATCTGACTCTCGAGTTGGAAACTCCTTGGGGGTGGGTGTATAGGCTATTTAGCTTCTATTTCGAGGTGAAGAAGGATAAGGAGATTGTAGTCTCAGGGCGTCTGCGGTAGTAAGGGAGTACCGCGGCGTGTTTAGGAAGAGTTACGGGACTACCGGAAGGAATTGGAGTTTTCCATTGATTTGAGTGCAGGGCGACCCACAATGTCTAAGGCTCCTTATGAGATGGCTCTTGGAACTTAAGGAATTAAAGACCAACTAAGGAATTATTGGACAAGGGTTTTATTAGACCTAGTATATGTCGCTTAGGGGAGCACATTTCTTTTACGTCAAGAAGAAAAGCCCAATTCCTGATTTAATGTCATTGATTATGGGAGTTAAATAAGGTGGCTTGTAAAGAATAAATATCCTCTACCAAGAATTGATGGCACCTTTCTTGGATCAGCTACAGGGGAGCTCAAGTCTTCTCAAAGATTGATTTAAGATGCTGGTTATCATCAAGTGAGGATTAAGGAGGCGGATATCCCGAAGAGTGCTTTCAGAGTACTAGATCGGCACTCTGAGTTTCTAGTAATCTTACCGTTTGGGCTTACCAATGCCGGAGTCTTTATGGACATGATGAACCCGGGTATTCCGTCAATATTTGGGACGGTTTGTAGTAGTGTTCATAGATGATATTCTTGTTTTCGAAAGGCCACGCAGGGCCCACGAAACACTACGAATAGTGCTAGAGACCTTGAGGAACATCTCGGCTTTGCATAAAGTTCTCCAAGTGTGATTTTTTGGTTTGGAAAGTGTAGCTTTCTTGGGCGTGTGGTGAGTGGAGCTGGAGTTTCGGTCGATCCCAAGAAAATTGAAGCCGTTGTAGAATGGAAAGACCAACAGCGTGCACGGGAAATCTGAGAGTTTCTTGGGATTGGCCGGTTATTACAGGAGATTTGTTGAGGTTTTTGGTAATAGCGAGCTCAGTTAACCAAAGCCCGACGGGGAAGGGTACCAAATTCATTTGGACCCGACTCACCGTGAAAAGAGTTATGGGGAGCTAAAGCAGAGGTTGATATCGGCGGTGTTTGGCGCTACCACAAAGCAACGTGGGTATCACGGTCTGGCTGCAGCAAAGGCAGCCTTGAATGTGTGTTGATGCAAGGCAGTGGCGTGATTGCTTATGCATCCGCGACAATTAAAACCTTACGAGGAGAACTACCCTACACGATCTAGAATTGGCGGTCGTGTTTGCCCTAAAGATCTGCAGACTTCCTCGGTGTTCCTTGCGAGATTTACACCCGATCATAGAGCCTCAAGTACATATTCACACGAAGGAATTGAATATAGGCGGTAGTGGCCGTTAGAGTTAATCAGGACTATGATCTCGATTGTCCATTACGCAAGGCCGAAGCTGAGCGTGGTGGCGAGATCTGTGAAGTAGGAAATCACAGTTATGGAGTTGCCGCTATGTTAACAACTCAGAAGTCACTATTAGAGGACATGAGAAGGCTCAATCTAGAGGTTGTCTTGCCCACAATGGATGTCACATTAGCCAGCTTGCATATCCGACCCTCGTTGTTTGAGAGAATTAAGGTTGCTCAGGGACAAGATCCACGGCTGGAGATTAAGAAGGGCACATGGGCGGGAAGAACCACATTTGAGTCCATGAGGATGGCACCCTTAGATTTAGTGAAAGAATTTGTATACCAAATATCCCGGAAATAAAACAAGAAATTACGGGAGGAAGCCCATTATTGACTCGCTATTCACCTGGAGGTACCAAGATATGCGAGAGGGTTGAAGGACCATTTACGGTGGAAGGGATAGGCGAGATGTTGCTTGGGAGTTCGTGGCTAAATGCATCACTGTCGAGGATGAGTAAAAGCGGAACACCGAAGCCGTGAGGATATTGCGACCCTTACCCGTTCGAGATTGGAAATGGAACACATTAACATGGATTTTGTAGCAGGGGTTGCCACTCAAAGAGGCCATGAATGTCGATGCGGGTTATAGTAGATGCGGCTAACAAAAGTCAGCCCACTTTATCACGTAGGGCGGGAGCATCCACGAAAAGTTGGCTGATTATATATAGATGAGTTGTGATTACATGGAATTACCGGTGGCGATCACCTCACGTCGAACCGCGGTTCGTCTCTAGATTAAGGAGAGCTTGCACCTTTGCTTTTAGGCCGGGATTAGCGTTAGCCTGACTTTTCACCTGAGGCTGATGGGCCGATGCAGAAAAGGACCATCAAGTGCTAGAGAGGACATCGCGAGGGCATGTGCGATAGACTTCTGAGGGTCTTAGGATGAGCAGCTTAAGTTTGATAAATTTGCCTATAACAGCGGTTACCAAGCAAGCATTAAGATGGCACCGTATGAGGCACTCTATGGGAGGAAGTGCGAACTCCATTTGTTGGGGAGATGTGGGGAAAGGCTGGTAGGCTGAGGCGACAATTAAGCAACTTTGATTTTGTAAGACAAGCGGAGGAACATGTCAAGGTGATGAGGGCGACTCAGTACCAGTAGACAAAAGAGCTATCTGACCAAAAAAAGATCTAATGGGGAGTTTCAAGTGGGGATCAGGTATTCCTAAAGGTATCTCAATGAAAGAGGTCGTAAGGTTTGGGCGGCGTGGAAAACTTACTTACGATATATGGACCTTTTGAGATATTGGAGGCGTATAGGGGTGGTGGCATATAGATTAGCCTTACCTCGAGGGATCTCGCTTCAGGTTCCGATGTCTTCCATGTTTCAATATTTCAATGTTGAAGTGTATTAGTGACCCCACGGAGTGATTCCACGAGGTTCCGGTGGAAGTCCAGAGGAGGATATGTCCTACGAGGCGGTAGCTATCTTGGGCGAGAAGGACAAGCGGATTAAGGAATAGAACTATTCCTTTTATTAAGGTGAAGTGGAGTAACCACACGGTGAGGAAGCTTCACAGGAGCGTAGGGAGGAGGACATGAGGCGGCGTTAGGAGTTGTTTGTGTGAAGTGTAGCGGCATAGAAATTTCGAGGGCCGAGGTTTTTGTAAGAGAGGATTGTAAAATCCATGAATTTTATTGGGAAATAAATATTTAAATTATTTTCCGCAATTAGTGATAATGTGGGATTAAAGATTTATTTAAAATAAATAGGAATTAAATTATTATGGAATTACATGGGTGAATAATAATTTAAAGAAGGATTGAGGACCTTAGAGAGTTGCTTCTCTCCATTTCTTGAGGACTTCATGGTAAATAAAATAGTTTTAGGGACTTAGAGAAAAGATCTTCTCACGGAGAATGGGTGATTTGTAAAATTAACACTTTGCACTTTGTGGACTTCAAGAAATTGTGCTAATGATTTGTTGGTTAAGCGGTGAGATCATCTAATCTCTGCGAGGTGGATCGCGAGAAGATGGAGAGCTATGTTAATGCCCGTGTCATGCTCGGAAGGGATCATCAACCCGGATGGACTAAACTTCGAGGAGAAAAGGCATTATCGAGCCGCGCAGATGAAAAAAGCGATCTCGTCGTTCAGAATCTCTCGCTCAAGCGAACAAAATAAATCCGGCCGTAAATTCCAAATAGATCGTGGCGGTTGATCTTGGCGTTGTTAGATAGAGGCGCGAAGGGTGAGTATCGGGGCCAGTTGGATAGGATCGATGATCCTCACCGCCTATCTGCGAGGAAACGGTCGGAAGCGGGCGTTCCCTTCTCCACCGCGCCCGGTAGCGCCGCGAAACTCGGCATCTCACCGAGTATTGCTTGGCGGGAGGCGGGCCAGATGGCGCGGGCCGTGGGGCGTTAAAGCGGCGTTGCACAGGCACTTGGAGCCTATAAAGGCGATGATCTCCGCAGTTCCACCACACCCGGCAAGCGAGTAACCTTAGTGCTCCGGTGGCCTTGAGCGGAGAAGGCGGCTCTGCTGTCGGCCGGCGGCTGCGTCTTGCTTACAGCCGGGACTTTTTGCGCAAGGGGAAGAGGAGCTAGTTACGTTGCGGGGAAAAATTTGAGCGGCTCGATGCGACTTGAACCACCATACGCCTTCGCGGAGAAGAGTAAGAAGCGGTGGGTGCGGAGGAGGTTTAGTAGACAGTAGTAGATCCTCAAGCTGACCGGTAAGTGCTGCAGCACCTCTCTTCTTAGAGCGTAGAACCATGCATTCATGAAGTTAGAAGAGGACTATGGTGCAAGTTGTGGTGAGTGATTCATAGCCTCGCCGTGAGCAGCGGAGGAAGGTGGCATACATGGAGGTGGCGGCGAGTACGTGCGAGCGTCGGCAGCGAATTCCAGCTTGAGGCGAGGGGTGGTGGCGGAGGAGGGCCTGTGACACCGCCGTTGTGGCGGTCTGGTGAGAGAGAGGGAGGCGAGGAGGTTGAAGAAGGTGTAGATGAAATAATTAATTAAACATAGGAAAGCGTGACAATAATTTTTTATATAATTGTTAGTATAGTTGTGAATTATTTTGTTATAACTTATGAGTGTGACAATGATTTGGATTTATTACAATGATTATTTATTTTCCTCTCTTACAATTAAAACCTTGGTTGATTATTGTGTAAAATAATAATTGTAAGAACATAGTAACAAAATGGGGAACTATGGACTTGAGATAACAAATAGAAGTTAATGAAATTATTAACTTAGGCGTGACAAGCTAATAATATTATTGAAATATTGGTCATGAGATAGAAAAATTAGTTGATTATTGGGACAAATAATAACTAATTAATTGAGATAGTTGTTGGAGAACTATTGAAATGTCACAAATATTTTTAGTGGAAACTATAGAGTTTGACATATTTGTTTGTTTGTACTTTTAACTTGGATGAGTCTAAGCTATTATAGTTTGTGTGATAAATTATTATACAGTTAATAGAATTTAAAACTATAGTGAAATATAGTTGAAAAGTTAACTAATCAATGAAATTGATTAAAGGGAAATACCAAGGGTGTGACACATGTTCAATTAGCAGATTAAAGGTGTTAAAAGTTGGTGGTTATTATTAAGTTTGGAAATATAAGGTTTTAATAAAAGACTAAAACCTTAGTAATATCTTTATTAATAGTATTAACACTATTAATCAAATAGTTATATAGTTTTCGGTAACTATATGGAACTATAACTTCTGTGACATGATAATTAAATAATAATTATTATGGTAGATTGAAATGAAACAAATAGAAATTAGATAATTAATTTCTTAAGCGTGAATAGTTAGTTGGTTGAGCAATAAGAATTGTTTAGCAAGGGCTAAATAAGTTCAAAGAGAATTATCAAGTGACCAAAATGCCCTTCTAGAATAAAAAGGGGCTAAGATCAAATTATGAGGCTCAAACTCAACTAAAATGACTTAATAAAAGTTAGACTTGACAAATAGGCTAGAGTTGACTAGATTTGACCAAAGTAGGTCCAAAAAGTCAACTTCGGGGAGCATGAAAGCGGGAATAGAAGTAGCTTGAGAGATTGTCCCTTGGACCCGTTAGTGGAGCCTAGGCCCAAGGGCGATGATAGGCGTGCATGGACACTTAGAGATAGAAATTATTGGAACAATGATTCTAATAAGCCGTAATATACCCGGATACTCGGGGAGGCGTAAGGCTTTTCAAAGGAGACCGAGGAGGGCATTTAGTCTCTTTAGAGGTAAGTTTCACTTACCTAGTTTTCACCGATACTTGGGATTTCTTGGACTTGCTATGTGTTCTTAATACTTATTGTTGTTTGCCATACATCTTTGCTCTTATACGTTCTTGAATCACATTAAGCATGTATGCTTGTTTCTGGAGACGTTGGTGTCCCTATTTGCTATGTTATTTGCGGGACTCGGTGGAGCTAGGGAAGCTCAATTTTAGGGAGCGTTAGGGGATAGAACCCACGACTTTCACGGCAGGCCCTCACAGGAGAAACAAATCTCACGGAGGTCTCACTTTGTCGATGGGCATGGTACCCGGCCGTGTTAACACGAAGAGAGGTAGTTCTACGATCTTTTTGGCTGGAGAGTCAAAGCGACCATCTAGGTAAGTAATTATATCAAAAATTTGGACACTCTTGGTAGGGGTAAACTCACGAGTTCTCTTAGAACTCACTCACGAGCTTCGAGGGCTCTTGTAGCGAGGAGTCATTACCTTTGACTTGTTTGTGGTAGACTCCTAGGACTTTATTGTTGATTCTATGATCACGGTGATTGTCATTTTTATTTTGATGACCTTTGCTGACTATCTTGAGGGGTACTGAGCTTTCGCCCGGAGCTCGCGTGTTTCTCTCTTTTCCTCCTTTTCACGATTCCAGGAGGTTTAGGGGAAGAAGCTTGAAGAGGGACTCGGGAGATCAAGGTTTTAGAGTCTCGGTTATTTTTATTTTTATAAACTTTTTCTATTTGTAGGACCGTATAGGGACGGACTTTATAGGGCCTATGGACCCTAATGACTCTATGTTCTTATGAACTTGAGTTGTGTTTTATGGATTGTTATCTGCTTATCACGTTATTAGGCCCTGTATTAGATTTGAGTTTATCTCTTCTTTAATGCGGCGGTGCATGGAAACGTGCTTTCGAGGTCCGGGATCCGGGTGGGGCGTGCCGGTGTATGCAGGCGACCGGGAGCGTCATGGCGTGGGTGTTCCCCGTCAAGCAAGGGGTTCGTGCACATGAGGAGTTCCCCAGGCAGGGAGCGATGGGGCTCCCTTCCTTCCTCTCCGGAGCACCACCTTCTCGGTTGGCTCCATCCCTCTCCAGCGCTTAAACACGCGATAGTTGCCAGAGAACGAGACCCTACTCTCATCATTTTTCTAACTCCTATATGCATGTTCGCGAATGGCAAAAGATTGACGGAGAAGAAGAAGAAAGGACTCACCGGAGAAGACGGCTGCGCCGCCGCGATAGTCCGATGAACTCCCTTTGTTGTCCACGCTCACTCTGAAACCGAGAGTACTCCACAGGCGCCTCTACGCTTCTGTTCTTTCCCTCCTCTCTCCTCTGTATCTCTATCTCTCTACCAGGCGGCGGCGCTGCTCTCAGGCGACGTACAGGGCTCATGAAGACCTCCTCTATTTATAGAATTTCGTAGATGAATTCGGATAAGTTTCGAATTCAATTTTGCAGTTTATCTCTAGTTTAAATTCCAATTCATCTCCAACTTTAAATCTTGTTTTTCGGCAGCTCAGCGGCATACGCAGCGGAGCCACGGCTTAGAGACGATGGCACCGGTTCGCTCCGACTGAACGGTCGAGATTATCTCATGTGCTCCGTGATCAGATCCCCTGGATGGATGGCTCTGACTATAAACGCTCATCCGACGGCCATTGCTTCTTCAGGTTGTCTTGGATCCAGTCCTCCCCAGATGGACAGTCACAGATGGATCTGCGTGATGGGTTTGAGCGTCCTTGATCGCCTCGAACTCCAACCAATCTTGCAGATGGACTCTTCTGGTTCGCCCGCACGATGAGGGAGTATACACGAATGATTCTGGTGTTTGAGATGGGTGGCCAGATCATGCCCCTCCTTTCTTTAACTAATCTCATACCAGTCCCTCACAAGAGAGAGAAACAAAATTTTCTTCAGGTCCCTAACTTTGATTAAATCTCATATAAGTCCTCCATCCAGAGGGGAGCAGAATTATCTTCCGGTACTCGATCTTTTAGAAATTACCATTTAGTCCTTAGCAAGCTCATTTATTCCAAACTATAGGTTTAATTATTTAAACCCCTCTTTTAGAATATATCCTCTTATTCAGTTACACTCTTATCCTTATCTCATCAAATAACTTTTATTAAGAGGTATCCTCTAGCTTAAATAAGTGCAAGTTTTGATTTTAAATCTCAAATTCATCCTTAACCACAAGTATGAAAATTAGTAACTTAAAATTTAAGATTGGGGACACTTTCAATATTCCTAATTAAAGAATAATCAAAATACTTTTATTCTAGCTTAGATTTAAAAAAATCATCCATGGGAGACTCTTCGTTATTCTCTAACAAAATTCAAAATAATAAACTAAAACCTAATAATGAAAACATAATTTCCTAAAAAATTTATGGGCTTCACAATAATCATAGCGATCAGAGGTTTGGCCAACCCATCTACCAACCCATCTACAAGGATGATGATGAGGAGGAGATCTCGCACATCTTCAACGATGATGCAGAGGAGGAGACCTTGCCCATCTTCAACGATGATGCGGAGGAGGAGATCTCGCCCATCTATGACGTCTACGAGGAGGAAATTGGCGAGCCCGATGAGGAGATTAGTGAGCCCATCTATGATGATGATGGGGCTAGCGTTGTGTTGGCATACCGATGGGAGGGAAACCATCCTGAACCGGTAACCAACACTACTAACCTTCTTTCTATCTCTAGGGTTTTGAGCGACATCAAGCACGGAGATTCAGACCTACCAACAAAGGTGCATCGGAGCTGGGCGGGAGAAAATTCAGCCTGTGACAGTCGGATCTGACCGGTGGGGTCGCTGCGCCTTGGTGGGCACGCAGCCTTGCAGGTACCGGTGTGGGCCGGAGGCGGGCTGGCCCAGGCCTGAGTAGATCCGGCCGGCAGCCGGATCTGGCGGTGGAGTCACGCAGAGCAGGCGTGGGATTGCGTCAGGCGTGAGCGGTCTTGGTGAGGCTGCCGGTGGCTTTGGGCTAGGGCAAAGAGAGGGAAAGAAGGAAGTGTAAGAGAGGAAGGGGATGATGAGTTTATTTTCTTTCATCCAACTCTAGGTTTTCATATATATATTGAGACTTATACTTTTTTGTCACATGAACCCTATTCATTCACGAGTGAATGAATTTATCTACGCCGGGGTCCACCATATAATTCTTTCGCCCTCATGCCTGACTCAAATCCGTGAATCTCGGTCTTTATTGATTCCTTTAGTCACGGGCTTACTGTGGCATCACAGGGCTGTCTCAGTCCCCAACCAGATCCACTTTTCCCGATACTCGTTCCTTTGTCTATTTCCCCTTAATAATTAACCTCGATTAATTAGCTCTTAGTTAATCAGGATTAATTAGTACTTGATAATTTCCAAAAAAAAAAATTCGCTTATCATATTAAATTTCCAATTTAATAAGTTCTGGGAAAATTCTTATTTATTCAGGGGCAGGTTTTACACGACCACAATTCGGAAAGCTTTTTGCGGCGCATACGACATAGGGATGTCATATTTGAGAGAATTTTAGCTATTTTTTTTCTTTTTTTAGAAATATTTTATCCGTCGAATCATGGTTTTTGGTCTTTTTTCTATTTTTGATAATATTTCATATGCCAAATTTGGATAGGATTTGAATCTGATTTGATCTCAGATTTTTAGAAGTTATATGATTTGTTTAGAGTTTTAAATTTAGATAAGTTTAGTTTTAAAATAATAATTTATCAATTTTAGCACATTAAGATTAGATGATAAGGTTTCTAGATTAATCTTTTAAGGCTATTTAACCCGGCTTGTGGGTTAGGCTTTCATTATTGAATTCTGAATAATAATTTTACTTTCGAATTGTAAGAGTTTTCTTTCTATTTAACTTTCTCTTTGTCGTCTTCTTTGTAATCCCCCTTTAGATCTGGCTAGCCCGCGTGTTAATCGCTACCCCGCTCGGTGTCATTGTTTTTATCATATTTTTATTATAGTTTTGATTTCAGTTTGAAAATCATGAATTAGAGCCTTAACGAAACTTCCCAGAGTTTTGGAAAATCATTCATGTACAGTAATCAGTAACAGAATAGAAAAACAGATACAAAAATAAATAGACTACACTTTATTGATATACTTGCTTGTACCAGTGGTTGCTCGTAGAGAGCCAGATAGTACAACATTAGTTTAGGAAAGGGATAATTTAAAACTTTGATTTTCATTACCGAACTATCTGTTTTAAAATATTCCATTTTTATGAAATTCAAACCCCCTTTCCATACTCTAAGAGTGCCTAGTGTACGTATATAAGATTGACCCCATGTAGCATGGATAGATCTACCCATTGGTCGCTGGTCCTGCAGTATTGAAGTAGATGTGTAGTTAGAGATGATAGTATTGTGATTATAAGATGACTCCGTATTACCTACCTTCCGGTAGCGATTCGAGATCCACCGTAAAGGCGATTGTTACAGATTTCCAAGGGTAATTTCGAAAATCATTCATAGTATAGAGAAACAGATTATGAGATATGCATACATGAGATTCCTATGCATTTGACATGATTAAAATAGATTGAAGATAATGCATTGACCAGCATCTCTAGTTGCTCAGCATTACTTTCAGATTTCAGTATTTATTTTCAGTTACTTATACATACATAGTTTTATGCTTCAGCTTTTACAATTTTATTTTATTATAAGGGTATAGTTTTATACCCGACAGTACTGTTCCCAAATCACTGAGCTCCAGTAACTCAACCCATTTTTCATGATATTTTTATGCAAGCGATACTTAGACCAGATAGAGGGCTTTGTCTAATCGCGAGTTTAACTAGAGATTTCCTGTAGCTGGCTCTGACTCCTTGTGTTTTAGTCCTTAATTATTATTTGTTAAGAGTGTATTTGAGATAATTAAGTCTAAGACAGTATATTTTATTTGGTGATATATTAAACAGTATCTGGAGTTTGAATTTATGATATGATACGATATAATTTGTTTGCTTTAATAGCTTCCGCTATTACTTGATTTCTTTTGATTACCAGTATTACAGCCTTAGGTTTAGGATTCACTCCCTTGATTTGACTGGTATGACACGTGTCCTTTGATTAGGAGATGGGTGTTACAAAAATATTAGGCCCGAATATCGGGCCTTAGACAAAGAAAAGGACCCATTTAAAAAATAGGTCGGGCCTTGGGTATGATGGTTAAGGCACGGACTCGGCCTTGCACGACCCGAATTACATATAAATAAAATAAATATTTGTTATTTAGAATTATTTATAATAAAATTGAACAATTTATTTGTATGCCTTAATTTAAAGATTAAAATTTTAGTATAATTTAATTTTTCTGTCAATACTCACTTATAATTAATTTATTATTAAATTATTTTTATTTTAAAATGTAAACTCTATTTTTTTAATAAATTTTAATTTTAAAAAATAAATATGGGCAGATTTGGGCTGGCCTTGGTCATGTGATTAAAAATATGGGTGGGCCTTGGACATAAATATAGGCCTGAATACCGGGCCGGGCCGGGCTGAGCTTGGGCAAGCATGGCTACCATTATTATTAATTCTTGGCTTGGCCCGAACCCGACCCGGCCTGGACCATAGACAGGTCTACATATGAGCTTCGAGACTCTTGCTTTTCTTGTGTTATATGGATTCTAATTCTCATAACATTTGTCTCCTGACTTGGATAATTTGTTTGCCTTATATTTTTGCGAGGCATTTTTCGGTACGTACTGGTTTGCTAAGTTTTATACGAGGATGACTTCTATGTTTTCTAACGGGTACTTACTGAGCTTTTTCGAAAGCTCACCTCCCTGTTAATCATTCTTTTCAGATCCCGATGAGTAATATGACGCGGGATTCAGGAGGTACCGCATGGGATTGCTGGGTTTGTTGCTTGAGGTATGTAAACCTCTTTATCTTTGTGAGTGAGGACTTGATGTTTTGTAGGACCCTTGTAGGGCCATTATATTCTTGTATGCATAGGGTGTATGAACCCTTAGGATTTATTCTGGTGCACCATATGTTGCGTCCACTGTTACACATATTTATGATTATCTTCCTGTTTTGATTACTTCCGCTGCTTATCTGATTTATGTTTTTGATTATTGAGGCCTTGTATCCAGGTGGGGCTCGTCCCTACTCTGGTATGGCCGGCGTCCCGGGTTTGGTTTGAGGTCTAATAGGAACTCTCTTAGCCCCCACAGTGCAGGGATCTCATATGCAATGGTGGTCATTGGGGAGGATAAGCATACTTTCATTATCTCTGCATTGTCAAATCCCAGGAGCAAGCATTCAAATCAAGCACTGAGGAGGACTGGTGGACGAAAGTGCACTTTAAATGGCATAAGAGAACGAGGGAGGAGGTGAACCCCAGGAGGTCGCCGGTACAACCCGTTGGTTCTTTGGTGGGGATGCACTCACGATGCTCACTTCCTTCCCTGAAGACATTGGCAAGGAATATTGAAGTATGTGGCCAGTGTCTCCAGTCGGGTCACATGGCTCGGGACTGCTAGCAGCTAATGACCTGCCAAGTGTGTGGTGGGATTGGACATAAGGGGACAGACTGTCATAACTAGTCATCAAGGGAGAACCGTCCCTCCCCTTACCTCCATAAAGCACCACCCTCATAAGAGCTTGTCGTAGTAGAACGCAATGATGGTGATGGTCGGACTCATGCAAACAGAAGACAAGTGGTGCAACAGACAACGGTTGAGGTCATGACAGAGAAAGGAAAGAATAATATAATGGGAAAGAAGAAGGAAGCTCCAGCAAAGCATGAGGTGCACCACATATCTCTTACTCTTGACTCTGAGACGATGGAAGGGAAGGAAGAAATAAAGCAGATTCTGATTGCAACGGTCGCTAAGATCAGGAAGGGGGTCGTGAATGCATCAGCAATCTCCTCAGTACTGAAGATAGCCCTTGACGATAGCTAGCAGTGGGCAACTAAGCCCCTGTGAGATGGACGCTTCATCATCCAAAGCCGAGGTGTCACTGAGGCCATGGAGATTGAGCGTACCGAGGTGGTGCACTTGTAAGACTTCTCCCTGACTTTCAAGGTCTGAACCATCGACCTCTTGAATCTGAAGCGTGCTGATGGCGAGATCGGGTGGTTAGATATCCGCCAATTACCGATCTGAGATTTAGTGTCAATCAATCATACTGGAGGAATATATGGCGTCTATATCAGGGTCACTGTTTGAGTCCGGCTTGGACGGTCCATGCAACTACGCA
This sequence comes from Dioscorea zingiberensis, assembly GCA_026586065.1. Lineage (NCBI taxonomy): Eukaryota > Viridiplantae > Streptophyta > Magnoliopsida > Dioscoreales > Dioscoreaceae > Dioscorea > Dioscorea zingiberensis. Next base: position 42,035,966 of record CM048819.1, on the reverse strand, counting down.
GTCTTTGTAAGTACGCAGAACTTGTCCGAGGGGAAAATTTGGTCCACTATGTGAGGTTGCCTCAACCTCTAACAAGGGGGGAGGGCAGCGGCGATAGGGCTTCCGAAGATGTACGACCGAGACATGTTTCACTTCGGGGGAAGGAGAATGTGGCGGATTTCTCGGAGGCACAGGGCCATTTAGGGTTGATTGTTTCTCCATCACGTCTTAATGGTCTGGATGTCGCATATATGAAATCTCGAGGCATGATCAGGGAAGAGGAGAGGGACTGCTTGGCCTGATCACAAGGCTTTGATGTGAAGGCCCCATCCGCACAAATCTCGAGGCACGCTAAGTGTCATGGAGATTGGATGCTCAGATCTATCATGAGGCAACATCATGCGAGAGGCTGGTGCATAATCTCGAGGCGTGGAACTAAACTACAAGAAAATAACGATTTACCTAGTGAAATTACCCACTGACACGTTCCCTGGGTAAATACACAGGGAATACCCACGGAATAGCAAGGAAATGATAAACTAAAGATATATCAACTTTACCCAGGAAATAGACACGAATTTACCCAGAGATTTACCCAGGGACAATATATCCCTGGGTAATCCGTGGGTAAATAACGTTGTTAGTTCCCGCATCAAAATTACCCACGGATTACCCAGGGAACTCTTGTGTGGGTAAATATCCGTGGGTAATCCATGGGTAATTTTGTTAAATATAATGTTCCCACGGATTACCCAGAGAAGTTGTTTGTGGGTACTGCTGTCATGGGTAATCTGTTGATAATTATAAGAGGACTTTTTGGTTCCACGATGCCACCCATAGATTACCCAGGGATATGTTCCATGGGTAATACATCCGTTGGTAATCCCTAGGTAATAGAATATGTGAATTTCAGCTATTATTCTATTTTAATTTTTATTTTCTATAATAGGATTAAAATATTAATTTTAAATTATGTGGATAGTTTTAAAAATATAAGTAATACATTTTAAAATCTTAGGAGTTATGCTATCAAGGTTTTAAAGAGGTTCATATAATATTAGTTGGAGAATTTTTTATAAAAAATTATTAACTAAAAAAATTAATAATATTGGTTGAAAAAGCAAATAATATGGAGTTGTGTAAAAGTATACAATATTGAGATGAAAAGCAAACAACTAAAAAAAACTTTTTTAATTATTTATTAACATTGATTAATTAATTATATTTAATTGGAATATTAATATTATAAATATTAATTATAGTATTGAGATAAAAACCTATCTATATTAATATTAAAATATTATTATATTTTATTTATTTTTAAAAAAAAAAAACATAACCTAAACCCTCATCTCTCTCTCACCGCCCCTCTCCTTGTTCTCTCTCTCTCTTAAAACTTAAAACCTTAGAAATCCTTGACGCCTCCTCGTTCAATCTCGACAAACCTCGCGGCGTGGTGACAATTCCGGTGACGACGATTCCGGCAGCTTGGCGTGCTCTTGCTTTAGTGGTAATGCTCTTGCTTTAGCTTTTTGGTTGTTTGCCAAATAAGGGGAGAGGTAGAAAGGAGGTAGGGTGATGGCGAGGCCAAAGTCGGCGAGCCGAGGGTTGTGGTTTTGGCTTGTGTTGAATCTCTTTTTTAATTTATTGATATATATTGATTTTAATTGTTACTCTTTTTTATTTGGGATGAATGACGACACTTCACTTGGGAAAGGGAGTAGCTTTTTTTTGGGGGTAATGGTAGTGCCTTTCTCCTCTGAATCTATTGATTTTTAATTGTTACTCTTTTTTATTTAGAAAAGCCATATGTTGTTTTTCCCTTTTCTTTTGTTTGTTGAGTGAATCAAAAGTCCTTTCAATGTTGTTTTGGATTGTGTTGAATCTCATTGCTGGGAATATAATATCAGTCAGTTGTTAGCACATCTTGTTGAACGAACACATTGTTATTGGTACAGAAGATTACTGTGACATGCTTTAGGAATTTTGTTTGCTAATACATGAAAGATTACTTTGACATCGCTTAGTATGTTTACCTTGCCCAAGGGCATATATATATATATATATATATATATATATATATATATATATCCTGCAGCAATTTGTTTGAAGATGATTTAGTTGAACTGGCTAATTTGAAGTTAAGATATTGGAAGATGATTGATGCATTGATTCCACTATTTGCTCTGAATTCTAGTAGTCAGGAAAGGAACCTGTTGATATATATGTCTGTTATCTATAAAAGCACTTGAAACACTCACACTGGGGCATTGCATTGAAGAATTATGTAAGTAGCTAGCTATCCTTATACTAATTTTTAGCTTGGTAGAGTAATTTTTCTTGTTTGAATATCAGTTTGTGTTTTTTTTTTTCTTGAGAAACTTATTGTGTTGTCCATGACTCATGTATTCTTCTTGTGGCAATATGAATTTCTTTGATGCTTTGCTGCCATTTGTATTCTTCAAGTTATAATAATTATTATTATAATAATAGAACTTGCCAGATCCTGATCATTCACAAATAGTTACAAGCTCACTATCTTTTCTTTAGAAATTATATGTTTTTCATCGTTTTCAACAAAAGTTTCCTTCATGAGTTGACAATCTTCTCTCAATCCCAAATCTCACAACCAAGACAACACCTTTAAATCCGCAGATAATTAATTTAATTATTTGCTAATTGTAGTTTGCTTGTGTCCATCTTTCAGCGCTAATCCCATCAGCCAGTGAGGACGCAATCAACCTTATTTCGGTAAGCCTGTGATGTATAGATTCATTTGTTTTTCTTTATTTCTGATAGGTAACCCAATCATTTTAGTATATGGTGGTTGTATTATTTTTTATTGGTAAGATATTATTTCTCTCATTGAGTTATAGTTTTCTTTCTCATTTTTATATGGCTAATAAAATAATTTTACTAATTTTATTATATGTACTTCTAGCAAACATTTTCAAACAAATCAGTTCCAGATCATCACATGATAATTGTGTACAAGAGTATGCAAGCACAGTAACATATAACAAATACTTATTGCTTTTCGTTTCATTACATGAATTTTGTATATTGATGGTCAGCTTTTCTAAAATATCAAGGCATAGGCTTCCAGCTAGTAGCAAAATCCTACTAGCAGCACCTTTGCTTTATGTTCATTTTGTATACAAACATGATCATTTTATACAGTTGATACATATGAAATACATAGATTTTATACTCCTTTGTGTTACCATATCTATGCTTCTGATTCTTTTGAGAAACAGAAGAGAGAGAGAGAGATGAATTTAGTACAGTGTAGTATAAATTTTGGAAAATTAAGCTCAATTAATTAAATGTAATCACTGTTAAGTTAGAAAGTAGATAGTAGAGAGATTGATAGAATTTTCTATAAAAGCAAGGACATATATATCTATACATATGGAATACATATCATTGAATTTGATTATTCTTTTGGTGATCTACTTGTAATTCTCTAGAGTGAGAGAGATGGATTAAAGGAGTATAGTTTAAACTTTGATTGATTTACTTACTAAAGCTCGACTAGTTAAGGTAATCAGAAAGTTAGTAGAAGTCAACATTCTCTATCTAGTTCCTTAGAAACCAAGTTAACTATGATTTATAATTAGAAGGTAATTTATAATAATATCTCATACCTATAAGTGCAACCTTATAATAAATATTTAGATTAAGTCTAAGATGAACAAAGGATATCCATAGAATATTATTCTTTGTTTGTGAAGTCGTACAATGTATCTTCTTAAAGAACTTTTAAAGATTGATCCTTCTTTTCAAACCTTTCAAATTGGAGATTGTACAACTATCTCCATAATTTTTAAAATCCTAAAGTTACAAAAAACTGTTGATAATTAGCTATCAATTATGGTTCTTTGCCATATAAATTTGGTATTGTTGATGTGATCCCTCCTTCATTGGTATATAAGCTTAGCGTGTCCAAATTTATGTTTGATTTGTTCAATTGTCTGATTTACGAAAGTCCATCTAGCAATTCTTTCAAGTTAGAAGAGTATGGAAGATGGTGTTTTATCTTTGCTGCTTCTTTATTTTTATTTATTTATTTATTTATTTTTTGAGATGGTTTCTAGCTATGTTCTTGTTGAATGATTTATGTTTTTTTTCGTACCAATTGATTATTATTAGTATTCTAGGTTAGGGAAGAATTTTTCTCCCAAAAAATTAAGTTGCTTGATTGGGAACAAGTTGATATTGGTGTGTAAGTATAAATAGAATTTGTTTTCATGTTGAATGGTTTTATGCTTGTGGCAATATAAATATATAGAACTTCTTTACATGGTATATGGGTTTGTGATTGTTGTAGTATAAATATAATTTAGTTACATGTTCGATAGGTTTGTGCTTGTTGAAGCACATTGAGTTTTTCCTTTTGTTTACATATAATTTTTTTTATATGTCTTACATTTCATGTGCTTTTATTGTTAGCTAAAGTGTATATTTTGTACTTCTTATAGACATCTTCAAGTAACACTCAACCGGGGGAAGATGAAGGTGCAAGAATTGGAGATGATGGTGGTGATCCTGAGCTTATTTAAACACTTATACTTTTGTTATATTATTTTTCTTGCCTAAATTGGTGATGTCCTAAATACTTCCGCAATGATATTTGTTAATGTATTAAACACTTATGTACTGTTATTTTTTACTTATAATATATTTTATTAAAATGTAAGAGATTGTTATTTTTAAAATATATTTGAATTTGTGATTTGATGGTTACTTGTTCAATGAATTATCTATGGAATACCCATATTTTTTTAATTTTAATATTAAAATTACCCAAGGATTACCTAGGAATCTCATATTATTAATAAGAGATTTACCTAGAGATTATCTAGGGATTCCACATCATTAATAAGAGATTTACCTAGGAATTACCCAGAGATTTATTATGGGTATTACAAATGGTTTATCCAGGGATTTCCCAGGATCTGTAGATAATTCTTGGTTTTTTATCAAATCCTGGGAATTAGTTACCCAGGGATATAAATTATTTACCCAGGGATTTGTCTGTGGATAATTGTTTACCCACAAGCGATTTAGCTAGGGACCCCATTCCGTGGGTAATCCCTGGGTAAACTATTTTACCCAGGGATTTCTACAGATCCGTGGGTAAATCGTTATTTTCCTATAGTAGAGCGATGGGATGCACTGAGCAAGTTGAGGGTGTAGTTTGTGGATCAACCGATCCAGTGGCTGGGGCCCAACTGGGGAAGGGCCCAATTAACTTACTAAATGGTGGGCCACTTTCACAAGAACTGAAACAGATATGAATGTGAACTCAGTCATTAATCAGCCCACTCACAATATAACTAAACCCTAGACTCAAACTACACAAAGGAAGGCCTCGAACTTGGCCTCCGAAGGCCTTTAGCTCATGGAGATAATTGATCAAGGGATCTTAAATTTAAATAATAACTCACTTTGTTTATTGGAATGGAGGTTGGAGTATAATTTATGACTACTCCTGGGGGATACCCCAAGGGAGACATGCAAATTCAAATACCGGTCATATGGAGATATCAACAATAAGGAAAGCCATAGAGGCAACCATGGAACCATGGAACAACCTATTCCAACCGAAAAAGAACCCTAGATAGACGAAAATCACATCAAAAGAAAGCCATCGGAGATGGAATTCGAAGGAGAAGAACAACAACAACAATACCTAGGTGAAGGGACTCACGCCGATTCAATGTTTCTCGAAGCACGGGGTTGCAACTACTTATTAGAACGTGGTTCTGATTCATAGATTGCGGTTAAAAATTTTTAAAATAAATACAAAATCTAAAATTATGAGAAAATTCGAAACACTCAATCTAATTTTGTGGTTTTTTTTAAAATTTTTTAAAAATCAAAATTATCTATAATCGTTTCTTTCGCTTAGTAATATAGATAGATAATTGACTTGACTTGGTATTTCTCCTTTAATAAAGTCCTGTGTATTCAATAACTCTTTGTTTAGTTGGGGAAAAAACTATGTTTCTTCAAATAATCCAATCATTTTTGTTGGTTTTTTACTTTTCTTTTATTTGATCAAATGTGGTTTATCTCTTCATTGAAGTCAGCACTTGATTGTTGAATATGGTCCATATTTAGAACCTAACCTCACTATTACCAATAGTGCTCTAAACACCTATGTGGACCAAAGTCCAATTCCAAGGCTTTCTTAATCCTAGGGTTACTATTGGGCCCATTTATTAAGCCAATCATAACTTGATCAAATCTAATTAAACTATTTTTGTAAACTTTATTCGCAAGCTAAGAAAAGTATAAAATAAGCAAAGATATTTTAAAATTAAACCCAAAAGTAATCATTATCAACATTAATCATTTTATAAGCTAGTGCAATTTTGTGTTCTATTTGTGTGTGATTTGGGCCTAAGCATGATATATCAAAACAAAAATAAATAAATAAAAAATAGAGCCAACATAATTGGGTCCCACTATGCCACATGGCACCATAAGAGTGTTGTGGGCCCACATTGCACACTTTATTTAGGTGGGCGGGCCACTTCATGACCCATTAGACACCATTTTATCCATCCCTATCAACATCCCATGAGAGAAACAATGACATGGCATGGAACCGTAGCTAATTAATGGTCCCTGTCCAATATCAAGATTGGCATGCATGAAGTGATTCAATCCTAGCCAACATTTGGCCCACTCTATGAAAGTGATCCACACTTGAGCAATCTAGAACATTGATCACCTACCTATGCACAAGTGCTCTTAATTAATAAAACTTTTATTAATTAATAAATCATTTTGATAACTCAAGTCATCATTAAAAATAAAATATTATATATTTTTATAATAAATGTGCACCATCCATTAGAAATGGGTTATAGGTGTGATTAGAACTCTCAACTGATTTTTATGATAGATAATAAGTTTTTGATTTATTTATGAATAAAGTACTAGAATTTAATCATAGATGTGTGGCTCCAATCCTCAATTCATCACTAGAATAAAAAATATTATAATATTAGTTTTACTATGGATGAAAATCAAAGTCCGGATGGCTTAGGTAAACATGATTAATGAATACTAATATGTGCTTCATGAAAATAACAAATTGATGGCCTTTTGGCCTATTGGTACCGAATTTTTTATATAGGGCTTCATTAGTTGGGACAATCTCAGGTTCGCATTTCACGATCATAAAGTGAGGATACACGTGCACATGTGCCGCATTGTCTGTCCCTGACTTTCGAGAGGTAAACATTATATATATATATATATATATATATATATATATAACAGATTGATGACTTAGTTTGATCTCTCTCTCTCTCTCTCTCTCTCTCTCTCTCTCTCTCTCTCTCCAAAACACTATCACTCTTGCTTGTGTTAGTTAAATTTTAATTATACATTGTTGAATTTACTCTAAGCATGATTCCACATCTATTATAGATGTTCCAAAATTCACTGAAAATGTATTCCCATCTCATTTAAATCCAAATCATGCATTTCAGCCCTTTTTAAGTGTTTGGTTTATATACATTTTTTCTATACGTGTGTTTATGAAGATAGTTACGCCATAATTAATCTAGGTTTTAGAAGAGATATAAAAAAAATTAACCTTGTACTTTAATGTGCTTAGAGTGAAATATATATATGATCAATAGCCACATCTAATCAATCAGACTTTTTGTGAACTAGTGCCTATGGTCCACTATTATAAGCTTTAGAAAATTAAAACAAAAAGGTTTTCTATGAATTGCAAAAGAAAAAGGTGGCTTGAAAGTTTAATTAAAAATAAAATAAAAAATTGAAAACAAGAAGAAGAAAGAATGAATGATGGCAATATTGGAAAATAAAGAAGGCAGTAGCTTCAACTAGGTTTTAATGAAAGAGGGCATTAGGTTCCCTGATATTCATGCCTAAAAATCAGGCCGTTATTAATCTTTTAAACACTCATGGAGATGTTGCTATGGCAAGCCAATCACCATGCAAGTGGGGTTCACAATTTAATGGCTCTAAAAAGTAGGGAGACTGCCCTAGAATGGAACAAAAAGAAGAGGAAGAGCATATAAAAGTACATAAAAAATTATATTTTATATGTACATATACCCTGTTACATATTGTTAATAAAAAATGGCCTACATTTCATTAAACTACTAAAATGGAGAGAAAGTGAGATCTAATAAAATTGTTGCTACCATGATGAATACTTTTAAGTACCGCTAGATTTATATATATATATATATATATATATATATATATATATATATATATATATATAGAGAGAGAGAGAGAGAGAGAGAGAGAGAGAGAGAGAGAGAGGGTTGATAGAGTCTGACCGGCCACAAGTTTGACCGGCCCACTTTATCAAATCTCATATAGGCAGGGCTGATAGAGTCTAACAGGCCATAAGTTCGGTCGACCCACTTTATCAGACCCCATATATGGCTTGGCCTCAGGGTCATGGAGGCCCAGCCTTATAAGGAAGTGATAAGCATGTGGCTCCTCATATATATATATATATATATATATATATATATATATAGCAATCGTCTGACGAGGAACAACATTCCAATTAGGTAAATCTCATTCCGACCCACTAGAAGCGTATTGAAAGATTTCATGCGGATGGGAAGATCATCAAAAAATAAGTTAGTATGTCCATTTTCATATAATTTGGTAACCGTTTGGTCCTCCCACTTAACGGTTGAAATTCTAAACCGTTCAGATTTCTATAAAATAAGAACTGTTAAGTGGGAGGACCAAACGGTCACCAAATTGTATGAAATGGACATGCTAGCTTATTTTTCGATGATCTTCCCATCCGTACGGTTGGAAATCTTTCAAACATGCTCCAGGGGACAGAATGGGAGGCCAGCTAGAAATGAATAGTATCCAGCCGGCCTAATCTTATCATGAGTATATATACATATATATATATATATATATATATATATATATATATATATATATAGTATGTGGCTCATATTTATTTGAAGTACTGATGGCAAGCAGTATCTTGGAGTGGCTGTAGGGGACTCCAAATAGAATTGAGGGTGCAGGGGCAACGCCCCCTCGGTACAATACGATACGAAGGGCAATTTTGTAATCTTCATATATTAGGGTTTAGTATAAATACCTATGATGTAACCCTAATTTGATACATAATTAAATTTTTGTCTCTTGCTCCTGTGGACGTAAGCACATCGCCAAATCATGTAAATTCTATGTATACTACTTCTTCTTGATTTATTTGCTTATTTGCTTCACTATTCACAACAAGTGGTATCAGAGCTCCAGGTTACGATGTTTGGGGCTTCATCTGCAAAGTTTGGCATTATCAAATTCAACGGAAGTGGTAATTTCGGGTTATGGTAGAGAAGAGTGAAGGATTTGATAGTGCAACAAGGTATGGTGAAGGTGTTGAGCGAGAAGAAACTGGAGACCATGGAGAAGTCAGAGTTGAAGGAACTGGAAGCGAGAGAAGTGGCGACAATTAGGCTTTGCCTGGCAGATGAGGTGATGTATCATGTCATGAACGAGGATTTACCGGCAGAAGTTTTGATGAAATTGGAAAGTCACTACATGTTAAAGTCATTGATGAACAAGCTCTATCTTAAGCATAAGCTGTTTGGTCTTAAGATGACAGAGGGCTCGAATCTTGGGTAGAACATCAACATATTCAATCAAATCATTAGCGATCTGAGGCGGGTTGATATGAAGTTTGAAGACGAAGACTTGGTGCTGCTGCTACTGAATTCCCTACCATCATCCCCGATGTACGAGAATCGGGTTACGACCCTAATGTGGGGGAAAGAAACCCTGGAATTGGAAGAGTTCGCAAGGAGAAAGGCTTATGGTGTGAGGTAACCAGGAACGGGGAAGAAGCAAGTCTCGGTTAAGATAAGGTAACAATAAAGGCTGGTCTAAATCGAGAAACAGAAAGGACATCACGTATTACAAGTGCGGAAAAAGAGGCACATTAAACGTGAATGTCTAGAGTGGAAGAAAGGGAAGACAGAGAACAAAGAGGGTCCATCAAAGTCTGCAAACATAGTGGAAGAAGAAAGTACAGAGAGCGGTGATTGTGATATGCTTTTTATTTCATTCGGTTTAGATCATATGGGAGATTCGTGGATTCTGGATTCAGCATGTTCCTATCACATGACACCCAACAAAGATTGGTTTGATACCTACAGGTAAGTAAGTTCTGGTTCTGTTCTAATGGGCAATTAATGATGCATGCTGCAAGGTTATTGGAATAAGAAATATCATAATTAAGATGTTTCATGGTGTGGTTAGAACGTTGTGTGATGTTAGGCATGTACCTGATCTTCGGAAAAATCTGATTTCATTGGGCACTTTAGATAGTAATGGTTGTAACTACAAATTTAAAAGTAGAGTAATGAAAGTGAATAAAGGTGCACTGACGGTGATGAAGGAATAGAAACTAACAGGAAAGAATTTACAAACTGTTAGGTACCAAAATTATAGCTGGAGTTGCTATTGTGGAATCTGAGGCAGACGGTACAGTCTTGTGGCATATGCGGCTGGGTCATATGGGTGAGCGTGGAATAGCAGAGCTTCATAAGAGAAATTTATTGAAGGGTGTTAAAGACATGCAAGCTACATTTTTGCAAGTATTGTGTGCTTAGAAAATAGAATAGGGTGCAGTTCAGGACAACCACACACAAGATAGGAGAACTTCTTGATTATGTTCATACATATTGTTAATGAAAAATGGCCTATATTTGATTAAAAAACTAAAACGGAGAGAATGTGAGGTCTAATAAAATTTTTGCTACCACGATGAATATTTTTAACTTCCCCCAAAAGCAATATATTAATATTGATAGATACTAAGAATAAAATTTAGAATCAAAAATCTAAAAATTAGGAAGAGTTGTATGACTCACTATGTAAAGGTGTCAAACAGGCCGTCAGGGACGCATAGTGCGACACCTTGGCCTGGCACATGGGCATAGCATGCGTGTCGTGTCGAGCCAGGTCGAGCTGTGTGCCGGCCCATCTGTTTTTTCTTTTTCTTTTTTTCTTTTTTTTAAAAACCTTTAAACTTTTATTTAAAAATAAAAAAAATTCAGCAAAAATATAGAAATTTCTAAAAAAAAATTAAAAAAATATAAACTATGGAAAACATATAAAAATTTGAAATTTTTTAGAAATTAACCAATTTATCAATAATTATAAATAAACCAAATTTTTTTTAAAAGAAAAACCCAAAAAAGAAAAATTTATAGAAAACTTATACAAACTTTTAAAAAAACTTATGAAAACCTTTTAAAAACTTATAAATTTAAAAATATACATTGCTCATATTCATTAATCATAATGTTATAAACACAAACACAATATTACAAAACTAAATAAAAATTTATATTGATGGAAAAATATGAGATTATTATTAAGATTCAAAATTAACTCATAAATTACAAAAGAATCTAATTATAAAGAATTTTGATTTTATTGAAAAAAAGAACTAATAAAAATATTATGATTTATTTTAAAAATATGACAAGAAGATGTGTGTCATAAATTTCTAAATCCAAATGTCTTCAAGTATTCTAGGTATTTAATCTTCATGGTCTTCATGTCTTCAACTTCAAGTCTTCAAGTTAGGTCTTCAAGTTTTCATAGTCTTCATCTTCATGTCTTCAAATTTTGAAGTCTTCTAGGTCTTCATGGTCTTAATGCCTTCAAGTCTTCTATGTTTTACTCCTGGCCCGATCTTGCTGTTGTTGTATCTTCTTTAGTGCCGCTGCTCGTGTCATAAGTCTATCTTCAGCATTCAACCAATCTTTTAAGCAAATGCACATCTCCAAGGAAGCTTGGTTCAACCGGCTCCTTTTATCATCTAGCACCCTATTCCCTGCACTAAAACATGACTCCGATGCTACTATAGACACCGAGGGAGTTAATAGATCACGTGCCATGGCGGCTAACATGTGATAATTATGCTCCTGTTGTTTCCACCATGACAAAATATCAAAATTATTAAATTCCTCCGAAGTAAGGAAAAGACTAAAATTATTTGATAAATACAAGTTTAATTCATGCAAAGAAGTAGTAGGAGAAGAGGAAGAAGGAGAAGAAGTAAAAGAGCTACCATATTTTTTTCTCATCATATTCAATAATTGTAAATGAGTTTTAGTCTTAGATTTTGTTTGAGAAATATTTTGAACATCATCATCACCCAATTGGGTTGATCTTCTACTACATGGATTTATATTCCTCTTTTAAATGACTATGATCTACACCCATATTTTCATCAAATGAATCTAAAATAAAATTAGCACCTTCAATAGGATCTAGCATGTAAGATAAAATATAAATTGGATCAATTACACCTAAATTCTTTTTGAATTTTAGTTCCATAGAAGCAACTATAGATTCAAAACCATGAAAAAATCAATATTTGTTAAAAATGTCACTAATAAAATACAATTGAGTTATGGTTAAAAAAGATGTAGGATAATAAACACCCGAAAAAATCATTTGTTGCATTATAAAAAATTTCTAAAAATTCCCTAATCATGTTTCCTACTTCCCAATCAAATTCCCTAATTTCAATTTCTCTAAAATGTACATTACAAAAATAAGTGATAATTAATATCCTTATACTCATAAACACAATCCAATATTAAATAAGTAGAATTCCACCTATGCTCAATATCAACAACAAATTTTTTATATCTTTTTCTATATTGAAGGCAATAATTTTTAAATATTTGTCTTATATTAGATGAGTTTCTAATAAATAAAATACAACTCCCATTTTTTTTTAATGTGTGGTTCAATAATTTTAAGTCCATCTTGCACACACAAGTTTAAAATATGGCATGCACATGAAAAAATTTATCAGAAAAAATGGGTTTTAAATGATTTTTTAGCACATCAATTGCGGCATTATTACTAGAAACATTATCAAATGTAATAGGAAAAAAAATAGTTTTTTCAATTTTATATTTTAAAATTGTGTTCATGATACACCTGGCGATGACACTACTAGTGTGCTTATATTCTAATTCGTTAAAACTTAAAACACGTTTTTGTAAATTTCATTCATTATCAATATAATGCGCGGTTACATAAATATATCTTGCGTGATATTTGGAAGTACAAATATCCGAAGTTAGAGAAATCTTGGAAGAAATAGAAGATAATCCTTAGGGTGGTAAAGACTGTTTACACCAAAAAAAAATATATGTATACATCTATGTAATGACATATATATGTAATAAATCATTTTGTTCATATATATGTAATAAATAATTTTGTTCTGCGATAAATTCTTTTTCTCCATTGCCTCTACTTTTATTCTTTTGCCCTTAATCGGAGGTTCCTAAGACTCTGTCTGGGGTAATTAATAATAGAGGCTTGCTTCTATTAGGAATAAAAGAACCCACAAATAAACAAATAAGATATTTGTGCTTCGATATATCGCCTGGTGTCTTCTTTCACAGACACGATGCCAGACGGGTATTTTCGATCCCACAAAGACGTGCATTGAGTGAAACCCATGATAGTCCGATCCCTTGCACACGCCTATTTGACTCGTCTCTTGTGGAGGGGTTTATCCCCTAGATAAAAAAAAATAAGGATAAAAGCCATTTTTGGTCCCTATATTTTGACCTAATATTCATTTTCGTCCTTGTATTCAAAAAATCTTTGTTACGGTCCTTGTATTTTGGTGTATTTGATCAGATTGGTCCCTGATGCTAACGTTGTAGCACAGTTGGCATACTATGTAAATACGGTTAATTTTTTTTTTCAGGATAATGCATATGTGGCATGTATTTACCACATGGCAGCATACATGGGTCTTTATGCTGACGTGGCATGAGGACGTGGCATGTTTTTTTATGGTTTTTTATAATTATGCAATATACTGATGTGGCTTGCTGACGTGGCATGCCACGTCAGCAGTATAATAAAATTATTGTCTGAATACTTTTGGATCTTATAAGCTAATAGAGTCCACGTCAGCAATATACTTTAATTAAATAATTATTATCACACATTCATTATTATCTTATAAGCTTATATAATCCCCGTCATCAATAACATATAATTATTGTCACAAGCCTATGATCTTATAAATTATTAAAATCCACGTCAGTAATAAAATATAATCATTGTCACACTTTATAAGTTAGTTAGCAATTGATGGGATTTTTCCATTGTCACACATGCATTTTATTGATGACGTGGACATCTAAGGTTTAATAAGTATTCAAATCTCAGTGACCCCTTCACATTTACTCTTTATTCTTCGTCGTCTTCCCCATGGTTGTCCATGTGGGCTTGCTTGCTCTTGCAAAGGATTCCCGCCCTCCCGAAGTCATTTTGCTCAGCCGGTGTAGGCAATCGTCATCCCGATCGTTGTTTTTCTTAGCCGGCCTCGCAATCTTCCCAGATCACAGGTAACTATGGATTTCCGCGATATTGTGATGTTATTATCTCCCCTTTGGTCCATGAAGTTATCTCGAAGTGTTTTTGAACTATGGACTTCTTAATTTCAATTTGGAAGTCCCTCACCGAGAAAAGAAGAAGGATATATGGCTTTCTGCCAACTTTTAGGAATTTGTCTTCTTTTAGAGTTTATTCAACTATGAACTATGGACTTCTCAAAATTATGGCATTTTGCTTTGTTCTTCAAAATTAACTTTGCATTTATCTTTGCCATCTTGTCAGCTACTTGATTAAGTTCTCTGTCAATTCTTTGAGCATTCCATCTGGGGACTCTGCTCAACAATATCTGGCATTGTTTCATTAATTTACTTGTAATGTTGCAAGGATCCAATGAATCATTTGTGAGCCTTCTATGTGGATATAGGTTATATGTTTGTATTTGAGTCTCCTTCATTTTTAAATGGTAGATCAACCAGCTAGAACACAAGAATAAATACTCAGCTCTAGGTATCAAATTAGTTAGGCATACCTTGCATTTCTCTATTATTGATGCCAATACATCCAATCTCCCTGTAGTTACACAACATTATACAGAGTCTGTGATCATATTCATTAATATCATGCTCCTAAGTCAGAATTGCAAAGCTAGCGTAACTGAATGCATAACTTTTAATGAACTTTGTTCAAAATAAAGGCTACTGTAACAATAGAGCAGAAATTGATTTGTTATTGGTGAATTGGGTCTCAAATTGCTGTGAACTTGAATGAAATCAATAGTTTGTCTGTGTATTTCATTTTTATTTTTCATACTTTGTCTGTGTATTAACCACTCCCTTATTTACAATTTTGCAGTGCTTTCCTGATGGGGAGAATCAGACTTTTTGTTTGTGGACAATTCCATAATAATAATGGTCTACAGTATGTAGGAGGGAGTACACAAATAGTACAAGCGATCTCGAAGGACTTCAATTACGAAGAACTGGTGGAATTAATCGAAGAGTTAGGTAATAGAGGGTTGACAAAATACATTTCAGGTTACATGCAGGAGCCTTGGAGAATTCACTAGTAGTCATCTGCGACGAGGAATCATGCTCTAGGATGCTTCAACATTTACAACAATCTGGCAGTGTTGAAGTGTATGTTGAGCACCCTGTTGAAGAAGCTGGAGACAAGGCTGATTATGTGATTGCAAGTAGGGGCAAGCAATTTTCTCAAGGAATGGGCCCTTCATGGTATGCTGCAAGTAATGTTGGTTCTCAAACAGATGAAGCTGTGGTAGAGGATGTGCAAAGAAGGCCTCAAGTACATATGAATGTGGGGAGTTCACAAATGCCACAGAGCCCACAAATTCTATTGAGCCCACAAGGCATTCACAGTGATGATCCCTCTACTGAAGGAGAGAAGATTACGAAGCGGCTGACTCATATCCATATTCAGAAGATGATGGCCTGTCAGCATTTGATGATGAAGAGTATGTACAGGTCTAACAAACCAGGGGTAGGAAAACGGGTAGCAGACAAGCAACATGAGATACTGATAGTGAGGAGTCTGCGGGTGGAGAAAGTGGAGATGTCTTCAGTGGCAGTATCGGCAGTTTTTTGCCGACTTCTGATGAGGGCGGTGAGACTGAACATAGAAGGATAGTGAAATCCAGGACATCCTTCTTTGATGCAAGCAATCTAACACCACTTTTTCAACTGGGGATGGTCGTTGAGTCTAGGAAAATATTGAATGATGCAATAGTGAATCATGCTATTGGAACAAGGAGGGAAATTGTGATTCTTAAGAATGATAAACAAAGGGTGAGGGCAAAATGCAAGGACCTTGGCTGCCCATGGCTATTATATGCTGGATTTGATGAAGCCTCATGTAATTTCACTATTAAAACCTTCATGAATGAGCACACCTGCAATTGGACATTCAAGAATAAGAGAGTCACCTCGAAGGTGTTGGCCAAACACATGCTACAAACAAGGCAAGAAACTGCAGCTGCAATGAAGCATTTAGATATAAGAAACACTGCAAGGAAGGAACTTAAAGTTGATGTGACATTGAGCCAGTATAGAAGAGCAAAGATTCGGATTCTAGCTGAACTGACATGGGACTATATGGTGGAGTATCGCAGTCTGTTGGATTATGCAGCGGAACTCAAAAGAAGCAACCCCGGTAGTTCCATACTACTTGAAGTGGACAGCCATGGCTCATCTGATGGACCTGTCTTCAAGGCTTTCTACATCTGCTTTGATGCTTTGAAGAAGGGATTCTTGGCAGGGTGTCGGCGTATTATTGGATTGGATGGTTGCTTCCTGAAAGCCCCTTGTAAAGGAGAACTATTGGTAGCTATTGGTCGAGATGGGAACAACCAAATGTTCCCGATAGCATGGGCAGTTGTTGAAGTGGAGAATCGAGACCGATGGGGATGGTTCCTGCAGCACCTAATGTTGGACTTGGGTATTGAAGTTGGAGATGGATCGGCATACACATTTATGTTAGATCAACATAAGATACAATACAATTTTTTTTTTTTTTTTTTTACTTGTAGCAGTCGACTAAAAATTCGTCTACTAAAAATTCCCTAACTGACTAAGATATGCCTTTTTAACATTTCCAGGGACTCACTCATGCCGTTGAAGAGTTAATGCCTTTGGCTGAGTACAGAAGGTGTGCACGGCACATTTATTCCAATTGGAGGAAAGTACACAGGGGCAAGGAGCTTCAAAAATTATTTTGGAAAATTGTGAAGGCAAACACAGTTCCAGAGTTTGAAATCCTTCTAGAGGACATTGCTAAGAAGAGCATGCAAGCAAAGGAAGACCTGTTAAGGATTCCACCAATGTTTTGGTCTAGGGCATACTTCAGGACAACAGTCAAGTGTGATGTGGTGGAGAATAACATGTTAGAGACCTTCATTGCAATTGTGGGTGAAGCAAGGCATAAGGCAATTGTCTCGATGCTGGAGGACATAAGAGTGATGATGATGAGACAAATAGTAGCAAGGAGAGAATATATTGGTAAACTCAAGGGTATGTTTGAGCCAAGGATTTAGGCAAAAATTGAACAAAGTAAAGAGGGAAGTGCAAATAGCTACCTGGAGTGGAATGGGCAACATCTCTATGAAGTGTACTAGGCGGTTGACAGATTCATTGTAAACCTTGCAGAGCATACATGCACTTGTAGGGTGTGGGACTTGACAGGGATACCCTGTGCTCATGCGGCTTGTGCAATAATGTTCAAAAAAGAAGCTGTTGCGAACTATGTGTCTGAGTGGTACAAAGTGGACCTATTCGAGCAGTCATATGCACACGCACTTCAAACAGTGTCTGGGAAGAAGTTTTGGCTGAGGACTAGTTATGCTCCAATACAACCACCCCCACTTATGATTTTTCCAGGAAGGCCCAAGAAACTTAGGAAAAAGGAAACTTGGGAGGCGACAAGTGGATCAAAATTATCAAGAAAAGGCAAACACAAGACCTGCAAAAAATGCTTCGCAGTTGGACATAATTCTAGGAGTTGTAGTAGGCGTAAAGCAAAGGAAGTAAGCTTCATTGTCTGCTCACTGACCATACAGCTGAACTGTCCCATAATTTCACTAATTGTATCATTTTTCTCAGGTTGCTGGACAGGTTGTTGGAGAACAAGTTACTGGACAGGTTGCTAGAGAACAAGTTTCAGATCAGCCAACAGTGACAAAGGCTGCAGAGGCTGCTGCTGATCCATCTGGCAGAGTTGCAGAGGCTACTGACTCAGTTAGAATTGAACAGTCTGCTGTTAATGCAGCGCAGATAGTGACACGTATGAGAAAGAGGAAACAACTTGCAAGCAACATTGAACAGATGATTGGAGTTGTAACACCCTTATCCTTTTCCGGACCTAGGTGTCACATCGGCCAGGTCAGGGAATGAACCCCAGCCTAAGGCTGTATAAACTAAACATTTACTCATAATCAATGCTAATATTAGGAAAAACATAAAGTCAGATACAATACTGATATAAGCCATAATGTCTTAAATACACACAAATCTAGATAGGAGTTAACAATACTCCTCAAATCATAACACAAGTAATGAAAGACACAACTTGGGCCAGGTAGTCAAAGCCAACTAAAGAAATCCAGACCCTATCTTCCACTTTAAGCAGAGTCATGACCCTGCTTACTACCTGCACAAGATCATTCAACAACAAGGTGATCTACAGGAGCTCAGTGAGGTACTAACACTACTGTCAGGTTTAACATATCTGTATGCCTTCAATTATAAATAATAAAATATCGAAATGTGAAATACAAAGACTGAACAATATTTAAAACATGAAAAACAACATGCTGATCATAATATGAATCATGGCAATATTCAGTTATATCAAATGATATGCTTATACGCATTTCTTTAGTCTTTTATCATCAGAATAGGAGATGAATTCCACATATGTCCTGGCTGACCGTATCAAGCCAGTAGCCTTTCCGGTTGGATCGTATCAACAACCGTGGAGGTGACAAGCTATGGAAACAAATCCTCGTCTGTGGGAGATGGATTCCACATATGTCCTGGCTGACAGTATCAAGCCAGTAGCCTTCGAGGTTGGATCGTATCAACAACTGTGGAGGTAACAAGCTATGGAATCAAGTCCTCGTCATCTATCATATTAGTGTCATCTACACCTCTACTTCCATACAGCGGAACCAGAGCGGACTAATCCCAACACTCGATATCTCTCCGGTCGTATCAACTCAACGACCGTAAGCTATAAGAGTATATCGTATTATAGCGCCAGGCCGATCCGGGACCTGCAAGACGCACGTGCTTGACACCGTGGCAGAGTAGAGGCGGGCCCCACTTTCGGATACAAGGCCTAAGTGCAAAGCGATAATGCAAAATAAACGACTTAATTTATTCAAAATAAATAGAGTTCAGCGGAGAAAATAAAATAACAAGGGTTCAAGTACCCTACAAATACCAGGCCCTAAGGGGACCTACAAAACATGTTATCTCACTCAAAACAGAAAGATAGACAAGGTCCTCGGACCTCTGCAAATCACCTGACCCACGATCGGCTCCTGCGTACTAGTATGTCGCGCTCAGGATGCGTAAGCGGGAAGAAAACAAGTGCATGAGCTTTGAGAGCTTCGATAAGTACCTGCGGGGTTCAAAATATGATATCAACAAAATGAATATCAAAGCAAAGGCTTCGGTACGCCCTCAAAACAAACCCTAGGAGTCTATCACAAAAATAAACAAGATAATGACTCCTAGCTAAGAGTTCAACAGGAAGCTCACAAGCGTCTCCCTCGGTCGGTACCATCTGGTGAACCTGGCGAGAAAGCGACCATCAGGTTTGCTTCTGGCCCTCGAGTGGTATAGGGTAGCGCCACAATGTCTCGTATGCCGATCACGGTGGTGATGACAACGACTAGCAAGGACAACCGGAATACTCTCCTCGGCTAGAGTCTGGGAACGTCGGGGTGTCCCTTCCAACGCTATAAAAATCTGGAGCTCATGGCTGAATCCCGGGGACGAAGAGCGATGCAAGTAGGGATCCCAACATCCCCAAAACAAATCGAACATGCTATATATGGATTGCAACAAAATTCATGGAAGCATGTATGAAAACAATATGTCACAACAAAGACATAAAAATAAAATCCCTGAAGGGAGGAACAAGGCATGATCAACATGCAATAGCAAGGTCAAGAATAATCATCAAAGAGTAAAGGTACTAGGCCGAAGTACTTACCTAAAATCGCAAAGTCTCGTGCTCCACGGGACTTCTCGACGCATCCAAGTCAATACCTGGTAAGATAATCCTATTCTCAATAAGCTATAGGTCTATGAACAATAAAACCACTATGCATGCTCTCACGGGCCCAAGTCCGGCTTAGTGGGCCTTCCTTCCTCTTGGTTGAACCCGACCCCAAACCAAGCCCATTCACGAGTCCAAACTTAGTTAATTAAAATCATTTAATCAACCTATCTCTAGCTTTAATTAAACCCTTAGATTTAATTAATCTTAATATCATCTGAACATGGTTCAAGTAATTAATTCGATAAACCTTAGAATTATTCAACCCATTAAATCATTCCATCAATCATTTAAATAATTTAATCAATCTTAAAACTACACATGATTCATTTGATTAATTCAATTAATCCAAAAAATGAATCCCACCATTAAATTATTTAATCAACTATTAAATAATTCAATTACTTTACTTTAACCCTAGAACTATAGTTCCATTTAATCACTTAATTAAACCCAGAACCATCTAATTAAACCAAACCATAGCTCAGTTAATACCATAAAACAATTTCTCTCAATGGAGCCTACAAAATCCAGCCCATAACCCTTAACCAATAGTCCAAATAATGGGCCAAGCCCAACTGAATCCCAACCCAACCACTTGTTCAATTAATCTAACCACTCTATTAAATTTATCAAAATTGTCTAACTAGTTAATTAAATCCTTAATTAACTTTCCAAACTTGGATTAGCAACCATTGAATAATCAATTATTCAAACTTAATTAGTTAATTGAATATCAACTAATTTACTCATTTCTTTATTCTCTATTTAATTAACTAATCAATCAATTAATTCCTTAATCCTGATTAATTGATTTTCAATTAGTTAACTTGATAATCAATAGTTGTTCTTTAAACATCTAATAAATTAATTTAGCAAAATTAATTATCTCACAATTTGTCAACCTGTTAATCCATTAGTTTTTTTTTTTTTTTAGATAATAACTATTATTTGATGAAGCTAAATGATTAGTTAATAGTTATTAGATCTAATTTTGTTACTAATACGTTAATTAGAATATCTAATTATTCTAATGTTTCCCTCTCTCTATTATCTCTCTCTCTCTACAGTAGAGACCACCATTTGGCGAAGAACTGCCTCCTGATCGCTGGTGGCTTCGTCCGATCTAGTGGCCGTGAACCCCTCTGACCCACTTGCAGAAAGCAGTTCCCAGGCTCCTCCCGGTGAACCATCTATTCCTTCTCACGGTTTTCGGGTTCGAGTCCCCTTCGCGTGACCGGTCACTGGGTGGAGATTTCTCGGCGTCCGCAGCTATCTACAACCTACTACCGGTATGCATGCGCCCATGAATTATTTAATGGATCCAAGACAAAGAGCTTCTGCGTGATTATGCGGCCAGCAGCCTCAGGAGATGCTCACGAGCTCCGGCGGTGGGGAACCTTTTGGCACTCGTCTCGCCGGTCCTCGGCTCTACAACTCCAAACTCGCAGCGTCTCGGTCTCTCTGTTCCTCATGTTGAGGTGGAGGAGATCGCGGTGTTAGGTAGTTCCTCGGCCGCTCCGCCTCGACTCCTTTATAAGCGTGAGGGTGGTCTCCATGCGATCGGATTGGGTTGGCGAGAGATCGGCGCATAAATCTCCTCCCCACTTGCCGTCTTCAATCCATGCAGGCGATTATGGCGGTGTTGACGTGTTGGCGCTTGGCGGGGAGAAGACAATAGCTCCTCGAGATGAGGTTTTGATCGAGATCAAAGCCCGGCTAAGTTTGCCCCATGGTGCGGTCGCCTTCTATCCATTTTCCTCTGCCAGATGGATTCTGAGGCGGATGAACGGCCCTCAACCCAACACGTGGCCCCCATCTTTACCACTACTTTGCCTCACGATCTGATCTAAGCAGGATCAATCGATCTGGGCCGTCTGTCCACCATTAGTCACAGTTTCTCCGGTTTATGCACAAAGGACCCCCAACTTCCCATATTTACTTTTGAGTCCTTGGACTGTGAGAGAACGCACTTTCTCCTCAAGTCCTTGTTTTTTTTTATTTTTACATCCACGTCCTCCTCCCAGAGACATCAACTTTTATCTTATAGTCCACACAATTTTATAAAATTTATATTAGGTCCCTAGTAGCCAGATAAAACTCAAAATAATTTAAATTTATTTGAATTTAAATTTGATCTGATTTCCTTTGATTAAATCCTATCCCTACTAAACTTAGGGCATTTCCTTTAATAGATTTAATCAATTATCCCCATTCCTTCTAAGTTTCTAACATGATCAATTAGAGGGTTTCCTAATTTGATTAATTTGGTCACTTCCAAATTTAATTAAATAATCCTCTAATTTTCTTTAATAAATTATTACATAATTTATTAACTCCTTATTTAATATCTCTCATAACCATTTTACCAAAATGCCCCTTGGAGCTTGTAAATCCCCAAAATGTCCACTTTACTTTTTAATTAATTAAGAAATTAAATTTAGAGGGAAAAATTTTAAATTCACTATTTCACTAAGAAAAATCTTGGGTTTTACACGTATACTAGGCACCTGACGGGTACGGAAAGGGGGTTTTGTTTTCTTGAAATCAGGAGGGTTTGAAAAAACATATAGTTGGACTAGTAAAAACAGAATTATATAAAACCACCCCTTCCCTACCTAGTATCGTATTCTCTGGCTCTATCGTAGAGCCATCTCTGGCGTAGGCACGTACGTGAGTATAGTGCAATGCACTAATATGTCTATCATTTCAATTTCTAAAATGCGTATATGTTTTCACATGCTTTTCATAAATATATATTCAAACTCCGAAATAAATCAACAAGTCATGCTTGAAAGCTTGAAGCATTTCTTGAAAAGTAGTAATTCCATAACATGAATTCTCCAGGAATCAATACGATAAAAATACATAAAAATTAAGATAATTTACAGTTGTGTTCCCTTACCTTAGTCTGTGCCGTTCTTACGGCTGGCTAGGTTCTTCAGCAACAACGGCTTTGCCCTTGCCTTTTCCTTGTCCTTAAAATAAAAATACAAACTTTTCAGGAATACCAATACCGTATTCTTAAGGCATACTCTAATCTAAATCTATCAATGTACGATAGTTTCATCAAATGAAAAGAGCATGATTCTTCTAGCATGGACTTCATATTACTATAGAATGGTAATACGACACTTGCCCCCAGTTCTAGAGAGCTCAAAACTCTAATTATCTGTAACCATTACATACTCCTAACATGCTCTTTTAAATACGATCAATAGTTAAGCAAGATCATGAAGCTTGAATCAGCTCTAATTTACCCAAGTTTTCCTATAAAAAATTCGGCAGAGTGCCCTTTGTTTTTAGGGTTTCGAAATTTATACACACATTCACACCATACTTATGGATTTCATTCCTACATAACATATTTCATCCACAATCAGTACTACAAGCATACACATTTTCATCTTCAGTTAATTAGCCCAAATCCCTCCCCTTTCTCCATGGCCTATCCCCCAAATTATCCATTCAAGAAATCAATCATCCCAGTATACTCAAATTGACCAACCTTGGTTCCCAAGTGCACAGCCGTTCGTCGGGGTTCAGATTTGGTCGGAGCTAGAATTGGCGGCGTCGGAGTAACGACTGACAAGGGTAGAGATGGGACCGCACTCATTGCCGTTTGCAGGCAGAGAGGGGGGGGGTGGACCGTGACTGCTGGAGAAGAAGAAGAGCGGATGGTGGCGAGGCGGTGATACTGGCACGGCAAATTTGGCGGCGGCGTCGAGGTAGACGATCAGCGGCTTCGGCGGGGAGAGCATCTACGTGGGGGAAAAGGTGGACGACCAGTAACGGATGGGCGTCTGGCGGAGTCGTCGGCAGAAAGGAAGGCAACAACGCGCATAGAGAGGAAGAAGGCAGCCGCCGATCTCGCCGAGGCTTGGTGGTCGTCGATGGAGAAGGAGACGGCGCAGTGAGAGCGCAGTCAAGAGGGCACGAAGGAGATGGAAACTTTAGGAGAAAAGAGGAAAGGTGATCATAAGAGCCCACCTTCTCATCCTTTTCTCTTATAAAAACCCAACTTTAACATTAAAATAATTTGCATGGCCTTTCATCCCATCATGAGAGTCACGAGCGACTCCTTTAATCCGACTAGATCCGTATTTTACGGATCGACATCATTAATTTAATATTTTATTATTTTATTATTTAATGCATTCTTTACGTCTTTTCAGTGGTCACGGACCCTACTGTAACATTGCGGGTCACAATTATGCACCCGACCGAGATCCCTATTTCCCGGCTTTTGACCGTGCCAGTCATGCCTTATCGGGACTTACATTTTGTCCCGTTTCTCCATTTACTCAATTGAAATTAATTAACACTTACTAATCTTTCTAATTAATAATCCGGGATCTCTCTCTCTCTTCAGTCCACCTCCAACTTTTAAGTGAAAGTGACCCGGCCCAATATGGCCTTCTCTGGGCCCAATAGTTGCAAGGCTGGACTTTTAATGAATCAATTTCCCGATTTTCCTTAATTAGGTTGTTAAAGTAATTAATCTCTTTTACGTGTTAATTAATCTCAGTAATTTTCTCCAGAAAATAATTTATTTAATCGTAAAAATTCTGGGGCGTTACAGGAGTCCAAACCAGACGAGGTAAAATGTTGCTACAATCAATTGATCAGCATACCACCCAGGAGGTAAGTGTTATTTGCAATCTATCACTTTTATGTTTTATTTTATTTTGCATATAACTTCAAATTATAACTGAATATTGGTTCTTAATGTCCTGTTAGACATTAATTTTAACTACAGTAAAATGTTTGTGTGCTGCCCATAAAACAAGTTAAGTGTAGCTCAAGAGTTAGAAGCAAGTGGATTAGTTATTGCAATGCAATTCTGTAAGTGTATCTCAACAGCCCATGAGCCATGAGAAAATTATGGTAGGTTATTAATATTGTTACAACTTACAATGATGGTTTTGATCAATATAATGTGGTTATCAACATGTTTGTGTGCTGAAAGGTGGCTTGGAAGGGCCCATATGTTGCCTTTGTTTTTTTGTGGTTTTCCACCATTCTAACTTTGCAGAAAAAAACTGGGAATAGGAATGATCACCATCACTTTACTGCCGAAGACTGGGCATTTACAGTTATTTAACCATAACATTTGAGATCCTTTGTGAAGCATTGCAAGTAAAACTTTGTGTTATTACATACATTATTTATCTATAACTGAGGTTGCATAAATTAGTCATTCTTAAATATTTGATTTTAATCATACCTAGTACTAATTTCTAACAATTTGTTGTTTGATTTTAATCATACCTAGTACTAATTTCTAACTACTATTGCCAGGGGAGAGGAGGAGGGAGGAAGTCCATGAGGAAGAAAGGAAATGCTTCTTCGTCTGTCCTCCCCACGCAAGAGAGCCATGTCCATGGCCTATGGCCTCTGTTGTTTATGTTGGCCACATGGAGGATGCAAGTTTATGCTTCTAACTACTATTTCATGTCACTGTTTTTTGTAATGGACAGATGTTTATTATGCATGTATTGCACACACTATGCAAGTTTTTGGGTTGTTATATGGGTTGCAAAATAGGTCTTTCTTCCCCAGCTTTTTGTAATGAACTAATGTTTATATGGGTTGTTATTGTGCATGTATTGAACATGTGTTTGGCTGCAAAACAGGTTTTATTTTCCAGCTTTTGGACTGTTTTGTGGCTGCAAAACAGGGTAGAAGTCCATGCCATTTTCCTATCAAGTGTGATTTTTTTCATATTTTTTTAGTTTTTTCTGATTTTTAAACAGGTATTTTTTTTTCCAGCTTGTGGATTGTTATGTGGATGCAAAACATAGAAGAAGTATATGCCTTATTACTGTTTTTGTCTGAATTTTTTCATATTTTTTTCCACATTTTGTAACGTGTTTTATTTCCAGCTTTTGTGATGTTATGTGGCTGCAAATCAAGGTAGCATATATGCCTGTTTCCTTAATTTTTCTGTGAAAGAATTGATAGATTAATTTTTCTATCAAGGTAGCATATATTCCCCAGCTTTTTTCATATATGCCGCTTTCCTTAATTTTTCTGAATTTCTCCGTATTTTTTTTCCTTATTTTTTTTGTATATTTTTCCCTATTTGTCTGATTTTTTTATTTTTTTCCTTCCCCGTGGCGTGCCACGTCAGCATGCTGACATGCATGCCACGACAGCATTAATTTATTTGCATACCATAAAATTTTGATTTCTGAGCCACGTCAGCATGCCACGTCAGCTGCCACGTTCATAAAATATATCCGTATTCAAAGCGAATACTAGGTGGCTGCCACGTCAGCACCATGGACCAATTCGAACAAATACATCAGAATACAGGGACCGTATCAACAAGGATGAAAATGAACATTGGGTCAAAATATAGGGACCATTAGTGCGGTTTATCCAAAAAATAAAAATAAAAAGTAATATTGTCAAGACAAGGCAAAAATAAATAAAGGAAAAAATAGCATATTTTATAATTTATAGCTGATTCTCAAAACACTTAATTCTAATCAAAATTATTATGACTTTAGATAAGAGTCAAAGCAAAAACAAGTATATTGTAGGACCATTTAAAGTTTTTTTCTTTGGGACATAAGAAGCGGTGATTACGGCCAGCCTAGCTAGGAATTACCGCAGTGAGTAGGCGGGATCGAGCCCGACACACGGGATTTTTGGTTTCTATACCCTCCACGTGCCTGGTAAGCTCGCCTCACACCACCCCCTCAGCGCATCCTCGAACCCGGGTGGGTGTCGAGGAGCGCGACCGGTTTGACCACTCGGCTGAGGACCATTTAAAGTTAAATGACTAAAAGATGATAAAGAAAGGAAACTAAGAAAGCATGGAATCATCCCCTAAAATCAAAACAACCCTATTATAGGAGTACCCTCTTATAATAAGATGCATCTGACCTTATGCATCATTAACTACCTTTATCTATAACCAATGAGCAAACTGGCGTACTTATTCTATATCAATCCTTGCCTAACTAGAATTACTAGTCGTTGCTCCCTCTATTAAGGGTTATCCGTCATAACTCTAATTAAAATAGTGCTTCCTTTTTTCACATAAACCCCTTTCAAATTCCTAATTACTATTTCACATCCCTATAGAAAAAAAATCAAACACAAAATTTATTTTTAATTAATAACCAATTTAAAATTAAAAAGGAATATATAATTATTCTTTTATATATATGTCGATTACCAAATCTATCATAGAAGATCACTTAAATGAAAATGCCATCTCTAATTACAAATTAACAAAAGCAATCCCCCCATCAATCCCTAGATGCCAAGGGCATCAATTTGCACCCTTAGACAAGCAATAATTGTAACAACCAAGAATATACTTGTCAAGATTTGAAAATTTCTTGGACTCTGAAATGCATGATTATAAATAACCACACATAAATAAATGTTCATAGTAGCACAATTAAAGCCTTGTCTCATGGAATGGTAGCATTTCCCCTCCCTTGAATGCAACCATTTCCCTTGTTCATCGGTTACCAGACAAAACAACAAATCTCCATTTTATTAGCAATAATAATCTCACATCAATTAATTTAATTCTATTTCATATACATTTATTCAAGCTCTCTCTCAGCAAGATCCACTTTGTAATTGGATTATGAATATTTTATTTTTAAAGAATAATGATGTTTTCTTTTTTTAAAAAAAAATTATCATGGACATTAGATAATATAATGTGGTTTATGGATAATGTGCTATTGGTAAATAATTCTATATATTATATGTCCACTTTGCTGCTTAAGACACATAATTACTCCTAAAAATGGGGATTGTGTGGATAATCATCTTTTTCTTTAGTTTTGGACACAGATTTATTTCATATAAACAGTTCTTAAAAACAAAACCGTTTAAAATATATAAAATAAATTAACATAATGTGATATGATCTTATTGATAATTAATTTGTTATGGATAACATTATCCTTTCTAATACACTCTCAAATTTTATTCAAAATTTCTCAAGGAGAACTTCGTAGTTATCAATTCTTTCGCACACAGATTTCGTGTAAGCGGTTGACGATGGTAAGCATACCGCAAGAGAGTAGAGTTGGGCTCACGTTTGTTGTTGCGTTGATGATAGTGTTGCTTGCTTGTTAGCGTTTTTGCTACCGTCTTTAAATTGGCCTGTAGCGTAGGCTTTGCATTGCAATGTGCTTCATCACCATCTCTTTCTCCTCACTGTTTGACACGCGTTGCAGTGAGAAGCCCCTCAGAGTCCGAAAAAGAGAGATAAAGTGCAGTACTCTCTCTGAGTGTATCTGCAGAACCAGAAGGATATTAATCTGGAAAGCAGCTCTAGCTAGTACCTCTCCATGTTCTCTCTGGCGGTTGTTTATCTCTTTTGAGGATTTTCATGTTGGAGCTGTGGGAAATGGGCCCATTTTAATCCTTCATTTCTCTCTTGTTCAAGTAGCAGAGAGAGAGGAGGAGGAGGAGCTGTTCCTCTCTCTCTCTCTCTCTCTCTCTTTTTTTAGAGTTTCTGTTTTCAGGTAGCTTTCTTCTTAATAATTGTTGAATTAGGAACTAGGAATTAGGAAGGGAGCTGCTACTGTCTTTCTGTTTTTTCGGTGAGTGATTGTTTTGATCTTGATGATATATTCTTTGGAGAGTTCTTGTTGACAGCTTAGCTTAACTCTGCTTCGAGTGATAGATTTCAATCAGTTATTTATGAGTTCTTGTTGATTGAAGTAGGAAAGGAGCTATCTTCTCTTTGTTTATGATTTGAGAAGTAATCGGTGGGAAGGAATTAATGCTTTTATTTTGAAGAGGATCACGAAGGGCTCCCAAGAGAATCAATCCAAATTCCATCTAATTAAGCCCCGGTGAGTTCATGATATATATTTTTTATTTTTCTATTCTGGATTGTTTTGTAATTTACAAGTATAAAAAAAATAAAATAATAATAATAATAATAATAATATACTGATCGAGCTTTCTTTCTGTCCCCCCAATTAAATTCAATTATTCACATTTTCAGTGACCTTTCTTTCTTGATTTCAGAGACCTGCAGGGAATCAAATCAAAGCAGTTATCACACTGATCTGCGCAAAAAAAAAAAAAAAAAATGTCTGATAATATTCAAAATCCCAAGAAACTTCTTTCCAGCAGCTTATCTCCAAGTCCTTCCTCCTCCTTGGACTCTGAGGCAGCAACGAGTCCCACTTCCATTCTAGAGCTGCCAAAGGCCTTCTCCTCCAATATTACCAGAACCACGCCATGCAGATATCCAAGTCTTCTTCCTAATTGGGACATTAATAATGTTGGCACAAAAGCTGCAGGACTTGGCATTGTTGAAGCTCTACTCAACAATATTGAGGAAAGTGATGAGAAATATTCTTCCATTAACCCAGATCACAGTACTAGAAGGATTCTCCTTTCAACAAAGCTCAAGGTCAAACTCCCCAGTTCTCGCACTAGTTCATCACTTGAGTCCCTCTCTTCTCCCATCGAGTTCGGCATCAAGACGAAGGAAATGCAGCTTGCTCTTTATTATAACTCCTCCCCGGCTCACCCGACCAGCAACACTACTACTGTACCCAAGAGTTTGTTCACAGGGAGCCTGTCACCGAGAGAGATGGAGCTGTCAGAGGACTACACTCGTGTGACCATTCATGGACCCAACCCGAAGACGACTCACATCTTCGACAATTGTATTATAGAGAGCTATCGCGAGAGATCCTTTGCTTCAAAAAAGTCATGTTACGAGGACAATTGCAAGCCCCCCATGCTGTATCCTTCAGATAAATTCTTGAGCCATTGCGGTACTTGCAAGAAGAGTCTTTCATTGGGTCAAGACATTTTCATCTATAAGTACGTAATCTATCTTCACAATTGCATTGCATTGCATTGCACTGTCTATCATATCATTTTGTTTATTGATTCTGTATTCCACGTACTCTTTTGATCATATAATTGGTTTCATCATTAATTAGAGGTGAAAAAGCATTCTGCACCCAAGAATGCCGGAGCGAATGGATGCTCAAGGAGGATGATGAGGATGAAGAAGGAGCAGAAAAGGGTTTGGATGAATATCATGGGAACGAGTGTTTTTTTGTAGCTTTATTTTAAATAGTTTTGTTTTATCCTTTTCCTTTCTTCTTCTGTTTTTCTTTTCTTGAAGTAGTGAGCAAGGAAATATAATCCCAGAAGAAGACTGTAGTTGATGTTTTCCTTTTTCTTTTTTTTTGGAGTTGTTCCTCTTCACTTGAGGAAGGGGAAGGCTGTTCGTTCCATGTATGGCGTTTAAATTTCATGTGTTTTTCATAATTTCTTGCTGAGATTTATGAATTTTATACTTCAATTTACTGTTTTTTTTTTCATTTAAATTTCCTTTACTATTCTTTGTGTTTTAATATATTAAATTTAAAATAAAAATCCAAACCGTCTTGATGTGATATATACTCTATCCAAATCAACTTAAAATTATTATTATTATTATTATTATTATTATTATTATTATTATTATTATAAATTTAAAGATCTTGAATGGATGAATAAATTATTTTTTATATTAAAGTGGATAAAATAGAGAGTTGCATCCACTAGGTAAGGTTTACAAAATGTTCTATATGATGTTATTTATAAAACCTCGAGTTTGATTTGAAAAAAAAAAAATTAAAATTAAATTTTTTTTATAAAAATATGATAAAATTATAAATTATCATAAAAATTATAAAATTTAAATAAAAACCTGATTTGCATTACAAAGTATCAAATTAGACAAATTTATAAATCATAAAAAATAATTGATATAAAAAGTAATCTGTAGTATTTAACTAAATTCAAATGCAATTCATTTAATATAAAAAGATAAATAGGATAGAGAATTAATTATGAAAAATATGAAGTGTTTATGCATAAAACTAAAAAATAAGTTATAATTATATTTGAAAAGATAAAACAAATCAAGAATAATATGGGTTACATTAGTGAGTATATATATATTGATAGGGGTAAAAGTAGAATGACACGTTGTCTCTTATTGGACAAACACATAGAAGAACCACAACCCGTTATCCACCCAACATAAGAGGCAGAACTCCAAGTCTATTGTTCGACCAAGATTACTCGGCACTGTTGCTCGGCCAAGATTACTCTGTACTCTGTTGTTCAGCCAAGATTACTCTACACTCTGTTATTTAGCATAGTCTTCATTATTCAGCCAAGTCTCCATTGTTCGGCCAAGTCTCCATTATCCGGTCAAGTTTCCACTGCATGCTTTACTCACCCAAGGTATTCTTTGCCAAAATACTCTTCTACAAGACTCTTCCAAAATGGTCTTCCACTAAACTGAACTTGCAAATGAAGAACATCTGAAAACATCTAGAACCCTTAATCAAGCAGTATAGGAGGAACCTTGAGAATTCTCAAGAATCTTAGCGAACCCTCTAGAAGACTTCCAGCTTGCAATCCAGCTAATATCCAGCATCTGGCTAGCATCTAGCTGGCAAAACTTGGACGCCAAGCAACCTCAAACTATAAAAAGGGGAGAAGAATACCATTTCAGGAATTTTTGGACATGGGGAGAACCATACACCCTACCTCTCTCCCTCTCCCCTCTTTCACCATTATGATTTATCTCTCCTATGCTCCCATGGCTCCAGGTCATTGTAAAATCCCCAATACATAGTGAATTTGCTCTTGCTCATGAGCACCGTGGTTTTTCTCTGATTTCATGGGGTTTTCCACGTAAATTTGGTTTCCTCTTATATGCTTTGATGTTCCTTCTTGTGGTTTTGTCCCTCAAATCAAACAAATTTAACTGTTGGTGCGAGATTGAACTTGATCTCGAGGCAAATCTGGTTTTAGCATCAATAGTTTGGCGCCATCCGTGGGGACTTCGAACAAAAAGCTGTATCTCTATGAGAAGATCTAGGCATAAGCGGGGTATGAGGCTCGTCTCTTCTCTATGAAGCTCTTCTTCTCAATGATTCATAGCCTTCTCTCTCTATAGAAGAGCTCCAATGAAGGTATAATCTATCTCTCTCTCTCTCTCCCTCTCCCTCTCCCTTTCATTCATGTAGGGCTCCAAGGCCAACCAACTCTATGAAGGCTCAAAAAGAGGTCATCTTAAGAAGAGTTCAACTTCATGGAGGCTCAAAGAGAGATTATCTTCAAGAGGGTTCAACTCTATGGAGGCTCCAAAATAGGTCATCTTAAGAAGAGCTAAAACTCCATGGAGGCCCCAAAAGAGATCATCTCAAAGAGGGTTCAACTCCATGGAGGCTCCAAGAGAAAGATCATCTACAAGAAAGTTCAACTCCATAGAGGCCCCAACAGAGATCATCTCAAAGAGAGTTCAACTCCATGGAGGCTCTAAGAGAGATCATCTCTAAGAGAGTTCCTCAAAATTATATTTAATGAAATGCTCCAAGATAGCCTATTTTTGCATAAACCCCTCATGTTGAGCTCTTTTATGCCGAGGTCGAGACATTCCATGCCAAGGCCAAGCTTCCTCCAAGGTCTAAAGGCTATGGTAGAACAAAAATTTCCAAGGCCATGGCAGAAATGAAATTCCAAGTCCATAGCAGAACAGAAACTCCAAGGCCATGGCAGAAATGAAATTCCAAGTCCATGGCCGAACAACAATTCCAAGGCCATGGTAGAACAAAAATTCCAAGGGCATGGTACAACAGAAATTCCAAGGCCATAGTACGTAGAACTAAAATTCCAAGTTCATGGCCGAACAAAAATTCCAAGACCATGGTAGAACAAAAATTCCAAGACCATAGTAGAACTGAAATTCCAAGTTCATGGCCTAGCAGAAATTCCAAGGTTGAGGCCGAGCGTCAATTCTCATTAAAAGTCCCTCTTAAGGGTCGAGCATCCATGTTCGTTAAAGTCCCTCTTAAGGGCTGAGTGTGAGTGGCCGTTCAAGTACTTCATAAAGGTCGAGCATCCAAGCTCGTTAAAGTCCTTCTTATAGGTCGAGCGTCGACGCTTGTTAAAGTCCTTCCAAAAGGTTGAACATCCAAGTTCGTCAATATCCCCCAATGGGCTGAACATCCACGTTAGAATGAAGCTCAATGCTCTAAACAACTGATCCAACTGATCATATGCTTAGCTTTCTGAGCCGACCGATGACCGAAGATTATTCGCTCATCACTTAGACTCAACACAAGCATTTTTTTTTTGTGTGTGTGTGTGTGTGTGTGGGTGGGGGGGGGGGGGGGAACTGATGATAGCTCTCAGAAGAGAGCAATTTTAGTAAAGGTTATTCAACGGTTTAGGACCAAAATGCTTATCATTAGATAAATATTATGTTATCGTGATCCTAAAATGCATTACCAGGCCACATTAGTGCTAGTGCTTTAATTGTGATTTACAAGTGTTTGAGGTTGATAGATGCTAAAATGAGTGAAGTTTTTATGCAATAGGTGAAATTAAGCAACACAGTAGCTAACATCGCGATGTACCTATATGACATCGCGATGTGAATTTCAGACAGAGCACAGGTTTCAAAGATAAATTAAAATTGCAATGTTCAAGGGAAACATCGTGATGTAAAAAACACTATAGATTCTCTATATTGGGAGCAACATCGTAATGTGCTTTGTGGACATCATATGATATTCATGCGATAAAGCCTCAGGGGAGATCAAGTCACATCGCGACATTCATAATAGTACATCGCAATGATATAAAAGGAAGGGCATGATATCGCGATGTACGCTCTGGACATTGTGATGTCCAGAGTGGGAACTATAAAAGGAGGGCTGATATGTTAGGGTTACCATCTTTGGTCTTAGTGGCGGCTGTGCGTTGGAGCATTGATCCGGAGGTCTTCTCCGAGCATTTTGGAGCTGGGGAACACTCATTCATAAGGGGGAATCTTTAGACTTTAATCTTTGGACTTTAATCTTTGATGTTTATTGAACTCTCTTTAGCTTAGATATGGATGTTATTGTACTTGATGCCATTGTTTTGGAGTTATCTTTTGTAATGGCAGCTTAAACACCCTTTCTAGGGTTATATGGATGTTTTGACTTGAGTTTATTATTATCCTTGGCTTTGCTTTGATATCATGATTATAGATGTGCTTATGAATCTTCTATGCTAATTATTGTTGGTCAAAAGGTAACAACTATCTTAATCCCATAGCACATAGGTATATGAGCTTGAGGGAAGTATAGAAACATAGGGTGGATGGAGTGACACCGCAAGTGCTCTCACTTAGGTATAAGTGTTGGCATTCCATGGTAGTGGTAGAGGTTAGCCCTAGAATGCTTCTTAGCATCCCCATAGACATATGGGAGTGAGAGCATGTACCTTAGAATTAAGGTCTTGTAGGTTGCACCTGGACTGCACATAAGTGCAATCTCTACCATAGTAAGCCCTTATCCACAACCTTGATATCTTAGCAAGCTAGGGAGAAAACCTTTACAAGTCTATTCACACCATACAACCCTAGAGCCTTATAATTAAGAGTTTTTCCCTTGTGACCTTCGTAATTCACTCAATCCACTCGAGTCTTAACCACAACTTCAATTAATACACAACCAATCTTCTCTAGCATTTAATACATCAAGTTAAGAAACCTAGTATCCATTCTATGAGAAATTCTATCCAATACTTACCGGTTTTCCTACTTGTGACCACGTATGCATGCGTGCGGCGAAGTGAGTGCTTGCCCTTATTGTCGGCGGTCAACAACTGATGATAGGGGTAAAAGTGGAATGACATATGGTCTCTCATTAGACAAACACATGGAAGAACCACAACACATCATCCACCCAACATAAGAGGCAGAACTCCAAGTTTGTTGTTCGGCAAAGATTGCTTTGCACTGTTGTTCTGCCAAGATTATTCTGCACTCTGTTGTTCAGCCAAGATTACTTTGCACTCTATTATTCTACATAGTCTCCATTGTTCAGCCAAGTCTCCATTATTCGGCCAAGTCTC
The DNA here is from genome assembly GCA_026586065.1 of Dioscorea zingiberensis. NCBI lineage: Eukaryota > Viridiplantae > Streptophyta > Magnoliopsida > Dioscoreales > Dioscoreaceae > Dioscorea > Dioscorea zingiberensis. Next base: position 42,000,848 of record CM048819.1, on the reverse strand, counting down.
CACTGCATGCTCTACTCAGCCAAGGTATTCTCTACCAAGACACTCTTCCACAAGACTCTTCCAAAATGGTCTTCCACTAAACCGAACTTGCAAATGAAGAACATTTGAAAACATCTAGAACCCTTAATCAAGCAGTACATGAGGAACTTTGAGAATTCTCAAGAAGCTTTGCGAACCCTCTAAAAGACTTCTAACTGGCAATCCAACTAACATCCAGCTGACAATATAGTTGGCATTCGGCTAGCATCTAGCTGGCAAAACTTGGACGCCAAGCAACCTCAAACTATAAATAGGGTAGAAGAATACCATTTCAGGAATTTTTGGACATGAGGAGAACCAAACATCCTTTTCTCGTGCACGGTCTTGGGGCCTGGTGGCGATGAGTTGGGTGTTGATATGGAGCTTGCCATCGGAGATGAGGGCGAAGTCGGCGCCCTTGATGCCATGGAAGTAGAACATCACGTCGTCTCCTCCCACGAACCGTGGGTCATGCTGGTATGGTGAATGGCGATATGTGTCCTCTACACAGAACACATGAACAAACTTTTTGAGCACATTCATGTATTAATTAGATCCAAAATTTTTCAAAATGGGAACAAAAAAGTGTGGCTCTAAAATGAATCTTCTTCAAAACAATCCAATTGCATTCGGACTTAAAAATTAATTTTTGGGTGCATTTATGTTCCAGTTAGCCAAAACTTTCACAGATTAGGTACACGAAATTTTGAACTTAAAATGAATTAAGTCAGACCTATTTTGATGGTATACAAAACTAAAAAAAATTTATATACGCATTCATGTACTAATTAGGTCAAAGCATTCACAGAGGTTCACAAAACAATATAACTAGAAAAGAAGTTCTTCAACAACAACAACAATTAAGGTAGTGTTTGATTGTTTGTAACTTTTCATCCATGGATGAAGTGCTACAAGGATGTGCAGATATAGGATGAGGAGTTACACTTGTGTGTTTGGTTGGATAAAGAGAAAACGATTGGATGCATACTTTTTATGTTTGGATGCATTTAAATTTAAATATTTTGATTAATTTAAAATACTGAAAGTTTGGATATTTCAATTTAATATATAATATTATCTTCAAATAATTTTTTTAAATAACACTATTTATTAATTTTTTCAAGTTCTTTATGGTTAAATAATTTTGGGAAATTTTATGATATTTTTATTAAATATATAAGATTATTATATTTTTATAAAATTATATATTGATAGAGATGAAAATAGATAAATACTTGGGGTCATATCAACTTGACAAATGGAGAGATTCGAGCCCTGGAATCCATTAATCATAAATCAACTTACTAAGGACAATATACACCCTCCTCGGTTATAAGCCTCTTCCGGTCTCAAGATAGAACCATCTCCACTGATTGCAACCATACATAACTCCCCCCTCAGATTCATGAGACGCTTCCCCCCTCAGTTTCGAAGAGAAGACTCCTCGTCTAGGATCTAATCTCCCATCTCAACATCGAAGCACTCAACAACATTAGATTCCGAAAGGATCACAGAGGAACCCTTAATCCTTCTAGAAGAACTGGCGATTTTGATCCAACTAACTGATGATCTGGCATCTAGAAACATCTGGAAGAAGTGTGAGCTGGCAACATGAGCTGGCAACTCAGCTGGCATCCAACTGACGCACACGTGATCAAATTCGATGAAGCTTGCAGCCCAAGCTTCCACGACCCTGGCGCCTATAAATAGCAGGGCACACCCCATTCGATGTAAGCTCAATTACTCTAGCGAAGCCCTGCCTTTCCAATAGCTCAACTTCTCTCCTTTCTTTATCACCTCCTCTTTGATCTCAAATGGAGGATTCTCATTGTATTTTCAATGATTTCATAGTGGAATTCTCTCCAAGTATGGAGATTCGTGGTTTTGTCCCCCGATTTGAGGGGTTTCCACGTTAAATTCTATTTTCTCTCTTCTATGGTTTGGACCTTCTTCTTCTGTCTCCTCTGAGTTCTTCCCCCATTCCCAAATAAATTTACTTATTGGCCAAAACTAGGGTTCTTCCTTGATTTTGAGTTAACAATTTGGCGCGGTCCGTGGGGAAGAACTCGGAAGTCATGACTACCACAAGGAGATCTAGACAAAGTCAAAACCAGGAGTAGAGAAACACAATTCTACCTTCGTATATTACTGCCAAAGAGATGCCTTCCGCTCCCATAAGAGCTTCTCCAGTTGCAGAGAATGTTCCTCCAGCTCATGATAGAACCATGGAGATTCCAGAGGAGCGATTCAAGGTCATGGAGCGGCAAATCGCTGATCTCACACATGCCATGTTAGAAGTGGAACGCCATGTCTCCCAGGTGACAGTACCAAATGTTCCCTACCCCTACCTGAAAGTCGTGAACGATCAGCACTTCATTCCCCCCACCATCGGGAACGATTGCCGCGAAGAGGTACGAGTCATAACTCTTCATCTAAAAGTTCTGATTCACCTAGTTTGTGACGGAGATACCATCATAGACCTGAAGCAAGAAACAGAAGGAGAAGGCGAATCTTACCACTAGGTGGTTTCGCATCCCCGGAGCCGTACAGGAGGCACCAATCTCCTTGACACCATTCTCCGAGGCGATACTCGGCTCGACCGTATTCTCCTCGGTACCATTCAGGGATGTGATATTCGCCTCGGCAACATTACCTGCAAAGACATCACTCTCCGCGACATCTCCCCACGAGATTATTCACCGAGGCGTCGTTTGCCCGGGCGCTATCACTTCCCAGATCAGCGTCATAGAGGCCGAATCAGTGACCGTGAGAGGGTCCTATTCCACGTGCCAAGAATGTTTTCACCATTTATTAGAGCAATTTGGGAGGCCCCCGTTCCGGAGAATTTTAAGAATCCCAATGTCAAATACTATGATGGGACAACAGATCCCCATGAGCATGTGGAGCGCTACTGTTCGGAAACAATGGTGAATGGGCTCAACAAGGTTTTTATGTGTCGAGTGTTCCCAAAAACTCTTACGGGAACCGCCTATGATTGGTTCAGGAGCCTGCGGCTTGAATCCATAGCTAGCTACGAGCAATTAACTGATCTCTTTTTCTGCCGATTTGCTAACTGCAGAAGACAGAAGAGAAACCCAGTTATGCTCCTAAGATGCAAACAGATGGAAGGAGAGAGTCTACGTGACTATCTAGACCGATTCAGTAGAGAAACTGCTGGAATGTCGGATCTCAATTCCATTATGGTCGTAGGAGCGGCAATGGATGGACTTTGGGAGTGCCCCTTCCTTGATGCCATTTCCGGTGCCGTCCCCAGAGACCTGCCCAAACTTATGAGTAGAGCGCAAGCATATATTGCTGCAGAAGAATTTAAAACTGGCCGAAGAGAGGAAGCTCTATAGAGAGTCAGGGAGTTCCAAAGAGAAGAATCTCGGACAGATAAATACAAAGATTCACGGTAGAGAGAGCAAAGGCCTTCGATGGAATCAGACCGAGGCCGAGACCAACCTCCTCGCTATGTAGCTCAGAGGCCTCAAGAGCTGAAGAGACCTCGATTCCCAGAAAGGTACAACAACTACACTACTCTTAATACTTCTAGAGAAAATATCTTGATGCAGATACAAAACAAGAAGATCCTGAAGAAGCCAAATCCCATCAAGGAATCTGGAACTATGAAGCGTAGTAAGAAATTCTGCGCCTACCACCAAGTCAAAGGTCACTCTACTGAAGATTGCGTCCAACTCAAAGATGCAATTGAGGATCTCATCAGGGCCAAGAAGCTTGATCAATTCCAGCCTCAGAACCAAACCAGCAAAGAAGATCCTCCTCCCCAAGAAAAAGCAACCGAGGAGGATATCCCCCTATGTTTCATTGCTAGAGGCCCAGGATGCAAAGGGGAAAGCTCCTCATCAAGGAAGAACTACGCTTTGATGGTAGGCTCAGTCTTAGAAATTTTGCCTCAGAAACGAAGCCACCCATTTGCTCCTATTTCTTTCTCAAACGAAGATCTACGAGGAATTTCCTAACCACATGATGATGCTTTAGTGGTTGCTGTCAAAGTGGGAATCTTCATGATGTACAGGGTGCTAGTTGATACTGGGAATTCAGTAAAAGTTATCTTCTGGGATTCTTTTGAGAGAATAAATATTGGGGCGGAGAACTTGAAACCAACCAAATCACCATTAATGGGTTTCAATGGAAGCCCACTCCAACCAGAAGGAATCATTACTCTCCTAGTGACCATTGGAAAACAGCCCCGAACAGCCTCTTTTATGGTCAATTTCCTGGTTGCGCGGTGCTCCTCTAGTTACAATGCTATAATGGGGAGACCATCTCTTAATATGTTTGGGGCCATCCCATCAACCTACCACATGATGAGTCCAGCCGGACACATGAAACTCTAACTCTTGAGGAACTCCAACCTGAAGATGAAAAAAGGGAGGCTCGTCGATCAACACTAGTGGAGGAACTGAAAGTATTACCACTCGATAAGAACCTCCTCGAGCGGACAGTACAGCTCGGTACTAAACTTCCTCTAGAGCAGCAAGAAGAGCTCCTCGCCCTACTGAAGCATAATGCTGATGTGTTCACAGGGTCTGCCAAAGAGATACCAGGAGTTCCTCGCAAAGTCATAGAGCATCATCTTAATGTTGACCTTGCATTGAAGCCAGTCATCCAGAAGAGGAGAAACTATGCACCAAATCGACTAGAGGCTACCGAAGAGGAGGTCAACAAATTGTTGAAAGTAGAGTTAATTCGGGAAGTCCAGTACCCCGAATAGCTCTCCAATGTAGTGCTTGTTAAAAAATCCACTGGGAAGTAGAGGATGTGTGTAGACTTCACCAATCTTAATAAAGCATGCGCTAAGGATTGCTACCCTCTGCCTCTCATAGATAACCTAAAGGATCTACTTCAGGTTATGAAATGCTTAACTTCTTAGATGCGTTCTCAGGATATAACTAAGTCTGAATGGCGAAGTCAGATGAGGAGAAAAACTCTTTCATTACTTCTCGAGGAACATATTGCTACAAGGTGATGCCCTTCGGATTGAAGAACGCCGGAGCAACATTTCAAAGACTTGTGAACAAAGTCTTTAGAAACCAAATTGGCAAGAATGTCGAGGCCTATGTAGATGACATTCTTGTGAAAAGTGAAAAGGCCGAGCACCATGCCTCGGATCTTCAAGAACATTCAAAACCTTGTGGGCCCATGGAATGAGTCTCAACCCGAACAAGTGCGCATTCGACGTTCACTCAAGTAAGTTCCTTGGATTCATGATTACTCAAAGGGGAATTGAGGACAATCCGGAGCAGATCCGAGCTATCCTAGAGACCAAATCCCCGAGGAGTATCAATGAGATACAAAGCCTTAATGGAAAACTCACCGTAATTGGGAGTTTTATTTCAAGATCCGGAGAAAAGAACCTCCCCTTCTTCCGAGCCCTTCGGGCAGCACCAAAGATGGAGTGGACGGAGGAGTGCGAAAAAGCCCTCACTTAGTTAAAAGAGTATCTACAGTCACCTACTATACTTGCCAAGCCTAGGCTGGAGGAAGAGCTTTATATCTATTTGGTTGTTATAGATATGGTCATCAGTTCGGTTCTAACAAAAGAAGAAGATGGAGTACCGAAACCTGTCTACTACATAAACAAAGTACTTTCAGATACTTAATTGAGATATCTCCTTCTTGAGAAGATGGCATTTTCTCTAATCATTTCTGCTCGAAAACTCTGCCCATACTTTCAATCTCACAAAATCAAGGTACTCATTGACCAACCCTTGAAACAATTGCTTCACGGGTCAGAGACTTCAGGCCGCTTAACAAAGTTGGTCATTGAGCTCGGGGAATATGATATCAACAATGAACCCGCATTGCCATCAAAGCACAAGTATTAGCTGACTTCATTGCCGAACTCGCTATCACTGACAAAGAAGGACTCGTTGTTATAAACCAGTCTGTGAAAAGAAACCCTTCTCCCTCCTAATGGGTTTTGCATGCAGATGGTTCGACAAATACTGAAAGTTCAGGAGCAGGGATAATACTCTGGTCACCATCAGGATGGAGTACCTCAACGGTTTTGAAGTTTAACTTCAAGGTGACTAATAATGAGGCCATGATCACGGAATTACAGCTCACTTGAAGCCTCGGAGTTCAAAACCTAAAAGCAAATACCGACTCACAGTTAGTAGTCGGACACATATCTGAAGAGTTTGAGGTGAGAGAGGAGAATATGATGAAGTATAAAGCTTTGGTAAACAGTTTCTAAAGAGCTTTCAAAATGTCAACATCAACAAAGTGCCCATAATCGAGAATCGAGAGGCAGATCACTTGTCAAAGCTTGCCACATTCGATGATGGCGTCAAGAAGCCAATCAACATTTAATACCTTGCAGCAAAGACAATTGAATGTCGACCCACAGAAGAACTGCTTGAAATCGAAGAAGAGCCGTGTTAGATTGATCCTATCTTTGACTATCTTCGAGATGACACCCTCCCATTAGATCCCAAACTGGCTCGCCAAATTACAGTTCGGTCCACTCGCTACAGCATAATAGATGGACATCTCTACCCTTTCTTAAATGCTTACGACCCATCGAGGCAAATTATGTCCAACAAGAAGTCCACAGAGGTGTGGTAGGGAATCACCTGGGCGGGAAAGCCCTGAGTCATAAAATTCTTTAGTAAGGCTACTACTTGCCTACCCTGGCTAAGGATGCTATTGAGTTCGTCCAGAAGTGTGATGTATGTCAAAGACACTCAAATATCGACCGGCGCCCTGCTGCTCGTCTTACTCCTATTGTAAATACAAGACCGTTCGCCCTTTGGGGAGATGATATTCTTGGTCCTTTTTCCATAGCGGCTCGGCAAATGAAGTTTTTCATAGTAGCAATTGACTATTTCACCAAGTGGGTAGAGGCCGAACCGCTATCTTCAATCACAGAGAAAGCTTGCCAATTCTTTTTGTGGAGATCAGTAATTTGCAGATTCGAAATACCAGTAGCCTTCATAACGGATAATGGACGCCAATTCTCCAACTCTACATTCAAGACCTTCTGTGATGAGTTCGGGATCGAACACAGACTCACTTCAGTAACTCATCCTCAAGCAAATGGGCAGGTCAAAGTAACCAATCGAACTCTCCTTTATAGCCTAAAAACCAAGGTCCTAAGCAATCGGTCAACTTGGGTAAGAGGAGATTCCAGGGACTTTGTGGGCGTACCGAACCGCTACTCGGACACCGACAGGGGAAACCCCCTTTGCCCTAGCTTCCGGCGTCGAAGCAGTGATCACACCACAAATTGGAGTACCCGCCCCTTGGACACAAACATTCAATCAGATGACCAGTGAGGAACAACTCAGGGCTGAGCTTGACCTATTGGAGGAGAAGAGAGATGAAGTTAACTTTAGAGCAGCCACCTATTGCCAGAAGGTCATGCGATTTTATGATTCAAGAGTGAAGCAGATCACTTTCCAAATAGGCGACGTGGTCCTTAGAGAAAATAAATTCCAGGGTAACAAGAGCAGAACAGGGAAACTGACTCCTAATTGGGAAGGCCCCTACATCATAAAGGAGATTATTAATCTTCTGCACTTCGATCGCAAGATTATAATTTCCCTCCTCGGAAAAATATCTTTGCGCTTCAATCGCGAGATTATAATTTTCCTCATAGGGAAGGTGTTCTCGTGCCCTATTCGTGAACCATCAATCCACCTCTTCGGAAATAGAGCTTCACGATTTGTTGGTGAATCACTAATTCTTTTCCACAAAAACTCATTCAGAAGTGAAAAATCCCATCAGTAGAGACAACATTGCGTATTTACAGAAAATAAGTTAGAAATTCTTATTTATCCAAAATATCCAAGTCACGAGTTACAAGAAGGAAGTACAAGACAGAAACTACGAAGGAAAAAGCCTCAAGTTCAAGAGGAAGCAGGGGCGTCTTCACGTATGAGTAAAGGAGCCAAAGAATTCCCTCCCACCTTTTCCATCCTTAAGACTTCTTCACTTGGAACTTCTCCAGAACCCACAAGCAAAACATCCCCTGGAAGTGGCGCCTCTTCAACTGGGACAGTCTCTTCATGAGCAACTCCCTCAACAACCGATCCTACATGAATAAGGCATAAATTCAACAATTCCGAAGAAGAGAAGAAAAATATGAAGTTCCTACCTCCCTCCGCTTCGGCTTCATTCTTCTCGGAACTACCCTAGGAGGATTCTTCTTCTAAAAGCTCGTCATCAGTTTCGATGTTCTGATCATCACCGGTAAGGGTTTTGAGGGCTCTCTTATAAGACAACGTGTTGAAGTCCACGGAAAGCGACTTCAACACCACCTTGGGAACAACTTTCAATACCAACTCCCGAAGAACCCGGAATGCTTCCTCACCACCCTTATGAAAGCCGGTACCGTATCCTTTATCCTTCTCTCCATAAAAGGAAGAAATGGTCTCCAACTCCCGTATCTGCTCATAGCAAAATTTCAATGTCTCTTACTGAGAAGCAATGTTGGCTAATACTTTCTCCTTCTCCTTATTGGCGACTCTCTTCTTAGCATTGACAAGGTCAAGAAGGCTAGTTCTCTCCTCCAAGTCTTTTGAGAGTTTATTCTTCTCTAGCTCAAAAGTACTTATTTTCTCTATGGCCAATTTGAGATCTGAAGAAGATTTCTCAGCCTCAACCTGAGCAGTGGAACACTTCTCTTCAACTAACAAACACCGATCTTCTAGCTATTGTTTGCTCTTGTTCACCTCCTGCACTCCATCCCTAAGTCCCTTTACCTCCTCGGACAAAACCTTGATTCGATCATCAAGCTTAATCTTCTCACCCAACAACCTTTGAGACTGAGCTAATGATGAATTCAATGAGCCTTGGATCTTCTCCTTCTCCTCCATCAGCAGAGAAAAAGCCACTTGAAGATTCCGTTTTTTAGCTTCTAATGTCGAAAGAGCAATGCGGAAATCACCTCCTCTCTCTAAGAGGCTAGCATCATGGTCCATCAATATACTATTCTGCATGAATAACAGATTTTATTTCTGTTCCAGCTACAAAGAACCTCGAAGAACAACAACCGAAGAAATACTCACAGATTTTGCAGACAAACGCAAATGGGCAGCCAACACCACCTCCTTGAAATGAAGGAGCCTTGCCTCGATCTCATCTGTTCGAAGAAGCTTCGGAGAAAAGGCTATAGATACTGGATCATGGTACAGAAGGTCATCCAGTGGATTAAGTCTAATCCCCGATGAGCTCCCCGCAACATAGTTGACCCCCTCAATTTCAAGAGCACGCCCTTTCAACTTGACAGAAGTAGCATTCATAGTATCGGCTGGGTCGCCGCTCTAGAGATGACCTCCAATTGGGTGACGAGAATCAACAGGAATAGGGGTAACATCTTCTCCTCCCCCCTTATTGAGGCGAGAGACTTTAGAGATCTTCCCGGTTCCTTGAATTGGAAACACACATGAGGCAAGCTCCTCGAAAATTAGATTAGAAGAAGTGACATTGATTGCAGAATAGTTCTTTGTCGTCCTCTCTCTAAGTGGGATACCTTCTTCTCCATAGATGAAGCAATAACAATTTGCTCAGTTGTTTTAATAATAGCAACCAAAGGAACGGGTCTCTTCTTTACTGCAGCTTTCCTCCTCCGCTTCAAAATAAGGCAAGGAGGAACATCCTCCTCAGTTTCTTCCGCTCCCTTACTCTCCTCCAAAACCAGTTCGGTTTCTACCAGAGGAGTATCATCATAATACCCTTCAGATAACCCTCGGGGTCCCCTAGCACGGGTCAAAATCTTTTTCTTCCCTTGAGATGGTTCTACGGGGTGTTTTCCAAGCACGACCGCCTTCCTCTTCTTATTTTCAAGTTTCGCGACCTTCAATTTCACTTCATTGGCCCTCACTTCAGCCAATAGAACCTGTGAAGCAGTCTTAGGATCTATCAGATTAGTTTCCAATCAAGAGAAGAAAAATCAAATCAGGTTTAATATCCACTAAGCAACTGTTGGAAGAAGAGTATTAAAATAATCCCTACCCAGGGCCGAATAGTGACCACAATCTCGCAGAATTTCTGAGGTTAGATATCTATCAACAGTTAGATCGGAGCACTCCTTGAGCTTCTTATAGTCTTTTTCCTCCTCGGACAAGAACTCCTTATCTAACGAAAGGATCTTGGGAGTACCCAAGTGAGTTCGAACACCTAAACCCTGGCTACTCAAGATAAAGAAAATATAAAACCCGCTCCGAAATAAATAAGAATTTTTATTATTTATTTATAGAATTTATTAAATGGAAATTTAATATAATAAGTGATGAAATTCCGGGAAACTATTAAGTACTAATCGAGCCAGATTAATTAAGTGTTAATTAATCCAGATTTATTATTGAGAAAAAAATAGACAAATATTGGAGTTCTGATAAATTAGATAGGGCAGTCAAAAGCCGATATTCGCGGATCTGGTCTGACGTGAGACAGACCCCGTGATGTTACAGTACGCTCGTGACACTGGGTCGTCTGACCTCGGATTTCACGGATCATAGCCGGACCCTAAATTGGACTCTGTGATCCCACTATGGGCATGTGAGGCTACAGGAACCCTGTGACTCCACAGTACCACATGTGGAGCTACAATAATAATAATATTTTAATTCAAAGTATTATGGATTTTAATATTTTAAATTAGAATATATAATTTATATATGTTTAAAGACAGAAAAGAGAGAAATTTTATAAATCTCTCTCTCTCTCTCTCCCTTCATTCTCCTCTCAGCCCGATCCCTAGCTTTCTCCTTTCTCCTCTTCTCCCAATCTCTTTTACCCACGCCCACCTCACCTCCGGCGCGGCCCGGCACTGCGGCGCGCCGGCGCCACACCACTCCGGCCCGCCGGCGGCACACCGCCGCCCGGCCAGCGGCCTGCATGCTTGTAGCGCCGCTAACGCTGGCGCTTCGCCCGGCCACTGCAGCGCCACTTTCATTGTAGCGCCATGGCAGCTACACCGCAGCGCATGCATGCGCGGCGCCCGGCCCTGCAGCGCCCGGCATGCACAGCAGCGTTGCACACTGCGTGCGCGCCGCCAGCCTATGCACGCTCCTAGAGCCTGCGCGCGCCCAGCCCACGTGCGCCCCGCACCTGTGCACCCGCTGCCCTGCACAAGCTCCAGGCCTGCAGCCCCGCCCTGTGCACGTGCAGCCACGTCGCCTGCCTGCAGCCCCACGCGCCGATCGCCGTCATCCATCGCGATAGTGAGGATTTCTAGCCTTGAATAATTATAAAATTTTGGGGCTATTAAGGGCCTTTGATTGAAAGACTAATGATGATTGATTATATGTATGGGTTGTAGGAGTCATTTGAATTGAATGCCATGTAATATTGCAAGTATGCTTGTAGAGATGGATAAATGAATGCTTGTATGTGTGAGTTATTAAATCCATGTGTAATGGATAAATCATGGAGAATGTTTGTATATTTTTGGGGCCCTAGAAATAGAGGAGATGCTGCCCAAATTTCTTCAAAAATATATGCTTTATTCTCCATGAATTATATAGCAATTGATTCCTCTTAAGGAGCTTGTTAGAGCCTTCTTCTATGCTAAGGATGGAGATGGATACATCTCGTATTATGTGTAAATTCATAGCTTTGTATTGCTATCCTTTTGAGGACATGAGATAGTGACCAATGTTTAGTGTGGTGAGTTGGATTGGAACCTTCCTTGCTATTTTTCTATGGAGTTTTGATCTTTGGTTGATATGATGCTCCTATTTTCATTTGATATACAAAGTTTTGACTTTCTCTTTGATACAAAGATTAGTTTTTGGGTTTTAAGGTATATGGATGTTTTTGAGAATCAGATTTGTATATGAAGAGTTTGTTGAAGGAAGGGTTGATGTAACTCTTTTGAGGATTGAGATGTGTTTGGAGTTCTTGGAACTCCTGTGTTTTGTGTTTAAGAACAAGATCAATTATGAATACTTGTCTTCAGTTTCTCAAAGAATATATACATACCCCTATCTTGGTTATAATTGTCACTCACAATCTATTAGGGGATGCTATGCTTCCTAGAGAAATTTGGTCACTGTTCTTACTATTGACTAATTTATGTTCTTTGTTATGTGATTTTGATTCAGACTATAGTCTAAAAAATGGTGCCTAATTTTGAGACTGAAGTCCTTAAAAATTAGTTGACTACCAGGTGGTGGGCCTTGATTGGGTAACTTTGACTAGTTGGTCTTGCCTAAGGCATTATATATAAATGTGAGTTACCAAATAATAGAATGGAAACTGTTGTGTATTTGATTTTTACACTTCCTTGGATTAAGGATATGTGTGATTAATTGGAAAGCTTGGTTGAAGTTTGAACTCCAAGGAATGGATTTTCTATAGGAATTACTTTAGTAACTACAGTAACCCAAGGACCGACTTTTCGGCAATTTTCCAAAAGACTCGGAATTTGATTCTGATCATCCCGATAGTTCGGGGATGTATTTAAACTAATAAAAATTGTACTGGTAGGTGTTGTAGGGCCCTAAACTATCAGTTATAAATTTAAAAGCTGACATTTCGATAAACTCACGATTTGGGTAATTAAATGCATGTAATGCATTCAGCTTGTTATGAAATGTTATGTGATGAACATTTACCATGTTTAGGACATGGTGAGGTGGTCGAGGACCTGAGTGGAAGAATCAGACCTGGGTAGATCCTAGAAGCGAATAAGGTAGGCTCTCGCACGGGTGGTGCGAGTATTTCTAACTCATAGTATTCTATTGATTTCTGTTGTTGTTGAGCTAGATGGATGTTGGAGTCCATCTTTTGATACTTGCTCTGTCTGCTGACATGTTATGCTTGTTGCATTTGTCTAAGCTTGTATGTTCTGATATGATATGCTTTGAGGGAGTACCCCTTGACATTCTTCTTGTGTTGTTGTGGGATGGCCAGAAGGTGGTACTCCATGGCATATGGTCAGTGGGAGTGATACTCCATGGCATATGGCCAGTGGAGTACCCTCTGGTATTCTAGCTACATCTGGGATGGTCAAGGGGGGTAGTACTCCATAGTAGTCTGTCGATATTCTATTCCTTGCATCGAGTATTCCCTCCTTCTACCTTGCTTTGATTTTTGTACTCTTATTTCCTCGAGAGGTTCCCAATACATATTCGAGATGGGTTTCCTCATATATATCGGCTTTATAGCTCGGGGAGATTGTTGCTTTCATGTTTTCTTATGCGTATTTGAGTGGAGTTTACTTCTTAGATACGTATTGGCTCCTGATCTCGATGAGATCATTGACCTTATTATATATTCAAGACTTTGCTGCCTTGGATATATATGTATACCTGTTGTTAGGTATTTGTACTAGCAATCTCTTACGTACAGGCATGATACATCGGATGGAGGTCCCGGCAGAGGGTGTATAATCTCTAGCCACGAGGCTCAGTCAGAGAGCGGTATTTTCTGGCCATGTGCATATGATTGTTATAGCGCTATCCGGCGTAGACCGGAGATGATATCTGGAGGATATCATATGATACTAGAGGTATCATAGTATCATATATGCTAGGAGATTAAGTACATCCGTGGATTTATCCACATTCCTGAGATTTGTTATTTGCTTGTGTTGTTGTTGCACTTGCATATTTATTATTCTTTTATTTTGTTCTTTGCTAGTGGCTTTCGCCACATTTATTGATTAAATTGCGATCCTATTGGGCCTTTCTTTGGCTCATGTACTTGGTTGCTCTATTTTTCCGTGGTGACGACGAGTTGCTAGGAGCGGGACTCTGGAGGGAGCTTCTGCGGGACAGCCTAGCAGCGTTGGGGATATTTTGAGCTGAGGTTTGCGGGCCTCCATTCTTTTCTGAGTTAAAGTTGTATTTTTATTCGGGACCTGTATAGGGCTTTTGTATAACCTTATATATTTTCTTCCACTGATTAATAATTTTAACTCTGTTTTAATTATCTGCTTGTGTTACTGAGCCTTGCGTGCTTATAGTGGTGACCCTATAAGTATGCGCGTCTGTCGCGTGCGCCGAGGACCGGGACCCGGGTTCGGGGCGTGGCAGAAAAACTTGGATTTCCATCCCTTTATGGAAGAAGGGACTAGACCGAGGAACCGCCTATTAGGCCGGGCTCCAAAATAGTACCAATCAGTGTTCTTCTCTTTACTTAGACCAAAGAAAAGCTTAAATCGAGAGACGGTGGGTTCTATTCCACAATGAATACAAGTAATCACAAAACCGCAGAGACACCTTCAAGAATTCGGAGCTAATTGAGAGGGGCAAACCTCAAATTCCCTAAAAATGTCTAAGTTTGGGGAAGGGGAGCCTAAGACCAGCAAGTAACACATCATAATAGATGGAAATTTCACCCTCTTTAGAAGGAGAGCTCACACGCTCTGTCGGAGCTGGAACTATATAGGACAATGGAGAATAAACGCCGGTGATCTTATAATCAAGAGCTACTCTATGAATCAACTCAGATGGAAACAGATTGGGATAGGCAGAAGAATAAGCATCTAACTTCTTGGGAACATCCAGAATAATTTCAGAAACAGAAACAGGAGAATATATGGGGGAAGAAACCGGAGATGAAGGAGATGCCATACCTGATGCCATGAGAGAACTCTGAAAAAGTACAGAGGGATCACTGCTCATACAACGCCAAACAAGGAAGGAGACGAAGAGATTTAGTTGTTTGGGGGGAAATCCTCTCTAAAAAGCTTTGCGATCGATGGCGTAATAGACGAACCACCCTAACCCTCCTCAACGGTCGTGATTCTCTCCCTAGACCACACACACACTACAAGAAATTGCATCTTTTGTGAAGGCAAAATTCGTGACTAAAAGTCTAATAAATAGCCACTATAAATTATAGTGACAATTTTTCCATTTCGTCACTTGTCGTCACAAATAACCGCGTCACTATTTCATTAGTAACCATATTTAAAAATTGCCACAATTATGCAACACTTTTGTAACCAATATGTTGATACTAAAAAGTGAAATATTGGTGATGAAATTGGTCTAGTCACAATAATTCCAACCAATTGTGACAATGTTATTGTAACAAAAAAAGTCTAAATTGTGATCGAAAAAATCGTGACAATAGCGTATATTGTTGTGGCTATTTGTATTAGCACTAAATTATTAGAGAACTTTGTGATAAAATTTGCCACTAATATTATTTTCATTAGTGAAAGTTATATATCACTAATGTTCAAAACAATGGTGTCCAACAGAGTGGTGTAGTCACAATAACTCCAACCAATTTTGTCAATTTAATTGTCACAAAATTCTAAATTGTGACCGAAAAAATTGTGACAATAGCATATATTCACTACAAGAAGATACAAATTTTGTGGCAGTTTTTAAGTCATTTAGCGGTTTTTTTATAATAATAAAAATATTTACCATTGAATTCCATCCATTTTAAATATAAAAATAATACAAAATTTATTGATAATTAAAAAATAATTAAAATAAAATTATATTTAAAGAAATTATACAATTGTTCTCAAATACAAAAATTCAACAAAACATTATTTACATAAATTGTTTCCAAACATTCAACACAAATGATATCGGATGGGAGATGGAGGAAAGTACGGAGAAACTCAATGCGAGTCATTAGTAGAGTACGGTAGTAATCCATCTATATTAACATCTTCCGGAGATACTCCTTCGACTTGAAGCTCTACATCGGTTTTATGACCTACATGTTGCGCACGCCAATCAATGGGTGCTTCGCAAGGTTGTAGTTCTTCTTCACATATAGTACCCCCTCTACAACACCACATAGAGAAACAAGTCTCAAAACCAAACCCTAGCTCCAATCGAACAGAAAACAAAGGAAAAGAGGAGGAGAAGCATGATACCATGGAAGAATTACTTGCAAATCTCACGGCGATTCTTCTTCGAGATGATCTATAAAAAAACGTATAAATAAATCAAGAAAGAGAAAAAGTGAAAACCCTAACCCTAGTTTGGAAGAGGTGAAAAAAGTTATCAAATTTACCTGAGCTAAAACGAACACCATGGTATCCCTTCCTCCGATCTCAGTTGGCGTAAGGGTGGAGGCAAAGGTGTGGGTAATGGAATAGAAACAAACTTGAAGTTATTATACTTTTTAAGATAAAAAAATCTAAAATTTTGAGAAAATTTCAAAATCTCAATCTATTTTTTTAAATTTTTAAAATTAAAATTATCTATAATCGATATATAATTTTAAAAATTAAACGTACTAAAACATCCAATGAAAAAATTATGAAATCCCACTCTAGTTTTTTTAAATTCAAAATAAAAATTATATCTAACCAATGACCCTTATAAATATATAGATAGAGACCTTTTAATATTAAAAATACTCTTTCTTAGTAATGTAGATAAACTTTTTAAAATTTAAAAATCCAAAATTGTGATAAAATTTAAAAATCCCAATCTAATATTTTTTTGAATTTTTTAAAATTAAAATTATGTATGATAGACTCCCATATATATATAATTTTTAAATTAAAAATATTCTCGTTTAGTATTATAGATAGATTTTTAAAATTAAAAAAAATCACAATACTACCCTAATTTTCCTATTTTTTTTAATTTCTAAAAATTTAAATTATACTCATTTTTGCTTAAATAGATATGTGAAATTTTACAGTTTGGCCCCTTAGCTTTTTGTAAATTAGTATATAGTATAAAAATATTTTTTTTTTCAGAAAATATTAGTAAAAATCTTTTGTTTGGCTTGGTTTTTTACAAATTAGTATTTATAGTATAAAAAAATTATAAATTTAGAAAAATATTAGTAAAAAATCTATTGTTTGGCACCAAAAATAATTATTTTTTAAAAATAATGTTAGCTAGTGGGATTTTTATTGACGACAATGTTAGTTACAAAAGGTAATGGATTATGTGACGAACAACTTTCCCGCCACAATAATTGAAAATATTAGTGATTAAAATATGATTGGTCACAATTATATTTCATAACGAAAGTTTTTGTCACAAAAGATTATTAGATTGCGTGACAGGCAACTTTCTTGTCACAATAAATAAAAATAATAGTGTCGAACATATGGTTTGTCACAAATATACTTCATTCACGCCAATAGTGACAATGCTATTGTAACAAAACAGTTTTCAACACTATTAATATATTAATTGTGATAATTCATTTGTGAAAGACTTTAAATCGGCGCAATTATTAATATATTAGTGACATAGAAATAAGTCATCATAATTAAATATAATAATTGTGACACATAATTATTTTGTCACAATATACTTTATATTTGTGACAAAATGATTGGGAGTCACAAAAAAATCCTCACTATATGTCTTCGTTCTTGTAGTGACAATCCCAGCCAAACACGTGGACGTGTTATTGATGGCTCAAATCAAAACATGATGAACAGATCAAATGGATTGGCACAACGTAGAGCATTGATGGGATCAATTGGTATCCCCACGCATTATCATTCCCTCTGACGACGCTTACAAAAAGAGTTAGGGGACAAAAGGGCATGAAACATTTATTGCACCTTACTACCTCGAGTAGTGATTAGACCCGCCACCTGCCAATGGGAATTAAATCAAATCAAGTGTGGCTTGTGACGTAAGATTGCCTCAAAAGCTGAACAACCATTCGGATCCCATAACCGAAGCATACTCACCCCTCTATTTCTCCCCCAAGAAGTATCTTGAAAATCTTCAGAGTGGATCACATTCTACTCTTCAATTTACTGACCAAGTTATATACTTAGCTTACGCAAGCATACTTGAGGGGGAACTGATGATAGAGATGAAAATAGAAAAATACTTGGAGTCAGATCAGCTTGACACGTAGAGAGATTCGAGCCCTGGATTCCATCAATCATAAATCAACTTACTAAGGACAATATACAGCTTCCTCGGTTATAAGCCTCTTCGGGTCTCAAGATAGAACCATCTCCACTGATCGTAACTATACGTAACTCCCCCCCTCGGATTCATGAGACGCTTCCCCCTTAATTCCGAAGAGAAGACTCCTCATCTAGGATCTAATCTCCCATCTCAACACCGAAGCACTCAATAATATTAGATTTCGAAAGGATCACAGAGGAACCCTTAATCCTTCTAGAAGAACTGGCGGCTATAATTCAACTAATTGATGATCTGGCATCCAAAAACATCTGGAAGAAGTGTGAGCTGGCAACATGATCTGGCAACTCAGCTGGCATCTAACTGGAGCACACGTGATCAAATTCGATGAAGCTTGCATCCCAAGCTTCCACGATCTCGGTGCCTATAAATAGTAGGGCACACCCCATTCTACGTAATCTCAATCACTCCGGCAAAGCCCTACCTCTCTAATAGCTCAGCTCCTCTCCTTTCTTCTTCTCCTCCTCTTTGATCTCAAATGGAGGATTCTCATTGTATTTTCAATGATTTCATAGTGGAATTCTCTCCAAGTATGAAGATTTGTGGTTTTCTCCCACGATTTTAAGGGCACATTAAATTTTGTTTTCTCTCTTCTATGGTTTGGACCTTCTTTTTCGATCTCCTCTGAGTTCTTCCCCTATTCACAAATAAATTCAATTGTTGGCCAAAACTAGGGGTTCTTCCCTGATTTTTTGTTAACATATATAATATTTTTAAAATTTAGAGGGGATAAAAAGTGGATGAATTCTTTTATGGATGGCCACATTCGGTGAATTTCACTGGATGTGAACATCCACAAATTTTGGATTTCCAGAGATGGGGATGTGGCTAAGCAGAAAAGGTAAAAAGTGGTTGGATGGCCATCTCTAGATGGAAGTGGCCATCCAGCCAACCAAACGCCAATTATATGTATTCTTTGTCTCCATGTGCTCTATCAAAGGCAAGCTTCAGCTCAATATCTAATAAAAATAAAAATAAAACCAAGAATAGGAAAATTTTCTCAAAAGATAAAAATACTTTAGCGATAATCATCATCACTAAAGTATTTTCATGAACTACTTTATGTTCGGATCGCTGCGAAACACCACGTACTTGGAATTCCACTCTGGTTATTCTATTTGGAATTCCAATGATGTATTCAGTCATGCGGAATAAATATGTCCCGAGTAGCCCGCCTCACTTTCTAGAAGGGTGGATAGCTTGAGCTTGGTTGGCAGATGAGCTGGCATCCAGCTAGCATCTAGAAGCCCCTAGAAGGAAGAACAACTAGCTTTAAGCTGTAATATGAGCTGGGCTTGAGCTGGCATGCAAGTGGGCAAGTGGGCTCAAATTGGCGACCAAGTTTCCCCCCGATCTGACTCCTATAAAAGGGGAGGAGTGGCCTCTTTTGGAAGCGGGACATTTTGGAGCGCCAAAGCCCGACCACACTGGCGAATCATCCCTCTCCCCTTTCTTCTTTGATTTGTCTCTCATTCCTTCTATAAACTCCATCATCATTTAGTGGATTTACTCTCAAGATGGAGAATTATGGTTTTTCCCTAATTTTGAGGGTTTTTTAAGTTATTGCGGTGTTCTTTCTTCTCTCTTGGGTTTTATTTTTCTTTATTTCCTTGTTTCCCAATTCAAACAAATTTAATGGTTAGCATGAAGTTAGGGTTCCCTAATTTTTGAGCTAACAGTTTGTTGCCTTCTATAGGGAATTAGACAAAAAGTTAGATGGCTACCACTCGAAAGTCGAAGAGAAATCTTCAAACAGAGCTGAAGGATGCAATACCTACTGAAGTAACTACTGATGGAGCCCTTCCCGTCCTCAAGAAGACTCCCCTCGTTGCTAAGCAAGCACCCTCGGCCCATTACCAGAAGAATAACCTTTCAGAAGATAGACTCCGAGCACTCGAGGAGAGAATTGAGCGACATGTGATGGCTCCAAATGTCACCCCATGCCCTCTGAAAACCATGGGTGGTCAATGACCCGCTCGGCAAATGTCGAAGGAGATCTCGAGGAAGAAGTGTGAGTACTACTTCCTTTTCCAGCAGTTCAGATTCTGTTTAGTCACATGGGCAACACAATCACCGCAGACCAAAAGGAAGGGCCCGAAGAGGAGAAAGGTCTTCTTATCATCGCCGTTAGATATCACTTTCCCCACGGCGACAAGACCGCTCTCCCAAATGTCGATCACCTCGGCCTTACTCACCATATAGAGAGCGTGAGCGTATCCATGATTGTTATTCCGACCGAGAATTGGTCATGAGGACCGTACCTCAGCTGTCCTCCTTTTTCATTCAGGCAATCTGGGAGGTTCCTTTTCCTAAGATCTTCAAGCTACCAAATATTTGGCATTATGACGGTACCTCGGATCCTCATCAGCACATTGAAGCATACAATACAGGAATGGTAGTCAACAGGACTATTGACGTCATACTCTGCCGAGCATTTCCCAAAACTCTTACGAGAATTGCTTATGCTTGGTTCAAGAGTCTATCGCTCAGTAGCATAGCCAACTTCAAACAGCAAACTGATCTCTTCTCCTGTCGTTTCACCAACAACAAGAAATTGAAGAAAAATGTTGTTATGTTTTTAAGGTGCAAACAAAGAGAGGGAGAGAGTCTATGAGATTATCTTTACCACTTTAATGCTGAAACAATGGGTGTGGTTAATATTGATTCAGTCCTGGTCGTCAGAGCTGTAATGGAAGGACTCAGAGACAACCCTTTTTGTGTTGCCCTCTCACCAAAAGTTCCTATAGATTTTTCTGAACTTCTTGCTCTCGCTGATGAGTTCGTCTCCTCGGATGAAATTAAAGCGAGGTAGAGTGAAGTGGCCCTGCAGTGAGAGAGAATGTTTCGAAGATAAGAGCCCTAAAGGGGCGAATACAGAGAACCTTAACACGGAGATTCGAGGGAGATACACCCCGGAGGGAAGTTGAAAGGAATAAAGAGAAACCTCCGGAGCCAAAAAATCAGAGACTTTTGGATCGGAAGAGGCCCGATTTCCCTGGAAGATATGATGAATATACTCTACTCAACACTTCACGGGAGAATATTCTGATGTAGATACAGAGTCAAAAGGTCTTAAAGCAACCAGAGCCTATGAAGGAATCTACAGCAAGGAAACGTAGCAAAAAATTCTGCGTCTTCCATCAAGATCGAGGTCATACCACTGAGAATTGCATCCAACTCAAGGATGCAATTAAAGACATTATTCGAGAAGGAAAGCTTGGCTAGTTCCTCGGAAAAGATCAAGCAAGCAATGACACCCTTTCCAAATAATAGAAGACACCCGAGAAGGAGGTAAACATTCACTTTATTGTAGGAAGACCTGAATATGGGGGCGAAAGTTCAACTTCAAGGAAGAACTACACTCGAATGGTCGGTTCAGTTTAAGAAACCTCTCCCCTGAAGAAGAACCGATCGTCTCCACCAATCTTCTTCTCGAACGAAGATCTCTGAGGAGTTTCCCACCCGCACAACGATGCCCTGGTCGTCAATGTCGAAGTTGGGGTCTTCACAATCACCAAGTCCTCGTTGATAAGGAGGCTTTCGAGCAGATAAAGATTAGTGCTTAAAATTTGAAGACAACAAAATTGTCGTTGATAGGTTTAATCGGAGCCCTCTCCAACCCGAAGGAGTGATTACGCTCCCACTTACTCTTGGCAAACCGCCTCGTACAACCACCACTTTAGTTAATTTCTTAGTTGTGTGTTGTCTTTCTAGCTACAACGCCATCATGAGGAGACAATCACTCAATATCCTATAAGGAGTCCCATCAACTTACCACATAGTGATGCAATTCCAAACTGAAGATGGTTGTGGAGAAGTAAAGGGAGAACAACCCATTTCTCGACAATGTTATGCCAGTCTTCTCAAAAACCGAGGAAAATACAGTCGGCAATCTGAAGCTCTGACTATAGAAGAACTCCAGGAAGAAAATGAGAAGAGAGAGGCACGTCGACCAACTCTGGTTGAGGAGCTGAAGGCACTACCCCTCGATGAAAACCAGTCTGAGCGAACCATACAGATAGGTACCGAACTCAGTCCTGCACAATAGGAAGAACTCCTGAAGTTTCTGAAGGACAATTCGGACATATTCTCTTGGTCTGCCGAGGAAATTCCTGGGGTCCCACGAGAAGTCATTGAACACCGACTCAACGTGGATCCCACATAAAAGTCCGTAGTACTGAAGAGGAGAAGTTTTACCTCTGACCAACTAAAAGCGGCCGAGGAAGAAGTCGACAAGCTCCTAAGAGCGGACTTTATCGAGGAAGTTCAATATCCCGAGTGGCTTTCTAATGTAGTTATTGTCAAAAAGTCCAATGGAAAGTTCCACATGTGTATTGATTGCACATACTTTAATAAAGTTTGCCCCAAAGATTGCTATCCTCTTCCTCTGATAGATAACTTACTTGATTCGGCTTCTTGCTTTTGATAAGTGTTAAATTGAGCATAATTTTATACTATATTCATGTATGCCTTACATGTTATTTTGGTGGAATTATAGCCCGCCAATACTCAAAACGTGTTGATTTCGTTGAATAGGGCATAATATCGATACACCAGGAGAAAGGAAGCCTTTAAGAAATTGAGACCGAAATGAAGCAATTCTGGAGAAGGTACAATGGCATACGGGCTTTCATATGGCCCGTATGAACCTGGACATTAAGATGGTCTCTACAGTTAGTCTCCCCGGACTATATACAGCTCGTATAGAGCCATACAGGATATCATACGGTTTGATATACTGTCATACAAGTCTACCTGCATTTTATACGGACTCACATACGGCCTTTATGAACCCCCGTATGGCGTAAGTTTTCTGGACGCTGCGAACCCAGGCGGGGCAGAATGGTAAATGGCATTCCAAAACCTAAAGGGGGTATAAATACCACTAATTAGGGCTATGAAGGGGGAGAGCCTACTTGGGAGAGAGAAAATCCTTGGATTAGGGATTGAGAGCTCCACCATCAACGCCCTTGGAGGAAGAGAAGGGCAAGGAATTAGAGGAGGAATAAATAGAGTCGCCAATGGTGTATGTAATAGCGTTCTTCATTATGGTTCTTTTGCTTGACATTCTCTTTGTGTTGGATTGTTGTTCTTCATTCAGGGGGAACTAATTTTGTGGATACTTGGGTATGATGAACCCTTGGATTTTGCATTAATGTGATGTTGCTTTCTATGTTTGAATGCTTGGTTTAGTTTATTAAGTTTATTGCATATCTTGATTTTTGTGTTAATCTTTCAACGTTGCGAGAGCCCAGAGAGATTATCCTAGTATATATGGGGGTAGAAGCGAGCACCGCCTCGTGTGTAGACCAACTCCAATAGAGGAGATTGTGAGTATATCGAGAGCTCAGGTACTAAGGAGAGTGAGTCTTTAATATGTCTTATTCCCACAATCTTTCCAAGATATAGGTTCCCTAGAACATCACTGGTAAGGGCACTAGGTTAGTAATTCGCCTCGAGAGAGGGAGTGAAAACATCTTAGGAACTCTTGGCCAAAACTCTACCAAGTATCAACATAGAAATCTTCATCTATCTTATAGAATAGAAATCCAAGGGGGATTCATTGCCCAAGTGTCCCCTTTTCATGATTGATTGTCATAGAGGTTAATTCTTGATTCCATAGCTTGAGTTTTTAATTTCTTCACTTTAGGTTTAGATTACAAACACCCATCTTTGGATGGACTAGATAATAGATGAATAGTTGGTACTAGTACTTCCTTCTCTTTGAGGATCGATACCCGACATCTTAGTCTACTTTATTACTTGATACGACCCGTATACTTGCGGATTCTACGCATTAGCTATGAAATGCTTAACTTCTTAAACGCACTCTCGGGATATAACTAGGTCCGAATGGCAAAATCAGATGAAGGAAAAACCTCTTTTATTACTGGCCAAGGAACTTATTGTTACAAAGTTATGCCATTCAGATTAAAGAACGTTGGAGCAACATTTCAAAAGCCGGTGAACGAAGTCTTCAAAAAATAGATTGAGAGGAATGTTGAAGCTTATGTAGATGACATCCTCGTAAAGTGTGAAAAAGTTGAACAACATGCAGCAGATCTTCAGGAGACATTCAAAGCCCTCCGAGCCCATGGAATAGTGCATTCAGAATTCGCTCAGGAAAGTTTCTTGGCTTCATGCTCACATAAAGAGGAATTAAAGCCTACCCAGAGCAAATCTGAGTGATTCTGGATACAAGATCTCCGAGGAGTATTAAAGAAATATAAAGACATAGTGGGAAGTTGGCTGCTCTTGAAGGATTTATCTCGAAGTCAGGATAGAAGAACCTTCCCTTTTTCCGAGCTCTATGGAAAGCAACAAAAGTGGAGTGGACTAAAGAGTGGGAGAAGACCCTCACTCAACATACGGAATATCTTCAATCGCCCACTCTACTCGCCAAGCCTAAGTCTGGAGAAGAGCTCTACATCTACTTGGTGATCAGTGACATGGTAGTCAACTCAGTTGTCCTGAAAGAAGATGAGGGAATTCAGAAACCTATCTACTATGTAAGTAAGGTTCTTTCAAACACAGAGTCAAGGCACCTCCCGCTAGAGAAACTAGCGTTCGCTCTTGATGTCTTTACTCGAAAGCTCCGTCCATACTTCCAATCTGATAAAATCATCATTGATCAACCCCTAAAGCAAGTACTTCATCGACCCGAAACTTTGGGCCGATTGACCAAATGGGTGATCGAGCTTAGAGAATATGATATCAGTTATGAGTTTCGCACAACCATCAAAGCATATGCACTCACTGATAGATGATGGAGTCTCTAGTTACTGAGCCAGCCAGAATACAAGATGTCTCCCCCTCCTAGTGGGTTCTACACACCGATGGTTTGGCAACCAGTGATAATTCTGGAGGAGGGATCATATTGCACTCACTATCTGGTGGGAGCACATCCACAGTCCTAAGATTTGGCTTCAAAGCTACTAATACCGAAGCAGAATATAAGGCCCTGATCGCTTGTCTGCAACTCGCCCGAGGACTTGAGGTCAAAAATATGATGGAAAACACTGACTCGTTACTTGTGGTCGGACATATGACCAATGAGTTTAAGGCCAAAGAGGAGAACATTATGAAATACAAGGCCATGATACAAAAACTCATTACCAGCTTCCAGAATGTCCACATCAACAAACTTCCCAGTTCTGAGAACCAAGAAGCTGACCTCCTATCGAAGTTCGATTCATCTGATGTTGATATCAAACAACCTTTGAACATTCAGTATCTGGCAGCGAACACCATAGATTGCTGATCAGCTGAAGAGCTACTTGAAATCAAAGAAGAACCATACTGGATTGACCCCATTCAGAACTACCTTGAAGATGTTACCCTTCCACCTAATCTGAAGCAGGCTCATCAGATTATGACCAGATCTGCTTGCTACAGTGTATTGGATGGGCAGCTATAACGACCCGCGTCCAAATAGTCCTATATTGATTGTTTATCTCGGGACATGATTGCCACACAAGCCCTACTCCGGCTATTTTAACGTATTAGACATGCATGTATTATAACGACAGAGAAGTATTTAACATAAATAAAGGTGTAATACCCTAAATGGTCCCTCTATTATGGCTATAGTACCCTTTTGGTCCCTCTATTCGAATTTGATCCCTACAACGCCCTCTATTATTTCAATTGGGAAACTTCAGTCCTAAGGGCGATGTCCGTTTCTTTTACCGTTGGGGTTGGTTGATGTGGCATTTTTTATATCTAAAAATATATTAAAATATTTATATTTTTTATCATCCACCATCAATCAATATTAAAATATTAATAATTTTTAGGGTTTGAGGCGAAGGACGGTGTGCCGGCAATGGTTGTGGCAGCGGTGGAGGCTGCTCGGAGCTTGGGAGTGGGAATGGTGGTGAAAGGGGAGAAGAGTGGTAAGGTAGGAGGGGAGATAGCGGTGGAACCGGTGTCGGCGCCGCCTCAATCTATGGTGGGTATGGTGGCTCCAGTGATGGTGGCAACGGCGGGAGTGGGAGTAGAAGGGGTGAGTGTGGCGATGGTGGCAGTGAAGAAGAAGAGAGAGAGGTCGAGGAAATATGCGCCTGATGAGAGCTTGGTTATGTCGTTGAATCTGATACCGATCTCGGTGTCGGCGCCAGCGGGGAGCTACCATGTGATTATGGGAGAGATGAAATGGGGCAGCTACCACGTGGCTCTTCTCCAACGTCAGCGGCGCATGGGTCTTGAGGAACGAGCTCACGATGAGGTTGTTCAGGGTCTCGGTGAAGTATGCCACCCCACTCTCAGTTCACGAGCCAAATGCGGACACAAGCTCAAAGATCTCTGGCTCGATGTCTCTGGCCTCAGTGAGGTGATTTATGGAGACCGCCTTCGCATACTAGAGGAACAGTCCAAACAATCAGAGTCCCCGCGACTCTGTCCCTCTCTAACCTTTCTCAGCAACCAGCGCCGCCCCATCATCTTCATCCTCCGCCGATGAAACGACAGACGCATCCTGGAGATACAACTTCTTCCTTCCCCGGTCATCATCTTCCCCATCGCCGTCGATCCATATTGAAAGCGGAAGAGAGGCGGAGGAAGAGAAAGAGGGGGGCTTTCACTCGGGGCGGCAGCAGCGGTGCGGGGAGGAGGGAGAGAGAGGATAGGGTTAGGGTTTGAGTTTCATTAATTTGTTAATTAGATTAAAGTTAGAGTTATAAATGTTAATTAACATAGGGTTAGAGTTATAAATGTTATTAAATGTTAATTATGTTATTAAATTTTGAATGCATTGTTTGTGTTAATTTTGAATGCATTTTTTGTGTTAATTTAATTTAATTATATTATTTCAAATAAAAATAAATATTTTAATATATTTTTACATATAAAAAATGCCACGTTAGCCAGCCCCAACGATAAAAGAAACGAATGTCTCCCTCATGACTGAAATTTCCCAATTGAAATAATAGAGGGCGTTGTAGGGATCAAATTCGAATAGAGGGACCAAAAGGGCACTATGGGCATAATAGAGGGTCCATTTAGGGTATTACACCAAAAATAAACACTTATCATAACACCTTATAAAAAAATACAAGTCTAAATCCATGGACATTGTATATCAAAATACAAGATAAATAATGTCACAACATCCAATAATTCACATACATAGTACATTTTCAAGTCTAGTACTCAGAACTTGCTACATACATTAAAACAAAGACTATCAGCTCACATGTCTCCTGTCAATGTTCTAAGTCCTCTAAATCGATCCCTGTGGGAAAAAGGGGGAGTGGTGAGCTAACACATTTTTAGTGAGGGAAAAACATCACTACATGGGTTAGTACAGAAATATACATTATTTAGGAATCATACATATACATAAGTATTTAAATATGAAAGATCCATGCATTTAATCAATATGCATATGTTGGTCAAAATCAAGATAAGAATCTAGATTTAAATGCAAATCCATTCACTTATCTTTAATCAAGATACTATGCCAATCATACAGAAAACCCTGTATAAAACCGATAAATATAACTAACATATCACATCATCACAATGCAACTCAACATCTATCAATGTCAATCATGTCATTTACTACACCCAACCATGCCCACATAAGCTAAAACACTTACCATGTGCGAGGCATGTATTCCATGCCGAAGCATGTATTATCTACCTCGAAGCTATTGCATCAAGTATATTTCTAGCGCGAAGCTATAATGTCAAGTACGTACGGACGTCCCCAAGAGGTTAAACAACCAGTACCATACTCCCAAAAAGTATGGGTAGGTGCTTTTCATTACAATCAACATTTCCATTTTAAAACTCCCCTCCCAAATGGCCACTGACTGCGGTCCCAAAGGCCTCTCATGCTCTTACACCGAGCACTGGGCTAACTACTTCAATCTGATGGGTGCACACAGGACACATGTCCCCAATTCCCTATAACTGGTTATTTCATTACATATTTAATGTTCTAATACAAGTGCTAATAAGCTATCGCTATGTAATCAATCATGTTTTGTTAGTCATCTTAGTGAATAACTACCTTTTCTAGCTATTCACAAATCCCATGTCACAAACATGCATTCACAAGCCATTTCACAACAAATCAAGCATCTTATAGCTATGAAAACCCTCACTAGGGTTAATCAGCTTGTAAATAATAAAAATAGCATTCAAAACGTAATTCAAACTCATTTATAAAACATGCATATAAATACAAATCATGTAGGTCATCCATTTCCTCAGTGCAACTATGCACTAATTATCTACCAATCCTCCTATGGAGTTATGAACGCCTTTCCCTCGTACTATACATGGTTTTAGACCATTACTCATCATTTCATATCTATAAGAATGTATTTCTAATATGAAATGACCCTATTCATGTCTATTCTAAAACATCGGTTTCTTAATTATTAATCGGGTCCTCCGACCCTTTCTAAGCCTTGTAAACATTGTATTAATTATCTCCTAGATGTTCCCAATCCAATGGAACCTCATTTGGTCCATTTGGAACCATTTTCTAGAGAATAAAGTGTTTTCCTGCTTTTGTGACTCGACCTCAATTATTTGCGATGCGTCGCGACCATTGGCGACTCAACCTGCCCAAATCGGCAACTTGACCTGGACTCTGCTACCATCTCCTGAGATTTTGCGAGTTGACCTCACCACTGCTGTTACAGTAACTGTCGAATTGGATTATCTAAATCTAAGATCAAATCTCATCCAAATCAATCCAAATCACTTCTGAACTCTAAATACACCTCCATACATTCATTTTCATCTATTTATGCATCATTTCATCCATTGAAATCCCATATATGGGTCTCATTCATCAACTCATGAACTCATGACCTAATATGCATAAAAACTAGATTTTATCTATTCAAATGCATCTAAGTTGTTGTTGAGCTTACCTCTTTGAAGCTTCAAGCTCCAAATCTCATATTCGTGGGCTTTTCCTCGATTCCCTTCGATTTACTTCTCAAAGCCCTAAAGGATGAATCCAAGCCTATAATCAAGCATTTTAGACTCAATCCTTACCTTGTATTCAAGCTCAAAGTCAAGGATTGATGAGTATTCCTCCCAAATCCTTAAATTGCTACAGTATTTCTATGCCTTTGCCTGTGAAATGAGAGAGAGAATGAACTTTTGATTCTCTCATGTCACATAAATGGCTAAGTGTTGGATTGAGGGGCAAAATGGTCATTTTGCCTCTCAAGCTTCCTTAGCTCATTTAACCTTAGTAATTAACTTAATTGATGTTATTATTTTCACTTAAATATCTTTATCAACCCTCGATTTTTAATTTAATTGACTATTTTACCCCTCTTTCTGGATTTTCCTCTTTTAGTCAATTTTCAATAAAAATTCGGGACGTTACAGCAGCTCTACAAGAGGTCTTACACTCTACCCTTCTTATGGTGTTTACGCCCCACTGAGCCGAATTATGTTCTCCAAGAAATCCACAAGGGTGTGGCAGGAGACCACCTAGGGGAAAGGCTCTCATTCATAAAGTACTTCGGCAAGGGAATTACGACCCTACTCTAGCTAATGATGCCAAGGAGTTTGTTCGAAAGTGTGATGCAGGCCAACGACACTCAAATATTCAGAGACGACCAGCTGCTCGGCTTACCTCTATTGTGAGCACAAGGCCATTTGCCCTCTGGGGAGTAAACATACTTGGTTCGTTCCTAGTAGCCGTTTGGTAGATGAAATTTCTAATCGTGGTGATTGACTACTTCACTAAGTGGGTAGAAGCTGAATCGCTATCATCTATCACAAAGAAACTTGCTAGAGTTTCTTGTGGAAGTCTATTATCTGTCGGTTAGGGATACCATTGACCTTCATAACCGATAATGGACGACAATTTGCTAACTCTGCCTTCAAAACCTTTTGTGATGAGTTTGGGATCGAGCATAGACTCACTTTAGTCACTCATCCCCAAGCGAATGGACAAGTTGAAGTGACCAACCTACTCTTCTCCATAGTTTGGAGACTAGAGTCCTTCGACAGGTCCAGTTGGGTAGATGAAATCCCAGGAACCCTATGGGCATACCGGTCTACCAGTCAGACACCAACCGGTAAAACTCCTTTTGCTCTTGCTTTTGGAGTCGAAGAGGTGATTCCAGCCGAAATTAGAATGCCCACTCTTCGGATACAAGCATTCGAGTTAGCAACTAATGTGGAGAGAATCAGAGCCGAGCTCAGCCTCTTGGAAGAAAAGAGGGATGAAGCCAATTATCGAGAGGTTGCATAACGTTAGAATGTCAAGTAATTCTACAACTCCAAAGTGAAGGAAGTCACTTTTCAAGTCGGACATTTAGTCCTGTGAGAGAATACATTTTAGGGCAACAAATGTCGAACAAGAAAGCTTACTCCCAACTGGGAAGGACCTTACATCATAAAGAAAATTATAAGACCTGGTACTTATTGGCTCACTAAGATGGATGGGAAAAAGCTTAGGCGCCCATACCATGCCAAACATTTTCGAAGGTACTATCAATAAAATCAAACTTTCAATTTCCATTATATTTGTTATAGCTTTATTTTGTAGAGTCTTAGCTATTGACGAATGCGTAACACCTCAAATACAACCGAGTAACTTTTCCAAGTGCTTGATTTATTCTGTTCGAGCCATATGAATGTAAAAGTCCTTATAGAGGCCATGTGAAATTACACTTGTTAAAAATCCTTCTGAGGAACCTAACTGCCTGTGTTTAAGCGTAGGTCATAACTTCCTAGTTGGACAATAACAAAGTCCCTCCTTTAAGGCACTATCCACCAAGGGACATGGTTGTCTGTGTTTAAGCCCGAGCCACTGTTTCCTTGTTGGATAATATTGAAAATCCTTCTTGAGGGTACCGTCCACTATGAAGTATGGTTGTCTATGTTTAAGCACGGGCCATAGCATCCCAGTCGGATGACCACTAAAGCCCTCGAAGGCACCATCCATTAGGAAGCATGATCGTCTATGTCTAAGCGTGGGTCGCAACTTCCTAATCAAATAACCAAAAAAGTCCTTCTAAAAGACACCATCACCTCGGAAATATGACTGTCTGTATTTAAGCGCGAGTCACAATTTCTAAACCAAGTAACGACGAAAGTCCTTCTAAATGGCACCACTTCCTTGGAAATGTAGCTGACTGTGTTTAAGTACGAGTCATATCTCTTCGGTCTGATAATTCTTAAAAAGTCCTTAATAGAGGCCGAGTAGAATGTCACTCGTTAAAAACCTTGCTAAAAGGCCGAGTGGAATCTCACTCGTCAAAGTCCTTTTTTAAAGGCCGAGTGATTTACTCGACAAATGTTCTTGCCTAAAGCGGAACAATGCCACGCAATAAATTCCTTACTGAAGGAACGTGCAGAAAAGAGCTGCTTAGCCGAGAGCTTTTATACTCTACTTAAGTATATATGCAACATCTTTGGTTCAAAGAAAGACTTAGACAAAATTGTGGTTCTAGAACAGATATTCGGAATATGAAAAGTCCACGACAATCCGCAACAAGTGAAATCGAATAAGCATCCATATACCAAAAATAATCAAGTTTCACAAAGATACTGAGTTCAAATTACAAGTGTGAGGAATGGTACAACACAAGTTGCATCATAAACCCTAGATAAAGATAAACTTTCTACCTTGTTTTCTCTAAAACCTTATTGGATGAAGCAAGAACATCATTCTAAATGACGAGGGGAGTAGGAGAATTGTTGCCAGTCAGGGTCACAAGAGTAGCTTCCTCAGCACCCACTCCCAAAGTTGACTCTCGAGCAGCTATCACAATATTTAATTCTACATCAAAGAAAATGAAGAGTTTAGTCTCTTTCAGCTCAAATGACTAAGTGGACAAAGACATGAGGAAAGGAAGGTTCCTCTCCTCTAGCAATCCTAGAACGTATTACTTGAATAGCAGGCCCGAACCTTAACTCCCTAATGTCGTTGAGAACCAGTTTAACAACATCCACTTCGGAAAACAACACTTTCCTTCCCGATTTCATAGGAAACGCCAAATGGAAATGATGAAAATCAGATGGGGGTTGATCACCTTCTTCAGATGCCTGAGCTTCTTCCTAAGGAACCGCCTGTGGCACGTCTTCTCCAGTAACGAGGCTAGACGTTCTTCCGTCAGTTGAGGTTTTGATATTTTCTTCAATCGGAACTGTAGCAAGCAAGTACGCAATATGGAAGGGATAAGATTTAGTTATCTCTATTAAGAACAACGAAAGAAGAAAAGGTTTGGAAAAGGAAAATTTCAGACCTTCAGTAACCTCATATGTTTCTTCTTCAGAGTCATCGGAGAGGGATTCTTCTTCGGATTCTACATTTGGATCCCCACCCCCCTCACAAGAATTTGACAAGTTGTTGAAGTCTAGCGATGGGTACTTCAGGACAAGCTCTCGGAGAAATCAGAATCCTTCAGAACAAGCTTCCTTGGGACTTTTCTCCTTATCCTTCTTTCCCCCGGATGCCGCAGAGAGATCTTCTAACTCCTGTATGCGCTTAAAGCATGATTCCAAGGACTCTTGACAGAAAGCTAAATCAACCAAAACCTTTTCCTTTTCTCTTTCCTCAACATCCTTTCCAAGATTAGCAGAGTCAAGGAGACGACCTCTTGTCTCCAATTCTTTAGAGAGTTCACTCTTATCCTTCTCCAAAAGGTTTATCAACTTCTTCACAGATTCTAGCTTGGAAGATAAGTTCTCAGCTTTCTGCTACATTCCCGAGTAATCCTTCTTGGTAATCAAACACCTATCTTTTACTGCTTTCTTGGTCTTCTCAACCTCATCCTTTGTAGCTGTGAGATCTTTAATTAGTTCAGAAAGAGAGATGATCTTGTTTTTCAACCTGTTCTCACTATCTACAAGCTTTTGATTCTGTACGATGGATGAGACCAGAGAACTTGCGACCTTGTTTTTCTCTTGAAGCGCAAGATCTCTTTCTTTGGTCACATGCTCTAATTCAATATTTTCTTGAGTAATAGAAGTTCACAACTCTTTGACTTCGGTATCCAACTTAGCAAACAAGGTAACATGAGAATCATTGTCACCTTCAAGCACATCAACCACATGATGTATCAGAAGGACAGACTGTATAAAGAACAACAATTAACCCTAGCACGATCAAAATAAATCTGAAAAACAACAAGTGTGGGGGAGCTTACGGAAAGCCCTTGAAGACGGAGATGATCAGCCATCTCCCTCCTACTGAATTGGCCAAGTCTTGACTCGATCTCTCCAGTCCAGATGGTTCTTACGACCGTGGCAATAGCAATTGAATCATGAACTGAAATCCCATCAGCAGGATCGATCCTCATAGCCTTTCTTGTTTCATCCGCCCCCCGAGCTTCGCCAATCACTTCGTAATCTTGATTGGTTTCCTTAACTCAATCTCTTGTTTCACCTGGTTGAGTAAGGGTAACAGAACGCGTCCTCTTAGAAACCTGAGCGTGCACTCGCTCAAATCTGGTTGAAAGATCCTCGTTGGGACCTTTAAGTACTTCCAATACCTGGACACTGTCTCGCCCCCCCCTCCCCTCCTCCCTCTTCGGCTAGGAGCATTTCCTCAACATTAGCTAGGTGCATTTCCTCAACATCTAGAACGGGATTTCTGATGGTAATAGGAACAACCTCTTCCACAAGCTGAATATTAGAGGTAGCAGAAGAATGCAACCTTGGCATGTCAGCCAACCGAGTCAGCTTCCCTTTTCGCTTGGTTAATGGAGCAACATCGACACCATCTTTACCCGATGAAAATTCCTCAGAAAGAGTGATCTCCTCCTCAGCAGGAAGAATATCTAAGGGAAGAACAACAGATGATTTCTCAATCCCTTTTGAAGTATCGCTCGGCTCAAGCGCTCGGAAACCCTTTTTTTTAACAGCTTTCCTTATCTGCTTTGGCATCCTCTTGGAAGATCCATCTCCTTCCGTCCCTTTGTCTTGTATTTCTCTCTTCTGAGGAACAACCCCATCAATTCTTGAGAGAACTCTTTGGTGTGCTCTTCGACGGCCTTCTAGCCTCTTTGTATCCCACTTGGATTGGCCTCACCCACTTGAGAAGTATCCTCGGCTCTGGCTCTCTGTCTCGATTTAGTCGCATTCCTCATTTCTTTTGCAGCAATCTTCTCTGCCCTCTCTTTCTTCTTGGCAGCCCTCAGCACCGCCAGTAAAACTCTTGTTGCAGCTTGGGGATTCATCCCGTCACCTACCAACCGAAAAGAAGAAGTGGCGGCAGTGGATAAAGTAGTTGGCAATGGTTGACGAAAAGAAATTAATATAAGTCCTACCCCGAGCAATGTACAAACCACTGTCCTGAAGTTTTCAAGAAGTCAAGCACTTGTCTACAGGAATAACAGAATATTTACGAAGCCTCTTAAGCAGAACTTCTTCCGAGTCTGATAGTTTATCATTGCTTATTATGTGGGTCTGAGGGTTCCCCACTTGGTCTGGACACCTTAACCCTTCTCACTTGTGACAAAGAAAAACTTGCTTTTCTAGTTTTTGATAGAAGAAGGAACAGAAGCTAGGAACTGTCTCTTCGACCGAGTACCGAAAAAGTACCAATCGGTGTTCGACTCACAACTTAAACCAAAGAAGGTCTTGAACAAAGGGACAGTTGGAATGGTATCGCAGTGAAGAAATATGATAAGTGTTCATTTGAGCGTAATTTTATATCATATTCATATATGTTTTTCATATAATTTTAGAATATTATATCCCGCCGGTACTTAAAAAGTGTTTATTTTGATAAACAGGGCAAAATATCGGGACGTTGGGAGAAAGGAACCTTATAAAGGGAAATTGAGACAAAAATGGAGCATTTCTAGAGAAAGTACAAGGGCATACGGGCCTTCATACGACCTGTATGAACCTAGAGATTTGGAGGTCTTTGCAGTTAATCTCCTAAGGCCGTACACCACCCCGTATGAAGCTATACGAGATGTTTTACGGTCTGACATACGGTCGTACAAGTTGACGTGAAATCTATATGGGCTCGTATACGGCCCGTATGAACCCTCGTATGTTATAAGCTTCCAGTAATCAGTGGACCCAAGTAGGGGAAAAATGGTAAGTGGCGCTCTAAAACCCTAAAGGTGGGTATATAATCCGACTAATTAAGGCTTTAGAAGGGAGAGCTATCTTGGGAGAGGAAAAACCTTGATTGGGGATTTTGGGATTTTCATCACCAACCCTTGGAGGAAGAGAAGGGCAAAAGCTTAGAGGAGGAATAAAGAGATCCACCAACGGTGTATGTAATAGCCTTTCTTATTATGAATTTTTTGATTTGCTTTATCTTTGCAATGGATTGTTGTTCTCCTTTCATAGAGAACTAATTTTGTAGATACTTGGGTATGATGAACCCTTGGATTATGGATTAATTGATGTTGTCTTTCTATGTTTGAATGCTTGGTTGAATCTATTGAGTCTATTGGATGTTTTAATGTATATTAATCCCTCTACGTTGCAAGAGCCCGGAGAGATGTTCGTAGTCTATATAAGGGAAGAAGCGAATGCCTCCCCATGTGTAGACCATCTCCAATAGAGAATATTATGAGTATACCTAGAGCTCAGGTACTAAGTAGGGTGAGTCTTTAAGATGTTTTATTCGCACAATCTTTCCAAGAATTAGGTTCCCTAGAACATCATCGGTAAGGGCACTAAGATTAGTAATTCACCTCGAGAGAGGGAGTGAAAGCATCTTAGGAACCCTTGGCCAATATTCTACTAAGTATCAACATAGAGAGAGCTTCATCCATCTTTAGAATATAAATCCAAGGGGGATTCATTACCCAAGTATCCCCTTTGCATGATTGTTTGCCATCAATGTTGATTTGATCCCATTGATTGTGTTTTCAATTTCTTAATTTTAGGTTTAGATTACTATCACTCACTTTTAGATCGACTAGATAATAGACGCCTAGTGGGTAATAGTACTTCCTTCTCCCTGAGGATCGATACCCTACTTCATAGTACACTTTATTACTTGATACGAACCATGCACTTGTGGATTTTGCGCATCAAAATACCATGACAAATCTATATAAGGTTCTCTAAGAATTAGCGGTCAGTTGAGAAGGACATACGTCAAATACCTAGAAAATATCTAAGAAAATCTGGGTAAAAGGAAGTCTCAAGCCCCCTAACAACGCATCATAGTAGATCGCAATCTCATCCTCTTTCAAGGAAGTGCTAGCACGCTCAGTTGGATGAGGGACCCTAATCTTGTAGGAGAAACGGGGATCATCGAGCATATTGTTTTTTATCATTGCGTCTATCTCTAAAACCTTAAGAACATTCGGAAAAGCTTCCGAACAAGGTTTATGTTCTCTAACCTAGAAGAAGAAGGGACTGTAGAAGAAGATGTCATACCTTCTCGAGAAGAAATATCAAGGATTTTTAAGCACATAGAGCATATGTTCAGGTTCATAAACTATGGAGAGGAAGACGAAATAAGGGAGAAAAGGCTGGAAATTCACGCATTGCAGTGAGGAAAATGAAACAACAAAAGAAATAAAGGATCTTCTTTTAAAATGGTAAAGAAATATCATGCATAGTAACCAAATACCCTTGTATCTTCTTCAATAGACCATATCAACTTGTAGAACGGCTTGAAATCTTAACCGGACATGTGGATTTTACATCTGACAGTTTGGGATAAGGCGTATATAGAGGGGGACCAAACAGATGCCAACCACGTGGATCATAGGAAATGCGCCCGTCATCACCTACATCCTTCCCACGCCGTTCCTTTCTAGGAAACTCTGCAGGGAGACCAAATGGCATTAAGAATTAAATGTTACCCTTCTCTACACTCAATGATGATTTGGTGAGGCTTGCAACACAAGATTCAAAAAGTACTGCTCTCAGCGAGTACTATTACCTGTCAGCCCTCCACGCCTTTTAATTGGTTGGTATTCAGCAAAAGCTTCTTTCAATACGTTACTCGGATGAAAGCTGGTCTACTGCATCGAACATTGATGAATGGAATTCAAATTCGGATCCCACGTTCACTCCTTGAACCATACTAAGTCATGGAGTCACTTAATAGAGTCGGAAGAATTAAAACAAGACCCAATCCTCACCACAAAACCATCTCGCCTAGCCGACTATATGCTAAGCTTCTTTAGTCGACCGATGACTGAAGAATATAAGTTAATCACTCGAACTCAATGCAAGCACAGTTGAGGGGGGACTGATGATAAGGATGAAAATGGTAGGACAGGTGGCAGCCACATAATTATCCACGTGGAAGAATCCTGGGTGTCTCCTGTTTGGATCTATACTCACTTCTATTCAGTTTGGGGTCCTACTCTATTCGAATCTGAAACCATTCTGTTTAGAAATACTGTTCGGGCGCATGGGGTTCTGCTCGGTTTCATGAACTACTTTCTGTTCGGATCGCTATAAAATACCATATATTCGAAATTCCACTCTGGTCATTCTATTATGAATTCCAATGTTGTATTCAGTCATGCGGAATAAGAAGGTCCTGAGTAACCTGCCTTACTTTCTAGAAGGGTGAACAGCTGGAGCTTGGTTGGCAGATAAGCTGGCATCCAGATGACATCTAGAAGCCTCTAGAAGGAAGAACAGCTGCTCTGAGATGTAATCCGAGCTGGCCTTAAGTTGGCAAGCTGAGCTGGCAAGCAAGTGGGCAAGTGGGTTTCCCCCTTATCCAACACCTAAAAAAGGGGAGGAGTGGCCTAAGTTGGAAGCGGGACATTTTGGAGCAGTGAAGCCATGCCGCACTGGCGATTCATGCCTCCCCCTTTTCTTACTTGATTTGCCTCTCATTCCTTCTGTAAACTCCATCATCATATAGTGAATTTACTCCCAAGAGGGAGAATCGTGGTTTTTCCCTGATTTTGAGGGTTTTCCACGTTATTTTGGTGTTCATCCTTCTCTCTTGGGTTTGATTTTTCTTCATTTCCTGGTTCCCCACTTCAAACAAGGAATGCCATAGGGGGCTGATACAGCTCGACCGGTCGCATTTACGGCCGGCCCACTACATTACCCCCTATATATATATATATATATATATATATATATATATATATATATATATATATATATATATATATACAGCATTGATGCTTATAGGAATCTAAACGGTCCAGAATTTCAATCGTTAAGTGGGAGGACCAAACGGTTACCAAATTGTATGAAAATTGACAGGATAGCTTATTTTTAACAGATCTTCCCATCCATATAAAAAAATACTCCAGGGGCCCAAATGGGCGGCCGACCGGAAATGAACTAATTTCCGTAGACGATACAAGATATCATTGTATATATATATATATATATATATATATATATATACGCCCATATAGGATGGTGATATGTAGTGGGCCAGACTGTATCACCTTCCTATATATATATAATTATAATTATGATATAGTCAGGCCGGCAGCATCACTGTGCAAGTAATGTCGCCTGATTTTGAGGCATTTATAGTGTACTTTTTCCAAATTCAACCATATAGATGGAAAGAACATCGAATAATAAGATAACATGTCGATTTTCATACAATTTGTGAGGTGATGAGTATTCATCTTAAAAGGTGAAATTTTATAGAAATCTTATCGGTTCATAATTTCACCCTTTAAGATGAATGATATCGGTTTTTCATCCCAACTTCACTCTAACGGTTGAATTTGTAATTTTTAGGTACTAGATAGCAAAAGAGGAAGAAGGAGCAAGCATCCAAGCAATGTGAAAAGACATGCGATGTACATGGAAAACCCCCTAAATCCGGGGAAAAACCACGATGCCCAATCAAGAGGGCAAATCCACTAAATAGGGAGTGATTTACAAGAATATGTTGTACAGCTATCAATGATCTCCATGCAATAAGGATGAGGAGGGTTTTGAACATCATTGTGGTGGTGGTGGCCGGAGAGAGATGCTCGTCGGTGAAACCCATCCGAGAGGATGCATGAGGGCTTTGGGCTTGTCGGAGAGAGCATGGAAGCTTTCCGGGGAGCGAAGGGCTTGGAGGTGTAGGTGGGTAGCCTTTTTCTCGAGTTGGAGGAGTCTTTTTGTTCTTAATGGAGAGATCCCCCCGCCCCCTCCTGGAGAAGAGAGGTCCTTTTGTAGAAGAGAATTCGAGTTGATGAGAAGATCCCACTTTCCTCTGCTGGTTTCACGCCATCCCCAAAATCTGCCCCCGAATCCCGCATGTAATTGGCTTTCCAAAACTTATCTGATCCGTGTACTATCATTCTAGCCGGCCACGTGTCAACATCCCCATGGCCGAATATTTTACCCATAACACCAGAACCCCCTCAAGTATACTTGCGTACGAGTCCGAGTGATAGCCGAGTGGTTCTCTGCTATCGGTCGGCTCGGGGAGCTAAGCATTAAGTCGGGTCGGGTGGGCTCCATGCTTCACTTTGTTGGTTTCATAGAGGCGGGCTCG
This sequence comes from Dioscorea zingiberensis, assembly GCA_026586065.1. Taxonomy (NCBI): domain Eukaryota; kingdom Viridiplantae; phylum Streptophyta; class Magnoliopsida; order Dioscoreales; family Dioscoreaceae; genus Dioscorea; species Dioscorea zingiberensis. Next base: position 41,961,575 of record CM048819.1, on the reverse strand, counting down.
ACATGAAATAGCTTGGTCAGCTTGGTCGGCTTGACACGTAGGAGCTCAGTCGGCTCGGCATGGAATAGATAAGCATTTACATGAAGACCTTGGAGACTTCTCGGCCTTGGCATGGAATGGCTCGAAATGGCGCGGCGGACCGGTGCTCTTGAAGGATATGCCTCCGAGCGAATGCGCCTTTACGAAGAGTTTTCTTTGATATCCAACCGAGGCGTTATAATCGCATTGGACAGGCTCTTATGGAGGATACGACTTCGGGCCGAAGGGCATTCACGAAGGGATTTCGCTGATATCCCTTGAAGCGTTATGATGGCGTCAGATTAGCTTTCGAGGAGGATATGCCTTCGGGCTGAAGGGCGTTCACGAAGGACTTTAGATGATATCCCCTGAAGCTTTATGATCGCTTCGGATTAGCTTTCGAGGAGGATATGCTTTTGGGCTGAAGGGCGTTCACAAAGGGCTTTCGCTAATATCCCCCGAAGCGTTATGATCGTGTTGGATTAGCTTTCGAGGAGGATATGCCTTCTGGCTAAAGGGCGTTTACGAAGGGCTTTCTCTGATATCCTCGAAGCGTTATGATCGCGTCGGATCAGCTTTCGAGGAGGATATGCCTTTAGGCTGAAGGGCGTCCATGAAGGGCTTTCGCTGATATCCCCCGAAATGTTATGATCACGTCGGATTAGCTTTTGAGGAGGATATGCCTTCGGGCCGAAGGGCGTTAACGAAGGGCTTTTGTACGAACATGGTTGCTCGGCCTTAAAGAAGGACTTTTGCGAGCTTTGAAGCTCGGCCCCTTGGGGGGACTTTTGAGATAGCTTAGCCTTGGCCTTGAGATTTGTTCGTTCATGACCTTGGAATGGTTCTGCCTCGGTATGGAATGACTTTGGAGGTGGCTCGACCTCGGCATGTAATGGCTCGACCTCGGCCTCAGATGTGGAGCTCGGCCTTGGCTTGATGGAGATCGGCCTTGACATGGAATGGTTCGGCCTCGGCATAAAAAAGCACAACATGAGGGGTTTTTATGAAAATAGGCTCTCTTGGAGCTTTTCATTGAATGAACTTTTCGAGAGAGGAAAGAAGACATACCTTTATTAAGCTTGGAGCTCACTTAGAGTTTGATTATGTCGATTGTTGAAGCCGGACCATTCGTGGAAGCGAGAGTCGTTTGCTAGCGATCGATATGTAAGCCCTCAAGAATTTCTAGACCGAGTGTTGACAAGCTTGGATGCTCTTATGGGCATCTTTGCCCTTGCCATTGTCTTCATAGCTTCTTGTTCGAGTCCCCACAAACGGTGCCAAATTGTTAACGCAAAATCAGAGACGGACCCTAGTTTTGGCCAACAATTGAATTTATTTGGGAATGGGGGAAGAACTCAGAGGAGTTCGAAGAAGAAGGTCCAAACCATAGATGAGAGAAAACAAAATTTAATGTGCCCTTAAAATCGTGGGAGAAAACCACAAATCTCCATACTTGGAGAGAATTCCACTATGAAATCATTGAAAATACAATGAGAATCCTCCATTTGAGATCAAAGAGGAGGAGAAGAAGAAAGGAGAGGAACTGAGCTATTGGAGAGGTAGGGCTTTGCCGGAGTGATTGAGATTACATAGAATGGGGTGTGCCGTACTATTTATAGGCACCGGGATCGTGGAAGCTTGGGATGCAAGCTTCATCGAATTTGATCACGTGTGCTCCAGTTAGATGCCAGCTGAGTTGCCAAATCATGTTGCCAGCTCACACTTCTTCCATATGTTTTTGGATGCCAGATCATCAATTAGTTGAATTATAGCCGCCAGTTCTTTTAGAAGGATTAAGGGTTCCTCTGTGATCCTTTCGAAATCTAATATTGTTGAGTGCTTCGGTGTTGAGATGGGAGATTAGATTCTAGACGAGGAGTCTTCTCTTTGGAACTTAGGGGGGAAGCGTCTTATGAATCCAAGGGAGGGGTTATGTAGGGTTGCGATCAGTGGAGATGGTTCTGTCTTGAGACCTGAAGAGGCTTATAACCGAGGAGGGTGTATATTGTCCTTAGTAAGTTGATTTATGATTGATGGAATCCAGGGCTCGAATCTCTCCACGTGTCAAGCTGATCTGACCCCAAGTATTTCTCTATTTTCATCCTCTCTCTCTCTCTCTCTCTCTCTCTATATATATATATATATATATATATATATATATATAACTTTTTCAATCCACTCACATAAATTGTAATAAATATATAATTAAAATTTTTATTTATTTTAAAAAAATTATAAATTAACAAATTTCATTAAAGTTTAATAATTAAAAATATAATAGTATAGTTTAAAAATATTATATACTACATAAAATAAAAATTATTAAACAGTAGTTAATTTTAAAAATATTAAAACATTATTAAATATTCTTAGACATTAGTTCCCAAAAGTTTATACTCATGCCCGACCCACCCATTTACAAGGTCTGCAGTACACGGTTAAAACACGGGTAAATTATCTAAATAGTCACCCAATTATTGAGGTATTCCTATTTGAGTCACCCAATTATAAAAAATTTCAATTGTGTACCCCAACTTTAGAATTGCGTTCAATCAAGTCACCCATGGTAACACTGTTAACGGAAAGCTGACATGGCATGGCACGTGGCACCCAACATGCCACGTTAGCCTTGTCACGTGGTAGAAAAAATAAAAAAATTCTAAAAAATTCTAAAAAAAATTCCAAAAATTCTAACAAATTCTAAAAATTCTAAAAAAAATCTTAAAAAATATTTAAAAATATAGAAGTTCTTTAAAAAATCTAAATTTTTTTAAAATAAACAGGATTTTTAAAAGTTTCAAAAAATTCCGGTATGTATTCTAAAAAATCCTAAAAAATCTAAAAAAAATATATAATTTTTTTTAGATTTTGCATAAATATAAAGAATCCTTTATATTTTGCAACATCAGCCTTGCCACATGGCAAAATAACTTAAACTTTTCAAATAATTATCATTGACGTGTCAGCTGACATGGCATGCCACGTTAGTTGCCACTTGCTAGAAAAAATAAAAAAAAATCTAAAAAATTCTAAAAAATCTTAAAAATAAATAGAATTTTTTTAAAAATTCAAAAAATTAGAGTAAGAATTCTAAAATATTCTAAATATTATGTTTAGATTTTTTTTATTTTGTTTGGAAGGAGAGTAATACATACACAAAAAAAAAATTTTAAAAAAATTCTAAAAAATAAAGAGGATTTTACAACGTAATTACAAAAATAAAATTGGAAAATAGTGAAATGTGCTTGTATGTTGTGATTGTTGTGATTAAGGTTATTAAGGTTATGAAGTAGTTGGAATGGTTTTGAAGATGTTCATTTTATATTTTTTTTTTTCTTACAGTTTTTATTAATTTTTCAGGTTGATTGTTGTGATTACAAAGCCCATTTTAATTTCATAAATTACAAAATCACATTTTTTTTTTACCATTTTTCCAAGGTGATTGTTGTGATTACGATAAAAAATCTTGTTTATTTTTTAGAATTTTTTTAGATTATGTTTAGAATTTTCTATATTTTTTTAGAATTCTTACCGGATTTTTTTTTGTTTTTTTAAAAATCCTATTTATTTTTAAGATTTTTTAGATTTTTTAAATTATTTTTTTATATTTTTAAAGAATTTTTTAAGAATTTTTAAGAATTTTTTATTTTTCACTACTACGTCAGCAATAATTATTTGAAAAATTTAAGTTTTTAAGTTTTTTAGAATTTTTAGAATTTTTTTGGAATTTTTTTAATTTTTTAATGCTACTGACCGATGTAGATGTTGAGTCGCCACGCCACTTTCTCGTGTAATTCTAAAATGGATCTAATTAAAATTTTATAATTGGGTGACTCAAATAGGAGTACCCCAATAGTTGGGTAACTATGTAGATAATTTACCTTTAAAACAAAAAAATCACTCCAATATAGATAGTTTTTATGGGAATCTTTAGACATTTGCATAGAGCTTTAAATTTATTTGGCATGCCTCACTGCAGGAATCAGCAAGATCTACGATATGGAAATATAAAAGAAACACATAAAAGTTTTGTTAGTTAAAGATGAAATCTAACATCACTCATATGAACTGCATTGAAGACCATAAAAAACTCGTTTCTACTACAATCTTAAAAAAGGCATAATAAATGTGATGATTCTTCACATTGGAGGTAGAAACAACAGGTGAGTGTATCACGGGATCTGAATTTTTCTCTACCGATGATGCTTAGCAACTGATTTCAGAAGTCATACAAGAAAGAGTAGCAGCAGCAGGAAAGTTATAGGGCCAGAAACCACGGTCCTCATACAAACAAGAATTCCCCGCTTGGCAGTTTGTCCAATTAAAATTTCAAGCAGTAAACCAGTAGCATCTGCCAACAGCCAAATACATATTAAATCCTCAGCAAAGCACACCCCAAGATGCTCCCACAACAATGAGTCATGGGAGCCACTGGGTGCCATGCCGGCCGCTCACTTCTTACAGTCAAGACATCAACATCAGACAGCTGTTTGATACACTGGTTCCTTGGTCCGGGACCAATCACACCGCCGATCACATAGATCTCATCCCCAAGACCAATCATACCAAACCCAATCCTGCTCTGAAATTCTGATGCAGAAGAGACCGTCCTATCAGGTAGATTTCCCCGTTGCTGCTTCATGATCAGACCATTGCTCAGGACATATGGTTCCCCGCGGACAATAGCCATTGGACCCTGCAGCCAGCCATAGTCCTCTACAGCCCAATGTTGTCCCCCATCTTCCAGTATCTGCACTGTGGATAGACCTTTGTGCAGGACATGCATCTTTCCTCCGATCACCAGCCCAGAGCATGCTGAACTATGAGTGTGACGAAGATCAGGAAGAGGCTGCCAGAGATCAACCTCCGGATCGTAGATTTCAGCTTTCGAAATTGACTTTCTGCAGTTTGTGAAACCACCAGCAACAATAATCTTACCGTCAAATGCACAGCATGCAAACATGGCCCGAGGGACGAGCATGGGAGCTCGACGAGCCCATTCCTTTATGATGGGATCATATGACCAGACCTCATTGGTAGCAAATATCCTATCATGGTCTCCAGTTGATGGGTCAACCCGGTCACTGCCACCACCAATCACAAACAGCTTTCCAGCAACAGAGGCCACACCAAAGCGAGCAAGGTGCCTGATTTCTGATGGCATAATTGGGAAGGTAATCCAGAGGTCTCTTGCAGGATCATAGAGCTGCCAAGTATTCTCGGGCTCAAATGCTAAAACACACAACAATTCTTCTGAGGCACCAACCTCCAGCCGTGCTTTAAAGAGATCGGGGCTGCGAAGTGCAGCCCTCCATGAGCGGCAAACAAGCTGCAAGTGAGGATGGCAACAGAAGGGCACACGTGCAAGACACCGAAAAGCAACTTCATCAGGGAGACCATCAATTAGACAATGCATTCTGTCCTAGTTAATCATAGGATTCAGTTGTGGTCAATTCAAACTTGCACCTTGGACAGCACAACCTGAAATTAAATGTGAAGTGTTATTAGTCAAGATAAAGTAAAATAAATAAATAAATAAATAAAAATAAATAAATAAATAAATAGCACATAAAGAAGGTGACATTCCTCTTCAACCATTTCTTCCTAGATAAACATTGATTCTAAATTGAAGGGGGAAAGAAATAAATCCACATCAGAGTATGATAAACTGGGAAGTGGTCTTAAATCTCTAGACAACCTAAAAGGGAAAAAACCACAAAAATGAAAGAACCATAACCATTTAATCTTATATGACCATGTATGAATTTTAATTTAAGTTTTCATCAGTCATGTTTCGATAACATGTGATGTTCAGATCAAATATGTCCATTTGTGCTTGAGATGGAACAGCTCCTTCAATGGCAAGGTCAAAATCTTGTAATCTGCTGGAACTTCTCTGAGTTGCCAATACAATGGCATATAGACCATTAATTGTAAAAGTGCAATTTCTGAGAGGCAAAACCTTGTCTCAACCTACAAGCTAAAATTGCAACATTAAAAACTTTCTGTAATTGCAAACATCAGATGTGCCCAAGGTTTTAAAACCAGTGAAGGTCATGGCAACCAGGGGGGTTCATGACAGTAGGCAAAAGATGGGCAAAGTAGTGGCTGCCTTGTGCCCAGAGTGCAACAGTTTTTTTTTATTTTAAAGCTTACAGAGGAGTGACCAAAAAATCCATGGAAATTGCCATAGAAACCATTGTGAATCCTTTCTATAACACAATGGACTCATTTGTGGCTAAATTCATGCATAAGATAATCATGTTACGAGATAAAATTTGTCATGGAGAGAATGGAAAATGGTATTAGACCAAAACAACTGTATCCGCAGGAGAAATTCTCAAGCAAACAAACAAGTTGAATGCCTCCACTAATCAGTATAACAAACCATCTCATATTTCCTCAAGGGAGAAAGTATTGCTGTTCTGGATCCTACTCTGGAACAAAGCACATCATTAAAGGAGGACTATTAGAAAACTACCTAAGCCACCCACATCTTTTATGGAAGCATATTGTGAATTCTTTAGGAATATTATTTCCAAAATGTAAAAATAACAATTTAAAATTGAAGGACTATTGAAATATAGAAACATATACAAAAAATAAACAGTAAACAGTAACTGAGGAAATCACATGAAATATAAAAATAGAAAATAAGGAAAAATAAACAGCCAACAGGCAACCATACACACCCTTAGTTACCATCAACATGTATAGAGAATGTATAGTTCTAATTAACAACAGGTTGGACTGTCAATGAGCCTGCCCAGCCTTCAATATAGAAATTCTTTAGGGCCATTATAACATTTTTTAGGAATGCATTGAACAAGGCATATCACAAAGGACTTGGAGATGACCAAGATTCGAATTAGGAAGGGTTGGAGACTAACTATTCATGAAACCCTAGTACACGTTCATCACATTAATCCAATCTTAAATAAGTGGTTGTATCATGTCGAAAGTTATTCCTATTTTTTTATATGGCACAGCTTCTAGAATAAAGTGATCCCTTGACTGTATATGGTCCCAAGACATAGTTTACAACATAGTTGCAATTTTCAATTTCTTCTTCAATACACGTCAAAACTGAACCATTCAGTTTTTCCGGTTTCAGTTCAGCCACAATTTCATAATTGCCAAATTACAAACTTCACAAGACCTCTAAGCAAGGAGCTAGACACCCCAATCAAGTAGCCACTACCAAAATCGGAAAAAAATATTTTAGAACATTATTACATAAAATCAAGCAGTTACAAAATATGTTTAAGAACTGAAATTTAATCATTTATCTAAGCTTATTGTAAGAAACAAGCTTCTTTAGATTTTCAATATATAAAGTATAAAAAATCAAAGCATGCTAGTGTAATCAACTAAGAATCAATCAAAAGATCCTGTTCTTCCTGGTTGTAATCATTTTAATCATCTCTTAATAATAGCCTTCTTCCTCAATGTTATCACTACACACTTGAAGCCATTTGCGTACATATGCTAATTCTTTGACACTGTCATTCTCGTCAACTTTTACCCCATTACAGCACTTGTTTTGTGTGAATTCAGCTTTCTTCAACCATGTGTTCATTTAGATTATAGAAGAATGGCTAAGACCACATAAGCTTCCTTTCCAAGGCCATTTTTAAAATTATTACATGGCAATTTCACTAACCAAGGACACATTGTTAGCTAGCATGTTTTTGTCCAAGGGGAACCTAACCTTTCCCAGAGTAAACCGGGTTAGTTAATCTCAACTTCCCAAAAGCTAATAAGTTTACCAGCTCATACTTTCTATTTTTAGTGAAAAAGATAGTTTTGTCCTCTATTTGAACATGGTTACTCAATTGGCTCTAGCATATAGAGGGAAATGAAAGAAAAGGTTTCCATTTTCAACTGGAAAGGTCACAGAAAAGGTCAAGATTAAAAAATAGAGTCAACTAAAACCAAACCGAAAGGATTCTATCTAAAAATTTAAAACAATAGTATCCATATACAGTTTGAAACATACCAAAAATTTGTATTCCTGTCCAAGTTAATATTGGGAACATTGAGGTGGGAAAGTTTAGATATGGCATCAGAAATTTAACTTTCTGGAGCAAAAAAAAAAACAAAAACAAAAGAGTTAAGCATGTCAGCAATTATTGACAACTTACAGAGGTGGTCTTGGTAATAATTGGTTCAAGAATAGCCAACCATAACAAAGGCCTTCAATAGTTTTTACAAAAGGATCTATATAGCCAATGCTAAATTAATTTGGAATAAAGCTTTGCTGCTGTTGTTGTTGCTTTCCTCATCATCATACTCCAGTTAATTCTCTTACATCTTGGGATAAAATAGGAGTTTCTCCAAACGAATTATTTAAAAAGTTTAAAAGGATAAACAGCAATCACCTCAACGGATCGTTTATAAACCTATTGTCAGTGTACTTTTTATGTAATTATTGGTGTAAATCTGAAATATCAATAAAAGAAATAACTGAGAATTAGGCAATGATACTTTCACAAAATGTCTAGTCTAAAGTTATTTCAATCGGAAGTTACTCAAACAATAAGATTTAACCTGCTCTTAACCATAAGAGATTAGTTCTCAAAATCATAACACATGCTTAACAATGGAAATTGAGAAGGTGGCTTAGAATCCACGATTGTTTATGTATTCTAGTCTTCTAGATAGTAAATTGGATTGACCCATAAGAAGGTGATAAAAACAAATAGGGTATACATAAGACGTTTACCCACTCTCGAGGTTAAACACATCAACCAGACCAAATTTCTGGTAAAGAAAACAAATCCAATAAAAGGTTTTACAAAATAAGCCACATTGTGGATCAACTTCCCACTTGATTTAAGGTAAACCCTTGGTTAAAATGCCTTCTTCAGGTATTTGAAGTGTCATAAAAGAATTTGTGGTTGGGACCATATCAAAATTGGGAAAAATCTTCATATAAGGTGCTATCAGAGGAAAATTAGCTGTTTATACCAACAAAAACCAACAATCAAAGCCTCATCAGACCTTTGGCCATCTGATTAGAGGTGGTTCTGTCAAGATATAATTTTTCCGTATAAATAAACACCAGGTATGGACTGCAGTACAAAACTTTAAGTACATAGGATAAACAAATTGAAAGAAAACTATTTTAAAATGAAAATCATTGGTAGAAAACATTTTAATAAGAAACATAAGTCACTAAACAAGCAACTCTAGACAAGTGAAACATTTGTCATAAAAAATTATAATTTCAAACTTTAATACTTCATATTATATACAGAAGTGGAGCAACAAAACAAGTAATGAACAGTTTAGATGGACATCAAATTAAAGCAAAAATAAAAGCAACCTAAAAATGCAAAGTCAGAAATCTGGCATAATTTGGATTAGCGAACCTGGTTGATAGAGACCAAAACAAGATTCTGGGCTGTAGTTTAAACAAGTAAACTGTTCAATCAACTTCTGACAATATGGAAGAACCACTGCAAGCAGAAATCACAGCCAGAACCAAGTGTGAAACATTGAACAAAATAAAGTGAAGAGTAACTATATAAAATGGAAATCATACGCCAAATAGTTAAGAGTTGGAGAACGCTCACATTGAAGAGTTTCTATATGAAAGAAAGTTCTATTACAAAGAATTGAAGAGCACTCACATTCAATAACTAACAAACTTTGTATAGCTACTCGAATTGATAACATGTCCCAAAGTGAGAATACATACAATCCAAAGTCAAAAAAACTGACAAATAAGAAACCATCTTATGTTGATTTTACAGAAATTTTCATTAAACAAAGCCCATAGTTTAGGATCAACTTCAATCGCCCAGACCCTGACCCAAGCCCATTTACAATGTTCAGGAGCACATGGAAGAATCAATGTTCCTAGTTTTTTCAATGACCGATATTGTAAACGGACCTCAACTCCCTAAACTTGGTTTGCAAACTAAGCATGAAAAGAACATAATTCCTTAATCTAAGGGACAAATAATAGATAATCCCACTTATCTCTACTTGATGTACCTAAGGTGAGTAACAATATTTTGGGAGAATTACCGGGTAAATTTGTATTGTTAGAATATGTTAAGTACTTTCACCAAACTCAATTCTATACATTCCATGGTTAAGATTAAAATTGACGATGTGATTAATATCTTAGTTGAACCTAAACCCTTTTGCATTTAGAAACTTTTAGGATGCTCATCCCATAAAATCTTAGTTGACAGCATCTAGTATGAAAACCTACCTTCTTATCATCAAGACTGTGTTACCAGCAAGTCATACATCAATTAAAATGGAAAATAAATAAATACTATGAAACTATGCTTCAAGGTAAGAAAATGATAGAATCACATGGCTGGCATTCAACAAGTTTGGTATGAAAGAAAGTATTATTTAAAGAAATTCACATGTTTAGCAATTACGATTTGCTCTTGATTAAGAAGAAAATAGTGTTGAATATCCAAAACCTATAACGATATAATCATGTTTAATGTCAATATTAAAAAAATTGACTAAAAAATAACTATTATAAACACAATTTACTTCTTCGAATATAAATGTTCATCTAACTCAGATCTCAGAAGTATTAGTAAAAAAACTCTAATCAAAATCTCAATTCTAATAATCATTTAATAAACAATACAATAGCTAGTTGTTTACCATCTATATCAGGATTTTTAAAATTCATTGACTGAATGTGGCATTAGCTGTCAAGAAAATTAAATTAATTTTCAATCAGCTACACTTCTGAGATGATTAAATTATTTGATATTTAAATAGGGCATCTAAAGGGAACATTAAGCCCTCAACCAATATGAGTAAAATTTTTAAATAATTTAAAACTTTTCTGATACTAAATTATGAGAGGCAGTCACTGGGGTGGTAACAACACTTTCTATTTTTGGAATGTAATATTTACGGAATCCCCATGAATAAATAGAACATCAATTAGAGTTTTGATTATTGAGATTAGAATAAAAAGATACAGACCTAGAAATTGTTATGAAACAAGAACTACTAAGATGCTCATAATATTTAAAATCAGTCCAACTTAGGAGAAAAAAGCCTTTAAATGGTATCTCATAGGAAATTACCTGAGCTCAAACAGCCATTATAGCGATATTATCACTTTATTTTTTGCAAGTGATAAATAAAAACAATGTAGCAGCTTACTATGAATTAATTTTCAAAATAAAACCTAGAGAGATGTTTGCTTAATTCCTTGACCACACCCCTATGCTCATAGTTAAATTTACTCAAAGCATAAATCAGACGGTGAATTCCATTGCTTAATTAGAACATAATAATAAATGTACCAACACTCAGACTTATGAATGAAGTGGGTCTCCTCTCCCAAAAAGGAGATTGATCAAACTTACTCAGGACAATAAGCGCACAAGACCATGGCCAATGCAGCCTATTTTTAAGAACCATCAACGTTGATGATAATTTAGACCAGGGGCAAGCCCAACGTGCAAAATGAACATGTGGTTAGAAATTCAGATAAATTGTGAAAAAGTCATCATTAGCACTAGGAATTACAAAGACCTTATTGAACAAATTTAGTTGTGAAATTGAGATCAACGATGACTTATAAGACTAAGAACAAATATGATTATAGCCATGGTATAGTATACAGAACCAAACTTTCTCAACTCAATGTCATGCACTAATTTGCCATCATAAACCAATTCTCATATTAAAAATAGATTAAAAGAAAGTTTTTAGCAATCTAACACCAACTGATGGAAACAGCATTTCTTTATTTATTTTTATTATTATTATTATTATTTTTTACAACCGATGTTCAGACAGAAAATGAAAAATATGAGAGATTACAGGATAAAGCAGGCACACTAATGATAATGTTGAGCATCAAACAAATTCACACCCATCTATCGTAATTGCTTCGTTGGATATGGCCTAAATTAAAAACAACATCCTGCAGACACATTCCCAAGATCCTACAGTAATTCAAATTGAGCATCAAACTAAACAGCCTACCACAATAACGCATCAATTCTCCAGCGAATCAATTCAGAGTCTCAAAAACTCATCAATTTCACAGGCCAAAAAAAAAAGTATATATGAACAGCAAGTCATTTAAAGAACGCCTCACAAACCTCTAAATCCCAAAAAAAAAAATAATAAAAATAAAGCAATGACAACAACGGATTTAGGATCTCAACAACAATCATAACAGAAATCACAGAAATGGCCGATATCCTGAGAATCAAATGCTAATAGGAAAGGACAGAGATTATACCCGCGGAATTAGAGGCGTATCTGAGATAGAGGGTTCAATCATAGAAAAACAGAAAAGAAAAGAAAAAGAAAAAAATAGAAGATAAGAAAAGAAGAGAAGAATTAAATTGGAGAGGAATTGGGGGAGGGCTTGTAAAAGCGGCTCAAGAAGGAGATGTGCACTATGCGCATATGCGTTTTAAGGGCAGGAGAAAAAGAAAGCTCCCCAAAGACAATGGATTTTCTGGGAACCAAAAGGACCATCAAAGAGACCACTCGATCAACGGCCAGGATTTATCGGAGATGCGTGTGGTGCTTCATCCGCTTCAGGACTTGTCAAGTTCTTGGATGTGATTGATGGGTCCTGCTTTGTAGCCATCTGATGGTTGTTGAGATTCGTGCGGCGCATACACCATTCCATTCAATGTTTCATATTATGTAAAAGCGTTGGAGTAGGACTGGCAAACGATCAAACTGTTCGCAAGCAACTCGAGTTCGATTCGATATTAGCTCAAGTTCGATTCGATTATTTTAATAACAAATTGAACTTAAACTCAAATTTGAGCTCAAAAAATAAGTGAGTCGAACTCAAGCCAGAGTCAGCTCGTTTGAGTTCGGTTTGAAGTTCGAATATATATATATATATATATATATATATATATAATTATTTGGGTTACATTATAATTATGTTTAGCATTTGTAATGTGAATTAATTTTATTATAATTTTATATAGATTTTTAAATGATGATAACCATGTTTAGCATTTGTAATGTGAATTTTATTATAATTTTATAATTTTTTTTTTATTTTGAGCTTTTTTGAATTGAACTCGAATATTTATAAATATTATCGAGCCAAACTCGAGCCGAACACGAGCCGAAAATTATAATTCGAACTTGAACCGAATTCGAACTGAATATTATAATTTCGAACTTCGAAAGAACTTCGAAATAACAATGGAATTTCGAGAACTCAAGCTAGGCTCAAATTGCTCAAGTTCTACTGCTTCAAATTTCTACCTTGGAGTATGCATAATTACAGATTTATGCCCATTAATGTTGTATTTACATCTGTACCCACAAAATCTTTTTATATATATGTATATGGGGTTAGAATATTACCTATGTTGTTTAATCTCAAAAATTGCTTAAGTTTCATTTTTTTTGGAAAAAAAAGGGGAAAAAAAGATAACATTGTTTGGGAAGATGGGTTTAGGCTGTATTTGGATTGGCTTATGAAAAAAGTTTTTTTTTATTTGATAGAATAGTTTTTTAATAAAAAGACTTTTTCAAAATAAATTAAAGGGCTTCTGTATAATTTGTGTTTGGATGTGTTAATGCAGAAATATTTTATAATTGAAAAGTTTTGGTAATTATATAATTTGTGTTTTGGTAATTGTATAATGGATAGAAGCAGCCCACCCAACCCAACGGCAGAAGCTACTCACTGTGGAAAAAATTGCTAAATGAAGTCTGGAGCTTACAAGGGATAAAGTCTGCCAACAACATGCAGGTGCAAACTTTGAGGACGAGGTGATCTTGACGTGAACTCAGAGATGGGTGGTGGACATCCAATAAAAGAATGACCCTCACCGTAGTCAAGCACGGCACCAACCCCCTCTATCAACCGAGAGTGATGTAACACTAATATGCAATGTATAAATGAGCACGAAGGATCCAAGAGGAGTGATTTGCATGACTCCCTCATGCTTAGGAAAGTCACATATAGTATGTACTCAGCTAGGATTGTAGACTTAGTTTTGACTACTACTCGGGTTTGTATGCCATATTGAAACATGTCTGCTCTACTGAATAGGAACAGGGTATGAACCTCCAAGAGGCCATGTAGACCTGAACACATAAGGGAGACCACAACTATTAGGGGTACAAGTGAGCTCTTTAAACATCGGGACAAGTTTCTTTTGCCAAAAAACAAACCAATAAAAATGAAATAAAGCGAAGAGCGAGTCAAAAAGGTGGGAGCAATAGCTTGCCCTAATTTTGTTTTGTATATCCTACTAGTTGAAAGTGTTGAAAGACTAATCCGAAATGGATCATGCTACTATTCATATTTCTCCATGCAGGCATCTATCCATATGACATATAATACCCCTGAGAAAGTACCATTACACCAACATCCTGCTACAAGCGTATAGAATCTTCATTCAGACAAGTACTAGCATGAGAGAGTTTTGCTGCTCCACTCCACTACAATAATTTTTTGAATTCGTCAGTGCTACCTGTTTGGTGCTATTTCGTTCACCACAAACCAGAAACTATTTGTAATAGAAAATCATGTAGGAGCCTTTTTTCACAATCAATGAACGTGGTTTATCCACTTTTATCAAATAAAAAATTGTATAATGCCAAAACAACTTCTAAAAAATGGTTTTTTTTCCAGAAGCTTCGAACCACCAGCTTCTAAAAAAGTTGCTTTTTTTTTTTTACAACTTTTGCTTCTCCTAAAAAGACAACACAAACCACTTTTTTTTGTTTTGTTTCTAGAAGCGCTTAATTTGTAAGAAAACTTTTGTGAGCTTCCGAGAAGCTGATCCAAATGGGGGCTTAAACCTAACTCTAACTTCTCAAAAATAATGTATGATTTTGGTAGAAAAAAAATTGACAAAATAAGTTTTGTAATTAGTATATAATAGAGAAGATTGAAAAAGGTTATAAATGACCATTTTACCCTATATATATATATATATATATATATATATATATATATATATATATATCTGTCAATTAATCCTTCAATGCAATTGCACCTTTCTCTAGTTTATTAAAAATACAGTAATCGGTTATTACAATTGATAGTAAGATACGTAAATTAAAGGTAAAATAACAGTAAAGAAATATATAGGAAATTAACATATTATTATTGTTGAGGATCGATGCATAGTGGATCAAGGAAATGAATGCACAATCTCACACAAGAAGAATTAGGGCAACAAGCAAACACAAGAGACACAAGGATTTAACGTGGTTCGGCTAAACAAGTATATATCTATGGGCAGAGGCGACGAGAAAATTCCACTATAACTCAAGAATAAAGATTATAAAGCTTCTCAAAGCTTAATCTAACAATGGCTTCAAAACACCAAGAAAAGAAACATGAACATGCTCACAAGCATGGAGAGATAAATAATCAGAAACCTTGGAATCTCCAAGCCTATCTCAAATCCTTCTGCTAATCGCAAAGCCTTCTTCTTCTGCCTTAACCTCAAGAGGTCTCACACTTTTTCTTATAGAAACCCTCAAAATTTCTCTCTCTGTTATTTTTACCGTAGCCGCCCCGAATAAAACCTAATTTTAATTCAAAACACGGGCGTGCTTAACATTGCACGGGCGTGCTTGATCCCGTGCACATCTCGGGTTTTCTGAGAACAATACTGCAGACAAACACGCAGTGAAATAGAGAGTTGCAGGTCCCACAACACGGCCTTGCACAAATAGCACGGGCGTGCTTCTTCACTGCACGACCGTGCTTCAATAGAATGTCATGTGCACGGGCACCAACATGCCCGTGAACATGAGATTTGAAGCCAAATTCAACAATTCTCCACCTTGGCTTAAAATTTCTAGGAACTCTCTCAGAACTGGATCACCTCTGCCATACATGCCCCTAAGGGCCGTCATCAGCTGCGAACACCGATCAAGTCCAATTAATGCTTGAACTTCTAAGTGGGAATGGACTTGGTCATCATATCTGTCAGGTTTTCCTCAATAGTAACTTTATTGATAACAACATCACTATGTAACACATGATCCGGAACAAAATGATACCGGACATCTATGTGTTTTGTTCGTTCATGAAATATTTGATTCTTAGTCAAATGTATGGCACTCTGGCTATCACAAAACATAACAGTATCATTCTGCTTTAACTCCAGACTAGTAACCATCCCTTGTAACCATAAAGCTTCTTTAACTCCTTCTGCCACTGCCATATACTCTGCTTTTGTTGTAGATAAGGCAACTGTAGACTGTAATGTCACCTTCCAACTGATAGCACTTGCAGCAAACCTGAACACATAGCCTGTTAAAGATCTTCTCTTGTCCAAATCCCTAGCATAATCAAAGTCTACAAAACCAGCAACACTGCTAAACAGTCACTCTGATCATACACCAGACACATATCCATAGCACCTCCCAAGTATCTGAGAATCTACTTCACCGGCTGCCAATGCTCTCTACTAGGACAAGACATGTACCTCCTCACAACACTGACTGCATGTGAAATATCTGGGCGAGTGCAAACCATAGCATACATCATGCTTCCTACTGCACTCGAATATGGGATACAATCCATCTGTTGTCTCTCATCTTCCTTCTGTGGTGACATCTGTGCCCTGAGTTTGAAATGGGTTGACAAGGGAGTAGACACCGGCTTAGCATGAATCATACCGAAGCAATCAAGAACTTTCTCAACGTAATTTATTTGAGATAGTCTAAGCTTACCAGCTTTCTTGTCTCTGTAAATCTCCATTCCTAAGATCTTCTTAGTTGTTCCCAAATTCTTCATCTCAAAATCACCATTCAACTAAGATTTCAACTTGTTGATCTCCGACATGTTCTTTGAGGCAATTAACATGTCATTAATATATAGCAACAAATAGATACAAGAACCATCTTGGAGCTTCTTATGATAAACACAAGCATCATAATCACTTCTCACATAATTTTGACGCATCATAAACCTACCAAATCGCTTGTACTATTGCCTTGATGATTGCTTCAAGCCATACAAAGACTTCTTCAACAAACAAATATGGTTTTCTTTGCCAAAAACTGTAAATCCCTATGGTTGATGCATATAAACTATTTCTTCCAACTCACCATGCAAGAATGTCGTTTTAATATCCATCTGCTCAGGTTCAGATCAAACATAGCAACCATGGCAAGCAACACACGAAATGGAGCTATGTTTCATAACCGGAGAGAAAACTTCATTGTCATCAACACCCTCCCTTTGATTGAAACCTTTAGCTACCAATCGTGCTTTAATCTAGTTTCTTCAACCCCGGGGATACCTTCTTTCTTCTTGAAAACCCATTTGCATCCAACAACCCTTTGGCCAACCGGCGGTTTAACTAACTCCCATGTGTGATTCTTCTCTAAAGATTCCATTTCTTCATTTATGGCAACTGACCACTAACTTCCCTTAGTACTTGTGACAGCCTCATTGCAACTTGTAGGTTCTAAACCAATGAACTCCGCCACACTAAGTGCATAAGCTACTTGGTTAACATTTGCATACCTCTGAGGAGGTTTGATCTGCCTACTGGGTCTACTAGTAGCTATATTGTCTACTAGTATCTTCACCATGAGATTCTTCTTCTGAAACTCTTTCAACTTCTGGAACTGAATTTTCTACATTTGGAGTAAATATACTAGGATTCTCCACCTGAAACTCCACCTACTGCTCTTCATCGTGATTACCCTTACTAGTGGACTCCTCCTTTTCCCAGGAAATATTAGTGGACCGAAGCATGGATATCTCATCAAATGTTACATCTCTGCTCATCATGAAATTGGGTGATTTTGGATCAGTACACCATAATCTGTATCCTTTCACCCTTGGCCATATCCAAGAAATACACATTTCTTTGCCCGTTGCTTCAACTTTCCCTCATTTATATAAGCATATGTCGGGCAACCAAATACCCTCAAATTAGAGTAGTCAGCAGGACGACCAGGCTATTCTTCTTCTGGAGTGTTCAGCTCAATAGCTGTAGATGGGGATCTATTCACCAAATAGTATGCCGTATTTACATCCTCAACCCAAAAGATCTCACTAAGCCCTGCATTCAATCTCATAAACTGAGCTCGCTCGAGGAGGGTTCTATTCATGCGTTCTGCAACTCCATTTTGTTGTGGAGTGTGTCGAACAGTGCAGTGTCTCACTATTCCTTCATTGTTGCAGAACTTATTTAATTGACCTGAGCAAAATTCTAAACCATTATCCGTTCGGAGATGCTTGATTTTCTTCACAGTTTGATTCTCAATCAAGGCCTTGAACTGCTTGAAGAAGACAAACACTTGATCTTTGCTCTTCAGAAAATACACCCATACTTTCCTTGAGTAATCATCAATAAATGTTAACAAATATCTGAAGCCACCCTGAGATAACACTGGAGAGGGACCCCAAGGTCAAAGTGAATATAATCAACTGTGCCTTTAGTTTGATGAACTCCAGTGCTGAACTTCACCCGAGTCTGCTTGCCAAGTACACAATACTCACAGAAATCCAGCTTTCCAGTGCACTGACCAGACAACAAACCCTGTTTGCTCAACACTGATAAACCTCTCTCACTCATATGCTATAACTTGGTGGTGTTAGAATCTGGATCAACTGATGACGACATAGTTGTAGCACCTATAACTGTAGAGCCATCCAAAAAATAGAGCCCCCTGTCCAAATGTCCACGCATCACTTTCAATGCATTGGAGAATACCTTCAAAACTCCACCTCCACCTGAGTACCGGAAGCCTTTTAGGTCTAAAAAGCTCAAGGGAATGTGATTCTTCTTCATTTCTGGAATGTGCTGAACTTCTATCAAGTTTCTAACAATACCATCATACATCTTGATACGAACTGAGCCAATCCCCACTACCTTACAAGCATGGTCATTCCCCATTAGTGCTGACCCAATACACTTCTCGTAACTAAAGAACATTTTCCTAGAAGTACTAATATGGAATGTAGCAGCTATATCAAGAATCCATTTCTTACTAACCTGTGAGTTTGATACTGCTAGAACTATTTTAGCATCATCTGAAGACTGAGCAACAACTATATTTGTATCATTCTGCGCCTGCACTTGTGGTTCACCATTTTCCTTCTTCTTTGGACAGTCTCTCCTTATGTGCCCGAATTTCTTACAATAGTAGCACTATACTCTTTTCCTGGACTGTGACCTGGAGGCTTTATGACCTGAATTTCCACCTCTAGTTTTGGATCTTTCTCGAGTAACCAAGCCTTCTTCTTGATTGCTTTCAACTGCTTTTCCTCCTAGTTGCTTTCTCAACTCATTCGAACCCAAAGCAGCCTTTACTTCATCAAGAGTGATCTCATCATGGCGATAAAGCATGTTCTCCAAAAAATTCTCATAAGAAGAAGGTAGATAACACAAAACAATCAAAGCCTGATCCTTATCATAAATCTTCACATCAATGTTATTGAGATCCATAACAATTGAATTGAAATTATCTAGGTGCTGAGACAAGTATATACCTTCTTCCATTTTCAAAGTATAGAGACTCTACTTGAGACAGAGTCATTTTGTCAACGACTTTGTCATGTACTTGCTTTCCAAACGAAGCCATAGACTAGGTGCAGTGGTAACTTCTGAAACTTCCCGTAAAACTTCATCTCCAAGACTAAGTATAATAACACTGTGTGCTCTTTCCATCATCTCATCTTTCTATTCATCCAAAAGTGAATCTGACAACTTGTCTCTGTCATCCAAAAACTTTAAAATGGTGGTACGTTATGAATTAATTTGGTACAAAATCCCCCAACAAACACTTAGAATGCATCATTGACTAATTAGATTCAAAGAATAAAAAAGAATGATGGTTCAACCACAGTGAATACTACTTGAAAAGAGAGGCCGCAAATGTGGAAGTCGATCCTTTGGGTCGTGTTTGGTAAAGTGTTAAAAAGGGATATCCCCCTTTGACCCTACCAAGGTAAACAAATAACAATAATATTCTCATGTATTATTCTACATGGGAATAACATTAAATAACTAACACTGTTTTTAGGCTACCTTCCAGTTAAACTAATTGTCAACTTTATTATACAACTGCTTTGTGAAATGACTACATCACCCTTTCTTATTTGGGCTATATAACAATCTTGTTAATAATGTAACTGCAATAAAATAGTTGATTAATGTGTTAGTTTTTTTTTCAATTTTATGTGTGGCCCACGTGCCATATCTTTTGGGGTTTTAAAAATTTATAATTTAATTGATGATAAATGATTTAATAAAGGATAAATGATTTAATAAAAGATAAAGGTGTGTGCTAAATATCTATTGGTCAAAATAAAGAGAGGTAGCTTTATTTTAATACCTGCACTCGTTGATGTACTGTATGAATAAAAATCTTTTAGAAATTGGCCCTCTCTCTACCCACGAAAGATAGTCTTCTCCATCAGATTTGTCTGTCAAGATCAAAGTGCTTAAGTGAGAGAAACTAGTTCTCTGATTATCTCAGAAGAAAAACATCATTAAACAACGTACATTATTTCCAAATTTTATGTATTGTGAAAATCATATTGTTCAAGATCCTGGGTATTAAATCTATGCAAAATTGGGGTTTGATTTGCATGATCATAAAATATTTCATAATATGTGGTATCAGAGACAAATTTTAAGAACTTATGATTTTCCATTAATGATTATGTTCTTTCATGATTATTTTTGATAAATTTTTTAAATTTCTCTTTTGTTGTAATTACTAAAACATTGTATTCATGAGTTAACATAATTTTGCTTGAAAAGATAATTATGTAGGATGTATATTATTGAAAGTTTTTATACTTCATCTATGTATTTTATTAAATTGAAACCATTATGATTGTTATTGTTTGATTTAATGTGTATATTATGGATAATTTGTTTGTAACGCCCCGAGCCGAATCCTGGGACCTCGAGCGCATAAACAGATCGACCGTACCCAAGTGGAGACTAGCCCCACTCGAATACAAGGCCTAAGTAACAATAGCAGATAACATAATATAATCCAAAAGCTCATAATTCCATTAAAAGTCAGAGTACTAATGCGGAAGATAAAAATACAAGGATTCATACGCCCTATACAAAATAGTCTTCTAATGGTACTAAACTGGTGACTCCCACTCGAAAAAGAAAATATCAAGGTCTGCCGACCTTAGCAAATCAACCCCTCCCGGCTATCTATACGACACCTGAGATCGTGTCACCTACTCCTCAGAACCTGAAAGGGAGGAAAAGAAAAAGAAGTGAGCTTTCGAAAGGAAAGCTCAGTAAGTGCCCTGCAGAGAAATCAGGATATGCACAACCACAAAGTTAATATATGGATCATATCAAGGAAACAATCAGATCGGCACAAGAAACCAAACAAACGGGGCCCCCCAATCATACCTCCACAGTCAGCACAAGTGTCGCACGCCTCAATGGTCAACTGTCGGACGAAAGGTGGCTATGCTCCATGGGTACGCATGCCCAATCCAGACACATACCGACCCAACCTAAACACAAGCACCATGAGTCTCACAGTAATGTCCCAGTCCACAGTGGCATGCTCAGCGAGCATCCAACAACAAACTTGTCCAAACAATCAAACAACAGATATGGAAACATCAACAATATATATGTCGGGAGTCAACAACAGATATCCAAATCATAACAACAAGTACAATCACGATACCAATAAAGGACATACCAAACCAAATAATAAGAAGGCTAAAGAAACCCATCTCTGGGTGGGAGCTAGGCAAGAGTCACTTACTTCAATTCGAGACCTACTCCTAGCGTGACCCATTTCTCCACGCCAATACCTCTTAGCAAATCCCTCACAAGAGATCACTCAATTTCTTTTCTCACTGAATTGTATATCGATTCTCTAACTATGCCTCTCCTTATATAGAGGGGAGTGTCCTAGTCTTACTCTAACGAGATAAAGATAAATCACAAATATTTTATAATTATTTCTATTCGATAAGTTTTCATCCAATTCAAATTCAACCTTCAAATCTTAATCAAAATAAAACTTATATTTGAGATAGAGATCAATCATAAACAATCTACAATTATCTCTAAGAGATAAATCTTTATCTAATCCAAACTCAAACATTGAATCATAATCTAATTGTAATTCATAATCATAAACAATCTATAATTATCTCTACGAGGTAAATCTTAATCCAATTCAAACTCAAACATGAAATCATAATCAAATTAAAATCCATATTTGGATAAAGATCAATTATAATTATTTTCATGAAATAAGTCTAATTTAATCTCAAATATAATATCCTACTCAAGTTACAAGTCATATTTGAAATAAAGATAAATCATAATTATTTTATAATTCTCTATTTTATCTCATATTAATCCCTACAAGGTTAATCCAAGTCAGGTGGCATGATGAATTGGACCATGTTGGTTTAAACACATTAAATCATCATTATTTTAATTTGGTCCTCCAACTAATAGGTAATTACAAACAATCTCTTCACATTTTCATTCTAGTACCTATTTATGTATAGGTTCTGGGTGGGTTATTACTTTGTTAGTCATCAAAGTGACTAAATTAGAATAGTTGCATAGATGTCAAATAAAATAAAAATTAATTACCCATGATTATGTGATGTTGTATGTAATGGGCTTAAAATCCAACTCCGCAACTATTGGGCCACGGGAAGGCCTTATTTGGCCAGGCAACATTTACTTGGTATAGTGTTGAGGCGGAAGAATGGTATAAGTCTGTTTAATTAATTGGAAACTTACTAAGTATTAATTAATCAAGAATAATTAAGTGGGAGATACCAGTCAAAAGTTAGACTCCCGATAAAGTAGACCTGGTCTGGTCAAAAGCCGGGAATATCGGATCTACTCTGGTGTGAGGACAAATCCCGTGAGGTTACAGTGCACCCGTGACACTGGGTCGTCTGACTCGAAATTTCCGGATTTGGGTAGATGAATTATTGAAGAGATAATACCGATTAAAGGGCGATGTGACTTAAAGTGGGAAGATAATATTAAATATGTTAATTCGGTTTTAGTGGGGGGAGATATTCTAAAGATAAGTTAATTAATTAAGTTTTGGGCTTTTTGCAGGTGTACCCCTGAATAATTTTGAAATTGCGTATTTACCCCTGAATAAAACATAATTGCACACATACCCCTGAATAATAGGTATAATTGCGTATATACCCCTGGGGTTAAAATCAAATGCAAAACCTTCAAGTTAACAAACGGTAGACATGCAAAATGACCATCATACCCTTTACATATATACCCCTAAAAAATTTGTTTGACTATAAATTTAAAAATACCCCTTTAAAAATCTAAAATTTAAAATAGTTAAAAAATATATAAAGAGGGGTATTTTGGACATTTTTCAACCCTTAACCTAAGTTGTAATCATGGTTAAGATTACTTGATTAACTTCTGTCAACGGATCCTTACAGTAGGGGTATATCCGCAATTCAACCAATTTTTCAGGGGTATACAAGCAATTATGATTTTTTAAGGGGTAAATATGCAATTATGAAACCTTTGAGGGGTATATAACCAATTTCCCCTTAAGTTTTTAAGATAACTTAATTAATTGGAATAGAATAATATTATATTAAAATAAGGATTTATTTATATAAATATCTTTTGAATTATAAATATGTGAGAGAAGAGAGAGTGGAAAATTTTTCAATCTTTCTCCCCCATTTCTAGATCCAGCAGCTCCTCTCCTTTTCCCACTTTCCTTCTTCTCCTTTCCTTCTCTCCCTCACACTTCCTCTTCCTTGGACTGGCCGACGGCAACCCAACTTTGGCGAGGGGCGAGACGCTATTCTCCCCACTCGACCAAAGATCGCCTCCTCCTCAAGGCCGCTTTCCACAAATGGCAGTTCACCACCTGCCGCACCCTTTGCTCAAGGCCGGCGCAAAGACGCCTCCGTGCTCCCCTCCTTTGCTTGGTTGCGCGCTACAAGACTCCACAGCTCGGCCGGCTCACCAACAAATTTTGTTAGGCTGCAGCCTCACTGTTGTCCTACAACCCTGCACCACCCTATTCTCCTTCTTTCCTGCGAGGGTGTTTAAAACCCAGAAGGGACAACCGCCAGTAAAGTTGCCTCTTTGTCGGACGGATTTCAGCAAGGTCCCTCCCTTATTCTATGAGCCTAAAATTGGGGTAAAACCCTAGATTAATTGCATGAAATTGAATGGAACGTTGTTAGGGTTATAGAATTGTTAAGCGGGCTTGATTTCATATGCTTGTATGGTTGAGTTAATGTGCCTAGAGATGTATGAAATTATGAAATCATGTGTAGTATATGTTTTTGGGAGAACATTTGTATAATTTTAGGGGCCCTATAAATAGAGGAGGTGCTGCTTAATTTTTGTAGAAAATTCTAATTGTTAATGTCCTATTAGTTTTCTTGTTATCATGCCTACATGTTCTATGCTTTAGATAAGTGGAATTTGTGCTAAATGATCATGCTAAAGGACATGTTAGGATGTTATAAGCATGAGTAAGGGTATTATGGGCATTTTGTACATTTATCGTATTTTTAAACAATAGAATTAAAGATATGAAAATACGAATCTAGTATTTATCTAGTTATGATTATGATTTTTAGGGAAAGGAAAAGGTCCGACAGGAGCTGCGGACAAACCAAATCAATCCTAGGACTTAGCAAAGGACTTCATGTGAGTGAACATCTCTGCAAATATTGTTTTATGCATATATTCATCGTGATTCGGTTTACCCGTATTTCATATGAGTTTTATATTAGTTTGTGGATGCCGATGGATTTTATTGCTATGCTAATATAGTGATTTCATGTTTGTTATTACTATATCTTTGAAATAGTATAAGTAATTCTAAAGTGAAACCTTAATTGGTAGAGATTGATTATTATATGTATAATAGGCCGCACCTTAGTTAGACATGTATAAAGGATCTAACGAGGCTCTAGATAGAGCCAAGATATAAAGTGTACAATATCGGGACAGGGGAGGGACTTGTTTTAAATCATCTTTCTTAAAATAAAATTTTTTGCGAACTTTGTTTTTCAAATAAAACCCTTCCCGACTACTGTTAGTGCCCGTATCAGATATGATATGCACGCTTGACGGCACATGTACTGTATACCACTGGTCATCAGGTCCCGGGCTCATATACTGTATACCGTTGTCCCAGTCATCAGGATCATATACTGTATACCAATGTTCCACTGATGGTTTTTGTGGTCCTTCTCGAGACATTCGAACTAGGGGTGCATGCTTATATGATATGAGGCCATTGCATATACATGATTATTATATGCTTGTGATGATTTGAGATTGCTTATTGTCTTATTCGGTTTTTCTGATTAGCTTGGCATGCTTATCTTGATTTAAGATAAATATGCAGACTCTCATGTTTTGTATCTGAATATGTACATGCACTATTATATTAGTGCCGGTTTTCTGTCAAGAGACAGGAATGTATAATACCTGCAGAATTGTTTATACTCAATGAGCTCGTATAGCTCATTCCTCTCCTATTATGTTTTTACCTTGCAGGATCTGGACAGTGATTGTGTGAGGGTTGATGTCTAGATTGGCTTTGGCGTATTTCTACTTTTTATGTATCTTGATAATGTATCAGACTTATTATTAAACTTCCGCTGTATTTGGGGTCGTTATTGCCCAAGACTATTATGTGTTGTACTCTGTTATGACTTTGGTTATTATTAGACTTTCTGTGTGTAACATGTTATGTTTTTATGATAATTTAAGTATTTGAAGAACATCACTTGTATTCGGTTTATTTTATACAACCTTAGGTACAAGATACCCTCCTGACCTGCTAGTGTGACATCTGTCTCAGTAAAGAGATGAGTGTTACATGATACATCAACAGGTAAAGGATGCACACACTAAACCTGGCGGCTTACTACAACCTCTAATAATACCAGAGAGCATCTGGGAGGATATCTCTATGGACTTTATAGTCGGTCTATCGGCTTCCAAAGGCTTCACCGTAATCTTCGTTGTAGTCGATCGTTTGTCCAAATATAGACATTTCATTCCCCTAAGGGCTGACTTTACTAGTCTAACGGTGGTTGAGGCTTTCATAACTAGTATGGCAAAACTTCATGGCATACCCCGGACCATAGTCTCAAATCATAATAGAGCATTCACAAGCGCATTTTGGCAACATCTATTCCTGTTTCTTTTCATTTGCAAGCTCTGTCGATTATGAAGTTCAATGGGCTTAAGTATATTGAATGATCCGAACAAGTTCAGTTTCACTTAGGTGTTCTTAATTTTGTTTGGCACTTTTGCATGATAAACCCACTGTTACTACTGATACTAGCAGTGTTGAACAAAGATCTTTCCATGATGCTTGGGAAAAATCAAATAGATTGAGCATAGATAACATCAAATCAACGATTCCTAAAACTGATAGTGCAAAGAAATTTATAGAATTTGTGGAAAGCGTGTCTCATTCTGTTACTGCTGATAAGGCAGTTGTTGGGATACTGATGTGTATGTTAACTACCATAACGCTTGTTGGTTCACATACTATGCATGAGCATCCTAATGAAATGATCAACATAGGAGCAAGATTGGGATCCATGGGAATGAAAGCTGAGGAAAGTTTTCTTGTAACCTTAATTATGAACTCCTTGACTCGATTATGGTCCATACCAAATAAATTATAATATAATCAAAGAGAAATGGAATGTGACAAAATTGCAAATATTGTTGATTTAAGAGGAAGTAAGGTTGAAGAAACAACAAACTTATTCTGTTAATCTCATAGGACAATCAAGATATAAAAAGAAACCAATATAAAAGAATCAACAAGGCAATAAATGACCATTGAAGATTAATGAGTCATCTGCCCAAATCCAAAAGAAGGAACGAAAGAAGATGATGTCTTTTTTGTGAAAGCCTGGACACTATAAGAAAGATTGCCTGAAACGTAAGGCATAGTTCGAAAGAAAAGGTAATTCTTGTGCTTTCGCATGTTTCGAATCAAATTTGGCAGAAGTTCCTTATAATACTTGGAGGATTGATTCTTGTTGCACCACTCATGTTTCTAGTACGATTCAAGGATTCCTTACGGCAAAAATCATAAAGGCAAATGAAAGATTTGTGTATATGCGGAATCGAAACAAAGCTCTAGTTGAAGCCATTGGAACTTATTGTTTGATCTTAAACATTGGATATCATTTAGATCTTTTTCAAACTTTTTATGTTCCTTCTGCTTCTCGTAATTTGATTTCTTTGTCAAAACTTGATACAGGTGGATATTCCTTTAAGTTTGGAAATGGATGTTTTACTTTGTTTAAGCATAATCATATTATTGGTTCTAGTGTTCTTTGTGATGGTTTGTACAAATTAAAGCTTGATGTGTTTTTGTTGAGACTCTTTTGACTTTGCATGATAATGTTGGTACAAAACGTGGTTTGATGAATGAAAATTTAGCTTACTTTTGACATAAAAGTCTGGGTCACATATCTAAAGATGGAATACAAAGATTAGTAAGAAATGAAATCCTTCGTGATTTGGATTTTATTGATCTTTGTATTTCTGTGGATTGCAATAAGGGAAAGTTCACAAGACACACACTTAAGAAAAAGGCCGCAAGAAGCATAGAGCTCCTTGAACTTTTACACATCGACATATGCGGACCTTTTGATGTTTCATCTTTTGGTGGAGAAAAGTATTTTATCACCTTTATAGATGATTTTTCACGTTATGGATATGTCTATTTCTTACATGATAAATCTCAATCACTTAATGCCTTGGAAGTGTTTATTACTGAGGTTGAGAGACAATTAGACAGAAAGGTGAAAATTGTCAGATCTGACAGAGGTGGTGAATATTATGGAAGGTATGATGAAATAGGACAATGGCTCGGTCCATTTGTAAATTTCTTGAAAGGCATGGCATATGTGCTCTATACACAATGCCAAGTACACTAGAACAGAATGGTGTTGCTGAAAGGCGTAATCGTAACTTAATGGATATGGTTAGAAGCATGGTAACTCATTCTTCTTTACCCTTGTCATTGTGGATGTATGCATTGAAAACTACCATGTATTTGTTAAATAGGGTTCCTAGTAAGGGAGTTCCAAAGACTCCTTTTGAACTGTGGATAGGAAGGAAACATAGTTTGAGGCACCTGCATGTTTGGGGTTGCCCGAAAAAAATCAGAATTTATATTCCACATGTAAAGAAACTGGATTCAAGAACAACCAGTGCTTTTTTTATTGGTTATCAAGAAAAATCATAAGGGTTTATATTTTATTGTCATAACTATAATACAAGAATTGTTGAAACTGGAAATGCATGATTCATTGAGCATGGTGAGATTAGTGAGAGTATAGAGCCACGTAAAGTGGAAATTCTAGAAGGTAGGGTGGAGATTCCTTTACCTCAAGCTTCTCTTTCTCAATTTGTTGTTCCTACAGTTGTTCAATGTTTTGACAATACCCAAAAAAACAAATGAATGATGAAACTCCCCATAATGAAGTTATAGCCATTGAACCCGTATGCCTAGATTGTGTCATCTAGCCTTTCTGACCAATCTCGTCTGTTGTGTTCGACTGACTTTTCAAAAATGCGATTCAATTCCCGGTTAGACTACTTAAACTTGTCCGCTGATTGGGGGATGATATGGCGTTGCAACCTTGTGTGTTACTCCATGCTTCTTGACGGTTCTCTCAAGCTAAGTATTGCAAAAGTGTGTGCCTCTATCACTGATGATGGCTCGAGGCGTCCTGAATCGAAAGAACAACTTCTTGAGGAATTTGACTACCACTCTAGCATCATTAGTTGGTAATGCCTGAGCTTCCACCCATTTCGATACTACTAGAATGTATTTGTATCTGTTGGAGTTTGGGAAAGGTCCCATGAAGTCAATTCCCCACACATCGAATATCTCACACTGTTGGATTGGATATTAACTCATTTCATCCCGCTTGGAGATGTTCCCCATGCCTGACATTTGTCACACGCCTGTATAAAATTTCGTGTGTCTTGGAACAAGGTTGGCTAGAAGAATCCCGATGCCAATATATTTTATGTTGTCCAAATTGCACTATAGTGCCCACTCGTTGGTCCAGCAGAGCAATGGTTCAGAATTTCCCATCCTTCCTAACGAGATACACATCTACGAATTATTTGGTCGGCGCAAACTCTATACAGGCATGGGTCTTCCTACAAATAGTACTTCAGGTCTGAAAAGAATTTCCTTCTTTCTTGAGTGGTCAACCCCCTTGGCAAAACTCTTCCCGATAAATAATTAGCAAAGTTAGCGAACCATGGGATCTCATTATCCTCCTTTTCGTCCACTCAATAGAGCTGCTCATCTGGAAAAGCATCATCCACCTTTCCTTCTTCATCTTTGGCCTGGATGGATCCTTCCAATCTTGACAAATGTTATGCTACTACATTTTTGGGACCCTCGTTTATCCCGGATTTCCAAATCAGATTCCTGTAATAACAATAATTAGCGGATAAAATGAGGTTTAGCATTAGCCATATTTAATAAATATCTTAGTGCTTCATGGTCAATATACACAATGATTTTTTTATAAAATTAAGTACGAGTGGAATTTATCCAGTACATAAATCACTGCTAGTAGTTTCTTCTCGATTCTGATAAAGTTTTCTGTGCATCCGTCAATATTTTGCTAGCGTAGTAGATCGAACTGAAATGCTTGTCCTGCCTTTGCCCTAGAACTGAACCTACTGCAAAGTCATTTGCATCACACATTAGCTCAAAAGGTAAGTTCCAATCTGGGGCTACCATGATCACGACATTTATTAGCCTATTTTTCAAAATAGTGAAAGCCTCGATGCATTCATTTGTAACTCGAAGGGTGCATCTTTCTCTAGCAACTTAGTTCATGGTTTGGTGATTTTCGAAAATTCCTTAATGAATCGACGATAGAAGCCAACATGTATGAGGAAGCTCCTATTGGCTTTGACTGACACGGCTGGTGGAAGTTTCTCAATGGTTCCGATCTTTGCCATATCAACCTTTATTCCATGTCTAGAAATTCTATGCCCAAAACTGTGCCTTCTTGGACCATAAAATGACATTTTTCCCAACTCAAAACTAAGTTTGTTTCTTCTTAAATCTCTAATACCTTCTAAATTATGGAGACATAAATCAAATGAATCCCCAAAAACAGAAAAGGGATCCATAATAACCTCCATGATGTTCTCTATAAATTTATCAAAAATAGACATTATGCAATGTTGTAAAGTAGCAGGAGCATTACACAAACCAAAAGGCATTCTGCGTAAGCAAATGTGTCGTACTAGCATGTGAACGTGATCCTCTGGAGTGATGGGAAGTTATTGGTATCCTCACATCCTATCCAGGAAATAATAGTACATGTGGCCTGCCAATCGTTCCAGCATCTAATTCATGAAGGGTAGCGGAAAGTGGTCCTTACAAGTGGACTCATTGAGGTTCCGGTAGTCGTTGCATACCCTCTATCCTGGGGCGGTTCTGGTTGGGATTAGCTCATTCTTGTCATTTTCCACTACTGTTATACTGCCTTGTTTTTGGAACTACTTGAACAGGACTCACCCAACCGCTGTCAGAAAAGGGGTAGATCACCCCAGCATCTAACAATTTCTTTACTTCCGTGCACTTCCACTACTTCTTTCATGTTAGGGTTCATTCTTCCCTGAGGTTGCACATTGGGCTTGTAGTCATCCTCAATGAGTATCTTGTGTGTGTAGAATGACGAGCCAATCCCTCGAATATCCGCTATCTGATCCATACCATTGGTCTTTTGTGCCTCCTCAGTACTTCTAGCAGTTTCTCCTTTGGTTCTACCTCCAAATCAGAGGCGATAATGACCAGGAGTTTGGCATCTGATCTCAAATAGGCGTATTCAAGATATGCTTGTAACTACTTTAACTCCAAGTCTGGGGGTTCCTCAATGGATGGCTTTAGTTTCACCCAGGTCTCCTTATCAAGATCTTTACATGAGTTAGCTTCCCTGTATTCTTCCTCTACTAACTCATCTGAATATTCTTTTGGTTCCACCTCCCCATATTGCCTCAAGTCTGCCTCGCTGTCTTGTGGGGCTTCCTGGTTCCTTGAATCTGTGGATACAAACATGACCTGCTCGATAAATAGTGCTATACTCGAGCATGAATGCATAAAATGGTCTAAGTTCTTCTCGAATGCGTGCAACTCCTCTTCTAAATCAAATTCCTCAACTTCCCTGAATTTTCCCAAGCTTACTTTGTTGCGTTAAATGTAGTATCCAACGAGGTCCTTCAATGATGGTTGATCATAATATGACATACCATACTGATTGTATCCATTGTCCCCTATAAAGGGAAACATAATTGGTCTAGTAAAATATTCAGGTAAACATGGGATAAAGCATGAAAAGAAAACAACTACTTAGAATGGCTAGAGTAATAAAACCTTAATGTTCCTAGAATGCTAGTCCCCGATAACAACCCCAAAAACATGATGTCCTGCTAGCCCGCGAGTGTACGTGGTTGCTCAAGTAGTAAAGTACCCTGCAGGTAGGGTAGTCGAATCCATAGGGACCGGCCACTAGTACTAACTAGAACTCTATTACCTAGCCTAAAAATTATAGATGGTGATCTAATCCTAACTAGAAAAATCTAAAGAGACTACGGTGAATAGTTATTAATCTAGGGTTTAATCAATGCAGAGAGCATATATAACACCTTGGATCACTATCCCCTAAGAATCCCTTGTTGACTAAATTCCTAATACTGGTTACCTAGTTAATATATTCCTTGACCATGGAGAACCCTAAATTAGTTTGTCCATGATCTCTCGTGACAGCCAAACCCTAGTCCCATACAGGAACTTTGTCATATAACTTACATTATTATTATTGAGTGTTCTATGGTTCCCGCTATCAGGTTTTACGAAATCCGAAGAGTGAGTTCGAGCTATGATAACAACACAATGAATCACCCGATCTCTCGTCGTACGCCCCTCTCCACCCCTATTATCTATGCTTGGACCTAGCTTGACCTCGATTTCTCGTCATGTATCAAGCAATTCTAATTATGTGATTGGTGCTTTTGCACTAACAAATCACAAGCATTCAGCACACACAAATAATTCATAGAAATAATAAAAAGAAAGCCCAGTATTAAAGAAACAAACGAGTCAAAAGTTCATCCTAAGGTTCAAGGACCCGAAGCACCACAGAATGTAACACCCATCTCCAAATAGGGGACGAGTGCCATAACAGCCAGGTTAGGAGGTGAACCCTGGGCCTAAGGTTGTGATATCTGATAAACTAAAAGCATGCGGAAGCTAAAAATGCAAATAAACTAGTGTCATAACCAGAAATCATGTCACTGTTAATACAACACCAAACAAAAGAGTACTGACATCAAAAGTTCTACTCTCTCCTAACATCAACATAATAGGAGTACAACAGTGGTGGTCAGAGCCAACAACTAATAACTCCTCAACTCTCGCACGTAGACACAAGTCTCTACCTGGACTCCTATCCATCGCCTGTACAAAAATAATGTAAAAGGGGCAAAAGCTACTCGAGCTTAGTGAGGAAATAATACTTCCAGGTAATGTCTATACATGTGTATCAATGATATACTATAGTGTAAAAAAAAGAATAACTGTACAAGTATAAGGAATATGAAGATAAAACTCAACATATAAAAATAATTTATTAAATGTATTCCTTTATTCATCGGTGCCGGAAATGATTCCACTACTGTCCTGGTAGAACTCATTACACCATAGCCTCCACAGTCAAAACACTCATCACATACCGGGAAGTGGACCAGTATAGGATCATTTATAATCACAATGACATCAATGTAACCTACACCCCTACTATGATACTGCGGAACTATAGTGTGTGCAGGCATAATTCATCACATCCTGAGCCTTTCGGTCATAACTCATCACATACCATCGGGCTATCATGTATATATGTGTACTAGGCACCCTATGGGTATTGGAAGTGGGTTGGGTTTTCATTTCTTGAAAATATAAGGGTTATAAAATAGATAGTTTGGACTAAGAAAACAGAGTTTACAAATCACCCCTTCCCTAACCTAGTAGCGTACTCTCTAGCCCTAGCACGGGGCCACCTCTGGTACAAGCAAGTCTGTAAGTATTGTGTCATTCATTGATACCTCTATCAAATACTCATATATTATTTCATAAACTCATGATTTTCCTTAGCATGCATTATTCAAAGTATATCTAAAATCCAGGAATTTTAATAATAAATATAAGCTTTTGTAAAGTTCATGGCATTTTTATGAGATCAAATAACATGGAAAACATGCCATTAAGTTCAAGATGTATCTTCACAAAACTTTAGTAAAAATACGGTACATGTGCAGTTATGTTCCCTCACCTGAGTTTGGTTCCTGCGTTGCCTTACTCTATCATGATTGCTTCCTTTTGCATGCAAGCATGGAGACATGGAAGCATGAAATTGATTAGGAAATTAACACTTATAATTTACTTGAAATTTTCGCAGCACTTCTTCTATTTCTAGTCTCCCGAAAATTATACAAACATTCCCATAATGATATAATTAAAACATATACATTTAAATTTCATCCAACATGCACTCCATGGCATCAAGCCCACCCAATTCACAACCCTAAAACCCCCAATTCATAACATGATTTCCATCATAGCCCATCCATTTCACAGCCCTAAAATCCCCAATCAATTTCATCCATTAATCTACTAATTAATGTATAAATTTTAACCAATGTTAGGGCTCACAATCGCTAGGGGTGAAGAAGGGTTGTGTCGCAGGCCGACAACGGCAAACTAGGCTACAGTCCGGTGTGGCAGAGCGGGCCAGCGGCGTGGCCGGAGCAAGGGCTGCGGATGGTCGCAGGGTTGGGCGGCGGTTGGCCGTGGAAAGGCGTTGGGCGGGGCTACCAGCCGAGGCGGAGGCGCGAGGTTCACAGATGGCTGCTGGCCGGACACCGACGATGATCGGACTGTGGGCGCGAGTACAGGCAGGGAGAAGAGGAGGAGGAGAAATAGATGGAGAATGTCATGATTCTCTTAAGCATCAATTGAATTGATTTTCAATTTGAAGCCCTAAGTCATCATATATATATATATATATATATATATATATATATATATATATATATATAACATTAAATTTTATTATTTAATTCCACTAATTTAACTTATCTTTAGGAATCTAATTAGTTTAACTTATCTTCAAAACCCATTAAACTAAATTATCTTCTCAAATATCTTCCCACTAAAACCAAATTAGTCTTATTTAATATTATCATTTTACTATGCACTTACGTAGGTGACGAATCAATTAATTGACTCGTCCCCATCCCCGACCCAGATTTGGAAAATCCGGGTCAAATGATTTTAGTGGGCACGAGCGTACTATACCATCACGGGGTTTACCTCCATACCCGACGAGATCCACTTTTCCCGGGACTCAAACATTTATCTGATTTCTCCCACTCATTGTGTCTCTTAATTAATCCTTATTAATTAACTCTTAGTGAATTTTCAATTAATTAACCAGGCTTACACTATCCATCCACCTACTATTTCCAGTACATGTGGCCTGGCCCAATAAGGCCTTCTCTTGAGCGCAATAGTAACGAGGCTGGATTTAAAGCCCATTAATTCCCAATTTTCATTTAATTGAGGTTTTAAGATGATTAATTCATTTTCAATAATTAATGAACCTCAATAATTATTCAAGAATTATTCGATCATTTATTTGGAAAATCTGAGGTTTTACACAGAAGGTTTAGCCTCTTATACTAAAAGTAAACATCACAAAAACTAAAGAGGAAGAAGTAATAAACTTCCTAGCCCAATGTCTCCTTCACCTTCAGCTTCTCTCAGAAACCCTAGCCGTCGGTAAAAGATTCTCCAAAAAGTTCCCTTGTAGAATAGATCCGATAGCCTTTTATAGGATTTTATTTTATGCCACACGGCGGTGTCTGGGGCCTTGGGTGTGAGCGTGTGCCTCTTTGGAGTCTTCTGGAATTGCTT
Source organism: Dioscorea zingiberensis (assembly GCA_026586065.1). Taxonomy (NCBI): domain Eukaryota; kingdom Viridiplantae; phylum Streptophyta; class Magnoliopsida; order Dioscoreales; family Dioscoreaceae; genus Dioscorea; species Dioscorea zingiberensis. Next base: position 41,926,565 of record CM048819.1, on the reverse strand, counting down.
TAACTCGTTTTAGATATGTACACGGTCTTGGACATGGCCACCACACGCCGATGTCATATGGTACACAGTCATGTTATCTGGTACACGATCGTGTCACTGAAAATTGAGCACGTTCTCGAGTAAATTATCTTTTAAATCCACACGCTCATGGACATGCCTGTGCTGATGATCGTGTTACTCTCTGTTTCGGCCCTTTTCTCTTCAAATAGCTCTTGAATTTGATTCTTTTCTCCGGAGTACTTGATTATCTGTCCAACCACACAAAACACCCCAACAAAGCACAAAAGTGGAAGAAACCATGCACAAAGATATGAAAATCTATATAAATGTGATATGAAAATATGTATATTTATGCACTCATCATAATTCCCCCACACTTAAACATTTAATTTTCCTCAAGCAATATATATATATATATGAAAACCAAGAAAGAAGATGAGTGCATGATCTCCGATCTCACAAAATAGTTGAGAGTCCCTCTAGTGCCCAGGAGAACACAATGTTAATTGCCATTAAGGTTTTTATGAAAAATAGGTCTTACCTTATACTCAAACTCCCCACGTGTGTATGGTTAACCGTTCCTATGGTGCTGCCTACGACTTTCTGGAAAATCTAGAAAAATACTGTAGCATATGGCACTGCAGTAAATTAAAGTTACTATAGCAAGTTATTGTAGCAAAATACTGTAGCATAGGGGCCGTACAGGACCATATAGATGGTCGTATGGTCTTATGAAAAAACAATATTTCCTACTTTGCCAACTCATACAGGTTGTATAGGCCAGTATGCAACCCTGTACGGTCTGTATGGGCCCATATGTGACCCTAAAGAATTAGAGAAGGAGCTTGGGCCCCATACGGGCTAACATGGGAACCCATATGGGCCTGTGTATACTTAATACATTCTTCATTTCTTCTTCAAAAGCTCCCCTTGTCAAAGAATATCTTCATTATCCCCTTTTTATAAAAATTATTACTTATTAAGTACCAATGGGATAGATTTTCACCAAATAGCATGCAAAATATACTTGAATGGGATATAAATTTATGAACAATTAAACACTTATCACTCTGGCCTCCTGTGGAGGGGACACCAAAAGAAAATGGTCCTCCTCGTGCTTGGACCTCTTCTCCAGCCGCCAATCCCCCACTTCCTGCTTCTTTTCTTTGATAATGAGGCGTCTGGGGTTGGGAGCTTAGAGCCTCAATCGCTCTTCTTCATCTTCTGTGACATAAAGGCATCGCTGGGAGGGATCACTACACAAGACATAAAGATGAGTTAGGATAGGTCCTACTCGCATTGCTTCATAAGAATGAAAAAGGGATTAGTACCTCCCGGAGAAAGCCCAACCTCCATGAGATTCCGCTTGGAGAATATCTTGCCAAGGTCAAGCGAAGGGCGGGCAAAGAGGATGGCCTTCTACTTCACCTCTTCCTCCGTCAAGCTGAAGTAAAAATAAGGGTCCAAAAAGGGGGCGCCCCATTGTGTGGATACATCCTAGTCACCCGACAGGAAATGAAAAAGAAATGAGATTTCCAACCTTGGAGCTCTGAAGGATGGGGGCCCAAGAAAGGACACTTCTTACCTCATGTGGCTATGTAAATCCAACTACTGTTGGACCCCAGATCTTCTTCATCTTGAAGAGCAGTTGAACCCACGGAGGGGTGAGATCTATCACCTCCTACTTGAAGGTAATTGCCAAGCCACATAGAGTCCTCAAGCCATTGGGGTGTAATGATAAGTGTTTAATTGTACACATTCTCATATATCAATTATGTGTATTTTGTAACACACATCTCCTTTTCAGTTGACACGTGTCACACGAGCCAGGCTTAGAGAATGAACCCTGTGCATAAGGCTGTTTAACTTGATAAATTACAACTTAACCACTTAAGAAAGCTAGATAAACAAATTAAGCTAATATCATAACTCACAAATCAAGGTACTATTTATTACACACCAGATAAAAATACTAACATAAATGGTCTTAAGCATAAAAGGAGTTCCACACTCTCCTAATATCAAGTACAACAACCAAAATATATAAATAGTAGCGGGACTGGTCAGAGCCATCTATGGTGGAGAAGACTCTCTCCTCGACTCTAGGTATGATCGAGTATCTGTCTATCTCCTGCAAAATGTCCACAATGAAAAGGGTGAGCTACTTGAGCTCAGTGAGGTTTGAACAATACTGCCAGTCAATACTATACCTGTCTCTCAATAATATATATATAACAATTTAAAAGAATTAACTGTACAAAAATAAGTAATCTGAACATAAATATAAATCATTAGAAAACAGATTTATTCAATGTATTCTTTTATTCATCGGTACCTGATAATGATTCTAAAACTGTCCTGGCAGAACTCATCACACCATAGCCTCCATGGGCAGAACTCATCATATACCGGAAGGTAATAGGATCATTAATAATTTTAATGATATTAATGTAACCTACACCACTACTTCTATACTGCGGAACCAAAGTGTAGTCATGCAGAACTCATCACTTCCTGAGCCTTCTGGTCTGAACTCATCACGTACTATCGGGCTATCATGTATATATGTATACTAGGCACCCTACGGGTACGGAAAGGGGATTTTTAATTTATTGAAAATAGATAGTTTGGATGAGAAAATACAGAGTTTAAAGTCACCCATTTCATAACATAGTAGCGTATTAACTGGCCCTAACAAGGGGCTACCTCTGGTGCAAGAAATCATATAAGTATGAGGGCGTTCATTAATACCTCTTCCAAATACTCATCATATCATTTCATTAAAATCTTTTCTTCCTTTAGCATGTATCTTGAAAGCATACTTCTTTTGTAGAAGTCTTAACTATAAATACATTCTTTTACAAAATACATAGCATTTTTAGGAGTTTAAATACTAAAGAAGCATGTTGTTCAGTTTCAAGTATATCTTTATCAAAACTCTGTAAAATACGAGTAATGTGCAGTCATGTTCCCACACCTGAGTCTAGTAGTTTCTAAGTTTGGCTCGGTCCTTCACTAGCGGCTTTGTCCTTGCATTTGCCTTGTCTTAATAATCAAAATACGAAATTTCAGAAATACGAAAGCCCTATTCTTATCTCACACTCTACTTAGACTCGTTAGAATATGATAATTCCATTGAGTTATTTCTCTTAACATGATCTTCGTATTTCTAAAGAATTAAAATATGAAATTGCTAAATTAGAGGACTTAGCTTTTCTTCATCCTAATCTCAATTTAAGAGCTTCTAACATGCTCCTTAAGGGCGATTGGGTGCTAACCATGATCACGGGAGATTAATCAACTATAAACACTTAAAATTTTCTACGAAAATTTGGCAGCACCTTCTCAATTTGGAGGGCTCTGAAAATTATACAAACATTCTCCAAATCAATTTGAACTCATTCACAATACATAATAACATCAATGTAACAATATTATTAATCCAAACTAATCCTTGATCCTCCGAGCAGCTCACAAAACAACCATATGTTTAGTACCCCTTTAAAACACTTGAGAGAAGCTCACTGCAATAATTTTACAAGCACGGAATAAGCATGCTAATTGTACAACTAAAACAGTTCCTTTCTTCAAAGTTATGCCTCTGAGTTTAACAAGGATTCCTAACTCACCACCGTCCCCAATCTTTCATACATAAACTACGAATCATCCTTAATTAGATTCCATTGTTTAACATCTAAACCCACATAATATCCCTCATAGTAAGATCTAACTTTCAATTCTCTAATTCACCAACTTGACTTCCGATATGGATCAATAGCTTGTCCAAGCTGATCCCAGTTGGTAGAGACAGTGGCTTTGTGCTCGCTAGGAAGGAAAGGAGATAGCAAAAAGGAGCTCAACCGATGGTTGCCGGCGCACTTGAAGCTCCGTCCGTCGTCTGAGCTGTGAGGAGCTGTGAGGCGGGTCTGGGCTATGCAGGTCTATCCAACTAGGGCGCTGCCAGATCTAAGTGCTGGTCAGAGGCAGATGGTAGCGGCGCGAGCGGTGGTTCGTCGGAGTGGTGTCGGGTTTCTCTTCGCTAGAGATCGCGCGGGATAGACAAATGGCAAGGATCATAGAAGAGAGGAGAATGGTAAGGGGTTCCCAGCTCTGCAGAGGTTGGGCTTTAAAGAGAAAACACTTCGTTGTCGCCTCACGAGGCCCCTGTGCGCTCACGGAAAGGAGGGAACCAGATCTGGTTCCTCGCGGGTCTCCATCGCGCACATAGTGCCCATCTTCTACCTCGTGAACAAACAGGGAAAAAGAAATTGCTGGCCTCTCCCTCTCTTAGCTCAAGTATTTAAATAAACCTAGGTCCCCAATTATTTCTTAACTTAGGTTATATTAGACCAATCCCTTTAAATTTGATTTTCTTCTAAAACCTTTATCAATTAATTTAGATAAAAGATGAGATTTTCCATTAATCATTCCCATAAAAGACGATGATCAATTAATTTATGTTTCAGGAACTAAGCCCGACCCAGATCCATATTTTTTGGATTTTGACTCGGCCAGATGTGCTTTATCGGGACTCCAACTTTTGTCCAGTATCTCCGAACTAATTAATCAAAATTAATTAACACTTAATAAATCTTTTAATTAATTACTCGGTATTAATCTCTTCAATCTTGTCCAACTATTTCATGTCTAATTGGCCTGGCCCAATACGGCCTTCTTTGGCCCTAAATTAGTGTGAGGTTGGATTTTAAATTCATAAATCCCCGATTTTCTCTTAATTGAGTTTAAGAATAATTAAATCATTTTCTGTGCTAATTAATCTCGTGGAAATTTTTAGAAATATTCTGATTATTTATTTAAAATTTTGGGGTGTTACATATTTTGTATGCCAAGTGGTGAAAATGTGCCCCATCGATACTTACTAAGTGTTAATTTTGATAAACAAGGCACGTCGGAGGCTTCTGGAAAGATTGGAGGGCGTTAACAATGAATTAAAGGCAGATTGAAGCAGTAAAGACAGTCGCACGGGCCCGTGCAGGCGATAGAGGGCCGTGCAGAATGAAGAAATACCTTAGGGATTTGACAAAGCAGGAGACGGGCCCGTGCAGAAGGTCCAACTGGATCGTCCGAGGAGCCAGAGAAAGGAACTAGCCCACCTGCCCGATCTGGAGAGTGGAACGGGCCCGTACGCCTAAGGGGTGGGCCTGTTCGAGTCGCTGCTTCAACTACTATAGATCACCCGAGAAAACTCGAAAGTGGGACGGGCTCGTCTGGTCGAGTGAGTGGGCTCGTCTGTGTCTCGGGTTCGGCCACTGTGAGACCATCTACTGAACAGAGAGTGGGACGGGCCCATCTGGCATAGTGAGCGAGCCCGTCTGCGTCACGGTTGAAACCAAGTTTCAATCAAGCATCTGATTCAATTTAAGGGAGTTCGGGCCTAAACTGGTAGAGGAGTATAAATATCAATGTTTTAGGGTTTTGGAGGGACCCCACCATCGAAGAGGAAGGCAAGCACTATTTCATTAAGCGCTGGAGAGGGTGTGGAGGAGAGACTAGAAGGAGAGGAGAAGAAGCATCCTCGACGGTCCATTCTTTTGCAGCCACCAACCATCCTCGCCAAGGATGGAGGGAACGATGTCTCACGACATGTTTGTTTCCTCCTTTTGCTCTTTTTGTAATGGATTTGTGTTCCCTTTAACGGGGAACTAACTCTATAGACACTTGGGTTTGATGAACTCTAGGGTTTGGTCTTAATGCTTGACATGTAGTTCAATTTTGTCAAATAATGCTTGTTTTGGGTTAAGATCTATTGAATGTGCCTTGAAGTATTGAATGTCAATGTTGCGACAGCCAGGGTATTTAATAGGGTTCATATGAGGGAAGAAGCAAACGCCTCCTCATATTAGAACTACTTCAATAGAGAGTGTTGTAAGAGCACGCTGAGAGATTGGGTGTTTAGGTGAGTGACTCCTTCAGATGCATTGTTCCCACAACTCTTCCAATCCATGGATTCCCTAAAACCTAATGCAACAAGGGTGTTAGACATTGGTCGCCTCGAGGGAGCGATTACATGTATTTTAGGAACCTTTGGTCCAACCCTATATGATTAACATCATAGAAGTATTTGTCATGATCTTCTGTTTAGAACCCTAGAGGGATTCACTACCCAAGTATCTTCTCCTCTAATTGATTGTCTCCAGTTAATCTTAGCTTCCATTAGAATTCAACTCTTAGGTCACTTTAGAATTAAATTCAAATCCCAAAGTCCTGAGTAGACTAAATAATAGAGGATCAGTTAGTACTAGTCCTTCTCATAGTCCTCATGGTTTGATACCTGACATCTAGTATCCACTTTATTACTTGCTCGTCCCGTGCACTTGCGGTTGTAAGCACATGCAGTAGGCTATCATGCACCTGTCCTGGGCTCACCTGGAAGAACTCAAAAACCCTTTGTAAGGTCTTAGGGATGGGGAACCGAAGACCCGCCTTGAGGGATTTCAAATAAACTGTAATCTCCCCAGGACCAAGGTGATTCATCCTTTCCGAGGGTTTGGGGAGTCAAAACCGAAAAGAGGGTCGAATGCCGAAACGCTTCATGTATTTAGCAAGGTCGGATTCCTTGACCTTGTTAGATAAAGTGACCGGATCAAGAAGAGAAGACGAAGGCTCCATTGCCATGCTACGAACTGAGAAGGTAGAATCGCAAGAGCTCTATGAGAATGCCAGTAAAGAAGGAAATGGATACAGGAGCAAAGGCGCACGAAAGCTTGCTCGAAAAAAAAGGGGATATAGTTGTAGCAAATGCACACAGATGAAATGCCATGACTGATCCTACTTGACAGAAAGGAGCTCCTCGGATGGTAGCCACGTGGGCCACTTTTATTATCGACGTTTCCAAGGATAGCCATGGGAGATGCGCCAATCATGACTCTCGCTAGTTTTCATTAAGGCAAAGCCCCCAGGGGAAAGGCTCGAGCACCAAGATCGATTAACTCCACGAATCCGATCTCGAAGGTCCTACATTAATAGTAAGCAAGGAGTACGGGTCAGTGACATAGTTGTGCCGAAGGCAATGGTTGGTGCACGAATAAGTAGAACCCCGAGTTAGAGCTAGACAGGAAAAAGACTAGAACCCTAACCTAAACACGGAGCAAATCAAGACGGGCTTCAAAACTAGGGTCGAGAAGATTATACTATTTTAACATGTATACCAACGATCTAATTTCTTAGGTTGACCAAGATTGAGAGCTCGTCGACCTAACAAGTTGGGGGGCAAGTGGTACGAGGGAAAATTGAGTCATACATATGGCATGAATTAGACGTGATATAGGCAACAAGGTTATACATTAGGTTGATCCACTCGTGGAGGGACATGTGGAGATTCCCCACTACCCCCCTACAAGAGGATGCATACCTGCACCGGTGTCAGGAGTGATTTGTGGTAGGGATGCGCGTCTGCACCAACAGAATGAATGGTCGGGGGTTGGGGAAGGCACGGTGGCGTACGATAAAGTCGACATAGGTGTCGGGAGTAGTTCCCCGAAGCTAACCGCCTTATCGCGACTCACGAGGTATAAAGAGAGAGAAAAGGGAAAGGTAAGGGGATCTTCTGGTCTCTTGGACACTGAACTCGTATTCAACCTAGAGATCTTTCTCTCCTCCCCCAAAAACTCTGCCCCACTCACCATCAATCTCATTTTTCTTTTCTTTCCTTCCTCGGCTTATCCTCGACTAACTTGACTGCCGAAGGGTCCGAGAGAAGCCTCAGACTTCCCTTACATGCATGAAAGCGATCCCTGACGACTGACGTCTCACTGTCTCTGTTTCGGTGACAATCCCCACTAGTTGTTGAGCTCACAAAGTCCCCAACACAACCCTCTCATTTTTCACATTCCCAGTTAGTTTTGGGGTAGAGATCGAATCTTAAGGTCCCGTCCATTTTAGAGCATTAACACATTATATTATATTATTTATTTATGGGAATGATTCATATTTGTCTGACATCAAGCTTACTTTAAAATAATTTTCAAAGGTTTCTTTTATTTCAATAAGTTTTGCAAATGAAATTCCAAAAACATGATAATTGAGATAAAAATAATCTATTTACTTTATAAATTTTTTGGACAAAAATAAAAATAAAAATAAAAATAAAAATAAAAATAAAAATAAAAATAATACTCTTTACATATATATATAACAATTTTTTTATGGATCTCATTGCATACGTATTCCAATTAAATCACTTATTTTTCTATTCACTAGTGATACCTTATTCTGACAATTATAAAAATATAAACATAATGATGTAATTAGAGAAAAATGAAACTTTAAATCCAAAGAAATTTAGGTTGTGTAGAAACACAATTTAAATAAATTTTCAAGAAAAAAGATGTATATTGTTGTAAATCATTCTTGACAAGATTTATGGACATGCCTCCCAAATATCATTATTTAATAAAAATATCAAATATCTTCAAATTATTTTTAAATGAAATAGTGTTTGTCAAAAATTTTATTTAATTAATTAAATATAATGATTATTTTTTATTAATGTATTTAATAAATAGATTTTTAAAATAATTAGTATATGACAAAAGATTTGCACCAAAGTGAACCTTAACAAGGTACTAATACAAAATAAATCTTTACTATTCACAAATGATCATACAAATAACAAAAACTAATTATAAAATGCCACAGATCAGTTCAACAAAAGAGACAAAATTTAATTAACAGCAGTTTAACTCAGAAGGCAATGATAATGAACAATTCACAGGGTAAAACAACAAATCTGCAGTTTCAACCAAAGGCACTCTGAATGGCATTGATATCAGACATATTGAATTGAGAATTTCCGATGGTTCCTTTATATATATTAAAGTCAATCATTGTCTAATGAGAAAAAAAGACAGACAAATTAATCATCCCATCCAAAATTGCTTGCCTTTGGTATGCTCAATTTAATTTGAGACCTACTAGAGCCATGGTCTGGTTCTTTTCGCCATTCAGCTTGATTGGAGTAATGTTCTGATGAATCATTTCTTGATTCAACTTTCTTCCAACCCAAATTTGAAGTGTGATTATTCTGTTTGAAATTGCCTGCCTTCTGGGTATTGTAACGAGTACAAGATCTTCTTGAGTAACCATTATTGTATTTACTTGTCTGTTCATTTTGATTAGAATAGGCCCTTGATGCACTCTCAGTTGAACCAGCATTCTTAAAGTTTGATCCCGATGTATAATCATTCCATCCTGAATTGTCACCCAATTCTGCATTACTGTACTGTTGGTTTTCAGTAACATCAAAATTTGAAGTGTGATTATTCTGTTTGAAATTGCCTGCCTTCTGTGTATTGTAACGACTACAAGATCTTCTTGAGTAACCATTATTGTATTTACTTGTCTGTTCAAGTTGATTAGAATAAGCTCTTGATGCACTCTCAGTTGAACCAGCATTCTTAAAGTTTGATCCCGATGTATAATCATTCCATCCTGAATCGTCACCCAATTCTGCATTACTGTACTGTTGGTTTTCAGTAACATCAAAACATTTGTTCCTATCTGCTTCATTCGAGTGCGGTTCCGAGGTATGATCAAACCATTCTGTGTCATTGGACCGCATCTTCAACTTGACATCACCCCAATCATCCCCATTAGAGTATGAGTTAGAGGTGAACTCACCCCCATCTACTTCATTGGGGTACCACTTTGGTGTGTCCTCAGCCCACTCAGCAACGTTATGATCATAGTTTGGCATCTCATCATTCCAGCCTGCATTGTTAGTGTTTGAGTTTGGGAATTCTTGCTCATCCCTATATTGAGCAGCTTCATCAAAGTAGTCATGCTTATCTTGTGGCGGTAGAGGGCAACCTTGATAAGAACCATGGTCTGCACAGTATCTTAGCAGTTTATCCCAGTGTGGGTCCTGTGAAAATAGGTGTTTAGCCTATAGAACTCCTTTCTGACAATTATACAAGGCATTGGAGAAAATTGACTATGTTTGATGAATAAATTAAATGACGAATAATAGTGAATGGTATTTTATGAGTTACAACTTGATTTAGAAATATGGAATAACTATTCGACTCGTAGATTCAAGTGATTAGTAGCTCAGTGGATCACCAATGGTGAGAAAAAAAGAATTAAAATGTAGATATGTTGCTCAACTGGTTAAAATGAAGGATTGGTGGGGAAGAACATATAAGGAAAATGGGTTTAAGAGTAGAATCACAAAAATCAATATGAACTAATCAGAAATCAACGGACAAATGTCCAAAACAAGGACTAATGATCATTGCATTCTTAGATTCTAAAGAACTCCGCATAGGATGAGTCAAATCAGGTGACATTCATCTAAATGTGTGGGCTTTAGGTCAAGTTAGAAGCTCCACAGGAAAAACAAAGGCCAAATAACTAACTATGCAGAAAATACCAACCATTAATATTGTTCCCTTTTTTGGGAAAGGCTAAGTCAGATTTCCACTTGATCTCAATCAGGCGATAGTTTGAGTAAAGATAGTATGCTAACATTTATTGTCACTAACAAAATGGTGTTTCCAAATTTAAAAAAAAAAGTTACCTGAATGTTTAGATCACAAGAAGGTTAAACCAAAATATTAATGATCTCATTTCCCGACACTCACCCATTAGACAAAAATCCCTCTTTCTCTGAATGACCTGTTCATATAAAATTCTACCATACCAATGATCAATGTGATGGCACACACCTATGCTACTAACCCTAATCCATCATCCAACCCATTCATTATATATATATATATTTTTTTTTTGATAAATGTGGACAAGCCACTAGAACCACGCAATGGGCGTGATTCGAATCACCCTCTCTTTATGAGAGGAATGAGTTACCAACTTTCCTTGTGAAGGTTGGTACCCATTCATTATATTTATGAATGCTGAAATAAACACCATAGGATCCATTTTTAGGCCATCTTCTAGAAAAGGCTTCCTTGCCATTTCATATATAAGGAAAAAAAACCAGCCATTTATTATATCCTCATTTAGCATTACTTGCTATGTGGCTCTGTGCTGCCTGCTCACTCACCGATACTCCACAATAGCTAATGGTAGTAGTAGTCTCAGTATCTTCTAAAAAGCAATGATGCTTTTATCTAATCAGAGCCCAACTTTCTCAAATCAATCACTGAGATCGTAATGGAGAGAAAAAAAAAAAAAAAAACAGAGAGCTGCAATTGTCCACATTCAACAGTAATGTTTTCTCTCTCTTTTTTTTAATCTGACAATGAACAGATAGAAGTTTTGGAGATGGTCAATAACAACCTATTAAACCAGAAGGTATGCCAAAACCTCTTGAAGAGAATGCTACCAGTGTTATTATGAACAAAAGTATCATCATACATGTCAGATTATCACTAAAACTTCAGATTGAAGGTATCTCAAATGAGCATTTTGCAGTTAATGTTGCTTCAACACTAGAAACTCTTAAAATATGATAAGGTTTTAACTTTGGAGAATAAGAGTGGTATAGTACAAGTTGCGTTCTATGAAGAAAGAAATCTCAAAGTCAACTAGTGAGAAAGGTATTCTTTGAAAATTTATGGGTCTGTCAGCTGATGCTCAACCATAGGGTGTTTTATCATTTTCATTATACCACTCTAAACATTTCAAAATAGAGATTCCAAACTTTTAAAGTTAATACCAGTAGAAAGACAGAACTCGATGAAATTCGATTCATTGCACAACCAAAGGAAGTGCTTGGAAAGATTCTCATCTAGTAATCCAAGTCCATTAGAAAAGAGAACCCTATTGGAGTTGTCAAATGAACAATGGAAATGGTGACTAAAGTAGCCTATAGATAGAAACTAACAGCAAAAGGGTCAGAATCTCTTTCTTAGATCAGACAGGCTGCTCCAGTTGTAAAGCAAAAGAATTTAAAGCTACAAAAATCACTACTTAATAAAAATAAAACAAAATAAAAAACCAGAAAGAAGAATTCATATTTTATAACGATAAGGAATAGCTATCATGAATTACCCAGAGTAGGAGCCATACCTTAGTGATGATGTGTGGGTTTCCGACTATAATAAGCAAAGATTTAGCACGGGTTATGGAAACATTATATCTTCGAGGGTTGCTAAGGAAACCCAAATTGTGTGCTAGGTCGAATCCATTGTGTTTAATAGTTGATCTGACAGTTGATATGATTATTACTTGCCTCTCTTGACCTTGAAATTGCTCAACACTTCCAACCTTCAAATCTGGCATCTCAAGTGATTCAAGTGCTTTCTTTAACTTGAGTACCTGCTGACGATATGGAGTAATAATACCAATCTCAGCCTCACTTAGACCAGTACTCGTTAATTTTCTGATTATCTCAATAACTTTACTTGCCTCAATCCTATTGAACCATGATGGATTACTACCTTCCCTCTCATCACATCCTTGAATACCAACAAACAGAACAGGAAATGCCTTATTAGGAAGGCCTTCCCAGTCATATAATGATGATTCAATATCTTCTTTACATGCAACTAATTCACTCTTGTAGAATAGCTTTGAAGGGAGCTCCAATATTGCTGGGTGACAACGGTAGTTCCTCACCAGCTTTGACACATAATTTTCATCCTCGTTTTTATAATGTTCATATTCAAAAATCCTCTCCAAATATGACTTTCCTAATCCATAACTCTCAGCAATCCTTGAGTATACAACAGGGCCCAATTGCATAGGGTCTCCTGCCAGGACAACAACAGTCTCTTTGGCACACAGATTTGACACAGGAACCATGGTCTCTGGCTCAGAGGCTTGCCCCGCTTCATCCAAAAATATGTGAGAAAAGTGGCCCCTTCGAATGCCTTCACCATAAAGATATGAAGCAGTCATGTAGGTTGATACGATGATCCGATAACGCAGAAGTGCCTTGAGAGGAGGGCATTTAAAGACCATATCATCAAAGAAACAAAAACGAATATAATCTGGATTGATATCATCATATGGACGGGAGGTTGCATTTAACCGAAACAGTTCATACTCTCTAACACCAGAACCTTCCTTTCCAAGTAGTCTTTCCAAAAGATGGTCTGCTGCACTGTTTGAAGAGCCACAGACAAGAATATGTGCGTGCTTTCTGGTCATGTATACCTGCAAAATTGCCTCAACCAATGTCATTGTCTTTCCAGTACCTGGGGGTCCATGAATTACATATGGAGGGGATCCTCTGCAACCAAGAATCATTTCAATGCAGCGTGCCTGCTCCCTATTAATATGTGGATTGAAAGGCTGGAACTTGCATGTCTTAATAATCCTTCTCTGAGATGTCTCAGCTGGAAATAGAAGCTCAGGCCCCAATTGTTTTGCAGCATCAATTGCCTGGTACATTCTTCTCATGTTCACCCTATTGTATGAGAAGCTGACGTTGTAGAGAGCATCATCACAATGGCGCAGGTGCAATTCCTTATCAAATTTTAGGAATATTTCCTCAGCTTCAACTCTGTGGATATAACCCTGCACAACACCTCAAAGATAATAAGTTAAAAGGGAGATATTAATCCTCATCAAAAATAGTAAATTTGATGCATGTAATTCACAACTTAATATGGTTAAGAACTAAACTTGATAACGAGGGCTCATATCCTCAGGATTCCCAGTGGTAGGTTGGGCAAATATATAGTCCCCACAAACAAGTGACGGCCTTTTTTCGGCCAATCCAGGAACCTCGAGGGACAAAAAATGGTTACCCCTCCTCCTCATGGTCACGGAATTCATGTCATGGTTTCTCACATCCTCCTGTAACCATAATTACCTTGTAAGACATATACAACATTATTGAGGTTTTCCTATCTAATTTTCTTTTTTGGCAAATGATTACTTACCTCTAAATGTATTTCTTCCATCGAAATCAGAATACTGAAGTATTTAGCATAACTATTTCCATTCAACCCTTCCACAATGACATCAGGAACCTGTTTATTCTGAATCATTTCACGTACATCTGAAGGTATTTCATATTGATGCAGCTTGTACCTGAAAGCTTGTGCATTTGCTCGTGGTGCACGAGAACCGGCCACATACTGGTCACAGTTAAAACTTTTCCTCCTTGAAGGAGCTCTTGAGTAGGGAATAGCAGAACACAAAGACTGTGAAACCTTATCTTCAGCTAATAGAAATACCACTCGTTCAACTTTCTCATCTCCAACATCAAAGTGCACAACAGAAGTATGCAAACCAATATCCTTTGGTTTGCATGACAACCAAATAGTCAGAGTACTTCCTGGCTGAAGAACTCTATCCTCTAAAGCAGTTAACCCCACAAACTCGTGAATGGTTCGCTCCTCAGCACCAAGTGGCGGAGGTCTCATTAAAGAGAGAATATAGGTGTCCTCAGGATTTGATGAAAAGATCCTAACACTCCATAATTCTACAGGATCTTTAGTGGTGTTTTTGATAGAAATTGAATCAGTGGAAGTTTCTCCAATCAGAGCAGGCTGAGGCTTTCCATTAATAAATGGGAATGGAACTGAGATCACAATAGGACCTTCTTCATATGGATCAAAGTTATGCAGGGATTTGTCATCCTCGAAATCCAAAAAACCTACATCACCCTTGTCTCCAATAACTGAATATTCTTCATCACAATCATTATCACCAAAAGTGCTCATAATGCAATCAAATAAGAGGTGATACAAGTAATCCTGCATGATATCCACAAGGAATTAGAATCCTTATAAACCTACATCACTATCAATAGCAGAATCATGTGACTGAAGAACAAGGCAAGAATTTAGAGAAAAGAATTATTTGTTCAAAACTTAAAATAGGTATTTTGATGCACCATTGTTTGAAACAAGAGATAAGATATAGAAATACCATAATAAGATCAATTAGAATGATAAGAAGAACACCATAAGGCAAATAAAATTGTCGACACTTGACAAACTAATGAACAAGGATGACGTAATACTTGCAGTGGAGCTTGAAGAGAAGACCTAAGGAGAAGTCAGAAAACAAAATATGGAAAATGAGCACCATTTCCATCACTTCACAATTTATCATAAGTTTGATGAATCACCTGCAGGAGCAACATACTAAATTTTTTCTCCAACAAACACCAGTTAATCTTAAAAGCACCAAAAACATTAAAAAATCTTGCATCTGATAGAATGCTAAGCTTAAAAGATAATAAGAAGCAAAGAAAGCATTGGCTTCTGAAACTAATTGGTCTATTGGGAACCAAAAATCATATTCTCTCAAAAATCCAAAAAGAAAAAGAAAACCAAGCACTTCCTCAGTGAAAAAAAAGCCAACCAAACAAATCGTAGTCACTTTTATAACTATAAATGCAAGTTATAAAAAAAATAACAAAAAAAAACCCCAACAAGAACATAAAAACAAACCCCTGATCCCAAACAAAACCTACCTAAAATCAAATGGAAAACAACAAGGGTTATACCCCACATAAAACTCTATATGACAACCACCAAAAATCAATCATATCCATGATCCCAAATCAAAGAAGAATAAAACAAAAAAGGAAATACACTTCTGCATCCTTGGTTTGAGAATACTCAAGAAAACCATCAATGCAGTTTCCTTCATTTCATAAAAAATTAAATTTAAATAAATACAATAAAAAAAAGCCATAATCAAGCAGCTTCTCACACTCAAAAGGAAACGGCAAAAAGGCTCCCTCTCACTGCAATGGATCAAGGTAGGTTGGAGCAATCAGCACATCCCCTCAGAGTGATGGAAACCAAGCAATAGCTCCAAACCTCGAAGCAATGAACCATTTCCAACTGAAAAAGAAGAGGCTTTTGGGCTTTCCATCCCAGGTAGGAGATGCGGCAGATGCCTCAACTTTTTCGCAGTGTGAGGGGAACAAAAGCCTGAGTAATGATTTATTTAATAGGGTCAGGGAAAGCAATGTCTCACACTTTCCTTTCAGACCTTCCGAAGATCAAATGAGACCTATCAAACATCAAACAGCAAACATAGGACCAATAGAATATTTCCACAGTTATTTCTTTTGAAGGTGAGTTCTGATGGCACCGTGCCACCGAGAACTCTAACCGGTTCGAGCGATTACCTTTTTTTTTCTCCTTTAGTTTATATTTAAATATTCTTTAAATAATTTAAATTTAATATTTGTGAAATTTAATAATATTATTTGATTTTTAAAATAAAGCAAATAATTAATTACATATTAATAAGAATATGTGTGGACCGGTGAAAAAGTTATCAAATTTAATGAAAGGTGGGTTAATGTGATGGTATTTTTTTATCAAGGTTATTTTTTCCATTAAATTTTTTATTAATTTTTTAAAATATAATATTTGGTTATTGCAGATTAATTTGTGTTGTAGGTATTTTTACTTCTTATAAAATTTATTTATAATTCTTGTTTTTATTTTTTATATTGGGTTGAAGAATGTTAACATAACTTTGTTTACAGAATTTGTGAAGAGTTAAAGTTGATTTTTAAAGTCCACATACCTATATATTGGATCTGAAATTTCTCATACCCAATTTTGAAGGCCCAAACCCTATATCCACATACATGCACACAAAGTTGATTTTCAAGGTCTGCATACTTAAAAATTGTGCTCGGTTTAAGTTGAGTCTGAACTATCCAGACCCAATTTCCATATGCATATACCCAAAATTGATTTTCAAGGTATGTATATCTAAAGTTTGGGTATGGGTTAGTTCATTTTGGGTCCAAAATGAACTTCACACAATTTGTGAAGGCCTAGACCCAATTTCCACGTTCATGCACCCAAAGTCGTTTTTCAAGATCCGCATGCTTATATTGGGTGTGAGTTAATTCATTTGGGTCCTAAATTTCCTCGACCCAATTTCTACATACATCCACCGACAGTTGATTTCAAAGTCCGCATACATAAAGATTGTGATGCAGGAGGCTCGAGTTAGATGTTGTCAGGTTGGCGGGTCAACGTAAACACGGGAGGTGGTCGAGTCAATTCCAAGATTATGATGATTTTAAGTGTGGTTCGGTGTTTGGGCCATAACTTTGGTTATAGGCGTCAGATTCACGAGCTCAACCCCAATCCGAAAAGCTCGTCTCGACGCGCACGTGGGGTTCATCTTGCTTTGCTCGATGGACCTTTCCTTCATCCTCAAATTCCATTGTTTTCCACGTCGTTTCTTCATTTTTCAGTTTTTTTTTATTTTATATTTTTTATAATACTTCGTATGCCAATTTAGGATATAATTTGAATCCAATTTGATCTCGGATTTTAGGATTTATCTGATTTGTTTAGTTTCTTTAAAATTAGATAAGTTTTTGTATTGAACCAAAATTTGCAGATTTGGGCAAATTTGGATACGAAGATAGGTTTTTTAGGTTATCTAGGTTAGTTTTTTTCAAGCTATTTAAACCCGGCTTGTGGGTTGAATTTTAGTTATTGATTATTGAATAATATTTTTTCCATTGAAGCTTCAGAGAAATTCTTTTCTGTTTATCCTCCCCCTTTCTTGTTCTTTTGTCAATCCCCTGGTTACCATCGCACGTAGGTTAATCACTACCCTGCCCGGCGTCAGTTGGTACCAAAGCTCAACATAAACCTGGGACGAGATCGCATCGGCATCGATGGCTAGTGGAGGTCGAGGTCGAGGTCGCGGTCATCGTGGGCGGGTTCGGAATGAGGAGGTCCAGGACCGTGATTGAGACGTCAAGGATTTGATAAGCGAGGATCTACAGAGGCAAGTCACAAAATTATCCCAGCGTCTAACGACGCGCGATTTCGATCGTGGTCATCATGGGCAAGTTCCAAAGGAGGGAGTCCAATGCCATTATCGTAACATTCAGGAGATGATGATTGAGGATTTGCAAAGGCAAGTCACAGGGTTATCTCGACGTCTATTGGTGCATGATTTCGATTGTGGTCATCGTGGGCAGGTTCCGAATGAGGAATTCCAACACCATGATGGTTTCATGGATTCTAAAGACGTTGTTGTGAACTCGAGGGCGAGTTCTTTCCAATCCGGGGTGACTGATGTAGGAGGGTCCGAGCCAGATGATGTAATTCAGTTATTTGGCCCATTTTTTATGCAAAATTCCAATGTTTTCCCTTCATAACTTTTTTTTTGGATATTTTTTTATCATTTTTGGTAATTATTAGTTTGTCAAATTATGATAGGATTTAAATATGATTTTATCTAGGATTTCGGATAACTATTTAGTTTGTTTTAAATTTTAATTTTGGATAAGTTTAGGTTTTTTGGCTATTTAACCTGGCTTGTGAGTTCGTTTTCAGTAAGCCTTGATTTTATGAAATTGTTTTAAATTTGAGAGACGTTTCTCTCTTTTGTGGATGACTTTCGCATTCTTCCTTGCGATCTTTAGGTTATAACTAGCCAGCGGGATAATCGCTACCCCACCCGACATCAGATTGGGTCTCGGTTTGTTCAATTTTGGTCTAAAATTATTCGAGCACAATTTGTGAAGGCTCGGACCCGATTTCTATGTCTATGCACCCAAAGTTGATTTTCAAGATCCGCATGCCTACATATTGGGTGCAAGATATTTCATTTTGTGTCCCGAATTTTTTTGACCAAATTTTGACATGCATGCACCTAAAGTTTATTTTCTAGGTCCACATAAATATAGATTGGATCGAGATTTGTTCATTTTGGGTTTGAAATTTTTCAGATCTAATTTGTGAATGCCTCGACCCAATCTTCACATGCATACACGCAAAATTAGTTGACATGTCTAATTTGTAATATAATACATCATTCATCTAATGTTATCTCTTACGAACCAAACAAATCTTTAATGCACATTTACTTTTAAGCTCACCGGGATTTTGAAATAATTATTTATTTATTTATTTTAGGTCTAAAACACCCCTTACCTGATTTTGTTAATTCTGGACTGAACAAATTATACTAGATGATAGAAAGGTGGTTGTGAGGACAATTGTTGAGGAACTTGCCTAATCTTATAACTAGAATGATGATGATGAAATTGGTGCATAATCCTTGGATTATTTTGATAATATTGATGATGATTATGCGACAACCACACCAATTCAAATCTTGAGAAGCGGCTAGATCATTTTACCTGGCGTACAACAAATAGTTGGGTTTTGATGTTTGCCCGCATGATATCAGGAAATCAACCAAAGGGGAAGTAGTGATGTATAGATGGGTGTGTGCCAATGGAGGGTCACCGACATTATTTATGTGTTAACAATCTTGATCAAAGGACATCCACCAGCGATGGTCTACTTTGATTGATTCCTATAATCCTCATAATAGTACATGGGCTATAAGGTTGTACAAAGATTAGCACATGTGAGCAGAGGCATATATTTAAAAGGTTACTTCTTTGGAGGTTTGAGGGCTACATCCTACTGCAAGGGCATGCATTCTTTCATTAATCATCTTGTCAATAGAAACTCAAGTTACTTTAGCTTGTCGAGCATTAGGAGCGCGCTTTAAGCAAAATTCGATAGCTAGAGAATGAGGTTGACCATAATTCCTTATGCTCACATCCAATTTGTGTTCATGCATTAAGGGCATATGAGAGTATAGCAGCAGAAATGTACACTTTCGTGTCCTTCCACGTCTTCCAAGCTAAGCTATATAAGGGGTCCTCTTAAATATTTTCACCCAAAAATAATAGAATTCATCAGTTATTGTGTGCCCTTTATTTCAGCTCTCTTTGTTCATATTCTCATATCTTTGTGCCTTTTATTTTAGCTGCTCTTTGTTCATGTCGTCATATCTTTGTTTGTCCACACCTCTTCCCCTTCTTACCCTTTTACTTTTACCTACTGTTGTTAATTAATGCTTAATTGTCCACCATATATTCAGGTCTTCAAGGTCATTTTTTATTTCTATATTCTTAGTCAACAAGTGAATCTTTCAGTTCCCAATGTTTTTGGTCTTTTTTCTTTTCTTGCCCCTTTGTTTCAAAATAAACTAGCTTGACAAATGGATGATCTTTGTGTAAGATCAATGATTCACAACCATGAATGATATGAAATACCTCAAGCAAACAAGCCGAACCAATTCCACAAAGATTACCTTATGGCTGGCTTCACCTACTGTTAGTGATCCTCTCCAAAAAGATCAGAAAGTTATATGTCAATAGTTTTACATAACACCAAGGGTGAGTGGGGGCAACCTGGTGCTACAAAACTCCAACTATGTGTGGGGTCCGTAGGAAGCGTCAAACCATTTAGGTCTATTGGACGCAACCTTACCTTACTTTTTTACAAGAACCTGTTTCCACTACTCTAACCCGTAACCTCTAGGTCACATGATGACAACTTTAATTCGGTGTCAAGGCTCCCCTTTACTCCTAATAGAGAACTTAGGATATGCTATATGGTAGATACACCATTATATATATGTTACATGCTTGATGCCTAACACGATGTGTCTATATATATATATATATATATGTAATATACCACAACCACATATATAACAAAAACACTTATCTACTATGATATATAGTTATAAACCAGGACCTAAACACAAGAATCATTCACTTGTGCAACTAAGAGGAGGGCATCTATCATATATACCATAATTTCTCAGTTAAGGACTTCCATGAAATTTTGACACTTCATAGGTATCATCAACATATTCTTCCGTTCATTGTTTGCATTATAACTAGCACACAACCATCTGTATACATTGGTACATATTGTTTGTTTTTGTATTTCACGATGAGCTTTTGCTGAAAAAGAAGAAATATGTTATTAGAAAGTGGTAATACCAGAGAGATATATGTGGTAAATGGTTTATAACATCATTGGATCATTACGCCCCAAACCTACTAGTTGGTTCAAGTAAAATACATATATTGGTCGAGAAAAAGAATTCAATTTCAAAACACTCAAAAACATTTTCAATCATGGTCATAATAGTGTATGATTTTCATACAATAGCATTTGAGTTTCACATGTAGAAAAATCAATTAATAAAAGAAATTTTCAAAACTGGACACCGTTTTCCTAAAATCCCAATCAAACTAAGTCCACATTATTCCTTGTGGCTATAAGCATCTAATGTGTTAAAGTATAACCCTCGTTCACTGGGTGTCGAATATTCCAATGATTACCCCCATTGGTAGAGTGTCAAATTTCCAATGTGTGCCCCCATTGGTAGGGTATTAAAACCAATGATTATCCCCATTGGTAGGGCATCAAATTATAATCCAATTGTTCATTTTTTAAAAAAAAAAAAAATTGAAAACCAATAAAACAAATTATTTTGGTGTCCAAGAAATAACATGCAAAATGTTCAATATATGAGTTTGATCCAAGTTTGCATACAAAATAAAGGTCATCGTACATATAAATCATGGTTTTTATATAGAAAAGTACTAGAAGACAGAAGGAACTTACCTTAGTCCCGAAATGCCCTAAACAAAATAATTCACTTTCTTGTATTCCCCAAATCAATCTAAAATAATCAAACCAAGAAAAGCATTTAGGTTTCCATACTATTTATGTCAAAAATGATTCTAAAATATCTCTATTTAATAGTTATAATCTCAATAATTACACGATTCCAGATATTTCACCAAATGTACAATTTTGCATAAACACCCTTCAATTTCCCCTTTTTCCACAAATCATACATAAATCATGAAATTCTTGATCTCTAAAGTACCAAACTATTTTTCCTTTGCAGAAA
Organism: Dioscorea zingiberensis; assembly: GCA_026586065.1. Lineage (NCBI taxonomy): Eukaryota > Viridiplantae > Streptophyta > Magnoliopsida > Dioscoreales > Dioscoreaceae > Dioscorea > Dioscorea zingiberensis. The sequence goes on along the minus strand of CM048819.1, from coordinate 41,904,953 downwards.
TTCAGAATTCATGAATATTTCTATTTTCCTACTATTTTTTCTGAAATTTCTGCTAATTACTCCTTTTTATTGTAATTTCTAAATTTTAGAATTTTTTTTTACTGAATTTCAAAAGTTACTGTAATATTCTAGAAATTTAAAAATTCTAGAATTTCTTATTTCTTATAGAAATTTCAAGATTTAATATTTTATTTAGAAATCCAGAAATTTCTTGTTTTTCTCATTACCTTTAACTAGTTTTAATAATTTTCAAAATTTCCTATGAATCAAAAATCTATATATTGTCTAGATCTTCTAATCCCTATAAATATGCCTATATCTACAATTAGTGAATGAATCAAAAGCCTATTCACAATCTTTCAAGAATAGACAAATATTAGGGTAAACATGTAGGACTATTTCAGATAAAAAGGAAAAACTTACAAACGAAACCCAAAATCTCGAGCGGATCGTCTTCTTCCCAACCTTGGCCGTCGTTGGGGAGAAATAAAAACCTAGAGGTGGCTAGGGTTCTCTCTCTTGTATTTATAATATTATAATAATGATAAATTTTATATAAACCCCCGTAAAAAATTTAAAATCATTTGAAGGTTCTAGTTGGAAGGTTTTTTTTTTAATAAAAAAAAAATTGGGGTCTTACAGAATCTATTCACAGAGCATTCGAAAAATGAAACATGTTGGAGTACTATATGTTTCATGTCAATGTAGATGAAAATAGATTGCCCACATATAGCGAACATCCTCTTGATAACCTATAATTTCACAAGGGCATTCATTTGGTTAGTGCAAAAATAAATGTTTCTATGTTTAACTTTGTAGTAGGATCAATGCAAGAAAAATAAGTACTTATTTCCTTCATCGCACAGCTATTCAACACGCACAACAATGTGCTTGCCGTAGGTGTACTTCTTCAAAGTGGGTGGTGAACTCCACTGCAATCAAGCAAAATTTCGCATTGTTTATCATAACATGTTTGAAGTATTTTCTGAACCACATAGCTGCCAAACGGATCCTTCATCATTGTCTAAGAGAAAAGTAAAAGATGTTAAATTTCATGAGAGAATGAGAGAGATTACAGAGAAGCATGAAATCAAGGTAACCATATTGACCAAAAAAGTAAGAAATAGCTTTGGAATACCATATTTTGACATTTCAAGTGATGGCCATCAATTTCATAAAACCAAGTAGGAACACATTTAGCTTGGTGGTTCATCATTCACGAGGGCAACAAAATGGAATGTAAGGATTTTATATGCTCCAAATTTCTAACAACTTACCAGTAAAATATCATTTCTTTCACTTTGCCCAACAATTTCCTTAATGAGAAGTTCTTTCTTTGCAGCATCACCATTCTCCAAACATTTTTAATTACATTAGATGCAAAATTATGTTGACTCATTTGCACAACTATATTTTTTTTCATGAAGTGGAAAATTTCATTTATTTATTAATAAAATATGAGGTTCAAGTTACAAACTCAGCTAGAATGCAATAAGATATAATAGACGAATCATGTGTCGCTCTTCTGCCTGACTTAGTGATGTCTCAAGTCCAACCTCGGCCCGTGGTCGTGTCGTTGTCAAAGGCCCCTCCTACAGTCCATACCGACATGTTACTAGCAAATTCGAGACTCCTCTTCACCAAGTTATGGGTTATCTCCAGCTTCGATATTTTGGAGAGTGAAGCTGCATCTAACCAAGATAGTATGAGGAAAGAGATATCATGAATAAATTCTAGATGATTGTCATTACTGTGAGGTCCTAACCATTCTTCAAGGTTTTTTTTCACCTTGAGTGTCTTTAGTACCCCATATTTGTTGTGTGTTGTTTGGCCCCATTCTAACTCCAAATATGTTACAGAAGTGGCTCCATATATTTACTACATATGTGCATTTGAAGAGTAAGTGCGTCACCGATTCATCTACCAAATAACATAAATAGCATTTTGTGCAGTCTCACACCACTTTCTTTTGTGGAGGTTATCTAGTGTAAGGATCCTATTCTCCTTTGCCAACCATGCAAAAAGTTTTGTTTTGAGAGGGCATGGTTGCTTCTAGAAGCACTTTTGTAGATCACTTCTGGTCCCTCCATCTACTCGGAAGGTATCAAGTGATTTGGCTGTGAAAGCCTTGGTTGGGGTTAAGTTTCCATTTACATGTACTAATGTTCAGTTGTCATTCCTAAGCTCTAGGAGGGCCTGTATTAGGGTGGGCAGTCCTTCCGCTTCCTTCTTAGTTAAGGGTCTTAAGTAGCATTCCGCATTGAATCATTTCACGAGCTTCATGAATGTTTATGTATTTCTTGATAAATAGGGGTTGCAACTCTGGGTGCTAGTTTTCGAGAGAGACCCTTTCCCACCAATTATCCTTCCAGAGATTTGTTGAGTATCCTGCTCCTGGTTTGATAGAGATATTGTAAGAGTTGTCAGTTTTTCTCGGCATAGTCCTTTCTAAAATATGCAGCAAGGATTTTGATTCTATCAGACTGCATGATAAGAGGTGAGGAACAAACAACTATTTGCTTCAAATTCAGTCATCAACAATAATCTATGGCAAGTTGACATGTGAAATGCATTTCCCCGTTGAACAATGAAATGTGAAAAAAATTTGCAAGTTTATTACTTTTAAAATGAGCCTTTACGGTAGTGGTTTTACTCTTCAAAGATATAAGCCCATTATCCATCAAATCTTCTTGAGCTTATAAAATAGAACTCACACAGATTGTTTGAAAATAAGTTTCACCTTGAACTTTGGTCTGAACAATGACGTTCTATTGCCTACTTTGTTTATCAACTCCATATTATACCATAATTAATACATCAGATTGAAATTTAACATAATATTATAATGTATATGATGGACCTAAACCACACCACATGTTCTTACCAGCCTAAAATTGTATATTATGTATATGTTGAGAATCACCAGCTTTTCTTTTTAATGTTCCCACATTTAAATCTATTATGGAAGGCAAGGATAACTCACAATATCCAATCCCTACAATCAAGCATGTCAAGGACAACTCACAGGATCTAACCCCTATATAAAAGCATGTAAAGGAAGGCAAGAACAACTCACATGATCCAATCCCTACAACCAAGCAATCAAGCATCAATTTAGGGATCCACCATTTCCTAATTGCGAATAATCGATTTTCTGTTCTATTTATGTATCAATCTCCTTTACTGTTTTCTCTCACCCCTATATGTATAAATAGGGTTGTACAGATCATAGTAAAATACATCTCTTATCTTTCCCTCTTTCTTTATTGAGTTTTTTATATGATTTTATCAAAATCTACTGCATTTGTTTATTATGAGGGGAAAGATGAAACTTGTTGCATATGGATGGAGGCATACAATAACTATTCTACATCGACTTTTATCAAACACTAAAAATATAGTACTGGTAATGCAATATATATATATATATATATATATATATATATATATATATATATATATATATATATATATATATATATATTATAACTGTTATGTATTGTCAAAAATAAAATGATAACTAAGAGAATATTTATCACAATATTGATAATGCTAAACTAAATATATAAATATATAAATATAAGGATAACCAATGTATTTAAGAACAAAGATATCATTGATGCAGATATTAGTGGTAGGAATGAAATATGAAACAAAGCTATCACTGGGATCAATTGAGCAGAAGTAAAATAGGGTACATGAGTGAGGTTTTTTTTTTCCACTGATTTTTGTTCTCTAGCGCAAATTTTCTACAAATTTTTGTTCTTAGTCTTTTGGTGTTTGGTCATCAAGTGTTCAGAGATTTCTTTGAGTTGGTTATGTTATGTAAAAGACAATGAGATGCCAACTGTATTGTGTAAAACCAAACACAAAACTAAATAGTGCACATGAAGATATATGTAGTCTCTAATGCATCCATAGAGAATTTGACACGGCAAATTTGTACAATAGTGTGTATGAATCTAGATAAAAATAACAACAAAACAGTGCTTTGTAAATTCCTGTGTCAACTCACTTTCCAGCTAAACCCTTTCAATGTACTTTCCTTTTTCTATAAGAGAAATTAAAAGGAAATCCTATTTACTTTCCACGGATTGGGTGTGAAGTAAAAACCTGTAATAGTAAAATCACAAAAAAAAAGAATAATAAAATGCAATATGTTATTTGTGGACAAGTTTCTTATACTTACTTTTAGTTCCATGAATAAAGATTACACATTTTCTCTAGATTTTTCTGCAGCCTTTCTACAAAGTAAGCATTAGACATTAACTAATTGAATGTAATGGCTTTTTTTGAAATATGTTTATATTTATTAATAGAATGTTAAGAAGTTATAGACTTACTTGCAAAACCGTGTTATCTAATTTTTATGGCAAGAACAATGTAATATACATGACATAAATCTTATAGTAAGGCTTTTAGTGTTTGTATATAGGTCAATCAAATGTATTAAAAGGAAATTTTCCTTTTGTATGGCAAAGTGTTCCAAGTATTACCATAGAGAAAGGATATGAAACTATTTAGCCAAGCGAAAGAGAAACAATAAATACTTGTCCCAAGGTAACTAAATTAAACAACATGTTCAACAAACCAGAAAAAAAGACTTTGAAATGATGTTTACTAAGTAGAAAAAGAGGGAATCCCAATTGGACGCCACTACATTCATCTGATCCTAATATTTCAATGCCTTAAATATCTCCAAATTTAATTCACAACTTATGTTTTTCGAGTAATGTGTTTTTAAAGGAATGACAAAAACTTTCTTTTTCCAAAATACTTATTTTTCCTATTATGCATCATGCTAAGAAACTCAGATCTTTTAGTTTACATGTACATAACATGCATCTTTACACAATATGCTAAGAGAGGGGAGTACAACTTTATTAACTTGATTTGTACTATTCTTTAGTTGTAAGGTTTGGTTAATAGTAGTTCTACCTCTATTCTCAACACATGACACATTGTGAGATGATCTAAGAATTTATATATGTCATAATAATTTATGAATTAAGTCAGCTTGATGCTTTTTAGAATAGCAACTTAGTTACTAGAACATTTAAGCCACCAAAACATTTAGCATCTTGAAGTCCAAAGAACATCTTGTCTATAATAAACATGAATTCTTGTCTACATGGCCAAAATCCCTTCACACCATTAGAACCATGGGAACTAGTTATGATAGGGCCATCATTTTACCGGCAAGTAAAATATCTTGAACATTTGATACATATTGTGGGTAGATCATAGCTTGTCTACCAAGTAAATTGATGTTTTTTTAGGAGAAATATAATGAAAGTAACTTTATAACCCTTTATTTTATAAACTTCAACCAAGGTAAATTGCTATATAATTCATCACTATAAGAATCCGCATATCTTTTAGTATCACATCGAGAAAAATATTGTAGTCCATAGAAAATGTTGTGGTCACAAGGATCCACAACTATTCATATGAAATTTGAAAGTAGGCTAAGTTTTCAACCAAGTGCTCCCCCAAAACAAAAGCAATTAGTTGGAAACTTTCTTAAACAATCCTTATGACCAACCTCTGAAACATGTCCTCCAATGACCTGAAACATTAGGGAGATTAACTAAGTCCGCTATTGAGCTCATTGAGTTTGACATAAGTTACAAACCCCAAAACACCATTAGAGCTCAAGCCCTTGCAGATTTTTTAGTGGAACTCACTTTCCTAGAAAAAGAAAGTCTTAATAACTAGAAGGAAGAAGAAAGCCGAGAAACTCTATTTGACCTTTGTACCTTATATGTGGATAGATTAGCCACACGAAATATATCGTCGGTTTAGTCTTGAAATCCTTTACTGGTGGAAGACTTCAAATGTTTTGAAATTTGATTTTAAGGCAACAAATAATGAGGTTGAATATGAGGTATTAATCACTGGGATGTGTTCGGCCCTTAGCATGGACTAAAGTTCAAAACTTGCGTACCTAGACTGACTCCCAACTTGTCGCTAGGCAAACAAGCGAGGAATATGAGACAAGTGATGAGATTAAGACCACATACAAAACTCTGCTGAAAGAACTCACTTCAAGGCTTAAACAATTTGAAATTGCAAAGGTATCTCCTTCAGACAATGAGGAAGCCAACTTCATTTCGAAGCTCACCTCCTCTAATTGTGCTAGGCTTGATTAAGCCCATCAACCTCGAGCGCCTGTCTCACAAAAGTATCAATAGAAGATCAAAGGAACAGGTCCAAGAGATCCAAGAAGCACCAAGTTGGGTTGACCCAATCCAAGACAACTTAATAGGAGGGACTCTACCCTCAGATCAAAAAGAAGCTCCAAGGATCGTGAGCAGGTCAGCTTGCTTCGTTGTTATTGATGACTAGTTGTATAAGAGGTCGTATATACTTTGTCATTCCTGAGGTGTTTACGCCCATATGAAGCGGACAATGTCCTTCGAGAGATCTATAAAGGAATCTGCGACAACTACCTCGGTGGAAGGTCATTGATTTACAAAATTTTGAGGCAAGGGTATTATTAGCCTATATTAACAAAGGACGTACTAGCCTTAGTCCAAACATGTAGAGTACGCCAATACCACTCTTAGATTCATCACCTACCTTTCATGTATCTTCTTTTCATTGCAAGTCAATAACCATTTGCGATATAGGGGATTGACATCCTCGGACCCTTCCCTATGGTTATTCATCAAATAAGGTTCTTGATTGTTGCTATGGAATACTTCACATAATGGGTAAAAGTTGGACCTCTGGCCAAGACAATGAAGCAAGCTCACAAAGACTTCGTATGGAAATCCATTATTTTCAGGTTTTGCATCCCAACTGCTTTCATTACTGCCAACAGACAATAGTTTGATAACCAGAAGTTCAAATGGTTTTGTGAAGAACCTATCCATGCAAGGTTGACCTCCGTTACTCATCCACAAGCTAATGGACAAGTCAAGGTCACCAACAGTACTATTTACTAAAGCCTCAAAACCCGAGTCCAACAAGGCAACTCTAACTGGGTAAATGGATTACCTAGTGCCCTATGGGCATATAGAATGACAAGGCGGACCCAAACTTGAGAAACTCCATTAAGTCTCACCTTTGGATCAAAAGCATAAGTCCTAGTGGAGATCGGGATACCAACTTATCAAACCAAAGACTTGGACCAAGAAGCTAATGATGAAGCCCTCCGAGGAGAGTTAGATCTCCAAAGAAAAAACACGCAAGAAATTGTCTTAGAGAAGCAACTTATCAACAAGGGGTCTGATGCTTCTACAACTCCAAGGTACGAGAGGTCACATTCCGGTAAAGAGACCTCATCCTATGGAAGAATATCTTCCAAGAAAATAAAAGTTGGACAAAGAAGCTTACTCCTAATTGGAAAGGACCCTATATGATTATAGGTGTTGTCCAACTTGACGTATATAATATAGTGGTCATGGGAGGCAAACTGCTTAAATGGTCATTCCATACTGAGCTGCTGCATGTACGCACAGGGTGAGCGGCGATTCTCTCTCAAAAATACGAGGCCGATCAAGTAGTAAAATATCCAAAGATAGGGTAGTCGAATCCATAGGGATTGAAATACTAATACTAATTATCCTCAATTATCTAGCCTGAGATATGGCTGAAGTTATGGTAATCCTATAAAGAACTAATATGAACAGAAGGTGACTCTAGGGTAATCAATGGTAGACATGGCATCTTGGATCACAATCCACCTAGAAATCCCTTGTTGACTGACTTCCTAATACTTATTATCAGATGATTTGTTCTTGGAGGGTGTGACACATACACCCGATCTCCTCTCGGTATGTACATCATACCCTATCATCTATATGCCTAAATCTAACGTGATGAGATTCTCTCTTCCTAACTAGTTAGATATGTGATCTAGGTTTTCGTACATGCAGACCACAAACATAAGCATATTGATACCTAAATTAAACCTAAAGAGATATATCTTCTTAATCAAGCAAGACATATGATCTGGGTTACCGCTTTGTAAACCACAAACATAAGCATAATAAACAATCCACAAAAATAATTAATGGAAGAGGGAATGAATATCAAAATAAAAGAAGTCTGTCACAAGTTCATCCTAAGGTTCATGAGTCCGAGGCACCATAGAAGGTTTAACCTCTCATAATATAGAAAGCCATAATAAGATTACAAGAGGAAGACATAATCAAATAATAGAAGCTCCCTAATTGCGATGTCTCCTGGAACTTCAATCTTCTCCCGAAACCCTAGCCGTCGCTGCGAAGATCGTCCAAGATTGATCAACCAAAAGTCCCCTATTAGGATAGAGTGGACGACCATTAATAAACTTTAATTATGCAAAGCATGGGCGTGTTGATTGGATGCACGCCAGTGTTCTTGCTCCTACGACACAGTTAACGTGTTTTCAAATATCTGTGAGTTGCACGGGCAAATACACCCCGGTGTTCTTTAGCACGCCCGTATTGATTAGATACACGACCGTGTACTTCTTTATAAGTTGCCCTTTCCATCTCCTTTTGCGCTTAATTTTCCCATTATCTATTCCTTTCGCTTCGGGTACCTCTTTACTTCTCCAATCACACAAACATACCAAAGAAGCACAAAAAAAGAGAAATACACGGGAAAGAGAAAGTGCATGTAAATATGATATATAAAAGTATCTATAATTATGCACTCATCAAATACCCCTACACTTAAATGTTTGCTTGTCCTCAAGCAAATAAAAAACAGAATCACCAAAAAGTAGATGAGTGCATGATCTCCGATCTCAAAATAGTTAGGAGTCCCTCTATTGTCTAGGAAAACACAATGTTAGGTTCCATGAAGGTTTTTTATGGAAAATAGGCCTTACCTTACAATATAACTCCCCACATGTGTGTGTGCAACCCTTCCTATGGTGCTTCTTACTAACTCAAGCACGACCCATCTAGTCTAAACCTTCTTTACTAAAGTACTTTTCTCAACTCTAATAGCTGGGATAGTAGCTTTATACATCCAATGAGGTAGCCTTTTCCCCCGGTAGGTCATCAAGTGAACATTTGTGATGCTCAAGATCCGACTACTCAAGGATGATTTTCACTCTTCAAAGGTGATAGTTCTTTCTACTATCTTTTCAATACCGGTAGGGTATCCTTGATGGAATTGACTTTCTGGTTATTCCAACAATTTTAATATATTTTCCATTTTATTTTTCTCTCTTTTTTATCAACACAATCAGAAAATATCAGCACTTCTCTAGTGGTTAAACTAACTGGAGTCCAAACCTAAACATGCAAGTGACAACAAAGTAAGGATTTGTGCTCAAAATTTTTGTGAGGTGTCGAATAAAGGCAAGGCTAAATATATGTATTTTTGAAAAATTTGACACCTAGCGCTAATGTCAACCTAGATTCAAAGAGAACTCCCATCCATTCGCTCATAAATCATCCTAAATCAGCACCCATCATAAGCAATATAATCACCCTCCTTCATACTTAAATTGTGCATTGGCCTCAATGCACATAGTATATGCAATAAGATGATTATGTCATGCAAAACAAAAAGGGAAAGGGAAATTTTGGACTTTACTGAGTATCAGTGGGGTGGTTTGTTTAGTCCTACTATAGGGCTTCCTATCTGATTGTGAAATTCAAACCATCCTGAGAACATTGAAGGTACAAAGTGAAGCTCCAGAATATATATAGAAAGACTAAACTTTGGTTGTGATAGACCGTCTACTAAAAGAAAAGTAAAAATATAAATTAAAGTGGTAAAAGAAAAATAGGATAGTGATGATGCTCCTCAATCACGGGGCGACTCCTCATAGTCATCATCATCGGATGAGTCCTCGTCGGTCCCATCATCCACAACAGCCGCTACAGCACCCTCCGCCTGATCTCCATCAATAGTGACTACAGCGGCCACCTCCATATCCCTCGTGGTATATGTTGTAGGTAATGGTGGGGGTAGGTATTGGAGATCCTGTCTTGCAATGAGCAGCTATACTCCTCCCACCATCCAAATGAGTAGTGCGTCTCGGTCTACTTGTGATAAAGCTCAGGCTGTTGGTGGTGGTGAAGGCGCTGTACTCGGTTCTGTTGTGTCTCTTGGATCCTGAGGCTCTGTGGGAGCTACAACTGTATATCTGATAGACTGAGCAGTGTGTGTAGCCTCCAGCATCCCCGTTAATCTCAAGGTCTCTATGGTAACTTGAACAGACCTCCCAACTATAATTAACCCCCCAGTAACATGATCGAAGAGGACGTCTATCCCTCGGGCCAGTCACGTGATGTGCGGCCCAACAAAGATAATTCTTAGTCTAGAATTTGATGCCTGGTCTAGGAGCAAGTGAGCAATGACCCATCCAAGGTAGATCAAGAATTCGTCCATCATGCTCTTTAGGAAAAGGAAGTCTTTGGTGCTTACTACTCCCGTGCTGTAGCCCAGCCCCTGTGATAGAGTGACTAAGGATATAATGGATGTACCTGAGGGCGGGAATTGTAGTAAGGGGGCCTTCGAACGCCACGGGTCATAGATCGGATCTCTACTGAACTCCTCCAGCAGGACTCCAGTATCTCTCCTGCTGGTCTATCTATATCCAACTGCTCGTACTCGGGAGTCCTGGTGAAGTCAACGTTGTACAGGCCAAGTCGAATGGCGAAGTCAGTGTAACTCAATTGATAACAGGCTACGCCGACCTGGAACTCAATTTAGCCATCTCAGTGCCACGAAGTGATGCTGCGGTGATGTGGAATATCACCAACACCTATATTGTGAGGTCTCGGTAGGTTCACTCCCTAATGGAGAGTAGGCGGTCCGACGATCCTCCTGAAATATGCTGACGAACGTCTGTGGCAGGGCCGACCTCCTCAAGAATGTCCCAGTCGATGTGTTTGGCCTCGCTAAACCTCAACTAGCTTAGACGGTAGTGCAGGTCGGCATGCATCGGTGTGGTGAAGACGGGGTCCAGTGGGATAGTAGGTGGTGATGTCGGTCGTGGCAGAGAACTCCCCTCTCCCCGCTGCTTCTTCACTGGCGGCCCCCTGGTGGTCTTCTTGCTTGGAGGCATGGTAGTGGGTGGTGAGGGTTCATTGGAAGGAAGAGTGTACGGTCGTGTTGATGGGAATCACGAAGTGAGGAGCACGACCATGCAAGATGGTCAGCCGAAAGAGAATCTACGACCAATCGAAGGGGAAACCGGAGAAGACCCAATCAGAATCTGGTAAGCAGTTGCAGAGGAGGCTCCGGTGAGGGAGGATTTGGAGAGGAAGGGTGCAGATCAAGTTGACGGCGGCTCGATTGGAGGTTTAAAAACCTATCTTTTCATTTCGTCTAACCAAGCACATCTTTAAGCATGGGTGTGTTGCCCAGTAGTGCAGGTTAATGCTTAATCCTCCCGAGATGTGCACGGGCATCTACATGGGCATGCCTCTGCCTGTGCATCTCTCAGTTTCCAATAGGTATCGTTGCTCCAATAGTGCACGCCTGTGCAGATGAGTTGCATGGCCGTACTTATATGGAGCCTTTGTGAATTGAAATCCCGAGATGTGCAGGGCCATAAGCACAACCATGAACATGCCCGTGTATCTCTATATTAGTCCTTTGGCTTCATATTTCACCATGTTTTTCCTCGAACTACATATAATTAGTGGCTCTAGGACAAAAGGTTAGGCTGCTGACTGGGGGATCGTTTGCTGATTTTCTTTTTGGAATTCCCTTCCAGAGCTTAAGAACTGTTGTTGGGTTAGGAGTCCCTACCATCGATAGTTTTTATGGTAGGTTTGAGACTCCTAGAGTTTGGATACTGTGGGGCCTGGCCCCATTTGCTTGACTTGATGATTGTTGATTTTTTCATAGCATGACTTATCTTTTATCATCTGGTGGTTGTTTTGATTTCATTGTGATCCCTGTGGGGTACTTATTAAGCTTTCCTTTTGCAAGCTTATCCACTTGTTTTCCTCTTTTGTTTTTCAGGTCCCGGGAGTAGGTGACTCGGACTCAAGAGCTGCGCGAGGGATTGGGGATTTTATTACAAATGTTTGAGGACATCATTGTTTTCTTTGTGTGATGATCTGTAGGACCCTTATAGGGCCTTGATATATGTAGGGCATTTGGGACCCTGATTTCTTTTCCTTTGTGACTCTGATATTATTTTCTCTTATATTATTTGAGTTATTATGTTGTCATATGTTGTATCTATTATTTACTTACGCCTTATATCCGGGTAAGGTGCGCCTCTGCTTGGGTATGGCCAGTTTGTGTATGTGCCCGAGACCTGGGATCCGGGTCGGCGCGTGATAATATCGCCGCCTGGGTGTTATTGGGTGTAGGAAAGTGTTCCCACATCATGGATGTGTGTGGGTAAAAATGTTAGTCCCGCCACATTGGCGCCCGGATATGGTGACATCTAGGCAAGGGTCCTCACATTTTAATGGACATGTGTGAGTAAAGAAGTTAGTCCATAATAGTAGGATTAGTATATGAAGTTAGAGTATAGGGTCTTTGACAGGAAAGTCATTGGAGTTAGTAGACACTCTAAAAATGAGGAGGATAGATATAGTGTGTTTGTAAGAGACTAGGTGGATAGGAAACATGTCTAGAGAGATCGGTAACAAAGGTTTTAAGTTATGGTACTATGGAGGGGATAAACATAGGAATGGTGTGGGAATTATTGTGGAACCAAAATTTAAGGACAAAGTGGTTAACGTGAAACCGGTAGAAGATAGGATTATACATTTGAGGCTAGTATTAGGGAAAGAGACAATCAACATAGTGAGTGTGTATGCTCCTCAAGTAGGTTTAGGGGAAGAAGTTAAGGTTAAGTTATGGGAAAATTTGGATTGAGTAATTTTAGGGATCCTAAGTGAGTAAGAACTTTTTATCGGGAGAGATCTTAATGGGCATGTGGGTAGACTTAATGATGGCTACGAGCAAGTTCATGGAAGCAAGTTATAGGTATGGCAACAGGAATGAAGAAGGAAAAGCTATTTTAAATTTTGCTTTCGCTCATGATTTGGTATTGACCAACACTTGCTTTAAGAAAAAGAAATCACATTTATTACCTTTAAGAGTGGGGTAACCATTTCCAGATAGACTTCCTCCTTACAAGAAGAAGGGATAGGTCTATATGTAAAGACTGTAACGTTATACTTGACAAAGTAATAACTACCCAGCATAGGTTAGTGGTGTTGGATGTGAAAAAAAAAGTTCTAGTTTACAAGAAAGGAGAGTTACACAACATATGATTAGATGGTGGACTTTAAAAGGGAATAAACAATTAATATTTATGAATAAAATATGGGAAGATGCAGTTGGAAAAATAAAAGATAATGCAAAAATCTTATGGAAGGAGATGACAAATCGTATTAAGAAGGTAGGGAAAGAGGTCCTAGGGGTTTCTAAGGGACTAGGACGTTGACCAAAGGAATCACGGTAGTGGAATGTAGAGGTATAAAAGACTAAAGAGAAAAGATATTGGTGCAAGAAGGTACCCACGGCTGCTAATGGGGAAGTCTTCGAAAAGTATAAGACTATAAAATAAGAGTCCAAGAAAGCGGTTAGTAGGCCCGAAGTAAACCTCTTGTCGATTTGTATCAAAAGTTGGGGACGCGAAAAGGGGAAAAAGAAATATATAAGATAGCACTGCTAAGAGAAAACAAGGGGAAGGACCTAAACCAAGTCAAGGGCATTAAGGATGAGTATCAACAAGTCTTAGCTGGAGATAAGGAAATTAAGGAGAGATGGTGAAGCTATTTTGATCATATATTCAATGCAAGTCATGAGGATAATTTTGTAGATCTTTATGCACTAGTAGTAGAGAGGAACCTTAGCTATACACGTAGAATTAGGCCTAGGGAAGTTAAGGAGGCACTAAAAAAGATGAAGGTTGGGAAAACTTGTTAGCCTGGATAGTATCCCAATTGGAGTTTGGAAGTGTCTTGGTCAAGTGGGGTTATTGTGGTTAACCAAACTTTTCAACTATATATTAAAAGGGGGGAAGATGCCAAACGATTAAAGAAAGAGCATTCTGGTCCCTATATATAAAAATAAGGGGGATATTCAAAATTGCACAAACTACCGTGGCATTTAGTTAATGAGCCACACGATGAAACTCTGGAAGAGGGTAATAGAGCATGGACTAAGGGATATTACAAAGGTGTCAGAGAACCAATTTGTCTTTATGCCTGGCAGATCTACAACAGAAGCCATTCATTTGTTAAGGAGTTTGATGGAGATCTACAAAGAGAAGAAGAAAAATCTCGATATGGTTTTCATTGACCTAGAGAAAGCATATGATAGGGTACCAAGACAAGTCATTTGGTAGGCGTTGGAGAAGAAAGACATTCATGTTAAATATATAAATTTTATTAAGGATATGTATGATGGAGCAATTACGAGTGTGAGAACGGATGGAGGAGATTCGAAGGAGTTTCCTATAACAGTAGGTCTACATCAAGGATAGGCCTTAAGCTGATACTTGTTTACTCTAGTAATAGATGAGGTAACTAGTTGTATCCAAGATGATGTCCCATAGTGTATGTTATTCACAAATGATATTGTCCTAGTTGATGAGACTACAGATGGAATTAATCAAAAGCCAGAATTATGGAGGAATACCGTTGAAAGTAGAGGCTTTAGGCTTAGTAGAAGTAAAACAGAATATATTCATTATAATTTTAGTCAAAGTAGGAGGGACGAAGGGGAAGTGACATTTTATGGGGTAGTAGTCCCTAAGTGTAACCATTCTAAGTACCTAGGTTAAATTTTCTAGGAGGATGGGATGATCGATGAAGATGTATCCCATAGAACCAGAACATGATGGCTGAAATGGAGAAGTGTTATGGTGTGCTATGTGCTAAGAAGATGCCTAATAAAGTGAAGGGAAAGTTTTATGGAATGGTAGTTAGATTGGCCATGTTATACGGGAGACAGTGTTGGGCATCTAAAGTTCAACATATTTAGAAGATGAATGTGGCAGAAATGAGGATGTTAAGGTAGATGTGTTGTCATACAATATTAGATAAGATTAGAAATGCACACATCCGATAGAAGTTGCATGTTGCACCAATTGAAGATAAAATAAGAGAAGGGCGATTAAGACGGTTTGGACACGTGCGTCATAGACCCCTAGGTGGCTCAGTTAGAAGATGTGTAGTTTGGTAATAAAAGGTAAAAAGAGGGGTAGAGGTAGAACGAGGATTACACGGAGAGAGATAGTGTCTAAGGACCTACGTCTATTAGATGTTGATTTGGATCTTGTCTTTGACAAAGCTACATGGAGATAGAGAATTCATATAGCCGACCCTATCTAGTATGGGGTTAAGGCTTAGTAGTAGTAGTAGTAGTAGTAGTAGTAGTTGTTGTTGTTGTTGTTGTTGTTGTTATTATTGTAAGGATTTATAAATGCAATGTAACACCAAATCTATTGTATTTGAAAATACGTCTAACCAAACGCCCCTTATAGTATAGTGTGAAGCACTACTCCATCTCGAGACAATGCTCTTTGGACTCATGGCTCCTTCCTAAGAAGCTCAAGGCCCTTCACAAAGAGAATGGTTATCTCCAAAGGGTGGATTTGATCCAAGATTTGGGGTTTGAGACTGCGGCAACCTAAATTATGTTCACTCCTGATAGAGAATATGTTACTGCATCACGTATATACCTCTCCCAAGGTTAAAGTGTATGAGTTGAGGGAACTATAGTTGAAGTTTGAACTACACCTAGTTTCAAAAATCATTTATTCTCAAGTGCTCTGATGTTATTCAAAGATTCCCTTTCTATGTGCTGATCGTTCTGTATGTGTGCATTCAAAATATGGAAGCCACTACAGCTTATCTTATCTGAGGGTGGCTTTGATCCAATCATGTCTAGTGGTGCCTATTATCTTGTTAATCTATCATTCTAGTATACGCCATATTATAATTAATGACTTCTATGTTTACTGAAACCAGATGATATTTAGTGCATGCTTTTCTGGTTTACAAAGCTCTAAAGTTTTGGTTTTGATAGTATTAAAGTAGTTCTAAATCTAAGATAATACTTAGCATAAGTTGATCGTGCGTGTGTTTGTATAATTGAAGATTTAGATGAAATTGGTTGGTGTTCATTATCCCTGGCATTATTTTCTTCCATCTTTTCCTTATTCCTTAGTACTGTTGGACTTGATGTAGAATTTAGTGCATGTTTTGTTAACTTAATTAGAAAGGCCGATGTGTAGGTTATGCTAGTGTTTATGTAGATAGGCCCAATAATGGGTACATTAGTATATAGAATTATATCTTATTTATTGAGACTATATTTTTCTTTCTATATCCTGTTACAGAGGTTTTGGTCGCGACTAGATTGAGCTTGGAATTTTTGATGTAAGTATTCCACTTATAAATTATTGCAAGTTAATCCATATATAAACGGTTTGATTATCAATTATATCTTTATATTTTAAAGAATTTGAAAGCTATCTATTTTTTGTATAAATTTGACTATACAAATGTGTTAGACTTGGGTTTATTGTGACCTACTTTTTTGAAATATTAATTAGATATGTTATGGGGGGAAACCCACAAGACATCTGGCGCAATCCGGGTAGTCACATGGCAGAACCATGGCAATCGAACAAGAGAAGCACCCTTTAATTGAGTATCGGTTAAGCTAGACTTCTAGAAGTTATAGGAGCCCTAGAAGGTTCCCACTGGCGCTTACTTGGCACCCATAACAGGGGTTTCTTGTAGCCTAAGCGACCTCCAACGATCTAACGGTCAAGGAAAATGTATAAAAGGAAACGAGAAGAGAGAAGCATAGGACTTCCTCTCGGTTCTTCACGGCTACTCCTACTTTCTCTTGAATCTCCCCTTCTCACTCCTCTCATTCTCAACTTTGTTCTCTTCACTGAATTCTCATGAGGAAGGTCTTCGATCTCTAGTATCCCCTTTCCCTTCAATCTCATGAACTAAGTTGTTCGCGAAAGTGTTCGGGGATCACTCCCGGACCTCCATCCTTGCAGGTCGCTGCCGTTAGAGGATCACAGTTTCTTCAAAAGGATTATCTTTAATTCTCTATGCCATCACCGACAACTGATCATCTCCCAACTTCTAGCTCAAAGAATCACACATCACTAAATCTCACTAGCTGATATGAATCACCTCTGATCTCGAGGAGGAGCCGATTTTAGGCATCAACAAGTTATAATTGTTCTGTTTGATATTGTATTTGATCTTGTTGGATTTTTAATGGTTTTCATATACATCTCCAAATCTCTCTATATTTTGACCTTTGTCAATGGGAGTTAGCATTGACTATGTCGACAAGCCTTCCATATGGACTAGTTCATTACCAAGCCGTCGGTGATAATAATGACATTCTGACTTAAGCCACCAAGGTAAAATAAGCGTGACTTTCACTTGGACCACTGAGGTAAAATAGATGTGATTCTGACTCGATTCACTGATGTAAAATAAATGTGATTCTAACCTATCCATGCTCATCCGCTAGTATTTTGTGAACCAATTATTGTATATTAGATTTGTAAGACCACTTTAGTGTATCTTTATAGATAACATTTTGTATTTTATATGATTTCATTAATGGTTTTAGAGTTTTGAGTATTGTAGTTATGACGTGTTATTTATGTACCTGTATTAGTAAGTTAGAACCAAGTTTGATGTCTTGCATACATAGTGGGGCCCATCCCCACATGTATGCGACCGGTCTGCAGGCGTCCCGATTGGGTTCGGGAGTGACAGATATTTGCATCAACATATGGATTAAATTTTGTGCAGCTAATTTGTGAAAATCCTGACCAAATTAGGACATGACTCCACCTATAAATTATTATTATTATTTTTGGTCTATATGCCTTTAAATTGGATCCAATTTCGTTTATTTAGGTCCACGTACAATTTTTTTGATTTAATTCGTTAGAGTCTAGATCTAATTAGTATATTAATATACCAATAAATTATATTTTAGGTTCGTATAGCTTAAAATCGGGTCCGACTTAGCTCATTTTAGATTAAAAATTTTGGACACCTAATTTGTAAAAGTCCAGACCTAATAAGTACATGAATGTATGCTAAAATTTATTTTTGGTTCACAGACTTTCAGATAAGGTCCGACTTAATTTATGTTAGATTTACAATTTTGCGCACCTAATTTGTGAAAGTATGTACCTAATTAGTACATGAATGAACCTAGAAAATTACTTTTAGGAATGTATACCTCTGGATTGGGTCCTATTTAGTTAACATTAGGTCCAATATTTTGCTTATCTAATTTGTAAAAGGTCAGACCTAATTAGTATTGTACCTAGAAATTATTTTATAGATCCTCATAGTTTTGGATTGGGTTCAATTTAAGTTATTGAGGTCTATAACTTCGCACACATACTCTGTAAAGGTATGGATCTGATCAGTTCATAAATACGCCTATAAATTATATTTTAGATTTGTGTACATTTGAATTGAGTCTGACTTAAGTCAATTTAGGTCTACGATTTCGCGTATCTAATTTATGAAAGTCCATACAAATTAGTACATAAATACATCCATAAATTATTTTTAAAAGTTTACATACTTTTGAATTTGTCTGACTAAGTTACTTTTTTTTTTTGATAACTATGGACAAGTCACAAGGAGCACGCCCTTGTCGTGGTTTGAACACTCAACCTCTCTTTATGAGATGGAATGAGTTACCAACTTGTGAGGGTTTGGTTGCTGAGGAGAGGATCTGCAGGACTTAGGAGAGCATCGTGCAAAATTGGAAGTAAGTAACACCGATAGAAACGATCTTGGCCCCAGGTCTGATGCTGGAGAGGCTGAAGGCCTCTATGCAAGACTCCATCACCTTGGGGGAAGACCTAGTAGTCAGAGTCTATGCAATGATTAGGTACGCAATATATTAGTGGTGAAGTTCAATTATTTGAAGATGCTTCTTCAAGAAGGTTTTATTGCTAATCTTTCATGTCTGGAACCACTAACACAAAGGAAGAAGGATCACACGGCACAGTGGAGGAAAAAGCAATAAATAGTTGCACAGCCAAGAACACGACCGTGCTCTAGGTCGTGCAACTCTCGGGATATGAAAAGAAGGGGCATAAAAATCCAACATGAGCGTGCTTATCAGGAGCACAGTCGTGCTTGCTCAAACAAGGGCATGCTTCCAAAGAGCACGACCGTACTTGTCAAAACAAGGATGTGTTTATAGGGCGTGTTCGAGCCACATACCCTAGATTTAAAAGGCTGTGACTCGAGCCTCCGCGACTTTTCAGCAACAACGAACTTGAGCCCCGGCGCCTTTTTTCCTTCCTCTATCTTCCCCTCTACCATAGACCCCCTCCAGGCGATGCCACAATGATACCTCACAAGAAACCGAAGGACCCTGTCAGCGAGCGAGCGACTTCCACCGCGGCCTTCGCCTTCAGCTTCGACAACTGAGCACGGTTGTGAAATCCAGGATTTTAGGGGTTAAATTTTTTTTTTCGTTTATTATTTGCTATGTGTGATCGAGGAATTTGAAGAGGATGAATGTAACGCCCCGACCCGGATCCAGGGACCTCGGGAACGTCGACAGATCGGCCGTACCCGAAAGGAGACGAGCCCCAATCGAATACAAGGCCTAAAATGATAAGCAGATAATACAATTAATCAAAAGATAATCAGTAAATAAACCATAAAGTCTCAGCGGGAACATAAAAAAAATCAATTAAGGGTCCATAGCCCTCTACACAATCCAGGCCCTACAAGGGTCCTAATAAATTAATGACAATGTCCTCACACACAAAGATAAAATAACCTAGGGAGGTTCTCCAACCTCAGCAATATCCCGCCCCAACTCTCGCCGTCCCTGAGCTCGAGTCTACCTACTCCTCAGGACCTGAAATGAGAGAAGAGAAAAGTCGTGAGCTTTCGAATGGAAAGCCCAGTAAGTACCCTGCAAGAATCACAAGGGTCAGCTGAAACAGATATCAATAACATAGGATCATCAAACAAAGGGGCTACACCCCATACAAACAGATCCTAACATCCAGCTACGGCCCTCAGAGCCCTGGATGAGAAATCCAAAGAACAAATTTCAAGAACGATTTCCCCGGATGACCAAAATGACCTCAGTCAGTAATCAAGTAACCCAGCCTCAGACTACAAACAATGACCTGGGTCAGAGCTTTAACATGTCGTCGGTAGCGCCACCTCTACATGTCGACACGGCCAGCAAATCAACCCCACTGACAGGGACGGAGCCTCGGACTCCACTGTTACCGGGCGGAAGATCAGAACTCAGTTGGCACGTACCTCCCGGCCAGCACACAAGACCATGTGCCCATGATCAAGTGTCGGCCCACGGGTGGGTAGTCCAACTAAGTATATCAACAAACGGTAGTCCTAAACTACCACAAGCAATTCAACCATGCACATAATAGGAAAGATATCAATCAAATTATCTATGTGCATGTATCAACAAGAGTAAGTACAAAACAAGATCATGCTAACAGATAGCATCCAACAAAGCAAGAAAACCCATGCAAGGGTGGAAACAAGGCAAGAGTGACTTACCTCAAAACGCAATCCAACCACTGCGCCGTATCCGTCCCGACGAAGATCAACACTCCGCGTCGATATCTGGTAATCAAAATTCGATCTCAATCAACACATGCGTGTCTAAGAGCACTAAGTCTATAATACACGCTCAACTAAATGGGTTCGGCCCATACACAAACCAGTTTCATCTTTTAAATCACTCAAATAAATAGTTTTAATCGAGCCCACCATTTTGGCCCAAGGCCTAAACCACTATTCACTTATTTAATACTTTCAAAAAAGAATCCAGATATACTTAATAAAACTCCAAAAGCCCCAATAAATAATTGTTAGAGTACAAATCATAATCTCCAAACTAAATCCACCATGCAACCCAGATGATGTACCTCCACACAGCACATTCTAAAATCATTAAACCAGTGGACCCTCTACAATGATTCACAAACCATGACTATCTACAATCCACTCTAACCCGGAATCAACCACACAATCTACAAGTTGATCAATCCAACCTCTACCAGACTCACACACACCAAGTCAAAAAATGTGCTTAAACAGGTGCACAGCCACAAATCCCTTTATTTTCCTCGAACGCCCACCCTCATAATCAGTCCAGTACTTGGTTCACAGCTTTACCCAGTCTGAGCATCCCTCTTTCTACCATCACTAGATAAAAGAAAAGAATCTCCATGAATATCAAATTACTAGAATTTTCTCTAGTATGGCAACGATCACTAAGCCTCAACCTTTTACCAGAAAACATAGAATTCCATGCACTGTTCAACATCAAACAGAGCTTATAAAGCTTCTTAGAAGTATGATTACCAAACCATTACCCTACTAACCATCATGCAATAATTATCACTATATATAGACCAGGGTTCACATGATAGATTAAATACTCCTGTATCTTAACTCATGAAAACTTGCAATCCATCTAAACCTCACAAAATTCCTGTAACCATGCTTAGATCCTCTAAGAATCACCTCTTAATCAATTCACAATCTTATATTTTATAGGATTCAAAATAGCTCAATCAAGACTTGAAACACACCACACACTCATCAGCTCCAACACACAATCACAAAACCCTCTCTCACTAATATGATTAAGAATCAGAGACAAACCCAAGGAGTGCACACCTATTAAAACCTCTGGTCAGTGTTCACAACAACAACACACACGCACCAAAGAGAAATATCCAAACCTCACACACAATCATATCTCCACATAAAATCATAAGTCTTACCATCATTCATTGTCCATGAATTCTCATCCCAGAGAACCAACTAAGCCAGTCCCAATTACATGCCCATCAAGAACTAGAAGATCTACAGGGTTACACCTCCTTTATCCTCAATACAGACTAACTACCCACATAGAATCAAAGACTTTGAATAAAATCCATTTCTTAACAGGAAATCAGAAACACCCCAAGCCTTTAAACCACATCCTCATACAAAACTAAAGCTTGGCCATAATTGTCTACTCAAAGGAATCAAAGACTAAACTAATCGCAGAGGCGAAGAAAACTCACTAGCGTCTGGTTGTTCGTGGCGACGCTCCGGTGATCTCTTCTGGTCCGGCCTGGTTAGCGATGGTCCACGAACGAGAAAAGATACTAGGGTTCCAGATTTGCCTCTCTTCTTATAGGGGCTCCGCGGGGCTAGGTTCGTTGAGACCGCGATCCGATTCTATCCATATCCGGCTGATTCGGTTGGATATATATCTCTCTCTCTACAACTCTCTTTCTCTCTCTAAAACTATATCCATTCATGTTTAAAAATAATATACAAAATATATCCATGCACGTCACATGAAAGCCTATCATATATATATATATATATATATATATATATATATATATATATAAATTAAAGTTATCACATCCAATCGCGCCTTTATGATTCAAAAGGATCCATTAACTTCAGTTATGCACGTGCTTTCCCTATAATGCTATATATATATATATATATATATATATATATATATATATATATATATATAATTCTATTATTATTTATTGTTATTATTATTATTAATTCATGAGTAATTTAATAATACCCCCCTTCTTTTTTTTTTGCATGGTTTTCTAGCGGCTTTTGTAAATAATTCCCTCTACTTACACCAAATGACGCTTAGGTCCCTTCACTATATAACTTGTGAGTGTGGAGGAAAATTTCCTTTCAGTCCCTCTGAAGATTAAAATCCCACCTTGGTCCTTGGCAGACCCTTCAATTATAAAAATTATTAAACCATATTAATTAAATAAATCCTCATTTAATATTTATTTTGCATAAATATTATTACACTCCTTCCATCCTTTCCCCAATTAAAAGCAATAATTATAATAAGGAAAATCCACATTATTCAAAAGACCAAAATACCCTTGGGTTTTACAATGAATAAATTTTGTGGAATAAAATCTATTTGATTACTTAATTGATTAATTGATGGAAATCCCCAAAATTTGAAATTAATTAGAGTTAATTGGAAGCTTATAAGGAATGCATAAATTTATGGAATAAATTTATTTAGTAATTGGTGATTGATTTAATTTAAGAATTCACCAATTTGGACTTATTTGGTATTAATTGAAAAATGTAATGCGAAGATCCAAAAAGGAATAAATAAATTTAAGGATTTAAATTTATTTAACTGGCAATTGATCTAATCAGTTGATGATGGATTTTTATTGAGTTTGGAAGTTCTCCAAAGTTGATTTAATAGATTACACTATGATTCAAATGATGGATACTCTATATATATATTATGGATAATGATTAGATAGGATTGGTAAAAAAAATATTTAAATATAAAAGGTATGTATGATGTTATGGGGACAACTGAAATTAGATTTTTTTTAATTGTTTGGACTAACTAATAACAATAACAATAAATAATTCATTATAGATATATATGAATATAATTTGAAAAAGTCAAGATAAGGGGGTAGCCATGCACATGGATTTGGACGTGCATGGCTGGAAATAATTATATATATATATATATATATATATATATATATATATATATATATATATATATACAGTATAAGAGATAGAGAGAGAGACAGGTAAAAATAATGGAATTTTTAAATATATAAAAGGGTAAAGATAAGGATGGGATTTAAAGTTGATGTGATAGAAGATATATTATATTATATCTTATATATTCATTGATACCATATGATTCAAATAAATAAAAGCAATAGATGATATATAAAAGAACATGATTGGATGGGATAAAGTAAATAATATATATATTATGGCATGGAGAGAAACTCACGTGGGTAGGTTTATACATGAGGATATTTTAATATATATAGATAATCATTTGAATGTTGGGAGATATAGAATGAGAAAGAGAGAGAGAATTAGAGAGGGAGAGTTGTAGAGACATGGAGTCCATGCACGTTGGTGGGCTGGCGCTGGGACTCGGCTGACCACACCACACGGTCGCGCTCATACCGCCGTTTGGAGAAGTGAGTCCATCGTGAGGGGCGGTGTTCTTATCTTCACTGAGCCACGATAATCACTTCGGTGAGCCGTTGTAACAAACGTTTAAATTAGGTGATAAACGTAATCCGATTTGGGGAAAGGTTTATTCGAAAGTCTCCGCATGGTTATCATCTCGGGGATCCTATATAAGGACTCGTGTTCCTCAAACCCTAGCTGACATCTCTACAGGTGGACGAAAACGAGAGGCTGGAGCAAAGGAGGCCGCTGTGGTATGCCCGAAAACCCTCAAGCCATCGTCCACGATCCCGGTGAGTCCTCTTGCTCTGATATGGTAGAGATCTGTTAGTATGGAAGCATGGATTAGATTATACGAACTATACGCATGGATTTTTGTTGTCAATAAGCATGCATGAATTTCATTAGTTTGATAACTGATGATAGTTGAAAGATTGTTATTTGAGGTTAAGGTATGCATGTGATATGAGAGGTTAGCAGCATGATCTTTGGTTAGTAATTGTAAAAACCTGCCCCGAAATAAATAAAGATTTTTATTTACCAGAAATTTTAAATGACAATTCAATATGATGAGCAGTGAAGTTTTGGGAAAAATCACATGTCTGAATAATCCAGATTAATTAAACGTTAATTAATCGAAATAAATCAGTTGTTAATAAATCCAGATTAATTATATGTTAGTTAATTCGGATTAATTATCAAGAAGAGAAAATGAATAAATATTCAAGTCCTGAGAAAAGTGGATCTGGTGGGGGACTGAGACAACCCCGTGATGCCACAGTACTCCCGTGACGAAGGATTTGACCGAATGCCATTATTCTCGGATCTGGTCTGACGAGAGACCGATCCCGTGATTTTACAGTACACCCGTGCCATGGGACTACGGACACGAGATTCGCGGATCTGGGTTGGACACTAGGACGGGAGAATCAAACAGTGGACCCCAGAGATGAATTCACCCGTGACTGAACAGTAGGCATGTGAAACTATAGTGACAAGATATTCTAATTAAAGGAATAGTAGACATATGAAGCAATAGTGAAAATTTAATTTCTTTATAACATGTCATCAGATAAGAGAGAGAGAAAGCAGAAACTCTCTCTCTCTCCCTCCCTCTCCCTTCTTCACCCGGCCTGGCCCTTGCAGCGCCTCCACGCCCCGAAGCTCCCGTGCCGGCTCCTGCGCAGCCCAGCCTCCCGAGGCGAGCCTGCACCGCTGGCGTCCCGCACAAGGCCCCGCTCACGCGCCAGCGCGCTCGCGCGCTTCGCTACAAGCGCTACGCCAGCGCTTCACGCTACGCTTCGCCCTGCCGCTGCCGCTTCGCCGGCTCCAGCGTTCCCATCATGGAGCCCTCGGCCGGCCAAGACCGCACCCCGCGCCGGCGCCTTTTTCCCCCTCCTAGCGCAGCCTTCCCGGCCCAGCATGGCGAGCCGCAGTGCTCGCCGCGCCAGCTTCCACGCTCGCTGCGCCGTGTGCCCTATGCGCCCAAGCGCGCCCTGCGCGGCTCGCCTCTACGCGCAATGCCTTTGCGCCCTCCGGCGTCCAAGAGCCCCTGGCGCCAGATCCAGGGCCGCTGCGGACCTCGCACGCATATCCTCACGATCGGCGACGGTGAACACCTAACCTTAATTTGGAGGGGGAGGAACCTAATTAATGAATGAATTAAACCTATGGTCACATTAATGGTTAATAGAGGGTAAATTGGTGGAAATCCAAGGGTATTGGATGTTATTGTGTGAATGTTTGTAGATTATCGGGAGCCGATAATCAGGGGAGGTGCTGGCCGATTTTCGTTCAAAATCGGTTCCGGGCTGCCCCTTCAGGGTACAGTTCGCGGCAGCAATGATACTCCAATCGACACGATTAGCATGTCGTTACAAAGGGGAGAAAGAGTACTTTCTAATGAGAGCTAAATCAGGGAAATCCGACTTGCGGATTGAAAGTTATTGGCAGTTCTCGGTGACTGCGCGCTAGAGTAAAAATACGGAGTTTTGTAGGGACCTAGTGTGCCCACTTAAACCATTTAATTATGCATGATTGTGAACATCAAGTATAATTAACTAGAGTGTATGCTATTTACTAGATCCTGACCCGGACGCGTGAGACGCGACGAGGATTAGGGGATTTCTCTCGGTCGTAGGCTCTCGGGAGGTTTGTGAGTATTCCTTCCTCCTACCCCACTTTGATTTTGTACTCTTATTTCCTCGAGAGGTTCCCAATATATATTTGAGATGGTTTTCCTCATATGTGTTGGTTTTATATCTCGAGGGGAATGTTGCTATCATTTTTCTTCTTATGCGTATTTGAGTAGAGTTTACTTCTTAAATACGTATTGTCTCCCGATCTCGATGAGGTTACCGATCATTTTATATTCAGGATGTTGCTGCCTGTTGTTAGGTATTAGTACTATCAATCTCTTACTTTCAGGCATGATACATCGGACGGAGACCCTGGCAGAGGGTGTATAATATCTGGCCACCAGGACCCGGCAGAGGGCGTATAATATCTGGCCACGAGCACTTGATGCTCTATCGAACGGAGACCCTGGCAGAGGGTGTATAATATCTGGCCACTTGGCTCAGTCAGAGAGCGGCATTTTCTGACCATGTGCACATGTATGCTATAGCTTAGTCCGGCTTAGGCCGAAGACGATATCGATGGTGTCGTAGATGTCGTAGACATCTTAGTATCACATATGCCAGAGATTGAGTACATCTGTGGATTTTATCCGCATTCCAGCTACTTGTGGCTTGCTGTGTTGTTGATGTATTTGTATAATTGTATTTACTTTGTTCTGTTCCTTGTTTATGGCCTTCGCCTCTTTTATTGTTTATGCGACCCTACTGGGCCTATTCTTTAGGCTCATGCACTTGATTCGTGTGTTACTCAGGTTCGGACGAGGAGGAGTAGGATCGAGCTTAGGAGGGGATATACCGAGTTGCTGACTCGGCTACTTCTATTTGTCTTGAGGTCTGCGTACCTCTTTTTATTCTGTGTGAGACTTGTAATTTAGATTTCTTTGTTGTATGGATTTCTTGGGGTGACTGGACTGGATCCTAGTCTTGGGTTGTGTAAACCCGATATTGTATTGTATGGAGTTGTACGAACTCCCTTCATCTTTTAACTATGATTCCGCTGTTATTATTAACTCTGAATATTTATTGTATAAGAGTTCTTAAGGCCTTGCGCCTGAATGGGGACTAGTCCCTGTTTGGGTGCGGCCGGTTGTCTACGTGCCCGAGTCGTGGTTGGGGGCGTGACAATTAATATGGTATCAGAGCACCGGTACAATCCAAGTCACCCTAGTTATCTCAGCAACTTAGGAGTTGAGTCTTTATTTTGTTGAGAGAGTGGGTTGGGCAGTGTATTGACAACTGGAACTTTTCTATCTTGCAGAAGTCATGCCTCCGAGACGAGGGCGGCCAAGCAAGCGGGCAGTGAGCCCACCCCCGGAGCCCATGCACTGGCAGGAGGAAGTTTCAGTCGGTTTAGATACGGAGGCCCTTGGCCAGGCCCCGAGGCCGGTGCCCACGAGACCTGCAGCACCCCATGACAGGGGGTTATCCTGGCTATCCCACCGGAGGCTACCCCAGCTACCCCGGCTACCCCGCAGGAGGATACCCTAGTTTTCTAGTAGGGGGATATCCCGGACCAGCAGCCGGTGGGTACCCTGGCCCGTCTACCGGAGCGTATCCTGGTCCCGCACCAGGAGGACACCCTGGTCCTGCATCAGGGGCCTATCCAGATCCGACCGCGATGTCAGGCCTGGTGCAGGAGATGACGAGGATGATGCGTGACGGTAGCGGCAGCAGCTGATGGCGAGGCGATGGCGTGGCGATGGCGGCAGCGATGCAGACCCTACCTACACACTCCCCCTGCGGCTCCACGGAGGCGGTGTCTTGTGCCGGTGGTAGTAGTTCTCTAGCAGAGTTTCGGAGGCATGGACCCCCACCCTTTGAGGGAGGTACCGACCCAGACGTGGCAGAGCAGTGGATAGATGAGATTGAGGCTACCTTCCAGGCTATGCAGAGCCCGGAAGAAGACATGGTGAGACTAGCTGCTTACATGCTGAAGGGCCGCGCCAGAAGTTGGTACAAGACTGAAGTTAAGAACAGAGGTGAAAAAGGCTTTGAGTCTTGGAAAGAGTTCAGGACCGCCTTCTTCGACAAGTATTTTTCAGCGAGCAGACAGGCTTTGATGACTCAGCAGTTTTTGACCTTGCAGCAGGGGACTAGGACTGTCGACGAGTATGAGGCCGAGTTTGAGCGGCTATCCAGGTTTGCCTCTACCCTTGTGGCTGACACATTGTTCAAGGCCCGCCAGTTTGTTAGTGGCCTGAGGCCCAACCTCCGGCGTTCCGTGACACCATCTTTGAGATGTCCCTTCCACGAGTTGGTGGAGATAGCCAAGGACGCTGAGCTAGCCTGGCAGGAAACACAAGAGCCATGCAAACGAGAGCAGAGCAGTGACAAAGGAAAGAGCTCCAGGAAGAGTGAGTCTTCCGGGGGCAGTTCAGGGCGCTCCAGGAGTGAGCGCAGGTCCCAGCCTTACAGCAGATCTTCCTCGTCGTCCGGGTCCAGAGGCAGGGGATCTTCAGGGAGGAGCCCACGTCCTCATTGCACCCGTTGTGGGGGCTCACATACTAGAGAGCAGTGTTGGCACGTGATATGTGCTCCGGCGTGGTAGCACCGGCATTTCAGAACCGATTGTCCCCTCGAGCAGGCCGGGTCGCCAGGAGGATATGGGTCCTGCATAAAGCACTGCATGCACCCCACTGCACACTGAGATTCACAACAAGAAGGCCACGGGAGACCGAGGTGAGAGAGGAGGATCCAGGCGGGAAGGGAAAGGGAAAGCGGCGAGTTCCCCTTCTTCCTCTAGTCACCCGATTGCTTTCAGGGTCGGGTTTACAACTGACTTCGGGGAGGATGCTCGAGCCTCTAATGAGGTGGTTGCAGGTACTATTACTGTCTGCTCTTACTATGCTTGTACACTGTTTGATCCCAGGGCGACACATTCCTTCGTGTCTACTTCATTTGCCCGGAGAAATAACTTGTATGTAATTACACTACCCCACGACTTGTGCGTCGATACTTCGGTAGGAGCGATGAAGATCGTGGACAGATTGGCACCAAAGTGCTCAGTAGTGATCGAGGGTTACGAACTTACTGCCGATCTACATCTGATGGAGTTGCGCGACTACGACGTCATCCTCGGCATGGACTGGCTCTCCTCGGCATGGCTAGACTGTAGAAGGAAGAGCGTGCACTTCCGATTTCCAGGCTACGAAGAATTCATCTTCAAAGGCAGCAAAAGCTATTCTATGGCTCGGGAGATATCTGCACTTCGGGCCGTGAAACCGATCGCCAGGGATGTATCGGGTTCCCGGCGCCTATCTCGAAGCAAAAGACGCCAAGACATGCGGAGCAAATTCCTGTTGTTCGTGACTTTCCGGATGTGTTTCCAGATGATTTGCCAGGACTACGCCCAGAGAGGGAAGTGGAATTCGGCATCGACCTGGCTCGAGGAACCGCGTCCATATCCAGAGCCCCATACAGAATGGCACCTGCCGAGCTGAAAGAGTTGAAGCAACAACTTGAAGAACTTCTGGATAAAGGTTTCATCCGGCCTAGCATGTCACCTTGGGGAGCCCCAGTATTATTTGTCAAGAAGAAAGACGGATCGATGAGACTGTGCATTGACTACCGGGAGCTCAACAAGGTGACGATCAAGAACAAGTATCCTCTACCGAGGATAGATGATCTGATGGACCAGCTTCAGGGAGCACAGGTGTTCTCCAAGATAGATTTGAGATCTGGGTACCATCAGGTGCGGATCCGGGGCGAGGACATACCGAAGAGTGCCTTTCGTACGAGGTATGGGCACTATGAGTTCCTAGTAATGCCGTTTGGGCTTACCAACGCCCTAGCGGTGTTCATGGATTTGATGAATCGGGTATTCAGACGATACTTGGATCGGTTTGTAGTCGTCTTCATCGACGACATCCTGATCTACTCCAAGAGTAAGAAGTTGCATGCGAAGCACTTGAGACTGGTACTGGAGGTCTGAGAGATCAGGAGTTATATGCTAAATTTTCCAATTGTGACTTCTGGCTGAACAGTGTTGCGGGCACGTCATCAGTGGAGACGGAATCTCTGTGGACCCTAAGAAGATTGAAGCAGTAGTAGATTGGAGTAGACCGAGCACCGTCAGAGAGATCAGGAGCTTCCTGGGGTTAGCTGGCTACTACAGGAGATTTGTAGAGGGGTTTTCACGTCTGGCATTACCCTTGACCTGGCTGACCCGGAAGGGTACTCCTTTCATTTGGACGGAGGACTGTGAGCAGAGTTTCATGGAACTGAAGAGTCGATTGGTGTCTGCACCTGTCCTGGCCCTACCAGAGAGTGGGTGTGGATACGTGATCTATAGTGATGCTTGCAAGACAGGCTTGGGATGCGTACTCATGCAGAATGGGCGAGTCATTGCCTATGCTTCAAGGCAACTGAAGTCGCATGAGGAGAACAACCCCACACATGACTTGGAATTGGCAGCTGTAGTCTTTGCCTTGAAGATTTGGCGCCACTTTCTCTACGGTGTGCCATGTGAAGTGTATACAGATCATAAAAGTCTGAAATACATATTCACGCAGAAAGAGCTGAACATGAGGCAAAGACGCTGGTTGGAACTGATCAAGGACTACGACCTCAACATCCACTACCACCCGTGCAAGGCTAATGTGGTGGCCGATGCATTAAGTAGAAAGGTCAACTATGGGACAGCTGCAAATCTCACTGAACAAGTAAACCAAGAAATGAGGAGACTGGAGCTGGAGGTGATCGAGCCGAGCTCGGAGGTGAGCTTGGCTAGCCTGTGTATCCGGCCCAATTTATTGGAAAGGATCAAGGCGGTCCAGTTACAGGATCTTGAATTATTGAAGCACTGGGAGAAGATCCAACGGGGCATCCACACTGAATTCCGGGTACATGAGGATGGTACCCTGAGACGAGGAGATCGTGTCTGTGTGCCCGACGTCCCTGAGCTTAAGAGAGACATTTTAGAGGAGGCCCATTACTCTAGCTATACCATCCACCCTGGAGGCACGAAGATGTACAGGGGGCTAAAGACCACCTTCTGGTGGGTCGATATGAAGCGGGAGATAGCCGAGTTTGTGGCCCACTGCCTTACCTGCCAACGGGTGAAGGCAGAGCACCAGAAGCCAGCTGGACTATTGCAACCCCTACCTATACCAGTGTGGAAGTGGGAACATATAGCGATGGATTTCGTGAGAGGCTTACCTCGTTCCAAAAAGGGGAATGAAGCCATTTGGGTGATCGTTGACCGACTGACTAAGTCGGCACACTTCTTGGCATTGAGACGTAAGATGAGCCTAGCGCGACTAGCCCAGTTATACATGGACAAGATCGTTTGTCTACATGGTATACCGGTAACGATCATATCCGATCGAGACCCCAGATTTGTCTCGGAATTCTGGGAGAGTCTACATGCAAAGATCGGGTACCCGATTGACCTTTAGCACTGCCTTTCATCCTGAGACGGATGGTCAATCGGAGAGGACAATCCAGATATTAGAAGATATGCTGCGAGCGTGTACTCTTGACTTCACTGGTTCTTGGGATGAGCACTTGGCTAAGGCAGAGTTCGCCTACAACAACAGCTACCAGGCAAGCATTCAGATGGCGCCCTATGAGGCTCTGTATGGGCGACCGTGCCGATCTCCTATATTTTGGAACAATGTGGGAGATCACAAGTTTGAAGGGCCTTAGGAAGTACAGAAAGCTGAAGAACAAGTGAAGCTCATCGGAGAAAGGCTGAGGGTAGCTCGAAATCGGCATGTAAGAGCTATCCGATAAGAAACGCCCGCAGCGGGAATTCCAAAGCGGGCGACAAGGTACTCCTGAAGGTATCACCCATGAAGGGTGTATGGAGATTTGGAAAGCGCGGGAAGCTTAGCCCGCGGTACATTGGACCCTTCGAGATATTAGAACGGGTTGGAACAGTGGCGTATCGTTTGGCCTTGCCTCCAGACTTGGCTCAGGTCCACAACGTCTTCCACGTCTCCATGTTGAGGAAATGCTTGACTGACCCGACTAAGATCATCGAATATGAACCAGTGGAACTTCAACAGGATTTATCTTATGAGGAGTGGTCGGTGGAAATACTTGACTACAAGGAACAAAAACTGAGGAATCGAATTATCCCTTTAGTCAAGGTAAGGTGGAACAACCACACTGGTGGTGAAGCTACCTAGGAACGCGAAGCCGACATGAAGAAGCGTTACCCAGATCTGTTTGAGTAAATGAGCTTGTTGTGAGTTTAGGTACTAAACTCCTATAAGGGGGGGAGATTGTAAAAACCCGCCCCGAAATAAATAAAGATTTTTATTTACCAGAAATTTTAAATGACAATTCAATATGATGAGCAGTGAAGTTTTGGGAAAAATCACATGTCTGAATAATCCAGATTAATTAAACGTTAATTAATCGAAATAAATCAGTTGTTAATAAATCCAGATTAATTATATGTTAGTTAATTCGGATTAATTATCAAGAAGAGAAAATGAATAAATATTCAAATCCCGAGAAAAGTGGATCTGGTCGGGGACTGAGAAAACCCCGTGATGCCACAGTACTCCCGTGACGAAGGATTTGACCGAAAGCCGTTATTCTCGGATGCAGTGCGAGAGACCGATCCCGTGATTTTACAGTACACCCGTGCCATGGGACTACGGACACGAGATTCGCGGATCTGGGTTGGACACTAGGACGGGAGAATCAAACAGTGGACCCCAGAGATGAATTCACCCGTGACTGAACAGTAGGCATGTGAAACTATAGTGACAAGATATTCTAATTAAAGGAATAGTAAACATATGAAGCAATAGTGAAAATTTAATTTCTTTATAACATGTCATCAGATAAGAGAGAGAGAAAGAAGAAACTCTCTCTCTCCCTCCCTCTCCCTTCTTCACTTGGCCCTTGCCCTCGCCTCCACGCCGGCCGAAGCTCCCGTGCGTGGCTCCTCGCAGCCGCCACCTCCCAAAGCGAAGCCTGCACTGCAAGGCCCCTCATACACTACAAGGCTACAAGGCTATGCTGCGCTTCGTCAAGCGTGCCACGCTGCGCGAAGCCGCGCAGCTCAAGGCTTATCGCAGGCCGCTTCTCCGGCATGACGCCGCTTCGCCGCTGCCACGACCGCATCGCGCCGGGCGCTTTTCCTCCTCGCAGCCTTTTCCCAACATCGTCGACGAAGCCGCAGCCCGGCCGCTCACTCGCGCTCCACGCTGGCCAGCTGGCCAAGGCGCCCCGCGCCTCGCCCACGCCTCGCGCCACGCCCTACGCCAAGTAATCAGCTCCTTCAAGGCCTCCGGCCCAAAGCAGCTCTGGCCAGATGGTGGCCTGCAGCCGTCACAAGACTGCGACGCATCCCCGCCGATCGGGCATTTACGTGAACACCTAACCTTAATTTGGAGGGGGAGGAACCTAATTAATGAATGAATTAAACCTATGGTCGCATTAATGGTTAATAGAGGGTAAATTGGTGGAAATCCAAGTGTATTGGATGTTATTGTGTGAATGTTTCTAGATTATTGGGAGCCGATAATCAGGGGAGGTGCTGTCCGATTTTCGTTCAAAATCGGTTCCGGGCTGCCCCTTCAGGGTACAGTTCGGGGCAGCAATGATACTCCAATCGACACAATTAGCATGTCGTTAGAAAGGGAGGAAAGAGTACTTTTTAATGAGAGCTAAATCGGGGAAATCCGACTTGCGGATTGAAAGTTATTGGCAGTTCTCGGTGACTGCGCGCTAGAGTAAAAATACGGAGTTTTGTAGGGACCTAGTGTGCCCACTTAAACCATTTAATTATGCATGATTGTGAACATCAAGTATAATTAACTAGAGTGTATGCTATTTACTAGATCCTGACCCGGACGCGTGAGACGCTTAATGAGGATTAGGGATTTCTCTCAGCATCGTAGGCTCTCGCACGGGAGGTTTGTGAGTATTCCTTCGTCCTACCCCACTTTGATTTTGTACTCTTATTTCCTCGAGAGGTTCCCAATATATATTTGAGATGGTTTTCCTCATATGTGTTGGTTTTATATCTCGAGGGGATTGTTGCTATCATTTTTCTTCTTATGCGTATTTGAGTAGAGTTTACTTCTTAAATACGTATTGTCTCCCGATCTCGATGAGGTTACCAATCATTGTATATTCAGGATGTTGCTGCCTTGGATATATATATTTATACCTGTTGTTAGGTATTAGTACTATCAATCTCTTACTTTCAGGCATGATACATCGGACGGAGACCCTGGCAGAGGGTGTATAATATCTGGCCACCAGGACCCGGCAGAGGGCGTATAATATCTGGCCACGAGCACTTGATGCTCTATCTTACGGAGACCCTGGCAGAGGGTGTATAATATCTGGCCACTTGGCTCAGTCAGAGAGCGACATTTTCTGACCATGTGCACATGTATGCTATAGCTTAGTCCGGCTTAGGCCGAAGACGATACCGATGGTGTCGTAGATGTCGTAGACATCTTAGTATCACATATGCCAGAGATTGAGTACATCTGTGGATTTTATCCGCATTCCAACTACTTGTGGCTTGCTATGTTGTTGATGTATTTGTATAATTGTATTTACTTTGTTCTGTTCCTTGTTTATGGCCTTCGCCTCTTTTATTGTTTATGCGACCCTACTGGGCCTATCCTTTAGGCTCATGCACTTGATTCGTGTGTTACTCAGGTTCGGACGAGGAGGAGTAGGATCGAGCTTAGGCGGGGATATACCGAGTTGCTGACTCGGCTACTTCTATTTGTCTTGAGGTCTGCGTACCTCTTTTTATTCTGTGTGAGACTTGTAATTTAGATTTCTTTGTTGTATGGAGTTCTAGGGGTGACTGGACTAGATCCTAGTCTTGGGTTGTGTAAACCCGATATTGTACTGTATGGAGTTGTACGAACTCCCTTCATCTTTTAACTATGATTCCGCTGTTATTATTAACTCTGAATATTTATTGTATAAGAGTTCTTAAGGCCTTGCGCCTGAATGGGGACTAGTCCCCTGCTTTGGAGTGCGGTTGTTATTCACGTAGTTCGAGCCGTGGTTCGGGGCGTGACAGTAATGGTTTAGTGGAAGATCCTTTGAAGATGATAGCTTGGTTGTTACTTTGAGTCATACTTAATGATTACCTGATGGTCTAGAGATTCAAGGGAAGCAGAAGGTAGTGACTGAGAGAGGGTTTGAGTATGAACGGGATCTGGGTTCTGAGAAGGATTGGATGGTATTTGGGCAGGTCTATGGTCTTATGGTTGGTAGGTTGGCAAGAAGGGTAGAGTTGGGATCTCTGGTGGGTCGTGATTTGGCGTTGGATACTTGGTGATGGTGTGATATGGTTTCGAGAGTGATTGTGAGTTGCTGAGTTTTAGAGAGGTTTCGAGTCCTGATTTAGGTGTGAGTGGAGTTTGTTTTGGGTCTGAGAATGTATCTGGGAAGGGTTTTAAAATACTGAAGGTTCATGAGTGTGTGTATGGTCTCGTAATCCTTGTGTTTGGAGGATAAGAGCAGGGAGGTTGATGGCAGGGTTGGGGTTTAGAATTGTTTGAATAATTGTTTATTGTTGACTTTTATGAGTGGATTGGTTAGAATGGTGGGTTCTCTATAATTAAAACTTGGGTATTCGTAGCATACTCTATTATTTCTATTCTTGGAGAGTAATCATGAGTGCATGATTTCTTAGTACCAAGTAAGTTTCTGGTGATTATTGTGGTATGATTTCTAGATGAGGTTCTAATATGGTATTATTATTGAGGTGATATTGATGCATAGTTTTGGTGATATTATGGTGGTGATGTTAATGATATTATTTTTTGAGCTTCTTGGGAATTTTTATTTTAGTGATATTGGGATTATGTTTTGATCATGTGAGTTGGGCTGGTTTTTGGGCCTTTGGGCCAGTTTGGAAAGTTGAGGATAAAGGGTTTATCCTACTTAATTAAGGAATTAAGATTAATTAAAGGTTTGGGTTGAATTCATGTCATGGGCCAGGCCCATTTTTATGGTTTTATAGATGTTATTATCTTTAGAAAATAAATAATAATAATAATCATAAAGAGAAACACTCGAGCGTATATTGAGTTGGGACTCGTGGTTATCAGATATTGACGAGGAGCGCTGAGCTTCGTCGGGACAGATACGGCGCAGTTGTTGGATTGTGACTTGAGGTAAGATACTCTTGCCTCGCTTCTACCCTTGTTTGGGCTCCTTTGATTTGACGTATGCTGTTCTTGGCTTATCTTTCATTTGTGATATCTGTTTATTGGATGCATACACAAAGTTGCTTTTGTTGCCTTCCTTCTTTGTATGTGTATGGTTGAGCGTTAGAGGTAGTATTTACTGATCATGAGGACCCGTTGATCGGCACGTGGCCGTGGAAACAAGTGAACCTGTGCTCTTTCTGGATAGGAGTGTAAAGTTTCACTACCTGTTTGTTAAATGCTCTTTTGGACACGCCCACCCAAGTGCCGACACTTGACTGTAGGAACTCGTGGTGCTTGTGTGCAGCAAGGTAGGTATGCGTCAGTGGAGTGAGCGGGCTCGCTGAGCATAGCCTCATGTTGTCTGGCATAAGACCATGGAGATACACAGTACTTGTGTGCTGGCCGGGTAGGTATGCGCCAACTGAGTTTCTTCTTCCGCCCGGATTCAGTGGAGCAGGTGAGCTCTGGATTTTGCGAGAGCGTTGGGGACGGGATACCCTGACGTTCCGGCACTCCTGGCCAGAGGGACAGTACTCTGGTTGTCCCTACCAGTCAGTGGGGCGAGCACTGACCATGTCGACATGCGAGAGAGGTGGCGCTACGAGCGTGGCAGTTCGCGGCCACTTGAGGTCATTGTTTGCGCTTTGAGGCTGCTTTTTATTGCTTACGTACCGAATTTGGGCCGTAACCTGGGGATCTTTGCTGAGCTGTTCTTGGAATCTCATTCTTAGCCCGAGGGCTATTGCTGGACAGGAGTCGTACCATTGCGGATGTTTGTGGTAGACTCCTAGGATCTGATTGTTTGGTGATTCGTTGATTGTGACATCATGTATCTTTTTATTGTGCTCACATCTTTGAGATTCCTTGCAGGGTACTTACTGGGCTTTCCTTTCGAAAGCTCATTACTTTTCCCTTCTCTCATTTCAGGTCCTGAGAAGTAGAGTGACTCGAGCTCAGGGGGCGTGCGAGAGTCAGGGTGGGATATTTGCTGGGATCAGAGGATCTCCCTGACTTTTGTTTCTGAGTGAGGATACTTGGCTTAGGACCTATGTAGGGCCTGGATTTGTTAGGGCTTTGGACCCTTGTACTTTATTTTTCGCATTAGCACTCTGATTTGTATTTGTTTATTATTGGATTAATAAACTCTTGAATTTTATTTTATTATCTGCTACTGTTTACTTAGGCCTTGTACTCGAGTGGGGCCCGTCTCCACTTGGGTACCGCCGGTCTGTTGACGTGCCCGAGGTCCCGGAATCTGGGTCGGGGCGTTACAAATTAATATGGTATCAGAGCATGCAGATAACGGACATCCTAGTTACCCTAGTAACTTAGTCAGATAGGATGGACTGAGTGTGGGGTTGGGTAGTGTGGACAATTATTATGACAAATGAGTTCCGATGTTGTTTGACTGAACCCTGTAGTTATTGACGGGTCTTGTTTTGATAGTTGAATTATGTGGTATTTAACAGGTCACCATGGCGAGTGGACATGAACGAAGTGGGGAGGTGCGTCCACCCTCTGACGCCATGGAATGGGAAAATGACGAGCAGACTCCTCACAAGCATGTGGTACCTCAGATGACGGGCTCTGGTGAAGAGGCACCCGATGTTGTGAGAGCACAAGTGAAACTGACATATGAGGTCATAGGACTAATCCAAGAGTTGTGGCAGACGCTTCAGCAGACACGGAGGGACAACAATCAAGGTCAATCATCTGGGAAGAGTTCAGGACGCTAGAGGTTTAAGAGCAAGTCCTGGCCGTATGACAGACCAACTGGGTCTTCAGCCTCATCTGGGGGCAGAGGTGTTTCCGACAGTGCTTCGAAGCCGATCAGATGCTTTCGATACCAAGGGCCACACAATAAAGCGCAGTGCCCGAGGATTACTGGTGGATGCTTTGTATGTGGCTGTTTGGAACACCGGAGGGCATAGTGCCCTAAACTACAAATAGGACAAAAACGACAAGGCGGTGATAGGAACGGAAAGGCGAAGGCGACAGGTCAGCCTTCTTCCAGTCAGCAACAGTCACAACAGGTGCCGATAACGCATGAACGAGATCATCACCTGACTACGGAGGAGGCACAGACACCGCCCGAGGCCGGCTAGGTTGAAGAATGATGTGCTGGGGATTGATTTTAATTTCGAGGACGAAATTCTTTTAAGGGGGGAGGATTGTGAAATCCAGGATTTTAGGGGTTAAATTTTTTTTTTTCGTTTATTATTTGCTATGTGTGATCGGGGAATTTGAAGAGGATGAATAAATTTTGTGGAATAAAATCTATTTGATTACTTATTGATTAATTGATGGAAATCCCCAAAATTTGAAATTAATTAGAGTTAATTGGAAACTTATAAGGAATGCATAAATTTATGGAATAAATTTATTTAGTAATTGGTGATTGATTTAATTTAAGAATTCACCAATTTGGACTTATTTGGTATTAATTGAAAAATGTAATGGGAAGATCTAAAAAGGAATAAATAAATTTAAGGATTTAAATTTATTTAACTAGTAATTGATCTAATCAGTTGTTGATGGATTTTTATTGAGTATGCACGATGGATTCCCTCTCCACCTAGGCTGGGTCGTGGCAGAGCTTCTGATGCACCAGGCATCCGATCCTAAGATCAGAGTGCTATTCGCAGGCCCCTACATCACACGCCTAGCACGCGGCATGGACTTCCTCTTAGATGAGGTCACAGGACGGATGCAGATAGTTAGACGATCCATCCCTATCACCATCGACACCATACGGGTAATGAGGATGCTGCAGCCAAGGCAGACCGCTTAGAGGATTAGATACACAGCTACGGGCCACACAGAGACACCAAACTCAGGAGCCACAGTGGGACCTAACCGAGTACCTCCATCCTCTCCTCTATCATGACGAGCACTTACAGCACCTCCACCATCAACCACTACATTCACCGAGGCCGATTGTGCCTTACTCTACTAGTTAGTGAGCGGAGTTGACTACCTCATCAGGCAACAGGGGGTCGACTACTCACTACTATCACAGCCTCCTAAACTATCTGCAATACAGCCAGAAGAAGATCTCGAGGATGCAGCCGCATCAGATGACAGGGATGGCACCGAGAGCGGAGACAAGGATGACTTCTTCAGTTCTTGAGCTACCTTTATTTTATTTTCTGCACTTTTATAATTTTCAGTTTTGTTGAGTAAGTTTGTTAAATGGCTTAGTGTTATTTATACTATAGATCTTCACCTTTTTCTTTGCCTTCAATGTTCTTCAGGATATATTGAGATTCATACTTGGCAGGAACTCAAGACAAGGACAGGACGAATCTGAAACCAGAATGAGCTAAGTTATCATCATCTTGCTCTCACATATCACATTCATTTTAGTGCATATATTGTGTGCATTGGGGACAATGCACGATTTAAGTGTGGGTGAGGAATTATTGTTGAGCATTTACATTGACATGATGGGTGCTAATTTAGGATAATTTATGAGCAAAATGATGGGAGTCCCCTTCGAGTCTAGGTTGATATTAGCGGTAGGTACCAAATTTTTCAAAAATATATATATATTTAGTCTTGCATTTACTTGACACCTCACAAAAGTTTTGAGCACAAACCCTGGATTTGTTGTCACTTACCCGCTTAGGTTTGGACTCCAGTTAGTTTAACCATTAGAGGAGTGCTGATATTTTTTTTATTATTTTGAAAAAAAAGGAGAACAAGAAAGAGAAAAGAGGGAAAAACAAAAGGGAAGAAAATGAAACAAAAAGAAAAAGAAAAAGAAAAATACATTTATTATGGCTGGAATAACAGGAAAGTCAGATCCGTCAAGGATGCCCTACCGGCCGGCAAGTCGGATCCATTAGTGATACCCTACCAGTATAGAAAATATGGTAAAAAAAGCTATCACCTTTGAAGCGTGATAGTCGTTCTTGAATAGTCGGATCTTGGGCATCACAAATATTCACTCGATGACCGACCGGGAGAAAAGGCTACATCATTGGATGTATGAAACTACTATGCCAAGCTAAAGTAATAGAGAGTAGATAGTTCAGCACCAGCTGGGCTGTACTTGAGTTAGTAAGTCGCACCATTAGAAAAGGGTTACACACACACGTGGTGAGTCTTGTTACAAGGTAAGACCTATCTTTCATAAAACTTGTAGGCACCTGACATTGTGTTTTCCCTGGCACCAAAGGGACTCCTGACCATTTTTTGAGATCGGAGATCATGCACTCATCATCTTTTCTGGGATCCATATATTTCCTTGCTTGAGGACAAGCAAATGTTCAAGTATGCGGGCATTTGATAAGTGCATTATTATACATATTCTTCTTATCATATTTATATGAACTTATCCTGTTTCTCGGCATCAATTCTCTATTTTTGTACTTCTGGGAGTATTCCTTTGTGATTGGACAAGTTAACAGGCAACCAGGGCAAAACAAACAAGAAACAGGATGTACCGAAGAAAAAGGGGTAAAAGACCACACTTGCGGAGAAGTGCACGGTCGTGCTCTCATTAAACACGGTCGTGCTAATCAAACATGGTCTTACTCAAGACTATGTAACTCTCTGGATAAAGACGCGTCAGACACGATGCAGATATGAAGAGCACGGGTGTGCTCTAGATTAAACACAGTCGTGCTCAAGCCAATACAAGGGTGCTTCAGATGAGCACAGATGTGCTTCGTAGATTAAGATTCTATAAATAGTCACCGCATAAATTGTAGAAAGCAACTTTTGGCGGAGCAGTCTCGAGCGATTCTTGCTGCGTAGGCTAGGGTTCTAGGGAAGAGCTGAAGGCAGAGGAGATAGTCCAGCAAAGATTTTTATGTCTATCTTTATGGTCTCCTCTCGTATTAGTTATGATATTCTATATCATAAGAGGCTAAACCTTCTATGGTACCTCAGACACATAAACCCTAGGATGAAGTTGTTGATTGATTGTCTAATATGATTTGGTTTTGCTTTCTTCGTGATTCTTGATTAGCATCCTGATTGTCTGTGTTTACTACTCTGCGTGGTTTCACTTAAGGGATAGCAATAGCATAATATTGTTCTGCTTTAGATGGTCATGTGGTTAGTATTATTGCATTAGCTTGGAGTTGTTACATTTTCTGATATCCTTGTGTAGTTTTCCATGCAAAGGTCTTGAGTCATCCACCCTTGTAGGATAGAGCATCCAGCACCCTTAGTGTTTATGCGGATGATTTAGGATGGTTAGAATATTACATTAGCCAAGGGATTCATCTAGATAGGTCGTAGCTAGGTATAGATACCACGGTATACATGAACATCAAGAGAGATCGGGTGCTGCATTGAGAAGTGTAATTGCTACATTGTCCAAGAATTGTTAGTAATTAGCCAGTAATAGGGAATCAATTACCAGCAGGGGCATTCTAGGAGGATTGTGATCTGAGGTGCCATATCTCCCCTCTGATTTACCCTAACTCCAATTGTTCACATTAATCTTTTCATTGAGTCATCCAACCACACCAATTATCACACATTGTTAGGTTAGGCTAGGTAATAAAGGATAATTAGTACTACTATCTAGTCTCTGTGGATTTGACTACCCTACTTTGGCAACTTTACTACTTGATCGACATCGTATACTTGTAGGTGATTATGCATATCTATGCTTCTATCAATAGACAATATATCTCATCAGCAGCAAGAATTAGTTATGAATTGAGGAACATATGGAGATCAATCAGGTATAGAAGCCAGTATGGTGCTAGCCGAACAGGTTGACTTCGTGGGTAGCCAGAACAATCCGTATAGCTCTACCTACAACCCCGGATGGAGGAAATATCCAAACTTCTCATGGAGCAACCTAGGGCAAGGTTAAGGACAACAAAAACCAACTTAACTACAAGAATTCCAACAACTCTCACAAGATAAGAAAGGCCCAAGCCTGGAAAACATCTTTACACAGTACATATGTACCAATGATGATCGCAAGAACATAAATGAAGAGCACATGAGGAATCAATGGGCATCGCTGCAGAACCTTGAACACCAAGTGGCCTTCTAAAATCTTTGGTTGAATGACCACTTGGCTTCCTCCCCAGCAATACTGAAGTAAATCCAAGAGAATCAGTGAAGGCCATCACTCTCAGGAGTGGAACAGAATTATCCCCACCTCCAGACAAGGATCAGAAGGACACAACAGAGGAGGAAAAGGAAGGGGAGCAATTAGATCTAAGAAAAGGAAAGGTAAAGCAAGCTCCAATGGTGTAAGAGTACCAACCAAAACTACCTTACCCTGCAAAGGTAAGAAAGGACCAACAAGAGGAGTAGTTCAAGAAATTCTTAGAGATGTTCAAAACACTACACATCAACATCTCATTCGTGGAAGCTCTTTCACAAATGCCAAGGTACGCAAATTTCTTGAAGAAGTTGCTCACTAAAAAAAGGAAACTAGAGGATATATCCAGAACAACCCTTATCGAACAATGCTCGACGGTCCTCACCAACACAACCCCAAAGAAGGAAAAAGATCTACGAGGCTACATAATCCCTTGCACTATTGAAGGATTCGTGGATGAGAATGCATTGGCAGACCTTGGAGCAATCATCAACCTCATGCCATACAAAACTTTGCAGAAATTGGGACTTGGATAACCTAAACCAACCAAGGTTACACTACAGAAGGCCAATCGATTAATCTGTCAACCACGAGGAGTCATTGAGGACGTATTAGTCAAAGTTGACAAGTTTATCTTCCTGGTAGACTTCATCATACTAGACCCAGACGATCACGTGGAAGTACCCCTCAACCTCAGAAGACCGTTCCTTAAGATAGCATAAGCTTTATTTGACATCAAGGATGAACGGATGACACTGAGAGTTGGAGATGAGCAAGTCGAGTTTAATATTCAATCTTCCATGCAACACCCCATGGAGTTTGACGATTCCTACTACTTTATTGACCATATTGATGATCTCATTTCTGATTTTGTGCAGGATGAACTGCTAAAAACCAACTGGAGGACATTTTCTCAGATTAACCACCTCTTTGGGGAGAAGATGAAAATGAGGAAAATTGAAAACACAAACAGCTAGGTCCTTTCACGAAAGAGAAAAATCCATGGTGGAAGGCAAGCAAAAAGAGCGACTCACACTCAGACATCAACCTACTACCGGGCTCATCTGGGAACTAATCCGTTGAGTACGAATTTATTTCATATTTAAGCATGCAGGACTTGGAGAATTTCCATCTCAGTGCGGAAGCTCAAAGGTATCACTTATCCAAACCCCAGTGAGCGTACGGGTATGTAAAGCTAGTGATGTATAACAAGCGCTTCTAGGGAGGCAACCCAAGCTTAGTAATTTTAGGTAGTCTTTGATAAGCGTTCAATTGATCATATTTTGTTATCACTTTCTTATACACTATGCATAGGATTTGACCTAGTTTTAGCCCATCTATACTTAATTTGTGTTAACCTTTATTTATAGAGCATTAGAGAGCCTCAAGAATCAAAAGGAAGAAATTCTACACCATTTGAGGCGAAAAAGAAAGCAACTTGAGAATACTATAGAAGTCCTGAAAAAGCAGTAAAGATCATAATTTTATTACAAGAGCTAGAGGACTCTAAATCAAATCTCCAGCGTTCCGATTGAAGATCAACAAGTACGAAACAATCAGTTAAAATTTCATGTCAACTCAATAAGAATTGGTCATCCGATCGAATGCTTAATAAAGACTACGCGATGTAAAATCCGGCCGTGCAGCTGCATACAGCAGTAAAACTGCCAGTACATATGCATACAGCCATATTACACATAAGAGAGCCCGTATAGGGCGTATATAGGCCCGATATTCACTATTTTACAGCAGAATCTAGACCAACATGGAACCAACATGATTCATACATTTATCTATCATTGTAAAGCCTATAAATAATTTATAAATTACGGTTTAGAGGCACCTTTGGACCATCCC
Source organism: Dioscorea zingiberensis (assembly GCA_026586065.1). Lineage (NCBI taxonomy): Eukaryota > Viridiplantae > Streptophyta > Magnoliopsida > Dioscoreales > Dioscoreaceae > Dioscorea > Dioscorea zingiberensis. The sequence goes on along the minus strand of CM048819.1, from coordinate 41,860,777 downwards.
CTTTGGGGGCTACTCCTTGGGTCATCATTATTACCATCTCTCACACATCATCAACTAGGTATCAAGCTTCATCGTCAAGTCTTCTCTACGGCAAGGTTTGGAGGAGGATTTGCGGCACCAATAATAGAGGAAACATCGGAGGGACGTTTATTTGTTATTATATTGATGTTTTCTCCTTTATTTGGATTAGATTTGTATTCCCCTTTGATGGGGAACTAATCTTTTAGGTATTTGGGCATTTTGAACACTTGGATTTATGTGTAAACCTTGATTTACTTGTTATGGATTTCTATATTTGAATGAATGTTTCAATGTTTGAGAACCTATTTGATGTTTTGTATGGTATTGATGCTTTACGTTGCGACAACTCTAAGTATCAATCTAGATCTATAGAAGGTGTAGACAATAACGCTCTCTCTATATATCCTAGATCTACTTCAATAGGTGGGAGTTGTGAACACGCCGAGAGATCGGGTGCTCAGCAGAGAGATCTTTAAAATGAATTATTCCCACAACTCTTCCAAGATTATGTGTTCCCTAGAACTACTCACGAGCGTAGATTAGTAACTCGCCTCGAAAGAGGGTGTGAAAGCATTGTAGGAATTGTTGGTCCATGAACTAACATTGTTCAAATAGGAATCCATACATATCATTATCCACAAGAACCCGAGGGGGATACATCGTCCGGATACCTCTTCTCCTAATTGATTGCCCTCACGACTTCATCACATCGCATTCTATCTTACTTTCTAGAATTAGAATTTAGATTAGATTAAACCTTCACCAATCTTTGTTTTGACTAGATAATAGAGGAAGAGTTATAAGTACTAGTATCTAGGTCTCTGTGGGTTCGACATCCGACTTTCATAGTCCATTTTATTACTTGATACAACCCGTGCACTTGCGGTAATAGCATAAGCATAACACGCATCCATCAATTTTTGGCGCTGTTGCCGGGGACCTTGAGATTTTTAAGAATACTTGAAATTTGTTAATCTTGTCATTAGTTTTAGGTTTTTACTTTTATTTCATTTATATAAAAAGAAAAAAAATAATATATCTAATACGTCTTCTTTATTCTCTTCGGTGCAACGTACAATGAACCCCTCAAGCTTTGCTTTGTTGGAAGCTTCTTTTGATGAGCTTTTATACAACCCAACAATTCGAAGAAATTCATGCAAAAATTCTTACCAACAATATTGGGGAGGACAACAAAACTATCCAAGTTATAAATATGAACCACTATGGTGGTGTCCTTAACATGGGTTTAGTTATTATTCCCCACCTCAATAGCAATGACACAATTACCTTCTATGTCCTCGGTATGAGAAACCGCAAGAAAGAAAATTTAGGACTGAGGAGGTGTTGGAAAAATTTATGCTACAAACAAATGCCAAATTTGAAGCCATTAATTTCCAATGTACAAACCTCTCTTCAAGAGCTTGGGAACCAGGTTGGCGAACTTCTCCGAAGAAATTCTGATGCACAACCAAGTTCTAAACAAGTTCTAGAAGTTCCACTTGAAAATTTCACTGAAGAAGAAGAAGAAGAGAGGAAAGAAGAATATGAGGTGGAAGAATATATTGGTGCAGAAAAAGAGGTAGAGATGGAAAGAGTAAAAGCAAAGACAATTGAAGAAATTCTTTTCCTCGAAGCTAACCTGCACACAGAGCATAGAAGAGAGACATCCGGGATAATAATAGAAGCGAGAAGGATGATTCAACCATTCAAGGATCCGCCCAAGCCAAGATTGAACAATTCCTGGGCCAAATTATTTCCATGGTGGCCTAAAGGTAACTGTACAGAAACCTCCACAAAGGCTCTACCTCGGAAGGTATGTTTTTCATTTTCTGGAAATAGCTTTGCAAGTTGTAGCCGGGAAGAATACACTCTTTTCAAGCCTCCCTAAGGTAAAAAAAGGTATGTAAAGCTCGTGAAGTTAAACAAGCGCTTCTAGGGTGGTAACCCAAGGTTTTAGAAAAAGTTTCTTATTTTTGCATCTTAGTTAGTTTTAGTTGGTTTTTGTCATTTTAATAAAATGATGGTGCTTTTAAGCTATAATTATCCTTTCATGTCTCACAGATTTGAGAGAGTGAACTTATTGGATGTCATGGAAACCCACCTCGAACTTGAATAACCAATGGAATTATCACATCAAACCGGGGAAGTTTCAGTTTTCCCCTCTCCTTGTTTTATTATGCTCTTATCATTTACATGTTTTATTGCGTGCATTGAGTACAATGCAAGTGTGGGGATGAGTACACATGTGTAGTATGAAATTCATTGCACATCTTTATTGTTTAATTCATTGCTAATCTTTAAGTGTGGGGATGGTATCTATGAATTCATTGCAAATCATTACATAAATACATGCTTAGTGTACACCAATGACGACATGTAGAAAAATTATATTTAATTTTGTTTTACTCTTAGTTTGCACTAGTTGAGCAAATTTTTTGAAATTTTTCCTATGAAACATCTTGGACACTTAGAAAAAATCTTCAGGACCATCATTTATTTTCTAGTGATATTAGATAACCCATTGCTATATTTCTTTGATTTAGATTGCTAAGTACTACTTTCAATGGCTCCAAGAGTTTTCATGACACTAGTTCAAACTTCTAGCCCTTGCAAGTAGAGTTGTACATAGTGAATAAATTTTTGTATATAGAGATCACATAAATAAGGACTAAGGCAGTGCTCCTCTACTCTTAGTGACGAAGTAAGCTCGAGTGATTGGCTCCTGATCAGAGTATTTCTCAACCTAAAAAGTCACTTGTGAGCATGAGCGTGTGTATGTAGAGTTTTAATCTTCTGAGTAGTTGGGTGTTCCGGTACCTTGTCAGCATGTGCATCTCTCAAAAAGGAAGATCTACACTCTATGTTAATCTTTGGTCCCCAAGAAAGTCAGATCTATTCGGGATGCCCTACCGGGATTCAGATGAAAAGAAAAGAGAAAAGTGAAAAATTGAAAAGAAAAGAACAAAAAGAAAGTTTATTTTTTCTTAAAGGGCTAGATGTTATGCACTTTGGGCATCAAGGAACCTCTAGAGTCCACTGAGGGTATGCTTGCCACTCTAAGACTCGGGAACATGGTAAGTGAGGTGAAACTCTCATCTAGAGCAATACTAAACTATGTCATGAGATTGATCTATGTCCGAGGAATTGAAATAGGAAAATACAAATGTCAATGATGAATACTTTAAGTACAACAAAATATAAATGCTTTAGCCTAAGGTTGAACACTTCTCATCTTTTAAAATTTTATTTCTTTGTTCGCTTGAGGACACGAAAATGATTAAGTGTGGGGATATTTGTGATAAGCGTTCAATTGATCATATTGTTATATCACTTTCTTATACACTGTGCATAGGATTTGAAGGAGTTTTAGCCCATCTATAGTTAATTTGTGTTAATCTTTATTTATAGGGTATTGGAGAGCCTCAAGAATCAAAAGGAAGAAATTCTACACCATTTGAGGTGAAAAATGAAGCAACTTTAGAACATTACAGAAGTCCTGAAAGAGTAGCAAAGATCAAAATTTTATTACAATATCTACAGGACTCTAAATCAAATCTTCACCATTCATATTGAAGACCAACAAGTGAGGAACACTCAATTAAAATTTCAAGTCAATTTGATAAGAATTGGTCATCCGATCGAACGCTTGATGAAGACTGCGTGATGCAAAAATCCAACCATGCGGCTGTATACGGCCCTAAGACTGCCCATACGCATACATACAGCTAAATGCACCCGTAAGAGAGCTATATAGGGCATATATGGGCCCAATATTCACTATTTGATAGCCCAAACTTGACCAACATGGGCCCAACATGACTCATACACTTATCTATCATTGTAAAGCTTATAAATACCTTGTAAATTAGGGTTTAGATGTATCTTTGGACCATCTCCGTTGGGGGCTACTCCTTGGGTCATCATAATCACCATCTCTCACACATCATCAACTGCGCATCAAGCTTCATTGTCAAGGATTCTCGACGGCTAGGTTTGGAGGAGGATTTGCGGCACCAATAGTACAGGAAAAATCGGAGGGAAGTTTATTTGTTATTATATTGTTGTTTTCTCCTTTATTTGCATTAGATTTGTATTCCCCTTTGATAGGTGATAAGTGTTCAATTGAGCATATTTTCTTATCATTTTCTTGTATGTTTTACATGTCATTTTAATAAATTATAGCCTTCCGATACTTAAAAAGCTTCATATTTTTTAAACAGGGCACATTGAAGGTATTTCGATTAAAAGGAGACTTTTGAAGGCTTTTTGGGAGCAAAAACATCAAAGTTAGGAGCTACAAAGGACCTACAAATACCCCCATACATTAAGGACAAATTCCTCAAAGATTTGGAGCCAAAACATGGCTTTTTGAGAGGCATACGGGCTACTATACGGGCTATATACGGGCCGTTTGCTACAGTAATTTCAGCCACTACAGTAATTTCAGCTTTTGCCCATATAGACCATACGGGGTAGCATACGGCCTGATATACGGCCGTATGTAGGGACCTGTAGCCCATACGGGATCTCATATGGCCCGTAAGACTCGGGGAGTGAATTTGCAGGTATATATAGGCCCGTATATGCCCGTATGGAGTCCCGTATAGGCCATTTTCTGGGCACGATTTTTACTCATTTTTCACATGGTTTGGCGCCACACAAACCCTAAAGAGAAGACCCCTATAACTACCAATGTTTTAGGGTTGAGGAAGCTATCTCTTGGCCTTTGGCCACCTTTTTGGCCGACTTGGAGATCTAGGGTTGGGTCTTGAGCAACATTGAAGATCTTTGGATGACCTCAATGGCTAGAGCTTGAAGGAAGAACATCTTGGGAGGCATCAATCATCCGGAAGAGGGGAGATCCGTTGGAGATTCGCTACCGGAGCATCATGGAGACAAGAGGGAAGATTTTATTGTTTATTTTCATGTCTTAACTTTGTTATTGCTTGGATTTATGTTCCTTTTCCAAGGGGAACTAACTTGTTAAGTACTTGTATATGATGAACCCTTGGATTATGAATTAATTTGATGTTAATTTCTATGTTTGTTGGCTTGGTTGGATGTTTAAATGCCTATTGGATATTTTGTATTGATTGTGATCTCTTTACGTCGCGGGATGCCCGGAGAGATTACTTCGGTACAATACGAGGGCTAGAGCTAGCGCCTCCTTGTATTAGGGACATACTCCATTAGAGAAGATTGTGAGTACGTCGAGGGATTCTGGTGCTAGAAGGAGAGCTATACTTTAATATCACTCATTCCCACAACCCTTCCAAGATTTAGGTTCCCTAGATCCTAATGCAATTCAAGGAGATTAGTTATCCAATCACCTCGGGAGAAGGGTTGGATATAATTTAGGAACCCTTGGTACAAACATCCCCAATCATCTACATAGACATCTTAATCTATCTTTTAAAATAAATCCAAGGGGGATTCATTGACCAAGTACCCACCTTCCATGATCGATTGCCCCAAGATTTCACCCAATCTATAGTGAAAGCCGACCCTTAACTTTTCTTAGTTTAGTATTTAGATTAGGACATCACCAAATCTTTGTTTAGACTAGGTAATAGATGGATAGTTTGTACTAGTATCTTTTGGTCCTTGTGGGTTCGACATTCGACTTTTCATAGTCCAGTTTATTACTTGATCACGATCCGTGTGCTTGCGGAAATCCCATCAAGTTTTTGGCGTCGTTGCCGGGGTCCAAGTTTACTAGGAATACTAGAAGTTTATTACTTTAGTCATTAGTTTTAGGTTTTTACTTTTCTTTGATTTATATATATATATATATATATATATATATATGACTTGTTCTTTTGTGATCTCTTCTGTGCAAGGTACAATGTTTTCGTACAAGGTCAGATTTAGAAGCTGCAATTGATGCACTTGCAGAAAGGGTCTACAAGCTTTTATGTGACCAAACAATTCAAAGAAGCCCATGCAACAATGTTCACGATCCAGGAGGAACAACCGAACTATACAAGTGATCAATATGAAACTCAATGGATCTGTCCTCAATATGGGTTTCCTCCTTCTCCCCCACATCAAGAACAGTGGCATGAGTTTCCTCCAAGTTTTACCCATTTGGGAGGACAACCAAGCTATTCAAGCTATCAACATCAATGGGGATGTCCTCCACTAGAGCTTAATTCATATTCACCACCTTCACAGCAATGGCTTGACTATCCTCCGATTTTCAGCACACATCGGACCCACAAGAAGAATTCTCAACATCCTTTGAGGAACTTTTGCTAAAGTCTATACAGAGCATGGAGGCCATAAATGCAAGCTTCCAAGCATCTCATCAAAATCTTAAGGACCAGGTGGATGAAACTCTGAAAAAATCCTCTAACGAACAAAGGAGTTATGTACAAGTAGTAGAAGTTCCACCTGGCAACAACCCTCCAAAAGAAGAAGAAGAGGCAAAAGAGTGGTCAGATTTTCCACTATTACAAGAGGGAGTCTCCGCATTCATGGAGGAGTTGGCAAAATTTACACTGCAAACAGAAGTTGAATTTGAAGCCGTTGGTGCCGCAATTTCTAATATGGAAGCCTCTCTTCACAAGCTTGAAAAACACATTGGAGAGCCTCTTGAAATAGTCCTTATGAACAAGAGGTGGATGAATATTTTGGTGTAGAAAAGGATGAAGAGGTAGAAAGGGCAAGACCAAAACACTTGAAGAAATCCTCTACCTCGAAGATGACCTACACATCAAGCACAGAGGAGACATATCCGGGATAACAAAAGAAGTGAGGAGGATGATTCAATCTAAGGATCCGCCCAAGCCAAGAATGAACAATTCCCAACCCAAATTATTCATATGGAGGCCTAAAGGTAACAGTATTAAAACCTCTATCACAACACAACCCCATCAGGTATGTTTTTCATTTTCTGGGAGTAGTTATGCAAGGTGCAGCTGGGAAGAATACAAACTTTTCAAGCCTCCATGAGGTAAGAACATGGTATGTCAAGCTAGTGACGTTAAACTAGCGTTTCCTGGGAGGCAACCCAAGGTTTTAGGGAAATTTTCTTAATTTTGCTTCTTAGTAGTTTTAGTTTGTTTTGTTCTTTTTAATAAAATGATGGTGCTCATGAGTTTTTTTTTTCCCCTTCAGGTCTCATAAGATTTAGACCATGGACATATTGGTCGTTAAGAATATCCACCTTGTATTCGAATCAAACACGCAATCATCATCAATGAATCGGGGAAGTTTCAGTTTGCCCTTGTCCTTGTTTTATTGCATATTGTATACTTGTCATACTTCATTGTGTATATTGAGGACAATGTGCGATTCTAAGCGTGGAGATGGGTAGCTACCTATCTACTTATAGAGTTATTGCAAATTTCTAAGTGTGGAGATAGGTAGCTAATAGACTTTTGGTATTTATTGTACATCTTTATATACAAGAGCATTTTTGGCATGTACCGATGATGGCATTATTAGAGAATGTATTGATTCACTCTATTCCTAGTGCACCATCTTAATACCCAAATTTTTTTAAATTTTCCTATGACATACTATGGACATCTAGAGACAATCCTTGTGGAATTCAAAATCTCTAGTGAAAATAGATAACCCATTGCCATGTTTTATTGACCTTAATTGATAAGCATTACTCTCAATGGCTGCAAGAAGTTCCGTGGTACTATTTGAGCCTCTGACCCTTCATAGTAGTTGAGTTGCTACAATAATAAAGACAGTGTTCCACTACTTGTTGTGATGAAGTAGTTTGGGGTCCCGGCCCCTAATCAGGGTGTTCCTCAATTCGAAAATCACTTCTAAGTATGAACACATCTAGGTAGAGTTGTAACCCTTTTAGTACTTGGTTCTCTAGTGCCTAAACAACATGTGCATCATGAAGAAAAGAGGGCCTACACTTTATAATGATCTTTAACACGGGAAAGTCGGATCCATTAGGGATGCCCTACCCAGAAAAAAAGGGGTTTTATGTGTACATAACTTGAAGTTTCTCGAACTTGTCCACTATTTACTCAATATACGGTTAGTTGTCTTGAATTTTAGGGCCTCAAGAATCCTCTAGAGTCCATTGAGGGAATGATTATATTGCCAAGACTTTTAAACATGGTATGTGGAGTGAAGATGGTCATCTAGGGCCGTGAGAAACCGAAACACAAGATGTAATCTAGATCCCGGTATGGAAACAGGAGAATGCATCATTGGATAGTGAGCTTGGAATAGGGTAGAACCAATTATTTTATAGCCGGAGGTTAAACACTTATCAATTCCTTTGTTTTAATTTATTTTTATTTGCTTGAGGACAAGCAAACGCTTAAGTGTGGAGATATTTGATAAATTTTCAATTGAGCATATTTTCTTATCATTTTCTTGTATGTTTTACATGTCATTTTGATAAATTATAGCCTTTCGGTACTTAAAAAGCTTCATATTTGTTAAACACGGTATATTGAAAGTGTTTCGATTAAAAGGAGACTTTTGAAGGCTTTTTGGGGGCAAAAACTTCAAACTTAGGAGCTGCAAAGGACCTACAAATATCCCCATACATTAAGGACAAGTTCCTCAAAGATTTGGAGCCAAAACATGGCTTTTTGAAAGACATACATGCTACTATATGGGTTATATACGGGCCGTATGCTACAGTAATTTCAGCTGCTACAGTAATTTCAGCTTTTCCCGTATGGGCCATACGGGGTAGCATATGGCCTGATATACGGCCGTATGAAGGGACCTGTATCACATACGGGATCTCATACGGCCAGTATGCCTCGGGGAGCAAATTTGTAGCTATATACGGGCCGGTATAGGCCCCTATGGAGGCCCCTATAGGCCATTTTTTGGGCACAATTTTCACTTGATTTTCACATGGTTTGGCCCCACACGAACCATAAAGAGAAGACCCCTATAAATACCAATGTTTTAGGGTTGAGGAGGCTATCTCTTGGCCTTTGGCCACCTTTTTGGCCGATTTGGAGATCTAGGTTTAGGTCATGAGCAACATTGAAGATCTTTAGATGATCTCAACGGCTAGGCCTTGAAGGAAGAACATCTTGGGAGGCATCAGTCATCCGGAAGAGGGGCGATCTGTTGGAGATTCACCACCAGAGAATTGTGGAGACTAGAGGGAAGCTTTTATTGTTTATTTTCATGTCTTTACTTTGTTATTGCTTGGAATTATGTTCCTCTTCCATGGGGAACTAACTTTTTAAGTACTTGGGTATGATGAACCCTTGGATTATGCATTAAATTGATGTTAATTTCTATGTTTGTTGGTTTGGTTAGATGTTTAAATGTCTATTGGATGTTTTGTATTGATTGTGATCTCTCTACTTTGCGGGATGCTCGGAGAGATTACTTGGGTACAATACGAGGGCAAGAGCTAGCGCCTCCTTGTATTAGGGATATACTCCATTAGAGAGGATTATGAGTACGTCGAGGGATTCGGGTGCTAGAAGGAGAGCGACTCTTTAATATCACTCATTCCCACAAACCGTCCAAGATTAAGGTTCCCTAGATCCTAATGCAATTCAAGGAGATTAGTTATCCAATAACCTCAGGAGAGGGGTTGGATATAATTTAGGAACCCTTGGCACAAACATCCCCAATCATCTACAAAGACATCTTCATCTATCTTTTAGAATATAATCCAAGGGGGATTTAATTACCGAGTACCCGCCTTCCATGATCGATTGTCCCAAGATTTCACCCAATCTTTAGTGAAAGTCGACCCTTAACTTTTCTTAGTTTAGTGTTTAGATTAGGACATCACCAAATCTTTGTTTAGACTAGATAATAGATGGATAGTGTGTACTAGTATCTTTTAGTCCTTGTGGGTTAGACATCCGACTTTTCTTAGTCCACTTTACTACTTGATCACAATCCGTATACTTGCGGAAATCCCATCAATGGGGAACTAATCTTTTAGGTATTTTGGCATTGTTGAACCCTTGGACTTATGTGTGAACCTTAATTTACTTGTTATGGATTTCTATACTTGAATGAATGTTTCAATGTTGGCGAACCTATTAGATGTTTTGTATGGTATTGATGCTTTACGTTGCAACAGCTCTAAGTATTAATCTAGATCTATAGAAGGTATAGAGAATAACGCTCCCTCTATATATCCTAGATCTACTTCAATAGGTGGGATTTGTGAACACGCCGAGAGAGCAGGTGTTTAGGAAAGAGACTCTTTAAAATGAATTATTCTCACAACTCTTCCAAGATTATGTGTTCCCTAGAACTACTCACCAGCGTAGATTAGTAACTCGCCTCGAAAGATGGTGTGAAAGAATTGTAGGAATTCTTGGTCCATGAACTAACATTCTTCAAATATGAATCCATACATATCATTATCCACAAGAACCCGAAGAGGATACTTTGTCCGGATACCTCTTCTCCTAATTGATTACCCTCACGCCTTCATCACATCCCATTCTATTATGTTTTCTAGAATTAGAATTTAGATTAGATTAAACATTCACCAATCTTTGTTTTGATTAGATAATAGAGTAGTAGTTAGCACTAATATCTCGGTCTATATGGGTTCGACATCCGACTTTCATAGTCCACTTTATTACTTGATACGACTCGTGTATTTGCGGTAATAGGATAAGCGTAACACGCATCCATCAGTCTTCTATGTAGTTTTCATGAGTAGGATTATTTTAGGTTTAGGTTTAGGCATACATTAGTGGTGGCACTATCTTTTTGATGATGTTCAATAGTTATTTGATTCCAAAGAGTTTTAACGACTAATTTTAGTCTTTGGAGTCTATAACACTTTGGTATAGATGAAAACTGGGCAAAAACCACATACGTAGCAGTTACAGAGTAGTACACACACTGCCACATGAGCGTATACTAGGCCATGTGGCTCTCGCGTCAGAAGAAGGGATGAGCATCAAAATACGGAGAACCACACACATAGGAATACGGGCGTGTGACGGGGCGTGTTTCGCTCTGGAAAAAATGAAGTAAAAATACACAAAAGGCAAAGGACCACATGCCCAACCACACGACCATGTGGCACAACCACACGATTAGAATTCGATTGACACGATCGTATCGACAAGTACATGGCCGTCTACCACACACGGAGTCGAACCGATAGGTTTAAATCGTGAAGAAGGGAGCCACCACCAAATCACGCACTCCTTCTTCTTCTCTCATACACCGGTGACTCTCCATCTCCTTCCCACACTCCAGCGAGACTTCCTCTGGCGACCATGCACTCGTTCCGTCCACGGCTCAGCATTGTCCGTCGACCACCATCTCGATTCACCTCCACTATTCATCCACACCGCCATGTCGGAGTCCCACACACCGGTGTACACCACCAACGCCGGTGAGCAATAGGCTTGAAGAAGCAAATCCCTGGGCAACCCCCAAAGAGGAAGAGAGGAGAAGGAAGCTCCTAAGACCCACCAAAGCTGAGCTTTGGGTTAAAGATCCACAATAAAAGGTATGCCGTCCAACGCCATAAGAGATTCGGGGAAACCCGAGCCATAGATTTCAAACTCTTGGAGGAAGTGGGCCTCACCAACGAGGTTAACCACCTGCTTGCAGTAGGAGGTTGGAGGTGGCTACTCACTATTAAGGAGATGCCATACTAGGAGCTCATGTTGGAGGTCCTTGCTACGTTCACGATTACCAGAGGAGATGCCTTGCTCTCGTAGAACAGGCCGGACTAGATACAGTTCAGGCTGAGGGGGGGGGGATGATGGATATGATGAGCTACATACAGTTCACCCTCCACTTAGGACTGTATGATGAGGAGTTCACTCGGACACCCGAGTATGAGGCCCTCGACACCGTCAAACCGCATGGGAGGTCAGAGCTCGATTATTGGGTCACACTCATCATAAAGGCGGGTGCCAGCTGATGCAGGAGGCTTGAGTCAAATATTGCTGGGTTGGCGGGTCAACAAAAAGACGGGAAGTTATCGAGTCAATTCCAAGATTGGGTCGGTTTTGGGTGTGGTTTGGTATTTTGGCCATAACTTTGGCTACTGATATCAAATTCGCGTGTTCAACCCTAATTCGGAAAGCTCTTTGTGGCGCACATGACATGGGGATGTCATATTTGATATAATTTTATCTATTTTTAGAAATATTTTTATCCGGTGAATTAGGGCTTTCGGTCTTTTTTGCTTTTTTGGGTAATATTTCATATGCCAAATTAGGATAGGATTTGAATACGATTTGATCTTAGATTTTTAGGAGTTATTTGATTTTTTTTAGAGTTTTAAATTTAGATATGTTTAGTTTCAAATGATCATTTGTCAATTTTAGCAAATTTAGATTAGATGATAAGGTTTCTAGGTTAATCTTTTAACGCTATTTAACAAGGCTTGTGGTTTAGTTTTTCATTATTGAATTGAAAATAATAATTTTATTTTTGGATTTTCATATTTTTCACTTTGTTTATCTTTCTCTTTATCATCTTCTTTGCGATCCTCCTTTTGATCCGGCTAGCCCGCAGGATAATCGCTACCCCACCCGGCGTCACCAGCACACTCAGGACTCTCGACCTCATGTACATCAATTACATCCTCACACACTCTATCATATGGCGAGGTGATAGCACAAGGATAGTCGGCACCAAAGACTTCCTCTTTCTGTCAACCATGGCGGAGGGATTCCCTATCCACTTTGGTTGGTTCGTCACATATTTCCTGTTCCGTCAGGGCACCTAACCCAGGATCCAGACCATCTTCATGGGCCCATACATTACTAGACTTGCCTGAGGGATGAGTTTATTGTTAGGAGGAGGAGCCACGGAGAGAATGACGATGGCAGGAAGGACCCTAGAGATTACAATTGATGCACTACGGGCACTATGGATAGTCTGACAAATCCGCACCTCTAGAGGGACCACCTACCAAGAAATTGAGTCAGACATAACTCCGGAGCAAGAGCCAGGAGACTCGACAGCAGCAGGATCAAGTACTGCACTAACCACCTCCACCATCGCCACCAACAGCACCCGCACCAGCTCTAGAACGAACCCGAGTCGAGCACGATACACAAATAGACTGGCTGATGGGGGTCATCCACTTTCTGATCCCACACACACCAGTACCCACCCCTACTACTTGCTCCCACACACACCACGCGAGATGTGGGAGTGGAAGCCAGCGATGGCTTTGAGACCGCTAGCAACGAGGAAAAGGAGCATGACGACTGAGCATCAGGAGTTTTCTTTTTTTATTTACCATCACTTTTTTATTTGTCTTTTATTTTTGAAAATCGAGTAACCACGGTTTTGCTATCTCTATATATTATATTTTGAGCATTACTTTTGTGCTTTCTATGTCATAGGTTATTTTGGAAATCAAGGCAAAAAAATTTGTCAGGAATCTTCAAACGAGTACCACCACACAGTTATTGGGAGTAATCCCTTTTTCCTTTTTTTTTTTTTATTATTTTGCATGTCATATCTTCCTTTATTATGCATACATTGAGTACATTGGGCACAATGTACAATTTAAATGTGGAGGAGGGATTAGCTATGCTTATATTGTTTATGATGAAAGCTGATTTAAGATGATCTATAATAGTTAATGATTGGGAGTCCTCTTTGAATCTAGGTTAACATTAGCGTTTGGTGTTAATTTTTTTCACAAATATATATATTTAGTCTTGCCTTTATTTGACACCTCACAAATATTTTAAGCACAAACCCTAATTTTGCTGTTACTTGCCTTCTTAGGTTTGGAATCCAGTTAGTTTAACCATTAGAGAAGCACTGATATAGTCTTCTTTTTATTTAAAATAAAAAGAAGGAGAAAAAGGAAAATATGTTAGAATTGTTGGAATAACCTTAAAGTCGGATCCGTCAAGGATGCCCTACTATCTGGACAGTAGGATCCATTAGGGATGCCCTACCGGTATAGAAAAGATGGTCGAAAAAGCTATCACCTTTGAGGAGTGAAAGCCGCCCTTGAGTACTCAGATAATGTACATCACAATTGTTCACTTGATGACTTACCAAGGGAAAGCGCTACCTCATAGGATGTATGAAGCTACAACCCCCTGCTAAAAAAGTTAAAAAAAAATAGTAGTTTAGATAATAAGGTTCAGACTAGCTGGACCGGGTTTGAGCTATTAAGCGGCATCATAGGAAGGGTTATACACACATACTTGGGAAGTTCAAGTGTAAGGTGGGACCTATTTTCAAATAAAAACTTTCATGACACCTAATACTGTGTTTTTCCAGGACACCAGATGGACTCCCAAGTATTTGTGAGATCGTAGATTGGCTACTCATTATCTTACTTATATTCTATATTTTCTTTGCTTAAGGACAAGCAAATGTTTAGGTGTGGGGGTATTTATGATGAGTGCATAATTATACATATCTTCTTACTATATTTCCATGCCCTTTGTATCCATTTTGCCATAGTTTCTCCCAGTTTTGTGTGTTGTTGGGTGTTTTGTGTAATTTGGCAGATAATTCAGCACTTTTGAGTAAAGAAGAAAATTTGGGAGCAATTCGAAGCAAGAAGGTAAAAAACAAAGCATGACACGGTCATCCACAACGGGCATCTAAATTGGGCATGTGGATTCAAATTGAGATTAATTCATAAGTGCTCGGCCCATTTATGACATGGCCGTGTAGGAGATGACATGGGCGTGTCCTACCCCGTGTCCGTGTGGAAATCGTGTTTCTTGAAAACTCCTGAAAAGCATACGGGCGTGTAGCGCAAAATCTGTAGCTTATAAAACGCCGTCGGTTCTACTTTTCAAGGGGACTTTTGGGGCATCTTGGAACCGACGGCCAGGGTTTCTGGGAGAAGTTGAAGATGGAGGAAGCATCATGCCAGGGAGTTAATGAGTCTTTTTATGTCTTCCTCCAAATTTATTGTGACGTTTGTCAATAGTATGAGAGGCTAAACGCCTTGTGGTGCCTCGGGTCCTTGAACTCTTAGATGAACTTGTGAATATTTCTCCTTCTTAATATTAGTCTTCTTTTCATTTATTTCTATGAATTGTCTATGTGTGCTTATTCGTATGGTTTGATAGTGCCAAAGCGCAAACCATACTATTAAAATTGCTCAATTCATGACTAGTGATCGTGGTCAAGCTAGGTCTTAGCATAGAAAATAGGGGGCCCATGCCGAGAGATCGAGTGGTCACTTGGGTTGATTTGCAACGACAACTCACTTTTCAGATTAGGGTAAAACCTAATAGTAAGAACCATAGAACACCAATAATAATGCAATCATATGGCGAAGTCGCTTAATTCAGACTAGGGTTTTATTGACGAGAGATCAGGGCTAAACTAATTTAGGGTTCTTTACTGTCCAGGAATAGATAAATTAGGTTACTAATATTAGAGGGTTAGTCATACGGAATCTTAGGGGATAGTGATCCGAGGTGCCATACTCTCCTGACTGATAAACCCTAGATTGCCAACTGTCATCTTAGCTAGTTCACTTTAGACTTCTAATTAGGATCAATCCATCACCAACCATATTTTCTAGGCTAGGTAATAGAGTTCTAGTGAGTACTAGTACCAATCCATATGGATTCGACTACCCTACCCTCAAGGTACTTTACTACTTGAGCGACCCCGTGCACTTGCGGGCGAGCAGCACATCAGTGGAGACATATTAATTATTTTTATTATGAATTTGTTCTAAGACATTAGTGGTGACTTGTAGTTTCAGTTGGGTCATGTAGACCATTTGATATTTACCTTATTTCTTTCTGAACCCTTCTATTTATTCCGTTGTATTCTACATTGTATAATTTTTTGTATCAGTAAATCTGATGCCCTGCGCCTAGACAAGGACTCATCCGTGTTTGGGTGCTGCCAGTTTGTCTACGTACCTGGACCCTTGGGTTCGGGGCATGACAGAATCCTTGTATTAGGTGTGGGAACATTTCAAAAGATATAGAGAAGGTTCCCTCACAATGGAATCCCTTAATGGATTCAAATGAAAAATTCTATCATAGGCTGCAAGGACAAGTTAGGACTATAGTTGATATAGCTGCAAGGGAAGCCTTTATTTTCAAATCCATGGATAACAGATATCACCTGCTGGAAAAGATGTCATCTAACTATCACCAGTAGCCCTTAGAAGAATTAACACATAAAACGTTAGCTAGCATATGGGATACAAACGCGATGTCCACCTTCAGCTCTAAGGTTGCTACGCTTTCAAGGAAGGTAGATAAGTTTGGAGTTCATGCAAGGGTTAAAGCCTTTTTTGGTCCTTGAAAACGGGACCAATGTTCATTTCCATCCCAAAATTCAAAATTTGTTCAATATGGTCCCTATGTATTGCATATTTTGACATTTTGGGTCCCTATATATTCTGTATTTCGACATTTTTGGTCCCTATTGCTGACATAGCGGTCATGTGGAATACCAATGAAATGCATATAATCTTTTTATTATTATGTTTAGGTTGTTAATTTGCTGATGTGGAGTGATAAGTGGCAGTATATACTGATGTGGACCGTATTGAACAAAGTTTAAATTTTAGGGATGGAAATGAACATTGGCCCTGTTTTCAGGGACCAAAAATGGCTTTAACCCTTCATGCAAATCCCATTTCAAAAACTTTAGATACACTTCTTGAAATGACTAGTCATGCCCCTCGTATTATCCAAGAGTCTTTGAACTTCATAGACAACACCAATCAAGAACAATAACCTACATTCAATGAATCACGACCCTGGTTGGTGGAGCCACCCTAAATTTTCCTTGGATAGCCAAACTATTTTACCCTGAGGGCCAGAACAACAAGGATATCCTTAAGGTAGGTACCAAATTTCAAATGAGAAGGAATCCGATTTGGAGGAACTTCTCAAGACACATAAATCTTGCACCGATGTCATGTTGTATTCCTCTATAGCATCTATGAAGAATTTGGAAGTCCAAGTAATGTAGTCAACGGAGGCAACACAATGTAGGCCTATGGAATCCCTACCCAACGACACTAACCTAAAGCTTCGGGGTGACAAAAGGGAGCACCTGAAAGTATTAACCATGAGGGATGGGAGGAATATGCAAGAACCTATTGAGAATACTGTTTTTTCAAGAGGAATAATTGAGAAATTAAGCTTTGAAGGGCAAAGTGAGGAAAAAGAACAAATGATGAAACTCTACAACCTCCTCCTTCCTCTCAAAAGTTTAGTGTAAAAAATAGTGACGAGAAAATTGAGAGGTTCTTAGATGTGTTTAAGAAATTGCATATCAATATTCTCTTGGTAGATGCTTTGAGAAACATGCCTAGCTGCATAACAATTATGAAAGATATTCTATCCGAGAAGAAAATGTTAGACGCGTTTGAAACCATGGCACTTACTGAGGAGTGCAACACTATTCTGCAAGGAAGACTTCCACCATAGCTCAAGGATCTAGGAAGCTTCACTCTTCCTTCCGTCATTAGGCATAAATTTTTAGGGAGAGCCCTCTGGGACTTTAGAGCGAGTATTAATGTAATACTATTGACTGTGTAAAATAAATTGGGACTGGGAGAGATCAACCTGACTTCAATGACACTTCAGCTCGTCGACAGATCCGTTACAAACCCTAGTGGCGCATTTGAAGACATGCTTGTTAAAGTTAATAAATTTATATACCGAGCTAATGTAACGCCAAGGTTTTCCCTAGTAATTATCATTTAAATTCTAAGTAATAAAATGATGTTTATTAAAATATGTATGGGTGTGCATTGGTTGGAGAAATAAAATTAATTAAGATTTTAGTTAAACAAATCATTAATTGGTTAAAACAAGGATTAATAGAATATGGGAAAGTGTGGGATTTATAAGTAAAAGTGTTAAATTAAAAAGACCACAATGAAAATTCCCATATAAATGAGGGGATGAATTTCATATTTACAAAACACTTTACTTTTTCCTCTTTCTTTGAACTAGGAGCGTGCGATTAAAGTCTTATGCCAAGCCTTGTATAAGCTTCTATCATGAGAGCAGCTGGCCGCGAGGTGGAGCCCCGGTGAAGCTCCGGCGACCTCGCACTACTCTCAAAAGAGAAGCTCCAGGTAACAACGTGACCGAGAAGTCCAGCTAACCGGAGAACTGGTACAACGGCTAAGCATATCCCGTAGGATGGCCAGCTCGGGTGAACTAGAGATTGTGAACTCACTGAGATCCTGGTAAGCAGTTTCCTATCCTTAGTGAATCGAGCATAAAGATTTAGAGAATTTTGTCAATTGAAAAGCATGCTATGAAATGGACGATTAAGAGATTAAGAACCTGTAAATGTGTAAGAGTGATGTCGTTAACTTCCCTTTCATTATTGTTAGACTAATTAGTTTTCGTTATAAATCAAATTAATATGGGAGGTTAAATGATATTAACATGTAAGACTGACAGCCACCTCGCAAACCAGAGCTTCAACTCTTCTCTTTAATTTGCTTCTTCCTTCCTAACCAAGAGCATCACCGTCTTTCACTGCTGCGTAACAAGCCTTACGACGAATATAACTATCTAAACTCCTTCGTAGAAGCGCCGGGCGTCGCTACAAGCACGGTGAGCACCTCCAATCCTTTTGAAAGGTAGTTACAATTTTGTCTTGTTTTTATATATATATATAAGTATGCTCGAAATACTGGGAACCCCAGTTAGTGGCTGAAATATACTCTCCGCTGCTAGCTAGTTACACTCCCTGAAACCTATCAAACTTCACCAGTGATCACTCTCCAAAGTGTTGTTGGGCTTTAGTTCACTTAAGCCTGAGTAGAGCTGCTACATGGGGACTAAGGCTTGGACCTGATGAAAGGATTTGGTGATCTTATTAACACAATGAAACATAATAACGTCCAATATAGGCTTAAGAGGTTAAGCAAAGGTTGGTTAAAGTTAAAACTGGTAATAATATAATCACCTGAGAGTTAACCGAGGGTTTGGAGTGATGAAAGTCTGACAAGAGGAACCTCTAAGCTTGAAGCTCCATGCAAAGATATGGGTCCAATCTCAGGCCAGTTCCGGACATGCATGCATAAACTTAACATGATAAGAAAGAGAAAGGGAGCTTGCAGGAGTCTCACTAGCCATCTCTCGGGCATGCATGCATGACTAACACCTACACATAAATCCTTAAAAGCAACTATTGTTAAATAAGGTTTTGTTTATAAAAGAGATAATAAAGAAGAAAGAGAAAAAGGAGAAGAGAGAGAGAGTGTGTGTGTGTGTAAGAGAGAGAGAGAGGGTGTGGAGGTTTACTACTTCAGGAACCTTCTCGGTGCAAAGCCTGTATAACATACTAGTGGACGGAGGAGTTAGGTCACCATTGTATGAAGTATTCTGGAAAGTCAGAGTCCGCTAAAGCTCAAACTATTCTCCTAACTGGTGGTAAGAGATAAGATACTGATGAAGATAAACTTGTCAAAACAGAGATAGGAGTTCCTCAACACTCGCTGATCGATGTGTGGATTAGCACTAGATGATGTCAACAACCTATTCTTGAATTGCAGGTATGCAAAATCTTTTTGGTGCTGCATGGAACAAAGGACTGGGCTCTCCCTCTGACTAAACTCAGTCGACGAGGCCTGACTACATGGTACCCGACCCACGTAGGTAACTGGGAGCGGCACAAGTGGACTACGTCAGTAATGATCTCTTGGTGGGCCCTGTGGCTGGAAAGGAACCTAAGAGTGTCTGAAGGAAAGACGAGGGAGGTGATAGATGTGGTGGGCAGCATGATAAAGCTTCTATTCTACTAGAGATTGGATGGAGGCGCAACCCAAGAGTTGAGGTAAATAATGCATGTGCCTAGGGACAGCTTGAGGGAAAGGCAGCTAGTCACAAATGGCAACCTTGGCCTGGTCATACAGGGGCTGAGCGAGAGAAGTGTGTTGCGGGAATGAAAAATAAAAGGATTGGGGAAATAAGGGCCACACGGGCGAGATTCTTTGATAGAGAGGAAGGGTTCAAAGTCTGTATAAGGGGTCGTGGGACTTGCTATGACAAGCCTCAAAGTCTATAGCTACTTTAATGTAATCAAATGTAACCCAACCTAACTGAAGGGTTGCACCGGCTTGGTGACTGGCTCTCAGTCGGGTTCCAAATGTAATGCATTTGGATAGCTTCCGAATACAAAGGAAGTTTTAAATCAAAAAGAGAGAGAGAGAGAGAGAGAGAGAGAGAGAGAGAGAGAGAGAGCATACAGGAGCTTTGGCTCCCTACCAGCCATCTCTCTAGATGTGCTATATGTCTGAGATACCGCTATACATACATGCCTTGAAGATTTATGCTCACTCTCAAAATATTATAATCAGTTGGGATTAAAGTAATTAATATTGAATAAAAGAAAAGATAATGAGAAAGTGAACTTATGACTTCCAGCCCTGGTTAAGTCCCTGATGTAACAAGGTAAAAACTCATTTAGGAAATATGTTTAAATATTGGATTAAGTATAAGTGTACCTGGTTATGGATAATTACTAAGAGTAGATTTTACTTACCATATCCCAGTTTAGAGCACTGGGGTGCATCAGGGGAATGTAACAACGGAATAGTGGACTACTCTGAACCCCCATTATAAGTGTTTAATACAATATCACCCTAGTAATTATTTTATGAATAAGTACAAAATTTTTCTGAAAGATATATCTATATTTTTATTAACCTTTTTAAATGGGCT
Source organism: Dioscorea zingiberensis (assembly GCA_026586065.1). Taxonomy (NCBI): domain Eukaryota; kingdom Viridiplantae; phylum Streptophyta; class Magnoliopsida; order Dioscoreales; family Dioscoreaceae; genus Dioscorea; species Dioscorea zingiberensis. The sequence goes on along the minus strand of CM048819.1, from coordinate 41,840,153 downwards.
ATTTTTAAAACCATAATTGCCTGTTTCTTGTAATTTGGATTGTCTGTTTCAGAAGATTCTCACATACAACGTTGTGTTAGTGGGGGAGGACAGCACTAGTGTCTCTACCTGTATAGTAATTGAAGCGAGATACTCTGGTGTCTGCTTGTCCCATATACCTGTCAGTGGGGTGGTATGTTGATCGTGTACATACACATTTTCTGTTAGTAGCGTTATCGGATCTATAAGTCCTTTTCGACGGCGGCCGATATTAACTTAGGCCGGGGATCGGATTTGGCCATGATTGCCGGGGAGATGATCTGCGGATTTTTCTCTAGATTTCTTGATTTTTCTGACACTCTAATGTCTATTCTGTTTAACTCTGCTTACTGCTTCTGTTCTGGGATATTTTCAGTCACTACTAATTATCTTGGTTCCTTTGAATTATTTACAGCTTAATTTGAGTTACGCACTGATTTGCTTAGTTTTATTCAGGGCATGACATCATGATTTGTACCGAGTACTTACTGAGCTTTTTTGAAAACTCACCCCCTTGTTGACTGAAGAGTAGAACTACGTGAGATCCAGGAGCTACCACACGATCCAGGAGTGACGCAAGATCTAGAAGTGACAGCGCGACGTCCAGGAGCGACCGCGAGAATAAAATCTATATCATTCCCAAAGACTAGAACGACGTGAGATCCAAGAGCGACCGCGCTGGGATATCGGGATTTAATAGTAAGGTTTGAGAACCTATATCTTTCCTTGAGTGTGAGGACTTTTGTTATATGACCCCTTAAATGGCTAGTGAGACTGTTATCTGTATAGGGTGTATGACCCCTAGGCTTTATGCCCCGCTACATGTTTATCTCCGTTATCAATTTTTGATATTGTTATTATACTACTTATTATCCTGCGTTGTTACTTTGATATCTGTTCTGCCAGTCTAAGGCCTTATATCCAGGTAGGATCCATCCCACCTCGGGTACGGCCGGTCTGTCAGCATCCCGGTCTCAGTTCGGGGCATGACAAAATGCCTTGTAGTGGATTAATTAATATGCTTACGACTTGGTTTTTCCTGGATTCCAAGTTCCAAGCTTCAATTTCCAGTTCTGTGTTGAATACTCTTTGTCAAGATGGACTTAATGAAAAGTAATGGGTTTATTTCAAATTTGAGAGTGTAATCTTCCCTTCTAAATGCTTGATTGTATAATGAGAAATTAAGGGAAAACCCAGGTACATAGATAATGAGAGAATGAAATGCCAAAAAGAGATTATTAAACATTTGCTCAGTCCCTACCCTGTCCTTAGAGCATGATTAAGTACATAAATCACGTAGAATAGAAGGGGTATGTATTATCCTTGCAATTAGAGTTTAATTAATGGGAATTTTATGTTTAGTGTTAGTGAAGCTTGGATACCTGTTAGTTCACAGTTAGAGTGGTATACCTGTAGTATGATATCTCCCAATGAAAAAACATGCTTGTAATGTATTGCTTGGGTGCCAAAGTAATTCATATATAATAGGGCATTAGGTTTAACTTAACTTAAAAGTATACAATAATTTAGTACAGTTACCCCTTAACCTGATAAGTATGCAAGTTTAGAAAGGTTTCATGGAATATTACATAATAAACCTTGCAGCTTATATGACTGCAGCTTGGTATATATTGACTTGATTGTGCAGCATTGATAGATTTGTGATCTATGGTTTCCTGCAATTGATGAAACGAAACCATCTTTGCAAGAACTAATTGTATGCAAAGTTAGAGGGCTTTGAGGCATGTCAATAATCAACTCATTCCTTAAATATCCAGTTGTTTACTCATCTATAATAATTAGCTAGGATGTTAGAAAGTTATGATATAGGAAATTATGGTTTCTAGGCTGTCAACTTGAGGGATATTTTAGGTCCTTTATATTCCTATGATCGGGGTGTATAATATACCGTTAGAAAGGTTATTTCTAATAAATACTAGATCAATAAAATCAGATTTCTGGATTAAGAGATATGGACAGTTATTTTGGACTGCACAAAGTTGTCATAATTCTACAGTTATATTAATAGTGCTCCTTTGAGTGTTGTAACCTAATTTAATGAGATTAGTTGTATATGAACTTGAGTTTATGCCATTAATTCAGTAGTTTTATATGGTATTATAAACTGGGGATTATGTATAGAAATCAGTAGGTGGATGGTTGAATTAAGTTATTGGAATTGGGGAAAATATAGATGGTCGCCACATAGTTGATATGTGAAATCCTGCTAGTATTTATTTCAGGAACTTGCAAAGACCCACATTATTCCAACTGAAATATATTCTATGTGTTGGTTTAGTGTTCTCTATGTGACACCAGTTATGGTCAATGGGTCATATCAAGTGATCATTGATTATAATAGGCATGTTTTGCTCGTTTAGTTCCTTTGTTTTGTTATGGGAAACTTAGTTTTGACAGGCTAGCATTTCCAGCCTTTTAAGTTTTGATGTTTTTGTATAAAGCAATAAGTACTTGAATAAGCAACTTAGGCTTGATGTTCTTTCAAATACCTCAAATTTTTCTTGCAAGTAACTCCAGGCTTCCTAAGTCTTTTTCAATACCAATAAGCATTCACTGACTGCAAGTCATCTATTTTGGTTGCTCCTGTTGCATGTGTCCTTCTAGCAATTTAAATGTTTCTTTTTCCCAACGGATTTTCCTATGTTTCTTGAGGGAGATGCGTATCTTCTAGAACTGATTTATCATCAAGGGGTGCAAGTTTAGTCTACTAATTATATAGCATAATGAATATTTTGATGGGTTCAATATCTAAATAGACTTCTAGCTATAGAAGTTATAGATTAGGAGCAACAATGGAATGGTTAGCAGGAACCCAGTTGCTAAGTTTGGTATCTGTGCATACTAGTGCAGATAAATATATGAATGGATTTACCTCTTATGTTTGTTCCGGATATTTTTATTGCAATCAAGATTTGGAGTTCATGGTCCTGTAGAAACAACTTATTATTTTATTATCTTAATGATAAACTGAGACTGTTTATATTATATATTAGCCTAACAAATATATTTTTTAATCCATACGTCACCAAATTTGTAACTTGTGGTATTTAAGAAAATGGATCTATTAAATAGAAAAATTAAATCCCGGGTTACTGTAGCTGCTACAGTAACCTAAGCGTCTTAACTTCGATATTTTCCTGAAAAGGCTCGGAATTTGATTCTGATCGTTCCGATAGGTCGGGGGCATACTTAAATGGAGAAAAATAGTGCGGGTAGGTGTATAAAAGCCTGGGTTTGTCGGTTATGGATTAAAAAGTAGACATTCGATGAAATCATAACTAGAGTTATTAAATGCTTGTAATGCATTCTGGTTGTTATGATTTGCTATATGATGGATAATTATCATGTATAGGATGTGGTAAAGGTGTCGTGGACTCGGCGGGAGAACTAGAGTCAGGACATCAGGTGAGTGGACACTACTGGACACATTGCATTTATGATCAAGTTTTTCTATCTATTTTTTTACATGAGCTTAATCTCGGAGTTTGCGTTATGTCGCTGGATTATATTAGTATATTACTAGCACATTTATTCCTCTGTTTCTATACTGTGTAGGATTATACATGAGAAAAGATTAAGAAAGTATAGGAATAGAATAACAGAAATAAATAAAATATCGATAGATTGCACATTATGTTGATATACTAGTTTATACCAGAGGTGGCTTAGTGATAAAGCTAGAGAGTATAGTACCAGGTAGGGAAGGGATTTTCAGAGCTCTGATTTTTTTACCCAAACTTTCAATTTTTAAAAATTCTGATTTATAAAATAAAACTCCCTACATCGAGGTTGTCTAGCACACGTATATAGACTTGCCTTGCAGTCCATGAGCGTGCTCTGACCGGTGAGAGGAGCCAGCTCCGCCACAGAGATATTTGGTATTATTTAGGAGTATTGAAGTAGAGGTGCATACGAGGTCGATATGTGGACTATTATATATTCGTGACATGATACTACTGCATCTGCCCTACAATCCATGAGGGAGCTCCGACTGGAAGGTTAGGGTGTCGCGCCACCTCCACCTAGGATACTTGTAGTATCATAGTATCATTAATTGTATTTATGATTTGACATTGTGATTGCCTATGAGTGGATTCATCCGAGTTTTATATAATGCTTGGAATGTTTAAGTAATTGAAGATAATGCATATGATTAGCATTTCTTCGAGTTTCTTATACTTGCACAGATTTCTTGATAGCAGTTGATGTTTTATATTTATCATGTATCATATAGTAGTGTTGAAACTCACTGAGATCAAGTACCTCATGTTGTTTCCCCTCATGTTTTTCCCTGCATATATTAGATAAGCACCCAGCTAGGGCTTCATTCATGAGATCGAGGGTTGTGTTTTCAGTAGTTGGCTCTGATCTGCCTGTCTGTAGTTTGACTTTATTTATGCTCTATGATTTGAGTGTGAGAGACTATGTCATTATGTTTAGTTATTTCCTTTGGGATCGTATAAATACATGTTAAATCTTAACTATGGTTTACGTTCAAATTCTTACTTAGGTTTCATATATATCAGGTAAGATTATTTAACAAGTAAAGGGGTGGGCACACTCCCAACTTGGCTGGTGCCACATCTGCCTTGGTTTTACGGTGGGTGTGAAAAACTAATTTTATTGTGTTGGAATTTAAAGAAGATACAAAGGTGCCTATATGTAGGGAGAGTGAGTATTGATTTCGCGAAAGAGGAACTAACCATAAAAATGGAGGATGAGCAATTGACCTTTACCTATTTACAACCCCATAGTGAGGCACCGCCTACTGCTAAAAAGGATTATTTTCTTTTGGCAATTTCTGAGGTGCTGAGACCTCATAGCAAAAATTGCTCTTTATTGAAACCTAAAAACATTCTTGTTGCTACATATGTTGATCAAGATGCTAGTGATCCTCATGCTGCGTGGAGGCAAGCTGCAAATTCATTGAGAAAAACACCACCAAGCTGTGAATCGTTATCATGGAACGGATTCAAATCGACAGCATCAAGAAATCTAAAGCATGCTATACTCAAGGAATTCAGAAAGAAGAAAAGGAAATATAAAGGGGATGGTTTTTAGAAGAATGCAACGACTCTCATTATCAAGGAGCCAGAATAACCTAAGTGGAGTCTAGCTAGAGACCTAAAATCAAGCGCTTCTTAGGAGGCGACCCAAGTTCAAGAAGTATTAGATTTTATGTTTTTCTTAGGGATAGATTTACTTTGCTTGCAGTTTTTGTGTTTTTAGTTTCTAGGGATGGGATTTTGCATAGTCATGAATTTATAGAACATTTTGAGTTTGGGGGAGCACAATCCATTTAGGAAGCTAATAATTTAGTTACAACAAATTGGCACTTTTAAGGGCTCCGGCCATTCAGCTCATGACTGATGAGATTACAAGTTTTAATCATGTATACAGTTATGACAAATTTTAATAAGGCAATGAGAATTCTCAGTACTGCAAACGTGTCACTTAGGAAGGCGACGCGTATCATGTTCACACTACAAGAAAAATGATTTTTAGGGACCACGTTTTAGGGACCGGATGTGAAACTCGTCATAAAAAATACACTATTAGGGACCGGATTTTTAACGGTCCAAAAATTCTAATTTATCATGTGACATTAAGGACCAGATTTTATTCTGGTCCCTATAACCATAAAAAATCCAGTCCTTAATTATTTGGGATATCATATAATCAACTAATTATAATAATTATACTAATTTATCATATAATTATAAACAAAAAAATTAAAATTAAAACCCTAATGTTCTCCTTCGTGCGGTAGCGCAGACATAGAACAGAGCATCGCGCGCGAGAGAAGAGAGATGTCGACGGGCGGCGCTCGCTGCCAGAGCCGGAGAACCTCGACGTTGGATAACTCGGGGAGAGCCGAGACGAAGGGCAATAGCCACCCTATCACCACCTTCGAGCACAAGAGGTGAGTGTTGTCATTTCTAGGGTTTTTGTAACACCCCGAAATTTTTAGAGAAAATTTAAAACCTCTTTAACAGGCGCTAAATTAATAATTAAAGACATGATGAAGATTAAGAGGGTTAATTAGATAAAAGTGAGATAAATGAGTTAATTATGAGATTTGCAGAGCTAAATAATAAATTATTAAGGAAAATAATATTTAAATAGAATATGTTTTTATATAAGAGATCTCTCTCTCTCTCTCTCTCTCTCTCTCTCTCTCTCTCTCGATTGCCCTTTCCCTTTCTCTTCATCTTCTTCGCCTCTACTCGTGCCGGCCGACAACCTACGCCCGCCGGCCAACTGACCACGCGCGCCGCCCCGAGCTTCTCCGGCTAGCCTTCGGCCGCTGGCCGCCCCACGCACGAGCTCCGCCCCCGCGGTCAGCTTGAAGCCCAGCCGTGCCACGCCGTTGGCCGCACCGCAAGGCCGCCTCGCCTCCGACGAAAACCCCTCCGCCCGGACAGCCCCCTCGCGCGCGCCGACCATCCCTGTCTCTGGCCTGCAGCCCTGCACCGGCTAACTGCCTTTCGCCGTCCTTCTCCTGCGGTGCAGCCATTGTTCCTTCTCCCTCTTCTCCGGCAAGACTTGAACGCTGACAAACAGTTCCCTTCTTCAAGTAAATCCCTAAAATTTCAGATTTGGGGAAACCCTAAATAGATGCATGAATTGAATGGGATAATAGGGCTGTGAAGGGGTTTGATTGATGAATTAAAATCAGGTTGAACTTGTAGTATTGTTATGATGTTAAGGATGAATGTTTGTATAAATTCGGGCCTAGAAATATAGATATTATGCTGCCGAAATTTCATCTAATTATGCACATGTTGTATTCGATGGAATGCTTTACTAAATCTCATTAAATCTTGTTAATTGGCTGTTGGAACTATGAATGCATGCCATATATTGGTTAAGTAATTTTTGAGCAAATTGAATTATGATAGTGTATTGATTATTTTGGATAGTTGTTAACATAACATGGAGCACATCTAATGAAATGAAAATTCAATACAAAGGGTCTGTTGCAACCTAATTGGACAGAATGATTATCCTGCTGAAATCTTTCTACCTAGCTACATTGATTTTTTTATAAGGAAAGTAGTGAAGTGAATTAGTTCTTATAAATTCATATGGAGGTTAACAATTATCGCTTCTAATACAAGAATAAGTATGAGTGTGTGTACTTAATCATGGATATACACAGATGTCTTGTTGGATCTGGTTGTATATATAAGGTTGTGAGAAGTTGTATTGTCAACTTTGTGTTCTCTGGTGATCCTATAGGTTGATTACTTGTGGAACAAGTTCTATATATAAACCGTTTCTTTTTAGGATTTGAGTTATAATATTTGGTGGAACCTTAAGTTTAAGAATCATGATAATCTCGGTTAATTATATTGGAAAGTAGAAGAGGTTCAGGTTTAAATATATATCTCCCTTATACTTGTATAGGACAAGGAAAGCAAATAGAGGATCCCGCTGGAGGATCCAGCCAAGTTGAAATAGTGAAGGACTTCAAGTGAGTGATTACACTATACTTGGATGTTTTTCATGATCGAGTTTTACCGATGGATTTGGTTTACATGGTTTTGCGGTGATTTTATATCGGAGTTTGTGTTGTGACGCTGGTTTTATGTTATGATCATATTACTAGCGGCCTGATTGTTTTTTATTCATGTATTGTAAATGAAAATACATGTGAAGAGAGGAAATAAAGAGGGAGAACAAGAATAAGAGAAAAGAGAGGTTAGAAATATCGGCCAACATGCACCTTACGCAAGATCTCACAAGGAATTATCTTAATGGCACCATTCCGGCTACATGGGCTTCACTCCCTCTCACCAACCTGTGAGTTCAGTTCCCAAATTTAATATTCTTATGATTTTGTGTTGAGTCAAGTGTATCTCACATATCCACATTAATATGATATTTGTTTTTGGATTCAATTTCCTTACATTAAAAAAAAAAATAGGTTCACACTATGTTTGCATCCTAACATTTTGGACGCATTTAGTTAATTATTGTTTGTTTTTTACAGGGCTCTTTTGGGAAATAGAATCATTGGAACCATTCCATATGAGTTTGGTAACATCATCACCCTCCTTACCTTGTATGTGTCCCTCTCTCTATCTATTTTTTTCTTCTTCTTCTATATGTGTTTTGTTTATTTTATTTTATTTTATTTTTATTATTATTATTTTATGATTTGTGCTAGATCATTGGAAGATAACCTGATTGAAGGCCCACTTCATTAGTCTCTTGGCAAACTAGTAAACTTGGATAGACTGTGAGCTAATTCTCCTTTATGTTTATAATCATATGCTTGTACTTCTCTTTTATTGTGATCAATTGGTTGAGCCAATTTGATGTTCTTTCTTGTAGCCATCTTTCAGTCAATAATATCAGCGGTCAGTTGCCAGAATCCTTAGGCAATCTCAATAATTTAACTGAATTGTAAGTCAATGTTGATTTTCATTCAATTTGTTATCAGATATATATAAATCTGAATGTATATGATTTTATGCAGATCATATTTGTTTCTAATTTTTGTTTTAGTGGATTCATGATTCATATTTGCTTGAAATCATATGAATTTCTTTTCTTTTTTTTTCAGCCGAATTGATGGTAACCCTCTAACTGGAAAAATTCCTAGTTTCATCGGTAATTGGAAAAAGATTAGCCGGATGTGAGTATTAGATGAATGCAGAATGATTGGATTTTTTGAAATTTATTGATCTATTGCAAAATGAAAAAAAAATTGCTGAATAATGAAGAAATGGATTTTGCAATTGATTTTGGTTTTTTGTTTTTTGTTTTTTGATTTTGGTTTTGGAGAAGAGAACTAATCACCTTATTTTTATACATTTTGCAGAATTTGATTTTGTTATGGATTTCAACAATGTTATTTTCAAGACTTGATAGAGAATTGGCCTACCGTCTTTTGCTATATATGATGATTAGAAGTTGGAAAGCTAGAAAATGTTGGAACTTGTGATCAAATTGTTTTACTAATGATATGTTTTGTATATATAAGCGCTATGCAAACAATATAGTGCTATTCATGTGATGTTGAATGACAGTTTATTGAATGACAATGAAAATGTCAGGTTATTGGTTTGCTAAATATGTGTGTATAAACTTTTATTTTGGTTATTATAATTTTTGAAGTTTATTGAAAAAATGGCAGGTTAGAAGGATTGGATCAAATTGAGAGGTTCATTATGTTGTTTTGGAATTTAGGGACGAGAAAACTAGTCCACAAAAACATTTATGGACCGGATGTAAAGTAGTCCCTAAAGGTCTTTATGGACTAACAAACCTCGTCCTTAAAGAGTTTTAGCGACATGAAGAATCTAGTCCAAAAAGATTTTTAAGGACCGGAATTTTGGTTGTTGGGATGAGATTTTCTCTTATTTAGGGACCAGAAATCCGATCTTTGAAGAGGTTTTAGAGACGAGTAACAGCCCCATCCTTAAAACTTAATTGGGACCGGGCATTTTTCTCGTCCTTAAAGACCTTTATGGGCGGAGTCTCTAAGGACGAGTGAGGACCGGATTTGACTCGTCCTTATTGATGTTTTAAGGACCAGATTCAAACTTTTAGGAATGAGATTTTCGGTCCTTATAGGCCTTTTTTCTTGTAGTGTCAATGTTTGACAAAATTGAGATTTTAGGACGCTTCACTTGGGACGCATCTCACGTTCACTATCTGACAAATTGAGACTTTGCGACGTGTCACTACCCTTGAGGGACACGTCTCATATCTGGGTTTAGGGTTTTTAAAAGTGGAACCAGCGGCGCTCCCCTCCTCAAGCTTTCCTCAGGACTTTAAAGACTTTCCACCCCTCTTGACATCTTCATGAGTATTACTAACCTTTAATTTTTTTTGCATATTCTCATATATCTCTTCATAATTGGGCGTGAATGTGGATTAGTGACTACTCGTGAATGAATGAATATAGTCAAGGGGATTGTGATCCCAATTTCTGTGATTGGAATGCTTGTACACCTATTTTAAATACCCATTTTATAAGGGGAGGTTCTACAAAAATTTTCACCTTTCCCTAATCGTAATTAGGATTGCATCCTCATTCTTTGTCTAAATTCTTTATACAATCTTGTTTACTATTTTTCGTAATCATTGTCGGAACACTTGTATTTTGCTCTATTTATCTCGCATGTTTTAAAGCTTCCTATTCTTTTATTATTGCTTCCCCTTACTCACTTGTGTATCTTGTTTTTATTTTTATTTTTTGGTAGATTATGCCCATGAACCCCTTCCACAAGAAGCTAGGTTCAATTATGACCGCGATTGAGCACTTTCGATCCCCTCTCGACCCATCCCCAGTCCAATGACTTGCACCTACTATCTCGAGCAACGCGGAGACGGGGGGACGATGTGGCCCACCAACCGTAGGGAGTGTTTCTCCCAGTTGTCTTCGTTTTTGCTCATCTTCTTTGTGTTATTGTTTTTGACTCTTGTTGTAATCATCAGGGACGATGACTTATCTTGAGTTTGAGGGGGAGTCTAAGTTATTTTTATCTTGTTATGTTTCTTATAAACTGAAACTTAGTCTTATTTCATATCTTTAATATAGTTCAATGCACATTTTAAGTTTATTAAAAATGTTTTGCATAAGTAGTAACAAGATGAACCCCTGAACATAATGTGGTTTCTTGTCCAGTGTAAATACTTGTGCCATATAGTGACTTAGGTGGAACTTTATTTTTCATGCTTAGGAAAGTTGTATATAGTATATACTCTTGTAGTTAGAAATATCTACTTAACTAGGATTGACTTCTACATGAATTTGTATACCTTATAGAGAACGTTTATGCCTCGTGGAATAGAAATAGGGTATAAACTTCTTAGAAGTCAAGTATTACTAGAACAGAGGGGAGAACACAATAGTTGGTGATACAAGTGAGCTCTTTAAACATTGGAATAATTCACTTTTGCCAAATTAAAAAAAAACAAATTTTAAGTACATATGTGTGTGTGTTCATCTAACTAAATAAGGCTAAGAGATAGTCAAAGAGGTAGAAGCAATAGCATGCCCTAACAATGGTGCCTCCTACTAGTAGAAGGTTGTAAACCACTAGTCTGTGTAGATTCGTATTGCTAATTCTATTCTACGTTGCATGCACTAATATATATGGCATACAATATTCTTGTAGAGATAGCATTACTTGTAAGTTTCTGGTGCAAGAGTATAGAATATCTTAAAATTTGCGAGTACTAGCTTGATAAATGTTGTTCCTCCACTCTTTGGCACAAGTGTTCATTTTCAATTTCGAAGGAGGAACAATTATTTTTATGAACTCGAACATTGTATGTATGTGCTTAATGTTTGATTGCTTGAGGGTGATTGCAATTGTTTTAGTTTGGGGTTGTGTTAGCTCTCTCAGGAGAGCTATTCCTACAGAGCATATACTTCATGCTTAGGGCGAAATATGTTTGTTAATAGATAGATATGGTATATTGAGTCCAAATTCCTATAAAGTGTAGAACTTGTATGACGCCGGGCAGGCTAATGATTAACCTACAGGCGGTGGTAACAAGGGGGATTGACAAAATAACAAGAAAGAGGAAGACAAATAAAGAAGAACTCTGAAAATTCAAAGGAAAAATATTATTCAATAATCAATGGCTAAAATTTAACCGACAAGCAGTGTTTAAATAGCTTAAAAAAAAACTAACCAAGATAACATAGAAAATCTATCTTCTTATTCAAATTTGCCCAAATCGGCGAATTTTGGTTCAATAGAAAAACTTATCTAATTCTAAAATAACAAAACAAATCAGATAAATTCTAAAAAATCCGATTAGAATACGAAGTATTACCAAAAATGGAAAAAAAAACACCGAAAAATGAAGAAATGAGGGGAAAAAAGTGGAATTTGAGGATGAAGGAAGGGTTATCTAGCAAAGTAGAAGGACCCCACGATCCGAATTGGGGTTGAGCGCGTGAATCCGATATCGATAGCCAAAGTTATGGCCAAAATACCGAAACGTGTCCAAAACCGACCTAATTTTGGAATTGACTCGACCACTTTCCGTCTTTACGTTGACCCGCCAACCTGGAAATACCTGACTTGAGCCTCATGCATCAGTCACCCCGAGTTGGAAAGAACTCGACCCCAAGTTCGACTGCACCTCTGTTGGTAGGTCTGAATCTCCGTTCTTGATCCCGCTCAAAACCCTTGAGATAGAAAGTAGGTTAGTAGTATTGGTTACGCGGTCAGGAGGGGCTTCATCCCGTCTAGGTGTCAACACAATCTTCTCCCTTTGATGCTAAAGAAATATGTATTCTTCCTTCCATCATTAATAACACTACAATCATACTGCCAAGGCCGCCCCAACAATACATGACAGGTATAGATAGGCACAATATCAAACCAAGCATTGTGAAAATACATTCCGCCAATAGAAAAAGACAAGAGGCATCGTCTGTCTACATTTACCTCACTCCCTCTACTTAACCATGATAATTTGCACGGCTTGGGGTGTCACTCTGTCTTCAACTATAATTTCTGGGCAGCCTCCTCAGACACCATATACTCACAGCTACCACTATTAACAATCAACTTGCATACCTTGCCACTAATTGTGCATGTCGTGCGAAAGATATTGTTTCTCAGCCAGTTGTCCCTTGATTCATCATTGGGTGCCAACAGTCTCTTGCGAATAACGAGGGTCTCAGGCCATCCCCAATCAGAACGTCACCAGCCTCATCATCATCTTCATAATCATCATAAACTGGTTCCTTAGTCTCCTCAGCCTCGTCCGCCTTGTCTTCTTCAATAAGCAGGTTCTTCCTCTTTTGACTAAAGGGTTTCCGACGTTCAGATGACTTATGCGCTTGCTCACCACATCGATAACAATGAACATCGGAGTTAAAACTACCCGACGTTGGTTGCTAAACTGGGTGGGACTCCTAGAGGCGAATTGGTTGGCTACTCTGATCGCTCCATATTGTTGGGGTCTTCTATTCTGCTACCTTTCAACAGTGAAGATGCGCTGGTGTGCCTCCGAAATAGTCTATAACGAGTGCAGATTGAGAACATCTTATAATGGTTGGCGTAGACCTCCTAGATATCGAGCCACCAATTGATCCTAATTCTCGGATAAGTCGTTCCGTGCTATCAATTGGTAGAAGTATTCTGTGTACTAGTCTACGGATCTTGTGCCCTTTCTCAACGTATGAAGCCATTGAAACAAGGTTTGGGTGTAGCCGAAGGGGAGGAAGTGCCCCTTCATCTTATTCTTCATCTTATTCCAATGTGCGATCTTTGGTTTGCCTTGTCGATCTCGTGAACGCCGCAGCTGCTCTCACCACACATATACTTGGCCCTTCAACTTGATGGCAACTAGATTCACCTTCAGACGATCAGGGACTTCCTTGTAATCAAATATCCTCTCTACCTCATTCAGCCAGTCGATAAAGACTTCAGCATGTAGGGTTCCAGTAAATTCAGGCAAGTCCACCTGAAAGATGAGATCTTCGTGACGCTCCTCTCGTTCACGGTGCTCTCTGGACTGCCCACGCCGAGAATAAGGGTTAAAGAAGATGGACTCGGAGTCGTGGTCTGAAACCTCACAATCCCCCAAATCTCTCCCCGAAAACAGTTGGGTCAACTCCGCTACTTGTCTCTGTAGATCCTAGTTCATCGCTTACAAGGCGAATGGGTCTTGTGACGGACTTTCCTCTGTCAGAACATGTCTACCACGACTACCACCACGGCCACCATGACCTCCAACTATTGATGTTGAGGCCACAAGAAGAAGATGATCTTTGATACCAACTGATACCGGGCAGGGTAGTAATTAACCTGCAAGCGGTGGTAACAAGGGGGGATTGACAAAAGAGAAAAAAAGGGGAAGACAAACAGAGAAGAAAGTCTCTGAAACTTAAAATAAAAAATATTATTCAATAATCAATGACTAAAATTCAACCCACAAACCGGGTTTAAATAGCTTGAAAAAAAACTAACCTAGATAACCTAGAAAATCAATCTTTTTATCCAAATTTGCCCAAATCTGCAAATTTTGGTTCAATAGAAAAACTTATCTAATTCTAAAATAACTAAACGAATCAGATAACTCCTAAAAAAATCCCACTTCAAATCTGATTCATATCCCATCCTAAATTGGCACACGAAGTATTACCATAAATTGAAAAAAACCAAAAAACGAAGAAACAATCAAGCAAAGCTAATGGACACCAATTATGCGTCGAGACGAGCTTTCCAAATTGGTCTTGAGTGCGCAAATGCGATATCGGTAGCCAAAGTTATGGCCAAATACAGAAACGTATTCGAAACCGACCCATTCTTGGAATTGACTCAACCACCTCCCGTCTTTACGTTGACCGCCAACCTGGCAACACCTGACTCGAGCCTCCTGCATCAGTCACCCCGGGTTGGAAAGAACTAGACCCCAAGTTCGACTGTACCTCTGTTGGTAGGTCTAGATCTCCGTTCTTCATCCCGCTCGAAACCCAGGAGATAGAAAGTAGGTTAGTAGTATTGGTTACCAGGTCAGGAAGAGCTTCATCCCATCGACGTGTCAACACAATCTTTCTCCCTTTGATGATAAAGGAATATGTATTCTTCCTCCCATCATGAATAACACTATGATCATATTGCCAAGGCCGCCCCAACAATACATGACAGGTATCCATAGGCACAACATCACACCCAAGCATTGTCAAAATATTTTCCGCCAATGGAAAAAGACACGAGCCATCATCTATCTACTTTTACCTCACCGCCTCTACTTAACCATGACAACTTGCACGGCTTGGGGTGTCGCTATATCTTCAACTGTAATTTCTGGACACCCTCCACGGACACCATATTCTCACAGCTACCGTTATCAATGATTCACTTGCATACCGTGCCAGTAATTGTGCATGTCGTGAGGAAGATACTGTTTCTCAGCCAGTCATCCCTTGATTCATCCTTGGGTGATAACAGACTCTTGTGAACAACGAGGGTCTCATAGCCATCCACAATCAGCACATCACCAGCCTCATCATCATCTCCATAATCATCATAAACTAGTTCCTCAGTCTCCTCAGCCTCGTTTGCCTTATATTCTTCAATCAGCAGGTTCTTCCCCTTCTGACTAGCAGGTTTCTGACATTCAGGTGAATTGTGCCCCTGCTCACCACATCGATAATAATGAACATCGGAGTTAGAACTACCAGACATTGGTTGATGAACTAGGCGGGACTCCTGGTGGCGAACTAGTTGGTTGCTCTGATTGCTCCTTATTGGTGGGGTCTTCTATTCTGCTACTTTTCAATAGTAAGGGCGCGCTGGTATGCCTCCAAAACAGTCCATCACGAGTGTAGATTGAGAACATCTTGTAATGGCTGGCGTAGACCTCCCAGATATCGAGCCACCGGTTGCTCCTCCATCTCGAATAAGTTATTCTGCGCGATCAATTAGTAGAAGTCCTCTATTTTCTCGTCTACCAATCTTGCGCCCTGTCTCAACGTATGAAGCCGTTAAAACAAGGTTTGGGTGTAGCCGAAAGGGAGGAAGTTCCCCTTCATCTTCTTCTTCATCTTGTCCCAAACTGCGATCTTTAGTTTGCCTTACCAATCTCGTGAACGCCGCAGCTGCTCCCACCATGCAGATGCTCGGCCCTTTAACTTGATGGCAACTAGCTTCACCTTCAGACGATTAGGAACCTACTTGTACTCAAATATCCTCTCTAGCTCATTCAACAAGTCAATGAAAACTTCAGCATGTAGGGTTCCAGTAAATTGGGGCAACTCCACCAGAAAGCTGAGATCTCCGGACTGCCCACGCAGGGAAAAGGGGTTAAAGAAAGAGGATTCTGAGTCATAGTTTGAAACCTCATGATCCCCCAAATCTCACGCCGCCAACCGTTGGGTCAACTCCGCTACTTGTCTCTATAAATCCTCGTTCATCGCTTCCAAGGCGAATAAGTCTCGAGACGGACCTTCCTCTACCGGAACATATCCACCACGACAACCACCATGGCCACAATGACCTCCAGCCCTTGATACCGAGACCACAGGAAGAAGATGATCTCTGATAATAACTGACGCCGGGCAGGGCAGTGATTAACCGGCGGGCGGTGGTAACCAGGGGGGATTGACAAAAAAGCAAGAAAAGGGAAGAAAAACAGAGAATAAAGTCTCTAAAAATTCAAAGAAAAAATATAATTCAACAATCAATGATTAAATTTCAACCCAGAAGCGGGGTTTAAATAGCTTTAAAAAAACTAACCTATATAACCTAGAAAATCTATCTTCTTATCCAAATTTACCCAAATCGACAAATTTTGGTTCAATAGAAAAACTTATCTAATTCTAAAATAACTAAACAAATCAGATAACCCCTAAAAAATCCGAGTTCATATCGGATTCATAGCCCATCCTAAATTGGTATACGAAGTATTACCAAAAATGGGAAAAAAACACTGAAAAAAGAAGAAATGACGGGGAAAACAGTGGATTTTGAGGATGAAGGAAGGGTCCATCAAGCAAAGCTAATGGACTCCATGTGCGCGTCGAGATGAGCTTTCTGAAATGGGAGTTGAGCGTGTGAATCCGATATCGGTAACCAAAGTTATGTCCAAAATGCCGAAACCTGTCCAAAATCGACCCAATCTTGGAATTGACTCCACCATCTCTTGTCTTTACGTTGACCCGTGAACCTGGCAACACCTGACTCGAGCATCCTGCATCAGTCACCTCAGGTTGGAAAGAACCTGACTCCGAGTTTGACTGCACCTCTGTTGGTAGGTCTGGATCTCCATTCTTGATCCTGCTCAAAACCCTGGAGATAGAAAGTAGGTTAGTAGTATTGGTTACCCGTTCAGGAGGGGATTCATCTCGTCGAGGTGTCAACACAATCTTTCTCCCTTTGATGCTAAAGGAATATGTATACATCCTCCCATCATGAATAACACTACGATCATACTACCAAGGCTACCCCAACAATACATAATAGGTATCCATAGGTAAAACATCACACCAAGCATTGTCAAAATAATTTCCGCCAATCGAAAAAGACACGAGGCATCATCTGTATACTTTTAACTCACTGCCTCTACTTAACCATGATAACTTGCACAGCTTGGGTGTCGCTTTGTCTTCAACTGTAATTTCTGGATAGCCTCATCGGACACCATATTTTCACAGGTACCGCTATCAATGATCAACTTGCACACCTTGCAGTAATTGTGTATGTCATGAGGAAGATACTGTTTCTCAGCTAGTAGTGCCTTGATTCGACCTTAGGTGCCAACAGACTCTTGCGAACAACTAAGATCTCATGACCATCCCCAGTCAGCATGTCACAAGCCTCATCATCATCTCCATAATCATCATAAACTGGTTCCTCGGTCTCCTTAGCCTCGTTGCCTTGTCCTCTTCAATCAGAGGGTTCTTCCACTTTTGACTAGCGGGTTTCTGATATTCAGGTGACTTGTGCCCTTGCTCACCATATTGATAACAATGAACAGCGGAGTTAGAACTACCTAACGTTTGTTGCTGAACGACGTTGGACTCCTTGTGGCGAACTGGTTGCCTGCTCTGATCGTTCTTTATTGGTGGTCTTCTATTCTGCTGCTTATCAATAGTAAGGGCGCGCTGGTATGCCTCCGAAACAGTCGATAGCAAGTGGAGATTGAGAACATCTTATAATGGTTCACGTAAAGCTCCCAGATATCGAGCCACCAGTTACTCCTCCGTCTCGGATAAGTCATTCCGCGCGATCAATTGGTAAAAGTCCTCTTTGTACTCGTCTACCAATCTCGCGCCCTGTGTCAATGTATGAAGCCGTTAAAACAAAGTTTGGGTATAATCGAAGGGGAGGAAGTACCCCTTCATCTTCTTCTTCATCTTGTCCCAATTTGCGATCTTTGGTTTGCCTTGTCGATCTCGTGAACGCCGTAGCTGCTCCTATAACGCTGATGCTCAGCCCTTCAACTTGATTGCAACTAGCTTCACCTTCAGACGATCAAGGACCTCCTTGTACTCAAATATCCTCTCTACCTCATTCGGCAAGTCAATGAAGACTTCAGCATGTATGGTTCCAGAAAATTCGGGCAACTCCACCCGAATGCCGAGATCTCCGTGACGCTCTTTTCATGCACAGTGTTATCTGGATTGCCCACGCCGGGAATAGAAGTTAACGAAGGTGGCCTCAGAGTCGTGGTCTGAAACCTCATGATCCCCCAAATCTCGCGTCGCCAACCATTGGGTCTCGAGACGGCCTTGCTCTGCAAGAACATGTCCACTATGATGACCATCACGGCCCCCACGACCTCCAGCAATTGATGCAGATGCCATAGAAAGAAGATGATCTCTGATACCAACTGACGTCGGGCAGGGTAGTGATTAACCTGTAGGCTGTGGTACCCAAAGGGGAAGACAAACCAAGAATAAAGTCTCTAAAACTTCAAATAATCAATGAATAAAATTCAACCCACAAACCGGGTTTAAATAGCTTAAAAAAAACTAACCTAGATAACCTAGAAAATCTATCTTCTTATCCAAATTTGCCCAAATCAGCAAATCTTGGTTAAATTAAAAAACTAATCTAATTCTAAAATAACTAAACAAATCAAATATTTCCTAAAAAAATCCGAGTTTAAATAGGATTCATATCCTACCCTAAATTTGCATACGAAGTATTACCAAAAATAGAAAAAAAATACCGATAAACAAAGAAACATCGAGCAAAGCTAATGGATTTCACATGTGCATCGAGACGAGCTTTCCGAATTGGGGTTGAGCGTGCGAATCCGATATCGGTAGCAAAAGTTATGTCCAAAATACCGAAACGTGTCCAAAACTGACCAAATCTTGGAATTGACTCGACCGCCTCTCGTCTTTAGGTTGACCCGCCAACTTGGCAACACCTGACTAGAGCCTCCTGCATTAATCACCCCGGGTTGGAAAGAACTTGACCACGAGTTCGACTACACCTCTGTTGGTAGGTCTGGATCTCCGTTCTTAATCCAGCTCTAAACCCTGGAGATAGAAAGTAGGTTAGTAGTATTGGTTACCCTGTCAGGAGGGGATTCATCCCGTCGAGGTGTCAACACAATCTTTCTCACTTTGATGTTAAATTAAGGAATATGTTTTCTTCCTCCCATCATGAATAACACTATGATCATACAGCCAAGGCCGCCCCAATAATAGATGACAAGTATCCATAGGCACAACATCACACCAAGCATTATCAAAATACTTTCCGCCTATGAAAAAGATACGAGGCATCATCTGTCTACTTTTACCTCACTGCCTCTACTTAACCATGATAACTTGCATGGCTTGGGGTGTCGCTTTGTCTTCAACTGTAATTTTTGGACAACCTCCTCGGATACCATATTCTCACAGCTACCGCTATCAACGATCAACTTGCATACCTTGCCAGTAATTGTGCATGTCGTGCGGAAGATATTATTTCTCAGCCAGTAGTCCCTTGATTCATCCTTGGGTGCATGCAGACTCTTGCGAAGAACGAGGGTCTCATGGCCATCCCCAATCAGCACATAACCAGCCTCATCATCATCTCCATAATCATTATAAACTGGTTCCTCAGTTTCCTCAGCCTCGTCCGCTTGTCCTCTTCAATCAGAAAGTTCTTCCACTTTTGACTAGCGGGTTTCTCATATTCAATTGACTTGTGCCCCGGCACACCACATCAATAATAATGAATAGCGGAGTTAGAACTACCTACTATTGGTTGCTGAATGGCGCTGGACTCCTGGTGGCGAACTGGTTGGTTGCTCTGATCGGTTCTTATTGGTGGTCTTCTATTCTGCTGCTTTTCAACAGTGAGGGCGCGCTGGTATGCCTCCGAAGCAGTCCATAACGAGTGCAGATTGAGAAAATCTTATAATGGTTCGCGTAGACCTCCTAGATATTGAGCCACCAGTTACTCCTCAGTCTCAGATAAGTCGTTCCGCGCGATCAATTGGTAAAAGTCCTCTGTGTACTTGTCTACCAATCTTGCGCCCTGTCTCAACGTATGAAGCCGTTGAAACAAGGTTTGGGTGTAGCCGAAGAGGAGGAAGTGCCCCTTCATCTTCTTCTTCATCTTGTCCCAATCTGCGATCTTTATTTTGCCTTGTCGATCGCGTGAATGCCGCAGCTGCTCCTACAATACAGATGCTCGACCCCTCAACTTGATGGCAACTAGCTTCACCTTCAGACGATCAGGGACCTCCTTGTACTTAAATGTCCTCTCTACCTCATTCAGCAAGTCGATGAAGACTTCAGTATGTAGGGTTCCAGAAAATTCGGGCAACTCCACCTGAAAGTCGAGATATCCGTGACGCTCCTCTCGTGCACGGTGCTCTCTAGACTGCCCACGCCGGGAATAGGGGTTAACAAAGGTGGACTCGGAGTCGTGGTTTGAAACCTCATGATCCCTCAAATCTCGCGCCACCAACCGTTGGGCAACTCCGCTACTTGTCTCTGTAGATCCTCGTTCATCACTTCTAAGGTGATTGGGTCTCGAGACAGACCTTCCTCTGCCGGAACATGTCCACGACGACGACCACCAAGACCACCACGAACTCCAGCCATTGGTGCCTAGGCTACAGGAAGAAGATGATCGTTGATACCAACTGACGCCGGCAAGGTAGTGATTAACTTGCGGGCGGTGGTAACCAAGGGGATTGACAAAAGAACAAGAAAAGGGAAGACAAACAGAGAAGAAAGTCTTTGAAACTTCAAAGGAAAAATATCATTCAATAATCAATGACTAAAATTCAACCCACAAGCCAGGTTTAAATAGCTTAAAAAACAGGGCAAAAGCCACTAATAGTCCCTATACTTTATTACTTTGCTCAATTCCTTCCCTGTACTTTAAAAATGTTCAATACGGTGGATGTACTTTATGTATTTTGTTCAATACAATCCATGGTGCTAATTGGTAGCACACTTGGCATATGATTGAAATATAGTCTATTTTTATGATTTTTTTTATTTACAGCTAGTCGTATTTTAGTAATGTGGCTGTAAACACCGGCATATATGCTGGCGTGGCATGTCATGTGGCATGCCACATCAACAATTATTTATTTTAATAAAAATTAAGTCGGTTATATGTGCTGACGTAGCGTGCTGACATGGCAGCATGCCGCGTCAGCCCTTTTTTTTATTTTTTTAATAAAAGGATGGCCACGTAAGCTAAGGCTATAACTTTATAGTGGATCGGGGATGAGATGCGTTGAAAGAGCCCCACCAGCCCCACCAGTGTTCCCCACCACCCTTTTAGGGCATTCTCGCGCTGTTGTCCCCCTCCCAAGTTGTGGTCCCCGACGTTTTTCTCTGGTGGTCGAGAAGGTTTCCAGCACCTTGCTTGCTAGATTTCCTTTGCACCGGTCATCGTCCTGGCTCGGGTTTAGAGTTCAACACGATATTGCACGAAGGGAGAAATTCGTAGGTATATCCAGTAAAAAGCTTCTCTCTCATGGGGGTTTCTCTTACTTAGGGGTTTATCTTTTAATCAAGACAAAGCCATGATGGTTTGTAGCCAGAGCTATGAATTTTTCTCTTCAGGCTTAAGTTCAGATTTTAGGGAAACCCTAGAAATTAGAGGGTGGTTTTTAGGCATTGTAGGCATTCAGAGTCCCAATGGGGGGATGTTTGTGCTAAAATCAAAGTTATATATGTGATAATGTCAAAGACGGAGCTATGATGGAGTACATGCTTATCTCCAATTAATTTAGATTTCTAGGGTTTTCTATCTACTTTGGTTGATCATGCTATTCTAATTTAGAGAAATTTCTGAATAAATAATGTTGTTTCCATGCTGAATCCTACTTTAGTTCTTCACCTCCGAGCTCTCTTTTAGATAATGTTTAAGACAGAGCAATGATGTAGCTTATGTTTAGGGTTAATTAATTTAGATCTTAAGGGTTATCTATTTCTGAAATTTTATTCTAATTCAGAAAGAAGAATTTCAAACTTTAAATAATAAACTTTTTTATTGTGTACTTTATATTTCAAAGTTTAAATGTCGGTTCTGCTTCTTGTAACCTACTTGACTCTCTTTTGTGTTGGTTCTCCTGGCTTTTAGATATTAATGATATATTCTCATATAATAAAGTAGATTACAATGGCGTTCATATCTAGCATATATCAGCTTTTCAGCCTTTGGATCAGTAGTATTCAAACCAAACCCAAACATAGCAGAGATTTGTTGGTTATGGGCGTGCATGTATATGTGTATCAGTGACTTTCTTTGAACTTAATTTGTAGTAGTCATTGAAATATTAATACTTTTGTTGAATGAATCATCTTATCATGAACATATACAATCTTTCAATTTCGTGAAACTTGCAAGAGAGGTCCACACAAAACCTTCCAAATTAATTGTCAATTTTACATTTCCATTTTTGCTCGCTAATTACTAGTAGCTAGTTTTGTAGATATATTTATATTTCAATTTCAAGCACATGGAGGACCCTGAACAGCCATATTTTTAGGCTAGAACTTCAAAGAATTAATGACATGCTTCAAGAAGCAAATGTGGGCCATTACGTACCTATTCACACAGTTCAAGTAGATGAAGTCTGATTAGCGTCTCATCATTTAATGGTTGGTTCTGTAAGGTTGTTGACATATTGTTCTCCATCATTGTTCCATTTTAACATTTAAAAGGCTCAGTTATCTCCTTCTCAATCTTACTGTGTAGTGGTGGTATTAGTGGTGGGTGAGTACATTCCTGTGGTACTCACTCATGTGGACCTCTCATTGAAAGCAAAGGCCTGCTGCAACTTAAAATGGGGTGAAGATCGAAGACCCCATGAATGTTATTCCATTTCAAACCAATTTATGGAAATGTTATTCCAATTTAGAGCAATTTATAGCAATTAATTTAGATCTTAAGGGTTATTCCATTTCAGAGCAATTTATGGAAATGATATTTGGAAGCTTTACTCTGTTTTACTTGTCAAATTTTCTACTTTATTTCCACTCTTCTGAACCAATTTTATCAAACAGGGTTTTTTATTGAAATTGATGTGCTGCTTCTTTGGGCTATTTTCAATGTTTTTAGAATGGGAATAATCAAGTTTTTTTCTGGGGACATTTCAGCAAAGAGGACACGATGGCATATAAAAGAGGGAGTCAACAAATCTGGAGAGTAGACCCAATGACAGTAAGCTACAATGAGTTGCTCGAATTTATCGGAGAAATGGAAGTTGATGAAATTAGCAAGATACACTTTGTACTACCTCGCAGTGGAGTTTCCTTTGAGAATTCTCTAATTTTAGTCCACGACGAGGAGTCCTGTAGTAGAATGGTTGAAGTATTGAAGAAGGAAGGTAGGGTGGACATATATGTTGAACACAATGTGGTCTAAGAAATGGGTAATAGTCAACCTGCAGCCAAAAGTATAACTGAGGGCCCGGAAAGGCAAGCTAATGAGTCTGGACCTTCAGGTGACATTGAAGTTAGCAGGTCCAGTGATGATTCAGATAACAGTAGCTACAATGGAAGCTCAGGAGATGACTCTCATTCAATTTATGACGATGAAGAATACATGGAATTTAGAAAACACAAGAAGAATATGGCTCAGAGAGTTCTTTGATGGGAATTTATTTGGACTGTCAAGGAGCAGCAGTAGCTGGAGGCAGTGGTGAAATGGATAAGGGTCAAGAGCAACCTGCAATAACATTGGGTGCAAGTGAAGAAGGTGGATCAAGTAGCAATTTTGGGAGTTTTTTTACAACATCTGAGGAAGATAGTGAGGCAGAGCATGGGAGAAGGGTGAAGTCACGGAATCCTGTCTTCAATCCAAATAAGCCAGTGGCACATTTCCAGTTAGGGATGTTAGTTGAGAGCAGAGAGATGCTGAAGGACGTAATAGTGAAGCATGCCATCGCATCTAGGAGGGAAGTTGAAATAATCAGGAATGACAAGCTGCGAGTAAGGGCCAAATGCAAGGAGGAAGGGTGTCCATATCTGATCTATGCAAGTTGGGATTGGGGTACCTGTAATTTCAGGGTCAGAACTCTTGTGGATACACACACGTGTAGTTTTACCTTTGAGAATAAGAGAGTGACATCCAAAGTTTTGGCCAAGCACTTGCTTCAAACCAGGCAAGGGACAGCCTCCATGATGAAGCAGGTTGATATCAAGCTGGCTGCGAAGAAGGAGTTGAAAGTTGATGTTTCAATTAGTCAATGCAGGCGAGCCAAGATAAGAGTTGTAAGAGAACTAAAGGAGACTATAAAGAGGATTTCCGCGTGCTGTGGGACTATGCTGCAGAGCTCAAGACAAGCAACCCTAGCTGCTCGATACTCCTTGAAGTGGATAGACTCAATCCTACGCAAGTCCCAAATTTCAAAAGTCTGCACATTTTTTTTTTATGTTCTTAAAAGAGGCTTCCTAGTAGGTTGTCGCCACATCGTTGCCTAGATGGATGCTTCCTCAAGGGACCTGTCAAGGGAGAGCTTTTGGCTGTTGTAGGTCCGGATGGAAACAACCAAATTTACCAAATTGCATGGGCTGTTGTGGATGTGGAGAATATAGATCGTTGGCAGTGGTTTCTGCAACACTTGATGGAGGATTTGGAGATGAGATTGGCAGTGGGCTGATGTGGACCTTTATGTCAGACCAACATAAGGTAATGCACTCCCTATTTATTAAACTAATTAGTCTAAAAAAATCAGTCTCAAACAATTTTTGTTTTGTTGATATCTACAGGGCCTGACACAAGCAGTGGCACTTATGCCCTTAGCGGAACATCGAAGATGTGCACGGCACATTTACGCCAACTGTAGGAAAATCCACAAAGGCACTTTACTACAACGACTCTTTTGGAAAATTGTCAAGGTGAGCATAGTACCAGAGTTTGAACAACTGTTTGAAAATATTGGGCAGATAAATGAGCAAGCTAAGGCTGATTTGTTGAAGATCCCCGTAACTGCGTGGACAAGGGCCTTTTTCAATACATATTGCAAATGTGATGCTGTAGAGAACAATATGTCAGAAAAATTCAATTCATTTATTTTGGAAGCAAGGCAGAAGTCAGTCATCCCAATGTTGGAGGACATACGAGTGATGGTGATGCAACGTATGGTAGAGAGGAGGCAGTATGTTGAGCAATTCACCGGGCACTTTGGGCCTATGATATGGAGAAAAATTGAGGCATGTAGAAATGCAAGCATCAACACATACCTATAATGGAATAGAGATCAAGGATATGAGGTGTACCAAGAAAATGAAAGATATATTGTAAATATATCAGAGCACACGTGTACCTGCAGGATGTGGAACCTGACAGGGATCCCTTGTGGACATGATGTGTGTGTAATTAATTTCAGAAGAGAGCAAGTTGAAGCATATGTCTCTGAGTTATATAAAAGGGAATTTTTTTGATCGAGCATATGCATTTCCAATGCAGCCAGTAAATGGGAAGACCTTATGGCCCAAGACTGGGTATGGGCCAATAGACCACCCACAAGTAGAACTATGCCAGGCAGACCAAAGAATGTTCGAAGGAAGGAAACCTGGGAGGTTGAAAGTGGGGGGTCAAGGATATCTAGAAGGGGAAGGAGGATGAGATGTAAAAAATGTTCCATAACTGGGCACAATGCAAGGACTTGTTCTGCAAGAAATCCAACTGTTGTGAGTGTTTTAACCCTTATATGTATAAGTACCCTTCCATTCATGACCGTGTTTGTTACAGTGAATATAAATGTTCTGACCAGGGTAAAGGAAAAAAGGCTGGTAAAGGCAAGAAGAGAACAGTGGATGAGGACCAAGTAATTCATTATGTTGCATTGAATTTCCTTGTATTGTTGGAGCCACTTTTCCTTTCTTAATAATTTCAAATCTGCATAGGGAGCTGGTGAAGGTCAACCTGTAGAAGTGGAAGAAGTCAAATGAGATTCCCACAGTGGCTGTAAGTCTCCTTTTTTTAATTCTTGAATGGAGATTATTATGAGTCTTTAAATATTTCAATTAATCTTCCCATTTGGCAGGTGATCACCACATATGACGATGCCAATCAGAGCATAGTGGAAGAGCATCAAGTAACCCTTTCAGTTTGCAAACAAGTGCACAATTCTGATAGTACATAATTTTTAAATATGATTGTTTTTTTCCTTTTTAAGAGTCTGAAATCTATACACGGAGCTTGTAATAAGAGTGTAATTAGATCTATAGAAGAAGACAATGTGAATGTATTGATGAGATGCCACAATGAGATTCCCACAATCGAAGTAAGTGTGCATTTTTACTTCCCTTGAAAACAGACTCTTACGAGACTATGAATATGAGAGTTGATGTTCTCATTGACAGGTGAACACCACAAATCAAGTTGGTGCAACAGATTATGCATTCAGTTCTTTGGAACAGGACACTGATGATGTGGCATCAAGGAGAGTAAAATAGAATGAGTTGAAAGGGAAGAAAAAACCCCCCAAAAAAAGGATCTTGTAGTTGGCATACAAGGCACCATGGGGGTCCAAACAAGAAGCAAAGTGATGGTGTCTAGTTCAAGTAGGCTGCCAACA
Source organism: Dioscorea zingiberensis (assembly GCA_026586065.1). Lineage (NCBI taxonomy): Eukaryota > Viridiplantae > Streptophyta > Magnoliopsida > Dioscoreales > Dioscoreaceae > Dioscorea > Dioscorea zingiberensis. The sequence continues at coordinate 41,813,630 of CM048819.1, read as the reverse complement.
GTGGATGTAAGTAGTTTTCCTTTTTTTTAAAGTACAGGGATAGATTATTAGTATTCATTTGATGTGTGTTTATTTTCTCTTTGGTAGGTGAGCACCACAGGACAAGTTGGTGTAATGTCAGAGGATGTACAAAAGGTATTCAAGTATGGTAAATTGAAATTTTTCTTTCATTTGATACAGGTTGATTGTGGTTTTTCCTTTTTTTTTGGAGGAGGATGGAATTGACTTGTTTTCTTTTATTTAGCTTGAGCTAACAGATAGAGGCAAGAAAACTGATGATGTGGCATCAAAAAAACTGAATGAGAGTGAGTTGAAAGGGAACAAAAAACCCCCAAAAAAGGATGTTGCAGCTGGCATGCATGACACTATGGGGGTCCAAACAAGAAGTAGAGTGATAATGTCTAAATCTAGTGAGATGCCCATAGTAAGTGGTTTTTTTTTATTTTTCAATTTGTGCATGCTTATTTTAATGCTTAATATTCTAATACAAAGTAAGTGGGTTTTTTTTCTTACATGCTTATAAAAATTTGTAATTGGTGATTGATTTTTTGTCATCTGTCTTTCGTTGTTCTGCTGTTTTAGCCTCATACAATTGCCAAGGAATCTACTAGCTTGAAGAAAAGAAAACAAACAAATGAGGTTTGACTACCACTAATTCTATTTAGCCCCTTCTTATAATTATTCTAATACTTTGTTTTGTACAGGATGCTGGAGGGGGGAAGTTAAAGATAAGGAAAGGCAATGCTTCAAACTCTTGAAATGTTGAAGTTTATTTAAGGATGGATAGTATTTTGTCTGCAGTTTGTTGCTTTCTTGTGTTTATGGATGGATAGTAATTAATTGTTGTTGCTTTCATCTGTTTTGAAAAAACAACTGTAATTCTAAGTTTTGATAAAAAAAAATAAACATGTAATTCTAGGTTACCAGCTGTCTTTATAGAATGACAAAGTTTCTCATGAATTTTGGTGTAGAATTTTAGGTACCAAATGTAATGTTCTAGGTTGCTTATTATCTATATATAATGTCATAGTTTTTCCAGAATTTTTTTGAATTTTTTAGGCACCAAATTTAGAGTTTCAGGTGGCTTTTTTTATTTATATAGAATGACAATTTTTCTAGAAATTTTCTGAATTCTTTTCAGGTGCCAAATGTAATGTTTCAGGTACCAAATATATGCGAAATAGTAATGTTAAGATTTCAAACTTTTTGTTTAAAAAAAAGGCTGACTTGGCATGTTGTAACGTCAGCACACTACATCAGCACATATATAACCCACTTAATTTTCATTAAAATAAATAATTCCTGACATGGCATGCCATGTCAGCATATACGCTAGTGTTTACAGCCACATCAGCAAAATACTTCCAGCTGGAAATAAATAAAAAACATCATAATAATAGACTGTATTTCAATCGTATGCCAAGTGTGCTCTCACGTCAGTACCATAGATTGTATTGAACAAAATACATAAAGTACAGGGATCGTATTGAACATTTTTAAAGTACAGGGAAGGAATTGAACAAAGTGATAAAGTACAGGGACCATAAGTGGCTTTTGCCCTAAAAAATATCTATCTTCTTAGCCAAATTTGCCCAAATCTGCAAATTTTGGTTGAATAGAAAAACTTATCTAATTCTAAAATAACTAAACAAATCAGATAATTCCTAAAAAATCCGAGTTCAAATTGGATTCATATCCTATCCTAAATTGGCATACGAAGTATTACCAAAAATGGAAAAAAAACACAGAAAAATGAAGAAACAACGTGGAAAGTAGTGGAATTTGTGGAAGAAGGAAGGGTCCATCTAGCAAAGCTGATGGACCCCACGTCCATGTCGAGACTAGCTTCCAGAATTCGGGTTGAGCGCGCGAATCTGATATTGATAGCCAAAGTTATGGCCAAAATAACGAAACGTGTCCAAAACCGACCCAATCTTGGAATTGACTCGACCACCTCCCGTCTTTACGTTGACCCGCCAACCTGACAACACCTGACTCGGGCCTCCTGCATCATTTTGTTAGCTCACTCAAATTATGCATGTTTTATAAACTTGTAATGAGCATAGGTATTAATCCGAGGTTTTTTTTATTATAATAGGAAAGGCTGATTTTCGGCCTTCATTAGGAGCTACATAAGGGGGGGAAGACCCAGGAGTAAAACAGAACAAGCCACGATCAGAGCAAGTCCTCACTGAGCAGAATCAACAATATGAGATGCGTCCCTCATCAAGAGCGACTTGTCTCTAATCATGCTGCAGGCAACTGACAGAAACTGCAATTTTGTGATGCATCCCTCTAATCCATGAGAGACGTTGCTAGCACACAACAGCTCGGGTGACGGCGATTTGCAACCCATCGCTCAACTTGGAGAGATGCGTCGCATATCTCGGCTATATAAGAAATCACTATACTCTTAGGGTTTTCATCTCGATTTTCTTCAATATAGTGGCGGCACACCAACTTAGCAACAATTAGGATGCAGAGGGGACTTCATCAAGAGCCACACCAACGATCCTGAGAGCAACAATTCATGTTGGTTAATGTAAGGCCTCGAATAAGGGCAAAGATCCACATCATCTTTTATCCTTTTTATTTTAGCGCTTGTATTTTGAACATGAATGCTATAATGTATGAATACTTTGATATCTTTGTTTTGAGCATCATGTTGTTTAGCTAGAACTCTGTTCTAGGGTTGTATGGTGATGTGGACATGAACATCTTGATTATCTCTTAATTATATGGTTTGTTAGCTTGTCTTGGTATGCTTGTGACATGGTTCTTCATAAACCATTAATCGATGGTCAACGACAAATTATCTGTAGCTGCATTAATTTCCTGTGCATCTAGTTTATCATTGATTTGAAAGATGATGATATACATAGGCTTAATGACATGTGGATATTAGTATAGACGGACTATGGATCTCTAAGTGAAAGGCTGGTGTGACAGACTGACATTTACTACAACATAGATATATGATGTGTGGATCATCCATGGTTAGAGCATAGTCTAGGTTCAGTAATGCTTAGCTCCCAAGCCATAGATATATGAGTGGAGGTCATAGGCATATTCTTTAGAAATAGGGAATTAGCATCTACGCTTTATGTGTATGAAGTCGCTTAGCATGTCACTAGATAGACCTTGCCATCCAGCTTGACAAAACATCCCTAATCAAGAGAGAAAACCCTTATCATGTCTAGGCGCCATGCAACCCTAGATCCTTATTACTGATATTCTTCCCTGAATTCTTTGTCATTTCTTCTGTTCTTTTCTTAGAATAGTTTAGTTTAAACCAACTTCTACTTATCTTAATGTTAAAGGATAGGAGTACTTTAGTAGGCTCCTGCTCAACTAACCACATACACTCCCTGAGGAATTCGACCAGGTACTTACCAGAATATATTACTTGTGATCACGTGCGCTTGCGTGCGAAGGCATAGTGGTTGCACTTGCCGACGATCAACAGCATTGGGTTGCATCTCATCAACTAGAAAACTGTTTCTAGTGAGAAAGCTATGGGTGGGTTAGGGTTTAGGGATTTGAGAATAATAAAACATGCATTGATGTCCAAACATGTCTTAGCTAGAACTGTTGAATGCGAGCAAAGAAGCCTGGGCTCTCCTGATGACATACAAATATGGGCATTTGAATCTATGTACCCAATTACCAATAAAATGTACATCAAATATTTATAAAGTGTTGATGTCAAAAACTAGTCCACCTCACACCTTGGCTACTGTCGCCTCGTGATCTGGCCTCAGCCTTCGACAAACGGTTAGAATTTATAGTTGGTGTGGACGCTTACTTCTGTTTATGAATAGGGAACAAAGGGAACACCCTGGAAGTCCGATCGGAATTACCCATTGACGAACCTGTAAAAAAGGAGAGGGCGGTGATCGGAATTGGGCCTTTCTGCCCGGGTTTAACTCTGATGCTTAAGTCAGAAAACTTGAGTCAGGGGTCTTAAATTAGACAGTTCTTTGTATCTTGAGGTTTTCTTTTTCTCTCCCCTTCTTCTTCCACTACCGTTCTTCTTTTATAGCACCCTAGAGGCGGTTTAGGATAGGCGGTGGAGTAAGGCGGTGGGTTAAAATATCTCTTAAGGCGGTAGAAAAATATCTACGGCCTAATGTGTAGGTGCCACGTGGGTAACAATAGAGTAAATATCTGCCTACTGTAGTGGGTGGATAAGACCTACCCACTGTAGAGGTGTTAGATATTTATTTCTCTCTTTCCACCTCACGCCTTGTATAAGAGGGTTGCTATAATTCCGACGGACTTGTTTGTAAGATTGGATCCTCATAATGTTTGCCGAACGGAATTGTGTAAATATTGCCATGTGGCCAGAGAGACATGGTCTTGTGTGTGACAGGTGGTCCTTTAGGTTAATGACACGTGTCTGACCAAATATATCCGTAACATAAAGCATTGATGAATTCAGCTAGTAGGATCAGAAATATGATAGGGGTGGATGAAGTTGTACTTACAAATTCATTACTTCATTATCCTTGGATTTTTGACATACCAATTGCTCTTAAACCGACATTTATCAATATGAATTATGCTTTGTATACTCTTACCATCAAGGACATCCTGACTGAAGAGACATGGGATAAAGATGTGGTAACTAATCTTTTTGATACTCTAACTGCTCAGTATATTATGAGTAAACAGGTTTAGGCAAACTTGAGGAAAAGTTCTTGGAAATAGATGCCAGGGATATCTGGTAGATCCATGACAACTGCAATATATACAGGAATCAAGGGTACAAAATGTGGTCAAAGATGGGAGGGTTGGAAGGCCTTATGGGAATTAAATGTGGCTCCAAAGGTGCACATATTTCTATTGAAGCTTTTCTATGGATAAATCCCAATCAAGGAATACCTATATAAAAGATGAATGGGGCCTAAAGAACCATGCCTAAGGTGTAAACTAACAAAAGAAACTAAAGCACACTGCCACATAAGGTCTGGAATGAAGGAAGAATCCAAAAATATATACAACAATGTGATCTACAATAGGAGAATATCTTGCTGGGAGGATGGATGAGCAAGAATGGTAAGGGACAACATGGGGAGACTAAAGAGGGAGTAAGCATAACTGCCCACACACTTTGGCACATTTGGAAATCTAGATGTAGCTTGATTTTTAGAAATCTGCAATCAGATCCTGAAGTGATAGTAGTGAAGGTTGTCATATCTGCATCAAAGTATTATTACAAACACCCCTCAGTTGAAAAACTAGTAGAAGAGAGAGGGAACATCTGGAAGAGAAGAAACTACAAGTTCCTTATGTTCGTTGATGCATCACATAAGGAGGAAGGTAAGCTAGTTGGCATTGCATATGTCCTCTTTACTAATGAGGGAAAATTTTGTTTTGCGGGATCAAAGACGATCTATGAGGGTGTCTTAGATTTTGATGGAGAGATGAAAGCAATCAAGGAAGGATTGGAGCAGACAATAACACATGGAATTCTCGAAGTACTCTTAGACACGGACAACATCAACACAGGTAGAATATTACAAGAAGGGAAGACTGATAGAGACCAAAGAACAGAGGATACAACAAGGAGGTGCAGGGCCTTGTTCTCCTTGAAGCGGAAATGGGAGATTAAATTTATCCCAAGACTTAAGAACTGCATGGCTGAATATATGGCAAGAGCAGCAAGAAGAATAGGAGAAGGAGAATTCATCACAGATGAGCCAATGCTACCGGAAAGACTCAAGAGTCTATTGTTATACCTTAGATGTGAAATGTTCAACATTTGGAATGTTTAGTTAGTCAGTTATGACTCCAGTTACCAAAAAAATAAAAATAAAAAATAAAAATCCTTGTGAAGATTGGTCCGACTTAGTTACTCTTTGATCAACAATACAGTACTCTATGAATATTTTAGATTCTAATCATTAATTATTTGTATGATTTTATCAGATTTGAAGAAAATAAAATTATTTTAAGTGAATTTAGAAGTAAAAAATATATTTTATTTAGTATATGCGGTGATATTGCAATTTTTTTATGTGACTGAATAGCCAAAGTTGTTCGAAAAAATTACATTCATCTTGAAAATTTTTAAGCTACAAATCATTCCAAAAGTTAAAAGCATTTTCCTAGTTAACTTGTGATTCATAACAATAAAAAACCGGTAAAAGGTCTCAAATATTCATCAATCCATGATCAATGAAAACCTTTGGGCCTGTTTGGATGCACTATTATTCCTTAGTAATGACCCTCATTACTAAGGAATAGGCCATTACCGTGGAATATACATTTTGGGCTCGTTTGGTTACCCTTTTTACATTCACGAGCCCACCGGGAGAATCGTCTCCGTTCTTTCTCTCTTCCCAGACCGGCGAGAATCGTCTCCACCGTCAGATCCACGGCCGGCTAGAAGCCCCCTCTCGGCCCTCGGTTCCCTGGCCGGCTAGCAACCCCTTCTCCACGGCGAGCTACTCCGCCGCTGGCCTTCTGCAGGTCCCTCTCTTTCTTGAGATCCTCCTCTCTTTCTTTTGTTCCTTCAGTGAATGGATCTCTTCTTTGCACGTCCCTCTCCCTAAAACCCTCAAAGCCTTCTACAGCCCTCCCTCCCAATACTCTTCAGCTTCCTTCTGCAGCCCTCCCTCCCAATATTTGTGTGGATTGCATCTTTATGTCCTGCATTTCTAATCTCTGAAATACTTAATGAATTCAGTTTTAGATGAGCATGTCTTCTAGTTTGTAAGTTGAATAGGTTATAGTTGTTGAGAGGTTTGAACTAAAATAATTGAAAAAAATTGCGTTTTTTTTTTATGTTAAGTTCGTAGGTGTCTTTATATTCTAAATTTAAATTTTTTTCCCTTCTGAAGTAATGGTGAAAACCTCTCTATTCTGAAGAAGTTTATCACAAGCTCCTAATATTCCTGCTCCAAATGATCCTATTCAATCATTGTGTACACCTGAGGTAGAGGGTTGTGACTTTACGCAAGTGGAACCTCCATCCACCCAACCACCCATTTCACAGCCTCAAAGTTCAGGTAATGAAAGGGAAAGGAAAAGAAGGATCTGGAAGAGGAAAAATGTACAAGAGGCATTCATAGAACAATACATAGATATGCGTCGCGATGAGACTGATCGGTATATTAGTGCTATGAGGATGAATCAAGTAGAAGAAATAAAATATACCATTGGGGAATGCGTCACGGCATTTAACCAAATGTCTGATCTTTTTTCAGTTGAAGACATTGCCAAAGCTGCAACATTTTTTAAAGATGCCGATAATCGTGAATTCTTCTTACATCTTAAGGAAGAACTAAGAGTGGGGTGGCTTCAGGTAATGTTTTCAAAAACGGATTAGTGGAGGATTATTAAAACAATGTCTTGGATGTTTATATAGGATGTTTAAGTTAATTTGGAGACAATGTCTTGGATGTTTATGCAGTATGTTTAAGTTAATTTGGAGATGTTTATTTTTGAAACAATGTCTTGAATGTTTATGTAGGATGCTAATGTTTGGAGATGTTTATGTTTGTAACAATGTCTTGGATGTTTATGTAGGATTTTATGTTTGGAGATGTTTAAGCAAGGAGATGCTTATTTTTGTAACATTGTCTTGAATTCATGTTTGGAGATATGTATTTCTGTAGCATATATTGAGTCAACATTGAAAATAAAACATAATGCATTAAAAAGACAACATTGATGAAAGCCTTATAGATCTTTCATATTACATTAAAAAGACAACATTGATGAAAGCCTAATAGAATTAAAAAGACAACATTGATGAAAGCCTTATAGATCTTTCATATTACATTTCTATCGTACTTACAATAATCCGCCCACATTTGTATTGCTATTTGATCTCTCTTCTGAGCACCTGCATTACGTTCAAAGTTCGTTGTGTCAACATCATCTCCATACATATCATCTCCATCGGGGATAGTAATTTCTTCAGTTCCAACCCTAATTTCCTCAATGTCATCGGCACCATTGTGTATACGGATGAAATTATGCAGTACACATACAGCAACTACTATATCAGTTGAGAATCTATTGGATGAAAGGTTTCAACTTTGAGTATAGAAAATCTCATCTTCAAGACACCGATGATGCGTTCAACATGATTCCTCAACGAAGCATGTCTCAAATTAAATAGTTCTCTATGATTGGATGGTCTGCATTGCGCGCGTCCTTGCTCTTGTAAATGATAACTCACACCTCGGTATGGAGCAATGAAATTTGGGGTATTTGCATATCCTGTATCAACTAGATAATATTTACCTCTCGGGACATGGAAGCCTTAGTCGATCAAATTCTGAAGGATCCTAGCATCAGAAGCCGACCCTTCCCAACCAGCTCGGACATATACGAACCGGGCGTTAAAATCACAAGCAACCATGACATTTTGGGATAATGTCTATTTTCTGTTTCGGTAAGGATCCTGCAATTCCATAGAAATGGTGATCGGAATATGCGTTCCATCAATGGCACCAATACAATCCTACAAAAATTAACCCATAATTAAAAAATATATTAAATAAATTGAAAATAAATCATAATTTATACTTTCATACCTTGAAATATGGGAAAAAATTGCTATTGCTTTGGATAACTGGTGATGTAATTGTTGATGGAGGTTGTTCTATATGTTCCAGCAAGCCTAGTCATAGCATTAAGCACTTTTCCAAAATAACGGCTTATTGTTTCTGCCGAATGTTGAAAGCGCTCTTGTACATCACGGTTACTAGCGTTATGTGCAAGAGTGTACACAAACATCGCTAATTGTTCCTCAACTGCAATTCTTTTGGAGTTGTGAAGAAGAGACCTTTCCCTTAAACAATTAGCCAGAGCTTGGAAAATACGAGGCTCCATACGAAACTCTCTCTTACAGCGTACCTCGTGACTTTCAAGGATCTCCCTTACATATGCAGCACTTGTAAATATTGAGGTATGACAAGGTAGACTTTCTGAACTTCTCGGAAATAAACTCGGTAAAATGGTGAGCACGAATTCATCATCATCTTCATTAATCCTCCTCCAATGATTCAAATCCATATTGAATACTGGGCTTGAAGGTGTGAAAATTTAGAGGCAAAAGGAGATAAGTTTGTGAATGAATACTATTGTAAGAAGAGTGTTGGGTATAAATATGGCAAAATGGTTAACGACTAGTATACAACGGCTATTTTTCAACCAATAGTTTACAACGGATATTTTTTTCAAAACTCTAACGGTTATTGTTTTGAAAAAAAATTATTTTTTTAATATTAAAATTATTCCTTAGGAAATTTTTACTGTGCATAACCAAACACTCATTCCATAAGAATGTTTACTGTAACTTTCCCTATAGGAATCAGGTCCACATACTATAGAATAAAAATCCTATAGAAAAATTTACTGTGCAGCCAAACAGGCCCTTAAAAGGGAGAGGTCACCAAAGTGACCGCCTAAACAGCTGGTTACAGTGCCACATGACACTTCCTAACACCCGCGGTATAGAATTTACCAATACCCAATACAAGTTTAAAAATTGCCCCATAAAAGTTGTAATTCTATGTATACCCCCATTAAAATAATGGTTTTTGCACAAATACCACCCCAACTTAGATATATACATAAAATGAACTCTGATGTCAGCATATATGTGTGAATATACATGCAACCAAAAATTGGGAAAATTACTGTAGAGTCCCTAACTGTTCACTTTCTGACTTTTCAGTCTCTCTAACCAAAAACTATACTATTCAGTCCCTCCTTTCTAAACTTCTGACTTTTTAGTCCCTGCCGTGAGACAACCCCGTTACTTTAAGGAAAAAACCCGAAAATACCCCTCCCATTTCCCCCCAAAAACTACCTTTTGGCTGACATGACAGGGAGCAGGCAGCAGGCTTTTTGGTTTTCAGACCATGCTGTGTACTTTCATTCGTGTTGCAGAAGCAAGTCAGTCCTCTTCTTTTCCTTCTCTTCGTCTCCTTTCTCTTGTTCTTTTGCAGAGAGCTTGTATTTGGGTTTTAGTCTTGTAGAGAAGCTACGACGTAGTGAGTCTGCGGCGGCAACAGGAGACTCTTTCAACGAGAAACTGCAAAGGTAATAGATTTCCCAGACGTGGTTTCATAGCGTGCGTAGTATAATTCTTTTGTTTTTGCAACGGCGTTCTTGTTGCAGGATTTTGATGGAAACCATTTTCGCCGTCGCGCAATATGGGGGAGAAGGTCTAGCCTTGGAGCTCACAGTGCTCACTTGTTGGGAGTCAGTAATAGGTGATATATGTGAACGGTGGGACCTTGACCCCTCTGGCGTGAGAGTGCATTATATAGCACCAGACGATCGTCGAACAACTTGTCCAATTGACAATTCTCTGGACTTTATGCGTATGTGCAACATTTTTCACTAGTTCAACAAAAATATGGTCGACCTTATTGTGGACACAGGTGAAGTGAATGACTGCGGGTCTTCGTTTCCAACGTAAGTTACTTTCTTTGTTAGTATGTGTTTATTATTTTCCCGTAACCGTGTAATACAAACACGTAGGACTTTACGAATTTCTTAAAGTCTTTAGAATTGATCTTATCTCTTTAGTATAGACTCAAACGCTTTAGTATTATGCTTATCCCTTTAGTATCCTCTGTAAGTGTTTAAAATCCGACTTAACTGTTTAGTATTTTGTTCTTCTGTTTAGTACCATCTCACTTAGAGTCTCTTATCAATCAACAGGGATCCTCTAGCCGAGAGCATGTCCTTAAACATTGAGGGTTCTTCTCAAACTCACGAGATTGCAGTGCTCAGTATCGGGCAACGATTTCAGAATGTGGAACACTTCAGGAATGCGCTTCGCGACCTTGCTATCAAAAGGAAGTTTGATTTCACCTTCATAAAAAATGACAGAGAAAAGGTGACAGCAAGATGTGCCAAGGCAGACTGCAATTGGAGGGTTCATGATTCTCGAGAGGGAAATATGCATACCTTTAGAATAAAGACATTGCAGCCCACACATGTGTGTGGTGGAGGTATCGGGACAAGTTCCCACCCGAAAGCATCCAAAACATGGGTTTGCAATTGTGTGATCCAAAAGCTCAAGGATCATCCCTTGTATCGGGCTGTGGACATTCAACGGGATATTCTGCGAGAGCACGGCGTTGGTCTTCCGTACAAGCAAGCATGGATGGGAAAAGAGGTTGCCCGAAGCGTTCTACAAGGGAGTGAGGTACAAAGCTATGATTTGCTGTTATGGTACGTTGAAAAGGTGATGGAGACAAATCCGGGCAGCGTTGCCACAATTGAAAGTGATGGCGGGCGATTCAAACGTGGTTATTTTTGTTTCCGTGCTTGTGTCGTTGGCTTCAAGTTGGGTTGCAGACCGCTGTTGTTCGTTGATGGAACACATTTGCTTGGGAAATATGGTGGCATCTTGTTAGGAGCGACGGGCAAAGACGGCAATGATGGATTCTTCCACGTCGCGTTCGCCATAGTGGACAATGAAACCGACAATAATTGGACCTGGTTCCTCACCGCTCTCAGGGATACAATATATGGCGATGAGAATTACGACAAGTGCATTACATTCATATCCGACAGATCAAAAGGTCTAGTTAATGCCATCGCAAGGGTGTTCCCTTCATCGTCTCACGCCTATTGTTTGCGACACCTAGAGGCGAACTTCATGAAGGGAAATACAAGTCTTGGGAAAGCATTGAAGGAGGAGTATTGGGCCCTCTTTACCCGCATCGCATACGCATGTACTTCTAAACAATTCGATGACGCGGTGAAGGATCTCCTGGCAGCATCGGAACAAGCGCACCGTTGGCTGATCCAAAAGTCTGATGTTGCCCATTGGTCGAATTATTTGTTTAAGGGGAAAAGGTGGTGCGAGATGTACTCTAACGTCGCAGAGTCGTTCAATGCGTGGATCAAGGAAGCGTGCCACCTCCCGGTCACGGAAATGGTCGACTCAATCAGGTAATATTGACCCGCGACTAGATAGCTTTACTATTTTTGGGATACTCTTTAGTATTGTAGATAACTCTTTACTATTGGGCTTAACGCTTACTATCAGAAGGAACACTTTAGTATCATGTATAACACTTTAGTATCGTAGCTAACGCTTTAGTATCCGAATAAAGTCTTTAATATTCTGCATAACTCTTTAGTATCCTGCTTAACGCTTTAGTATCCTGCTTAACGCTTTAGTATCCTGTATAACTCTTCTCCACAAGCTTGATTATCTTTTACAATCATTTACTGTTCGCAGGTACAAACTCATGAATATGATGTATGCCAGGAACGAGCATGTCCGGCGTTGGGGAACACATCTTTGCCCAGCAATACACCGGAAGCTTGAAGACACAATCGAGTCAAGTCGCTTGCTCCGCGTTGGCCGTTCGGATGGCGAACAATTCGAAGTTATTGACCAGTGCAGCTACGCGGTCAATTTGCGGACAAGGATATGCTCTTGCAGACGTTGGCAAGTCCATGGAATACCTTGACTTCAGAGGCAAGTGTACATCAATTCGTGGATGACTACTTCACTGTACAAATGTACGCCAATGCGTATGCAGACCATATTTCTCCAGTCCCCGGCCACGATAAGCCAACAGATGCATCCCGCGTCCTCCAGCTACGGCCACCTATTACGAAGAGACGGCCTGGGCGGCCGAGGCGGACAAGAATTGAGTCCCAGGCCTTAGACGTGAGAGAGTTGCGGTGCAGCCGCTACAAAAACACTGGCCATAACCGTAGGACTTGTAACGCAGTAATAGCTGATTAATGAATGGTAGGGTGCTGAATGTAAATATCTGTGATTGATGAATAATTAGGCGTTGAATGTAAATATCTGTGATTCTAACCATTTTTTAAAGTAGAAAGTGTCACATATACATTTATAAAATGTTCACATGATTGATAATAAACACCTGATCAAAATGGCAAGCACTCAAAATCATAAAGACTTAGTCCAGATAATAAACACTTATAACAAGATATTAAAGTCTTACGCCAGTTAGTGAACAGTTAATCATGATAGTAAACACTTGGCCTATGATTGTAAAGACCTAGATATTCTTCGATGATGCTTCCTCAGTTTGTGGTCTCTCCCGTTTCCCCGGTAGAGTTGCTCGACTGAATCCGTCAGCAATTATGCGTGCGACATACTCCAGCCTTAGACGTGCAACCTCAGAGCGATTCAGGCGAAGATTTTCATCATTCAGTATTTGCTCCATGAACCGCATGACGTAAACCGGGCAGTCTACACTGTCCTCTCTCTGTTGAGGGCAGTCCCGGTCATGAGAGAGTTCCAACTTGTCTATTCCGAAGCACTCCCCATACTCGATATTAATTCCACATTCAAAAAGTGCCCTCTGCGTTTTAAAAAATTATAGTTAGATGCGAAGGGGAGAATACGAAACATGAAAGTGAGTCACTTACCATTTCCACAGCAGCCCTGTCATATGTCCGGCTGTTGAGAGATGAGTAGTGAATATACTGTCGCTTTTCTTTATCTAAGACAAGGAGATGGAAATGCTTGTCCCGAATGATAGGCATAAGAACAACTTCCAATGAGTGAAAAGATTTGACAGCATCGGCCATTAGTACGAGGGACTCATTTGAGGTGTGGTGCTGTTTTGCGAGTATCAACGCAAAAGGCCTCGTGATGGATCCACACCTCTTGAATGGGGAAGGCGTCTTCTTCAATTCTTCCAGCAACATGCAGACGAAGACGTCCATGACATCATCCAAAACAAGATTTCTACCCTCGACCAGTGGGTACAAGTGGGCGCGAGTAGTAAAAGCCCATTCATTCTTCCAAATAATTGTGCTACAAGAGAAATCAGAAGACACATTAAATAAACAGTTGGGTCAAATATTAAACAGTTATGTTAAATACTAAAGCCTTTCCGCTAATACTAATGTCTTTAGTGTAATACTAAAGACTTACATCTAATACTAATGTCTTTAGTGTAATACTAAAGACTTCCATCTAATACTAATGTTTTTAGGGTAATGCTAAAGCCTTTGTGTTAAATAATAAACAGATCAACAAGTATGAACATTGTTCTCACCTGTCCATCAAGCAGTTAAGATAGAAACCGATGACTGCTTGCTTACTTTCTGAAATGCTTGAACCACCGTTGGCCGCTTGTTTTAGGAATAAAATTTGTCGGCACCGCTACATTTTCTCCAACGTGACGGCCGTCTGCATCAACCACATTTTCATCGGCGGGGGCCTCCTCAGACCGACTCCGGCGGTATGATGGGTTCGGGATGGCGGCCGTCTTTTCATCGGCAGGGGATACCGCCGGCTTCAGATAATGGGCGAGGGGTCCGCCCGCTTCTTTGGTAACCACCATGCACTTTCGGCCATGGCCGGGATGTGGGTCGCCAATGAGTGAATCTCTAATGGGTGCATTCGCCGTGAGAGATTGTCGGCTTCCATAGTGGCCCGGTTTGGGGCCCGCTTCGGCTTCAATTGTGGCGGGAACCATACCCACAATAACGTGGGGGCCTTCTATGGGAGCTTCGTCGCCAATGGGGATCAACGTCGTTGCATGAGTTGCTGACGCGTTCTTCAATAGAGAAAAAGATTCGATTATTTCATCGACACTTTTAGTTGGTTCCTTGCCTTCAGTTCTTCTTTTTGTAGCCGGCGGGCTTCCCTCTTGCGAAGCTGGTTCCGAAGATTTCCTCTTCTTTCTCGACCGCAGTTTGCGGGCAACTGTTTCATCGACGATATCCACCAATGCATCCGAGGATCGTGGGGGAGCTTGAAGGCACCTTGAAATAGTTGCCTTTCTTCGTTTGGTCGGTGGGGCCTGTTGTGGAGATTTTGTCACTCCTTGCTCCGGAGCCGACTGTTGCTCCCTGGCAAGCAACATATCTACTTGCCCGCGCATTGTAGAGATCTCGCTCAGCAGAGTATCGTACGCGATCTGCAAGAGCAGCATTACATCGTCGTTGCGTGAGGAAGGGCTCCTCCGACTGGAGCGAGATGGACGAACGGTCGGCAACTCCACGACCCTCCGGTGCCGGGATTTTTTCTCATTCCTCTGCTGGCTACGCGTTTGATCACCTGCGACGCGTGGACCAACAGCCGTACTAGTTTTCTCTTCCATGGCCGTGCCATGGAGTAGCTGAATGTTGGTGAGGGATGCCTCTTCTGCGTTCTCTTGGACGAGGTCCTGAAACTGTGAGACAATATTACAAAAACATTAGTAACACTATAGCCTTTGTAAGAATACTGAACAATATTACAAAAACAATATTACAAAAGTAAAGTAAAATGCTAAAGGGTGTAGCCTTATACTAAAGACGTTAACGTAATACTAAAGCCATTGTAGTAATACTGAAGACTTTAACATCATACTAAAGCGTTTGTACCAATACTAAATACTTTAACATAATACTTAACACTTAGTACGAATACTAAATACTTTAACGTAATACTAAAGACTTTGAAAAAAACTGAAGATTTTCGCATGCAACTAAAAACTTAAGAGTTGAAACGATGAAGTAAGCTTACCTCTTTCCGCTCGAATGATGCGATGGTGTCTTTACAATTGGGTGGTCTTCTTGCGTTTGGTTTCTCCGTAACATAGAATTCTTGGAGTCCTAACTCCAAATTCTTTCCAAAGACCGGTTACTTCATACAACCAGATTATGAGGACGATCGAGCAGCCTCTGAGGTAGCCCGTGTTCTTGGGCTTCTTCCCAGAACACCTTTCTACTACTCGAGCAGATATCAGTTGGACGTCGTCCATAAGAAATTTATGCACGGCTTGTGCCCATGCATATGTACCTAGCGCCTGAAGGTTGTCAGCATAATGTGCACTCCAACTTGGGGCCGTGCAGTTTGTGGTTGGAAAGAGGAAGACACCCATCAAATACACTACTAGCAATTTGACAAAATTTTCCTCCTCCCCTCTCCTATGAACAAGATCCAGCAGAGTGTTCTTCATGCAGTCCCGATTCTAGAGTAGGCTTTGTCGAGGTATTCTGCCTTGAATGCGGATCGAGCTTTGGGCCGTTTGAAATCCACTACCGCTCCATCATAGCCTGATCCAAGTATTATGGCGACGTCCTCCGACTGAAAGTCACCAAGCTTTGCCCGATTTTAAATTTTTGAAGGCGAATGTCATAGGCCTTCATGAGTGCCCCGAATCGACCCTTTCTGTACTACCCGCTTCATACCAAGCGAGGCAAATGGAGTAGTGTTAATGAGTTGCTCGTGTTTTCGGTTCATAAACTGCTCAATTCGGTGAGGCAATCAACCATTGGACCCGTGTAACATCGCCCATTAACGATTCTCGGACTTGGTGTGGTTATCTACAACGAAAACGCCAAAATACATACAAACAATTCAGTTATGTGTATTGTTCTAAACAGAAACATAAGATTTTAAACACATAAGGCAAATACTAAGCACATAAGGCAAATACTAAACAGAATAGTGTGATTTTAAACAATTTGTTACTGATTTCTAAAACAACAACCCACAATGGAACACATTCAGTAAGGAACATGAGAAAGGATCAAGCCCCAAAACCCTAACCCATAAATCTCCACAATTTGATTACAATACACATGCACAAATTGTATTCTGCTATAGATGATAAGAAAAAGGAAAGAATAAACTCAAAAAAAAAGAAGCAAACATTAGAATCAAACACCGGCGGCGAATCCCTAATCTCCTCGTAGAAGAATGTTTAGGGTTATATACAAACAATTCAGTTATGTGTATTGTTCTAAACAGAAACATAAGATTTTAAACACATAAGGCAAATACTAAGCACATAAGGAAAATACTAAACAGAATAGTCTGACTTTAAACACTTTGTTACTGATTTCTAAAACAACAACCCATAATGGAACACATTCAATAAGGAACATGAGAAAGGATCAAACCCCAAAACCCTAACCCGTAAATCTCCACAATTTGATTACAATACACATGCACAAATTGTATTCTGCTACAGATGATAAGAAAAAGGAAAGAATAAACTCAAAAAAAAAGAAGCAAACAATAGAATCGAACACGTGGCGCTTAATCCCTAATCTCCTCGTAGAAGAAGGTTTAGTGTTGCGCTATGTTGATACCTTCTTCGCGACTCGCAGTAACTCATCGACGTTCTTTGGAAGAGAATATGAAGGAAATTCCGGCAGGGTTGATGGTGCGGTCTCAGTGTCTTCGCGTACTTCGTTTCCGTTTTAGGGCTTTTTTCTGAAAGATGGGGATACGAAGAAGAGAATAGGAGAAATCGTTCAGGGGGGCAGACGCGTCATTTCACGCCCGGACGCGACCTGTACGGGCGTAGCAGAAGGCGCCGAACAACCCATTAACTCCCAGGGGCAGCAGCGTCTTTTCACAGGGTTTTTAACACCGTTTGATACTGTTTGGACTAGAAAATAAATCCCTGTATAAAGGAGGGACTAAAGAGGAATAAGCAAACTTACAGGGATTTTTTAGGGATTTCTCAAATTTGGGGGGACCTTTCATTACTTCCCCGAAAATTTAACTCACAGGACAAAAGTAAATATATATATATATATATATATATATATATATATATATATATATATTTTGCAAACCTTTTTAATTATAATTAGATGAGCATACTTAAGTTATCCTTTTTCCCCTTTAATAATTGAAAGCTTGACTTTAAGTAACAAGCTTTTAGGCTTAATTTGTGTTTCAGAAAATTAAAGTTTGATTCTTATCAACAATTTTGTTTTTCTTTTATCTTGTCAAGCACTTTTCACCAACCTTTTGGTCAAGTTAAATTTTTTTTTTTTTTTAAAAAAAAACACCCTTTTGATTCATTCAATTTAAGTGTGCAGCTGTGGAATTCTTATTGTTAAATTATTGTCAAATTATTGTAACGGTTGGGCAAATAAGAATTCCACAGCTGCACACTAAGAATTCTTATCAATAATTTGTTGGTCATGTTCCTCGGTTTTCCCTTTGATTCACTTATAGTTTTGTTGGAGAATAAGATTCTTGCAAATGAAAACGGGTCTATTTTTAAGTATATATTCAGAAAGAAAGGCCTTAATGAATTCATCTAATGAAATATATAGCACTGTGATATATGTAATTTCTATCTAAAATATATATGTAAAAACCACTCTCAATAATTAATATATTTGTATCAACTTTCACAAAAAAATATTTGGCCAACCCATTCCCTCTCAGAGGTTGAGGGCAGTGATTTATCTATAGCATGTTTTTAGTGATTTATCTATATTTATTAAAATAATAATAATAATTAACATGTTTGTCTGTATTTAATTTTCCCATGTATTAAAACTTACACCTTGAGGTGAGATGGTTTTTCAGTATAATGTTCTGTGAGAAGACCGGAATTAAGAAAGCCATGTTCAGAAAAAAGAAAGGTAAGCTGATAAGACCTGCAACCTGTACTCTTCTAGGTCTTGGAAAACTCTATTTCCTTGTTTGACACTGTCATCCATCAGTGTTCTATATATTTTCCTTTACTAGCTTCCACATTGGGTGGCTGAAGAATAACTCAATGGTTCATATAAAAATCAAAGACGTACGCTAGTCATGAGTTTGTTTGTTTGAACATGACTAGGACTATATATGGCGTTGAGAAGTCTCCTGTGAATATGTATATGCCATCTTCAAATATATACCAACCAGATTAAGTTTTCAATCTGCAGAAACCAAAGAAAAAAGAAAAGAATAGAAGGCCAAGGCACAAACAAACCTTGAGAAACAAGAATGGCCTCAAGATCAATTAGCTGCATCGGAATATCCCTGATAGCCGTCTTGGTTGCCGTGCTATGCACCGGAGCATCAGCTCAGTCAATCAGCTCATGCATACCGGCAATAACCACACTATCTCCGTGCTTGAGCTACATCACAGGCAATGAGTCTTCACCTCAAAACTCATGCTGCTCACCGCTGGCTCTCATCGTCGAATCTCAAGTTCAATGCCTGTGTTTGCTCATCGACACCAATACATCTTTCGGCTTTAACATCAACAGGACCAGAGCTCTTGGCCTTCCAGGGGTCTGCAATATTCAGACTCCTTCAATAAGTATTTGCAATTGTGAGTATATATATTTTCAATGAATATTTTGGTCTATATATATATATGTGCCCTTGCACGTGTGTTTATCTGATCATGATCAATGAATATTTCTGTCATGTTTCGCAGCTACTGCAGCTCCTTCTCCCTCTCCAAACTCTCAGATAAATCCTACAGGTATCATGGAATTATGAATCAACATCATCATCATCTTATATATATATATATATCTTTTTTTTTATTATGAGTCTTCTTGTTCTCTAATTAATCAATAAGTTGATCCTACAGGTACCAAGATTAATTTGTGTAATTAACTTGTATATTTGTGATGACACATTAACTAGTAATTAATTTTCTGTTTCAAAGATTTGTCTTTTAATCTGTATAAGCAACGCCCTGATAGTAATTAAAACCTTTTTGAGCTCTATATTTTCTTATTTATTTATTTATTTATTTAGACTGAATAGATTGAACGTTTGAATTTGGATGCATGCAGATGGAGGAACAATAACTCCTCCAACACCAGAGAATGGCTCATCTTTTGCAAGCTCGACTACAACACCTCTAACTCTCATCTTCTCACTCTTCCTCCTTGCGGCCTCTGCTTTGGCATCTCCTATTGCTTAATTTCTAGATCTTATTTTTATGTTCTCTTTAATTTCTTTGATGCTTATTTTATGTACGAGTTATTATATATGAATAAGCACGTTCCATTCTTTGGTTCTAGTTTTGTGCCTCTCCATTTTGTATTCTTCGAGCCAGGAGATTGAATAAAGATTACGTGTTCTAATAGCCTTCTATTTTGATTTGAAATTGCCCGAGATTTTTTTTTTTCTTTTTTTGTGATAAAGATGACAAGCTTCCTCACGTGGGAAGTTAAGAACGTTTATAAATGGGGCAACTTAATCTTGTGTTACTTTACATGAGAACATCATTTTTGTAGCAGCTATTATAAGTCCATATGAGAACATCATCAACCTAACTCTCACTATATAAGAGTGGAAATTCAATCCAAGATTATTTTTCAGGAGAACCCCACATTTTAACAAGGAACTTAAATATTAATAGATTTAGATGTCATTGGTAAATACCCGAGCTTTTCTCACACACACATACACACACACACAAAAAAGAAAAAAAAGAAAAACTTCGTCAAATGATTATGATTCCATATAAAGTTATTTAAAATAAAAATCAAAAACTTTATATATTTTTCTGAAATAACACGGCATTCCGAACATCCACTACTACTTTGGAATAAGTTGCCGTTAATGCTCGTTTTCTAAGTGATAGATTTAGATTTTTTTTAAAAAAAAGTAAAAATAAAGTCATCATTTGGAATATCAGTTTTATTCTTCCAAAATTAAATAAATAAATAATAAATAATAAAAATTAATTCTATCATTTTAAAAGTAAAAAATAATAATTAAAATTAATATTTAAAAAAATTAAAAATATGAAAGTTTAGTTGTTATAACAAATGTTTTTAATTTTTTTTATTTCATTATTATAACTAATTTTATCAGTTTAAGCATTGCCTTAGAAATTTTTAATTTTTTTTAATTTAATGCGGTAGAATTATTTTTTAAAAAATAAAAATTTACACCAATTTCATATGATTAAGATGCATAAAAAATTTTCAATTTTTTTAAACCGAAATTTTTTTAGTATTCTTAAAATTTTTTAAAATCTCTATTGACAACAGAAGTACTACATCTCACATGTTAAGGATAAAATTACATCTTCTTTTGATCCACTTCAACCTTCCATTATATTCTTCACACATGTGGGTGAAGAAAAAGATGACATCATGATAACCAGTCAACTATTAATTACCCTATATTCACTAATAGGCTAAAAGGAAATGTGTATTAAATAAAAAATATTAAAAATTGTAACCAAAATCATGATACGAATGTAAATCAGCCATCAATAAGACTCACCAATAATGTGACAGAAAAACAACACATATTTGCCAAAATAATAATCATAATTCCGCAAAACTTATCATTCATGGTAATCTAGATTCATTCTCAAATTTCAAATCAACAAGAGTAAAATAAAAAATGACAACTACAAGACTCTAAGATAACCCATTGGAACAAATTAACCGTAAAACCTAACAAAATAGCACAAAAATTCAGAATAGACAAGAAAAACCAGCAGGCAAGCTAGATGGAGTTCCAATTTATTAATCATTAACTTCTTAGATCTAGATAAATAATGTAACAAGGGAAATGGCAACCAAATATCAGTTTCTTAATGCGACCAATGCACATTTCACATAACTCAACCAATGAATTAACAAAATAAATAATAACAATATGGTAGAACATACTTTAAGAGATCAGATCAAATCAGAGGCTTGCAGGGTAGAATCTCCATTGTGAAGAGGTTCTCGGTAGAGATCTAGCGGTCTTTGACCAAATAGTTAATTATCACAAGTATTTACAAACTTTCATTTTAGTTCTTATAATTCTAGATATTGTGGTGTATTATTTTTTTTGAACAGGGGAATAAATCCCAGTCAAGTTAGGACATGCGCACGGCTTGGACTATCACGGGTTTCACTCGGGGGGCCCCGTCTTTTACCGCCCGAAGGTTTCACTCGGGGGCGCCCCGTCTTTTACCGCCTATGACTACCAAGCCCACACAGAATGAACTGTGTGTGCATGGGCCACACCCACTGGGTGACCCACGCCATACGCACTCACTCCGTCTCAGAGGAGAATCGAACCTGGGTTCGTATCTCGTGAGCGGAGGACCTTGCCGCTCGGCCAAGAGGTTTGGCGATATTATGGTGTATTATTATACTTCATGTGATGACTCAAGGAATAAGGTAAGGATTATATTTGACCTGAATTTTCTACTTACTGAGATTTGTGTCATATATGTGAAGGAGTTGGAGTTATTATCCTAAGATATTTCTTTATTGGGAAAAAAATAGTAAGGTCAAAACCAACCGTTTAAAATATTAGTTAGAGTGACTCGTTTATTATCATAAGCAAGATATATATATATATATAAAACGGAACCAAGAGAGTAGTTGTTTTATTCAAAGATGCGGAAATAGAAGTTGATATTGTTGATAGGGATTAACATGCAGTATCATTAAAAGAAGAGCTCTAATCTAATGCACCGGCCATTAGCAGGTGGAGATCAACTATTAATATCCCTTAAACCATAGCCGACCAGTTATGTAAGCAATGATAAATAAGCATTCTTAACCCAGGAGGGAATTAACTATAACATGAAAAATGCATATATATGTTTCCAAAGGATCATTGAAGCACGTACAAGTTAAGTAGACATTATTGTAAATATTATCTTATATATACTTAAATCATTGCATAACATAATAGTGAGCATTCTCTTTGGACAAACCTCACAAATGGGTGTGGATATGTGCCCGAGTATATTTCTTTTCTTGTTTTTTTTTTTTTTTGGACATAGGCCATAAAGACATTTCTAAAGAGCTTGTCAAGGGACGTGATCTTAGGTGACGAGTATTTTTGACCCCTCACCGTGCATGTACAGATATGAGGACTTGAACCTAGGAGCTTTATGCTTACTAAGTGAATTAAGCAAACTGCTCCCTCCATTTATAGGGACGAAGACTCTAACCTGAGAGCATACTCAATCAAATGAATTACCCAACGCACAGGACTCGAACCGCTAGACCAATGGTCCTTTCAATCTCTCAAACTCTCCTAATGAGAGACCATGGGACGGAGCTAACTTTTCTTCCTTGTAAATTTGATAAAATTATATTAAACCATTTTTTTACTAAATCTTTAACAAATACATTCATACATCTAAAATGAACTAGAATAGCTGGGTATGACTTTGCTAATTCTAACCTGAGTTTATTTTCTTGAGTTTTAATAGATGTATGCAAATACACAGTAAGAATTCTTTCATATAACCTCTGCATATAGGTTCTGATCGGTTTTATACCTTAATTATAACCTTTATTCACATCCACTCTATTCTCAATGATGAGGAGGGGACCAAGGAAACATGTTAAAGGCTAGGGTTGAAATTATAAGGTTGAATATATAGATAAGTTTGTGTCTGTGAAGTTTGAATATGGTTTGCATGTAAACTTTCACCTTTAAATTAATGAAGTAGGTTTAATTTAATCAATCGCAGCTAAAATAAATATTTATAATTAATAATTGATATTTATTAAAATTAGCATTTTTGAATTTTCATTATTGAATTTTATGAGAAACTAATATTTAAATATATATATATATACCAAGGTATTCAAAAGGTCTTTAATTTGGTTGGACGTTCAGATTGGAATGGCTTATGCCCCAACTTAACAGATTCTAATTATCTCCTGTATTTTAAGACAGAAGAAAACAATGCAGGTTTGATGAGATACTTCATTAGGTGGAGACTAAGATTCCACCATGCAATGTGCTTGCAGCTATTGATATTTAATTCCATTAATTTCAGAGGTTAGGTAGTAAGGATAACATTAACCTCCATTTGTACGTACATATCCAACAAGAATCATGAACAAATTAATAGTACCTACACATCACTTGACAAAAACCCTAACCTCATGTAATGAGTAATTTCCTCAACCCTCCTCCCCTATATATCAACCTCATCACCTTCATCCCTTCCAAACCTCCTCACAACTCTCACCAATGGCTCCAAGTGACCTCCAAGCATTTCTCATCACCGCCTTTGTCACCGCCTCACTATTTATCACCGGCTTTGGTGATACTTTCAGCCAATGCTCTTCAGTACAACAAATAAGTTTATCTCCATGCACAAACTTCATCGTTGGCTATGACTTCATCCCTTCCTTTTCATGCTGCTCTCAACTTAGCTCTGCACTCAGTATTGAACCTCAGTGCTTGTGTTTCCTCCTCAACACCACTGCACTATCAACAGGCCAATATTTCAATCAAACTAGACTTCTCAACCTCACTCAGGAATGCAATGTCCAAAATTTTCCTATCAATGAGTGCAATTGTAAGCTTGATATATATATATCTTTTATTCCCAAACTCATAGATGACTTAATTTACTACTTAATTTGTTCATTACTTTGCTTGATAAAAAATGCATGCATGCAGTTATAAACCAACCGAATCAGTCACCATATTTTTGGACACCGCCACCGCCTTTTTGGACATGGGCACCACCCCCGCCACCGCCGCCGCCCTTCTTCACACCAGGTACATGCGTAAAATCATAATCATAAATGAGTTTAGTCTATCCTTCTTTTGTGTTCTTACCTATCCGTGTTAGTTATCTTATTCTCCCGAGTTTCAAATTAATTGGAACCTTATATTTATAATTTTATACGCATTCATGCAGGTGGGGGATTTGCACCACCAGGGTTCTCTTTATCATCAGGAGGAAGCTCAAATAAAGGACATCTGTTGATGATACTACTTGCATTAATGATCTCGAGTGCAGCATAGTATTCTCCGTCTTCCAATGCTTTATGGAGCTCGTGATTGAAATTGTGATTCAATGTAGTAAATTAATGTTGATATATGATCACTGTCTGAGTGCATGCTGTGTGGATCTTCAGGTTGTTAAGGGTTTGCAACTTAATTTGTATTTCATGAATAAGAATTAATGGATTGTCTTATATATGTAATGTTTATGGTGCTAATCTTATAAACTAGCCATCTCTCTTTCTCTTGTCACTTTCTACTCTGCCATCTAAATACACACACAACCACAGGGTACAACGTGAAGGAAAAATTATTACCATTGGATCAGCTTCTTATAAATTACCTTGCATCATCTCATGCTCAACCCTAAATATAGAGCTGCTAATTTGTTTTTTATCTTAATCTCGACTGCTTCAAGAGCTGCTGATTTCTTGATCTTCATCTCACAAATATAGCAGTTGCTCCCTTGCTGATTTCTCTGATTGTTGAGCTCTTGCTCTCTAGTTCTCTCCTCTCTACTACATCATCATCATCATCACCATCATCTCTTGAGTTCTTGGCTGATACTTGGGCTGCTCTTGCCGAAGACGTGCTATGGGAGTGTTGGGTTGATGTCCAAGACAAGATGTGCAGGTCATGAGAAGATGAAGATGTGCAGATGTTCAGATGTGCAGATCATGATCCGATGTGGATAGCTGTTGTGCAGATCCGATATGCTGAAGCAGATATGCCGATGTAGATATGCTTAGCCGATGCAGATATGCTGATCCGATGCGGATATGCTGATCCGATGCGGATGTGCTAAGCAAGATGTAGATGTGCTGAAGTAAGATGTAGATGTGCTCAAGCAAGATGTGCTGATATGCTGAGCTGTCATGGTGTTGATCCCAAGGTGAAGTACCTTGGGATGATAAAAGTAAGGAAAGCAAGGAAATGATTGTTGAGTGTTACTCAAGTCAAAGAAAAATGTGTCTTGGAAAACACGCTAGGATGGTAGAACTGAAAAAGGTAAAAAGCATCCAGTGGTATATATATAGACACATATACAGAGAGAAAGAGATGAGTGAAGCTTATAAGAGAGCTGTGACTTTTGAAGAAGAAGAAGAAGGTGAAGAGAGATTTTTCTCTGTTAAAGAAGAAGATAGGTGAAGCTCTGTAGTTCTACAGGGAGGTTTGTCTGAGTATATGTTCTCAGATTTGTGTCTTCTTTATTAGATCTTCTTCTTGTAAAAGGTTTATCTCAATTTAGGGCATCAACTTGAGATTTTGTATTATTCTCTCTCTGTTTTAGTGGAAATTTCTTGCTTGCCGGTGCCCCGTGGTTTTTTCCTCGATTTGTAGGGTTTTCCACGTAAACTCTTCTGTGTGCTTTTCTCTACTGTGTTACTGTATTACTATTTCACTCCCCTGCACCTACTCCATCACACGCTTCCGCGCACCCAACAAGTGGTATCAGAGCTATGGCGAATGAGATGGATGCTGGCTCTAGTAGGATGATCAGCTTGAACGGGACTAACTATAGTCTGTGGAAAAACAAGATTAAGGATCTTCTGTTTGTGAAGGCTATGCATCTTCCTGTGTTTGCCACACAGAAGCCTGAATCTAAGAGTGATGAGGAGTAGGAATTTGAGCATGAGCAAGTATATGGCTTTATCAGACAATTTGTTGATGAGAATGTTTACAACCACATACAAAATGAGAATTATGCAAGGACTTTGTGGACCAAGCTGGAAAATTTGTATGCTTCCAAAACCGGCAACAACAAACTGTTTCTGCTACAAAGACTAATGAGGTTGAAGTTCAAGGAAGGTAGTTCAGTACCTGATTTTTTGAATGAGTTTCAAGGAATCATTAGTCAGTTATTTGGCATAGGAATCAAGTTTGAAGATGAAGTCTTGGGACTGCTGTTGCTTGCTACTCTTCCAGACAGTTGGGAGACCTTTAGAATTTCTCACGTCAATTCTGCTCCCAATGGAGCTGTTTCTTTGGAGTCTGTCAAGGCAGGTGTCCTAAATGAAGAAATGAGGAGAAAATCTCAAGGTTGTTCTTCCAAGTCAGAGGTTCTTGTCACAGAGAACAGGGGGAGAAATAGGTTCAAGAATTAAAGGGGTAGAGATAAAAGCAGAAGCAAGTCTAGATCCAGATTCAAGAACATGGAGTGTCATCACTGTGGAAAGAAAGGGCATATCATGAAATATTGTTTTCAACTTAAGAAAGAAAACAGGCTAGCTGAGAAGCAGAAAAGGGATGATAACAAAGATGGAAATGCTACTGCTGCTGTTACACAAAATGATATGCTCATTGTCTGTGATACCGATATGGTGAATGTGGCAAGTGATGATACCCATTGGTTGGTTGACAGTGGCTCTTCTCTCCATGTAACATCCAACAGGAGTTTCTTCACTACTTATACTCCTGGCAGCTTTGGAACGTTGAGAATGGGCAATGGCTCTTTGTCTCAAGTTATTGGCATGGGAGATGTTCTGTTGAAGAATGCAAATGGGCCATTATTGAAACTCAAGGAAGTTAGGCATGCTCCAGATATGCATCTGAATCTCATCTCTACAGGAAGGTTAGATGATGAAGGGTACTGCAGCACCTTCAGTAATGGACAATGGAGACTTACCAAAGGGTCAATGGTTATGGCTCATGGTAACAAGTGCAGCAATAATCTCTATACTGTGCAAGCATCAGTGAATCAAGACTCTGTGAATGCAACTCAGGAAGATAAATCCATTGAGTTGTGGCATAGACGCCTCAGTCACATGAGTGAGAAAGGACTGTATTGCTTGATCAAGAGGAATCTTCTTTCAAATGTAAGAAGAGAAAAGTTAGAGAGATGCACTCATTGTCTAGCTGGGAAGCAAACAAGAGTTACTTTCAAGATCAATTCACCTTCGAGAAAGACCCAAGCATTGGAGCTGGTACACATAGATGTGTGTGGTCCTTTGAAAGTAAGTTCTCTTGGTGATGCACTCTATTTTGTCATATTTATTGATGACTTTTCTAGGAAGGTGTGGGTCTATGCCTTGAAGAGAAAAGACCAAGTCCTTGGTGTGTTCAAGGAATTTCATGCATCTGTTGAGAGACAGACTGGAAAGAAGTTGAAGTGCATCCGAAGTGATAATGGTGGTGAATATGTAGGTCCTTTTGATGAGTACTGCAGAACTCATGGGATTAGACACCAGAAAACTCCACCAAAGACTCCTCAGTTGAATAGAGTGGTAGAGAGGATGAACAGAACACTCATGGAGAGGGTTAGATGTCTCCTGTCTGAGGCCAAGTTGCCCAATACAGAACACTCATGGAGAGGGTTAGATGTCTCCTGTCTGAGGCCAAGTTGCCCAATACGTTCTGGTGTGAAGCTCTTTATACAGCTGTGCATGTGTTCAACTTGTCTCCACGTGTATCCTTGGATGGTGATATCCCCAACAAAGTTTGGTATGGTAAGAATGCATCCTACAATCACTTACGTGTTTTTGGATGCAGGGCCTTTGTGCATGTTCCAAGAGATGAAAGATCTAAGTTGGAAGCAAAGACCAAACAATGTGTGTTTGTGGGATATGGACAAGATGAATTTGGATATAGGTTGTATGATCCAGTTGAGAAGAAGCTGGTTAGAAGTCGGGATGTAGTGTTTGCTGAAGACCAAACGATAGAGGACATTCGTAAAGATGTCAAGGGTCCTTCACAAAGCAGTTACAAGTCGGCTGATGTGGAACCTGATGTGCCAGATCTTACTTCCGATATGGCAGATCTTACTTCCGATATGGCAGATCCTACCACCGATATGCCACATCCTACCTTCGATATGCCACATCCACATCCTACCTCCGATATGCCACATCCTACTTCCGATGTGCCACATCTTACTTCCGATGTACCAGATCCTACTTCTGAAGATGCAGACCCGATTTCAGAAGAAACTGATTTTAGAAGAATCTGAGATATGGAGGATGATAGGACTTCTTCTGATGAAGTTCCACACCGTAGATCCACAAGGGAAAGATGTCCTTCTACTAGGTATCCTGCTCATGAATATGTCTTATTGATAGGTGATGGTGAGCCTGAATACTATGAAGAGGCAATGCAGGATATACCTAAAGAAAGGTGGATCGAGGCGATGAAAGATGAGATGCAGTCCCTCTATGATAACCAAACTTTTGAGCTTGTGAAGTTGCCTCAAGGGAAAAAGGCACTGCAGAACAAATGGGTTTTTAGAGTGAAGCATGATGAGAACTCTTCAAACCCGAGATACAAAACTTGGTTGGTTGTGAAGGGGTTTAACCAAAGAAAAGGAATTGACTTTGAGAAGATATTTTCTCCCGTTGTCAAGATGTCATCTATAAGATTTGTTCTTAGCTTGGCAGCAAGTCTTAACTTGGAGATTGAGCAAATGGATGTGAAGACCGCTTTCCTCCATGGAGATCTTCAAGAGGAAATCTACATAAAGCAACCAGAGGGTTTCGTGGTCAGAAGAAAGGAAGACTATATTTGCAAGTTAAAGAAAATCTTGTATGGATTGAAATAAGCTCCTAGGCAGTGGTACAAGAAGTTTGAGTCTTTTATGGGGGAGCATGGGTACTCCAAGACAACTTCAGATCACTGTGTTTTTATGAAGAAGTTTTCAACTAATGATTTTGTCATTTTGTTGATTTATGTTGATGACATGCTTATTGTTGGCAGCAACACATCAAGAATCTCAAGTTTGAAAAGAGAGTTGAGTAAGTCTTTTGCTATGAAGGACTTGGGAGCTTCAAGTCAAATTTTAGGCATGAAGATTACTCGTGACAGGAAGTCCAAGAGACTGTGGTTGTCACAAGAGAAGTATATTGAGAAGATACTTCAAAGGTTCAATATGGACAAAGCCAAGCCAGTGAGTACTCCTCTTGGAGTACATTTCAAGTTAAACACCAAGCAAAGTCCAAAGACAGAGGCAGAAAGAAAAGCTATGGAAAAGATCCCTTATGCTTCTGCCACAGGAAGTCTGATGTATGCTATGGTTTGTACTAGACCTGACATTGCTCATTCAGTTGGAGTTGTTAGCAGGTTTGTCTCTAATCCAGCGAAGGAACATTGGGATGCAGTTAAGTGTATTTTGAGATACCTTCGTGGTAC